>CM065590.1:293662708-294862708 GCA_033119425.1 Bufotes viridis | reverse complement strand
CAGCTTGCGAAAAGATGATATTGTGGGTATGGCTTGCCATAAGGAGCGTGGCCTGAAACTTTTTGACAGATTCATTACTACTAAAGCCTTAAATCAGGCATTGATTTCATTTTCTAAATTTAAGACAGTCTAAAATAGACTAAAAAAGACACCTGCACCTTTAATAAATGTTTAAACTTTTTTGTCCATCATTTGAAGTACCAGTCTTAATGAACCTTCCCCATGTAGTCTTCCAGTATACATCCTTTATTAAGAGTACATTCACATGCGCGATTATCATAACAGTTCTTAATATATGAAACATGATGACTATAATTGCATAAAAGCTACAACCAAAAAAATATATTGGTTATTGCAGTGTGGTAATCTACCACATCTTTAACTCCAAGTGTGAATGTCCCCAAGGCCCTCACCACATAAGTGGCTCTATGAACAGTTGATATCAGATTCCAACAAAACTACTGTTCACATGAGTTGATGAGATTCAGTACATCACTTCTGAGTGACAGGACAATTTCCGCTAGAAAAGATGTGGATCAGCTAGAAGAGTTGTAGGACTCAAAGTGACAGGAGAATGAATAGAAGAAAAGTGCACTACCATGATAAATACAGATTGGCAAATATTCATATCTGATTTCCATTGTATAACTATTTGTTTTATCCCAGATTGATTTTTTACTTGGATTGAAGATCATGTTCTCTCAATATTACATTTGAATAGTTACTGTATGTCACCATAAAGTTATATTTAAAGGTACCTTGGCAGTTTTTGATTGTTTATTTGCTTAAAGACTAAACTACGCAACTTTCTAAACAGCCTTCATTAATAAATCCTGACCAGTCTGTGCAACCCCTTCATATAGCTGGTGGTGCTGCTGCTCTTGGATGTGTGGACACTCTTTACTCAACCTCTTCCTTCTGTCAGTGTCACAGATAGAAGCAGGATTGGTAGAATATTGTACACAGAAGATCAGAGAATGGGGAAAGCATCCAAGTTTAACTCTTAGAGGACCTTATGATTTTCCATTTTTGCATTTTCATTTTTTACTCCCCACCTTCCCAGAGACATAACTTTTTTATTTCTCCATTCATATAGCCTTATGAGGGCTTATTTCTTGTGGGGTAGGTTGTACTTTCTAAAAGGACTATTTAATGTTGCATATGATGTAGTGGGGAGCTGGAAATAAATTCCAAATGAGGTAGAAGGAAAAAAAAAGCTTTTCTTTTTATTGCCATATTCTATAACTTTTTGTAGTTATGTGTATGAATCTATATGAGGGCTTATTTTTTGCTGGACGATCTGTATTTTTCAGTGATACTATTTTGAAGTGTGTTTAGCTTTTTGATCGCTTTTTAGTACATTTTTTTTGGGAGGTAAAGTGAAAAAAAATGGCGAATTGTACGTGTGTTTTTGGATGTGTTGATGCCTATAATATATATATATTTTTTTGTTTATTTTGATTTTGGGTAAAGGAGGTGATCTGAGGTGATTTCAACTTTTATATTCTTTTATTTCTTTATATATATTTAAAAACTTTTTTTCCTTATTTATTTATTTTTTAAGTCACCCTGGGTGACTATAACTGGCAATCATTATATTACCCATTGTGTTCTGTGATGCCTATATAGCCGTCTCCTCATGGGGGAGCCGATCCAGCCGCTGGGAGCGCGCAACGCTGGGTTTTTCACTTCTCAGATGCCGTGGTCACATTTAACCGCAGCATCAGAGGGGTTAAATGTCTGTGATTGCCATTATTGTCAATTGCAGACATTAGCCCAAGGTGTCTGGTGTGTGAAACCCCTGTCTGGTGTGTGAGCACCCCTGCTCTGGAGTACTTAGTGCAACTTGTTTTAACTGAAGGTAACCACCAGCATTTTTCTATCTTAAAGAGCATCTGCCATCATAATTGACCCGATTAAACCAAGCATACTGCCTGGTAGAATTGATCATGGTGACTAAACTAAGCTCATTTTCCCTGTTCATTACCGATTCAGAGAAATTCTTATTTGTAGTTACATATAAATGAGGTACTCAGAGCACATAGGAGCTGGCCTAGCCCCTAAAAACACTGCTTCAACTCTCCCTCTTCCTTTTGGCGCTCCCACTTCCAGTGAAATTGACAGAGCCAGACATCCTTACCACTCCGATTCTAGCCCTGAAATCTCGCACGTGCCGACAGTATTATAGTATTATATCTGCGCGTGTGCAGTGAAGATCTCAGAGCAAGAACTGCACCTCATTTACATATAACTAAAAGTAAGAGTTTCTCTGCATCAGTAATACCCATTGCGGAGAAAATAAACTCACCATGATCAACCCTACCAGGCAGTATGCATGCTTTAATAGGGTTGATCATGGAGGTAGATGCTCTTTAAAGGTGTTCATTGGTTTTCAAATTCTCATTTGGTTAAGTAATAGCATAGCTATTTATCAGTGCTGAGAGAATAGAAGCCACATGAATTGACTCTGATCCGAATTTCAGGAAAAATTTGATTTGCCACGAAGCCGAATTTCCTTGCACTTCTTGGTTATTAATCTTTTTTTCCAGAAATGGCGGTAAAAATAAAAAATACATACTCACCTCATCCATTTGCACGAAAAGAGGCCATTGGGACCATGACGTCACCAAGTGGTCTAGCTGTACAGCCGTTAGGACTGTACTGTAATGTCTGCACAGAAGTCTCTAAGATGACTGCTGTTTTTTCTCTCTTCCTTAGGCTTTCCCCCTGGTCCCTCTGCTATTTTCTGCAGGAAGGAACAAGTTCTCATGGGATTTGTAGTCCACTTCACCTCAGAAGAATCAGCAGTAATGCCTGCTGCTCTAAGTCCCTGCTTGTAACCAGGGCTGTGGAGTCGGAGTCTGAGTCGGAGTCGAGGAGTCGGAGTCGGAGGCATTTTTGGGTACCTGGAGTCGGAGTCGGCAAAAAATGGACCGACTCCGACTCCTACTAGTTTCAAATTGGAATAAAAAAAAATTGGAATAAAAAAAAAGCAAGTTTAAATGTCCCAATTCAGATAAAGTTATAATTAATTACTTCTCTACTGTAAGAATAAAGGCCAATGCATGCAGTGCGTCACATTACCGCTAAACAAAGACGTTAAGTGACCGTGAAGAAGCATGCTTTTCATATGCTTTACTATGCAGTTAAAGGGACACTGACAGGCTGATATATCTGCTGGTATTCATCAGAGGATTAGGAATACAACTAGACGACTGTTACCCCCAGTTGAGGTTTACTTGTGTTTAAAAACGTTTTAATCAATATGCAAATTCTCTACCTTTGTGCCCAAGGGGCAGGCGCACATTTAGAGTACTGGCAGCACTAGACAGGACTAGGTAGCGAGGAGGAAGAGAGAAAGCTGGCACAGCCTCAGCATAGCCAGACGAGGCTGCTGCCAGCACTCTACACGTGCGCCTGCGCAGGAATTCAGCGCTCGGCTAGCCTGAAAAAAAGGCCAGTGCAGTGAATAATAACGAGGGGAACAGCGCTGGGAAGCTGTACTGGCGCGGCTGGGCACAAAGCCGCAGGGAGACGCTGCCCCATTGGGCACAAAGATAGTGAATTTGCATACAGATTAAAATGTTTTTTAAACACAAGTACAGCTTAACTGGGGGTAACATTAGTATAGTTTTATTCCTAATTCTCTGATGAATACCAGTATATATATATATCTTTAGCTGGAAAATCAGCCTGTCAGTGTCCCTTTAAGGAGCGGCAATACTTACACTTTCCATTGTCTTGTGGTCTGCTGTTACAGGGAACCCATGGTTATCCTAGCCTCTCACTGATAACTGATTAAGGACTGAGACACTTGTATAAGTGAAGGGAATGGATAGTCAATAGTTCAAGACTGAAGCTGTAAACCATTTGAAAAACTGCTATCATTCAGCTAAGGCTATAAAACATGTAAACTCAGATTGTTAGCTTAAATTTTAAACATGACTATGGGATTCTACTAGGAAAATCATGTTTTAAAATAAATGCCCCTTCTCCTGCCCCTTCCTGGATCCTCCCACTGCTCTATCTTCAGCAGAAGATCAGCACACAAAGGAGAAGGCAGCAGCTTCTGCTCAACTACCTCTATGTGCTAGAGGAGATTAGAAGAACTTGGTGGAACAGCTTCGTATTTGCATATTAAATACAGAGGAGTCGGAGTCGAGGAGTCGGAGTCGGAGTCGGAAGTTTCAAAATCTGAGGAGTCGAATTTATCTACCGACTCCACAGCCCTGCTTGTAACCGACAACAGCAGCATCCACTAGACCCACTGCTTTCTCTGCAGGGGTTACATAAGGATAACATCACATGGTAGAATATTTGCACAGGAAGCAACATCCAAAGCATTGTACCGATCTCCAATATGTATTTTTGGAAATGCCGCATACAAAATCCACAACAATTGACAATTAATGTATGATCCTACAAGATTAGTAACTTTCAACCTGGCAAGAACCAGTTCATTACATTTTTGTACTTTTGGAGTTGCTCAGTCAGCAATTAAAGCTGTTATTATAACCTGAAAATATCAAGAACAGCTTATATATTAAGGTAGATTGTACAATTCAAAGAATGAGACCATTATGCACAAACCAGCTCCGTGATGTCATCAGGGAGGAATGGAAGAGGATTCCAGGGACAACCTGTGAAGCTCTAGTGAACTCCATGCCCAAGAGAGTTAAGGCAGTGCTGGAAAAAAAATAGTGGCCACACAAAGTATTGACAGTTTGGGCACAATTTGGCGATTTTCACTTAGGGGTGTACTTTAATGGCTGTGTGTTGAGTTATTTTGAGCGCACACTAAATTTACACTGTTATACAAGCTGTACACTGACTACTTTACATTGTATCAAAGTGTCAGATCTTCAGTGTTGTCCCATGAAAAGATATAATAAAATATTTTCAAAAATGTGAGGGGTGTACTTAGTTTTGTGAGATACTATAAAAGATACAAGTAGAGCCAAAGGGGAAGAGCATAACTTTGAACATCGAGATTATTGGACATTAGAAAGCAAGTAGGAAATTTATCATTCCCCAACGCCATTTTTTGTGTTTAAAAGTCTCAAAAAAAAACTTTTTTAGTCGCAACTGACATGTTACACTGCCCTCGCCAATTTCTGATAACAGAGCACAGCAAGGGTGGGGTGTGGATGCTGCAATCAACCCCAGCATATTCATCATTAATTACCCCAGAAAATGCTGGAAATAATATCTGGAGAAAAAATACAAACCAAAGTAGATTTCAGGCTGGCACACAGCCGGAGGAGGCAAGTCATTTAGCACAAGGCCTGTGCCTCTCCATAAACTATATGCCTCCTCCAGCAGTGTAGGTCCTACCAGTCTTGAGGAATGAGGGCCTAAGTTTCTTTGAAAGACCAGGCCATTTCCCATAGACCAACATAATTATGCTTAGCTTCTCTGGCCAGTATGGCAAGCCTTTCTCCATAGCCTTTGCTCAGACAATAGGGGACATTCCCTAGAGATTCTAGCTCATGTTGACGTGATAGGATTACACACTTGAAAGACATATTGCTTAACAATGAATTTATGCCCCAGATCCTTATACTACAATAGAAAGGTACTCAGTTAGGTTCAGATCTAGCGCTCAAAGGGTATTATTTGTGCTGTGCACCATTCTAAATATACAACATAACAATTAAGACATCATCACCCGAACAACATGTTCATGCAGCAATTTATGTCTCATTAGTAATACTGGCAATTAGAAGACACAGTAATCTCATCACTGAACAGTCTGTTCGATTGCATCATGCTGGCACATTAAAAAAAAAGTAAAGGCTGTGGATACGGACTCATTTAAGTAGGCGTCTTCATAACAAGAGGGTCATATTTTGCTTATACCTCTTAATAATTTGGGACTGGTGTGCCATAAAGGAGTATCAAATAAAGGGGAATGTCAGGTCTATATATGAAAATATTTATTTAATAAGCTGAATCCATGCACATTCAACTCCATCTGGCCAGTCTCTAGTTTGATCATAATATTAATTAGATGGAATCTGTCAGCTTGTTTTACCATATAAACCTAAATACTGAGCACCAAGGGCCCTTGTTTCTCGGAGCACCAGAGTTCCATCCTCTAGTCTTAGCAAGGCTACTTTGGGCTAAGGACTTTGTGGACATTTGCCCCTATTGCTATATGAAAAGCCATCAACCCCTACTTTATTGCACTGTGAAGGTTTAACTTGCAGTATGATTTATGCAATTGTTTACACATACTGTTTTATGTTGTTAAACTGCATTTTATGTTTATTCTACTTTACCCTGTACATTTGCACTGTTATTGCACTGTTCTGTGGAAATGGTTATTAATGCACAGCCAGCTAATACTGAGAGATTTTATCGCTACCTATGCACAAAGAAGGTAAGAATCTTCCACAGTTACTAATAAGATACTATGGAAAGTTTTGAAGGGAAAAACAGGCACACCTTTTGACTGTCTGGTTTAGCTCTGTTGTTTATGTTTGAAGACTTGTTTATGTTTGTAAAACCTGTTTAGTCCTTTCCATAGACTTGTATTAAAACCCATACAAGTCTATGACAGACTCAGATTGCCACATTGTTTTTGTTTCGGCAGTGATTCTCCACTCCAACCCTCTCACTAGAAGGTTCTAGTTAAGTTAGAAACTGTATTTAAGGAGAGTAGGTAAAGCCCCTATTTGTCTGCAGATAGGGACCAGTGTTTAGTGAAAGACACTCTGCCAGAGTGCACAAGTGACCAGAAGAAGATGCTGAGATGGAAATATTGAGCCACAGATCCTGGGTCACCAGCCCTTTGACCATGGAGCCAGATGGATGATGGAGTCACAGACCTTGGACCATGAGCTCATTAGCCAGGGTATCAGCCTTCTTATAGAGAGAGAGGGACAGCTAGCTTAAGCCTTTCCTCAGCACGAAACCTTCTTCTGCCAGTATTGCCTGTATTGTTTTGCACTTGATTTCCGACAGTAAAGAAGCACACTGGTTTACTGTAGACACTGACTCTCTGGACTTATTTCTGTAACACCCCAGAGTGGTGTTACCACTCCTACACCCTGCTACTTTCTTTAATGGACTAACGTCATCTTATGTATTTTGTTCCAGGTCCTCTCCATATTGTGCATTCATAATCCTGTTAACACGACTCCAGGTGTAGGAATGCCAAATGGTATAGTGCGGCCTATCTGTTTATTTATGGTGCTCCTCACGGTGCTCCTACCTGGATATGGCTGGACCCCAGGCTTTTGCTCCAAAGCAATAAATAGGGGGAATAATTGAAGGATTGAAAAGAATAACTTGAGACCAGACCTTGAGATGAAGTTCAATGGCAGTTTTACTTTGAATAAATGTTTCTTAAAACAGTTTACAGGCTTTGTCTTGGTCCCAGCAGGCTTTAGCATTAAACTGGCAGGCAAACTCAACTCTGCTCTATCCTTCTCTCACTCTGCTTCACTGACAAGCTGACTTGGTAACTTAACTACTTTTTTATGCTGCACTTAATTTTTTAGTCAGACTTATCTTCAGCCAAGGAATAGGTTAGAATCCTGGCAGCTCCAACATGGAGTCTTAACCAGCACAAACCAGAACTGCCCCACATCCTTCTGGTAGCAAGCAGGACTGTCCCACTACTGACCAAAGGGGAGGGGGGGTGGAATGGTGAGTTCCATTTTATCTAACTATAGCTCTGTTTTCTGTCACCTGCTGGTGAACCAGGCAAATTACATGAACAGTTACACAACATTATTAGGAATGCACAGTTTTGAGAGACCTGGAAATAAATATGCAAGATGACATTAGGTTAGACCATTAAAGACAGTAGCAGGGTGCCAGAGTGGTAACACCACTCTGGGGTGTTACATTTCCTGTTGAGGTGCACCACACCTTACTATTCCTTCCAGAGAGCAGCACCACATGGTGACACCTTGAAAGTGTCCAGAGGACCCAGCTTATCGTTGAGGCCATTCCAAACTCAGCCACTGCAAAAAGCCTTCCTTCCCCTTGTAGATTGATAGGTCAGGTATATGTATCGTGCTGTTGCCTCAACCTGTAATCTTGAATCAGTGCTCCAGAATTTCAATGAATGTTTAATACAGAGTCTCGATCCTGGCTAGGACTGAAAATATGTGCTGCACATGTGCCGAATTTATGGCACACTTCACCAGCGAAAGATTACTGGGCCAGGAGAGAGCAGGATACAGATACCTGGTCCTGTCAATCTACGAGTTGAAGGATGGGATTATAGAACTCTGGCGCTCCGAGGGACAAAGGCCTGCCCTGGGTGCCCTGGAAGCTTGATTTGCATATTATATGGAACTATGTTCAGGTTAATAGGGTAAAACAAGCTGACATTATCTGATCAGCTTACCAGTTGCATACTTGTCTACCTGCATGTATATTGTTAGTTCTTAGAGCAGTTTTTCTGACCCAGGCATTCAGCTACATAGATATTCAGCTAAATGATAAACTTCTGATTAGTGTAGGCTTGGCTGGAACCCCCATTGATTCATAAAACAAAAGTAGCAGAAGTGCTCAACCAGGCACTGACTTTCCTCACTAGTTGAAGACGTGCTCATGATGTATGGGGAATTAATAGATGTGTGGGGTTAGACTGGGGATTAAACAGTAGCTTTAAGATGCTAACTTACATGACTTTGAGACAGGGGTACTGAGCCACAGACCCTGGTCACCAGCCCTGTGACCAGAGCCCCTGATGGGCTACTGCCATTGTATATCTGATCTGCTTTGTTAGCAGCAGCTAATGTGGACATGCCCCTTTACGAGTTAGCCCCACTCCATCCGTGATTCACCAGACCTCTTCCTGTGACTCACCACATCTCCCAGAATACATGGGCACGGTGAGCTGCATCTAATGATGCAGGATCCTGATGCTACATATATTGAGAGCCAATGAAGGGCTACTTTCCATGAAAACACAGCTTTGTATGCACTGTGCAGGATATTTGCCAATTCTTTTAGGGGTCCGGGAGGTTTCTCCTATTCTGGTAGCCTCTAGGATACTTGGCAAGTATATTCTACTTTATTTTTCATTTTTACTGAGAGCTGTCTTACAGCTCGCTCTCCGGCCCCTCTCTCCTCTTCTGTACAACTTCTAAGCTGATTTATGACCAAGTGAAACTGAAAAACTGCCCCAGTTTTTCAGAGAAATGTAAAAAAAAATAACATGGCAGCTATTAAAATGAATTGTCAACCATATAACAAATGTCCAGCAGTAGCGGATTTTTCTCCTGAGCTGAGGACCCCTTTTATGATGTCCATGTGACCTATGGACATAGGTAAGTATAGTTATAGATAATAAAGTTTCCTTTTATATTATATTAACATTTGGCTCAAAAATAAATACTATACAGCAAATTTATTAATCCTGTCTAAAATTTAGTCAGCATAAAGAATTATAAGATGGGCCAAATTTATCACAGTGGGGCACACCAGGGTAATTTACAAAGGTTGTTAGATTTTTGGCGTACACAGATGTGTGTGCAAACTGCAGTTTTTGCAAGAATTTTTGACTTTTTGCCTTTCTCCACTGCTCACATCAAGTGGGGGGAATTTACCAGATGGGGTGGTGCCACCACAGCCACAAAACATTCACTATAATTTGCATGGAAAACTGAAATAAATAGTAACTCTACACCAGCTCCTAGCTAGATCTATTGATGGGACTGAGAAAAATATTAAATGAACTGTTTTCACGGACGAAAATATGGGCACAGCTGTGTGTATGTGCCCTAAGTGTGCCGGAAATCTGGCTCACTTTGAACAATCTATATCAACATAAAAGAAAAAATAAAGATTCCGCTATGAGCTTATTTGATTTACTGTATATCCAGCTCAGCATTTCTAATCGCGTTACTGATGAAGAGCCCCTTTGTCTTATTGAAAATCAATACATATGACCTCTATGCTCAGCATCTATATGTTAACATCAATAACTTAAAATCTATTGACTGCAGTTAAAAATAGATGCATCACTATAAGAACAATTGTGACTAAAATCACTTGTGACCTTAAAGGGGCTGTCTCACTTTAGCAAATTACATTTATCATGTAGAGAAAGTTAGTACAAGACACTAATGTATTGTGATTATCCATATTGCCTCCTTTGCTGGCTGGATTCACATTTACATTACATTATACACTGCTCATTTCCACTGTTAAGACCACCCTGCAATCCATCAGCAGTGGTCATACTTGCACCTCTCTGGTGTCCAAGACTGTGAGAGTGCACATAGGCCGGTGCTTTTTCCTATAGTGTGCAAGGACAGCAAGCACGGCCACTACTGATGGATTACAGGGTGGTCGTAGCCATGGAAACGAACAGTGTATAATGTGATGGAAAATGACCCAAGCTAGCAAAGGAGGCAATGTGTTCTATTTAAATACCTTCCTGGCCATACACCATTGCCAGTGATAGTCTTTTGACTCACTAGCTGTGTTCCTGGTTCCTTGTTCCTTTGTATATTGGATTGCTCGTTCCTTTAACTGTAGCTTGTCTTCTGACCACTCTCTGTCTCTCATTTGTTACTGCGTTGTCTGTCTGGTTTTGATCTTGGCTTGTATTCTGACCACACTCTGTCTCTCATTTGCTACTGAATAGCTTATCTGTTTCTGACCCATTTACGTATGACTGATAGCGAAGGCACCATCAACTAGTTGTGGTCTAGTTATCTAGGGCTTGTACTGAAAGTAGGTAAGGAAATTAGGCTGGGTTCTAGCCTTAGGGCTCACTCTCCTTGTCTGTCCCTACCCACAGTCATAACAGGCACAATTACCTATCAGGGATGCACAATGGTGGGAATGGGAATTATTATTGCGTATTACTTTTTTCTGCACACAGGGACCGTTTTACTTTACTGTTGTGGTCTGCCGGATTATGGTGTGTGGGAACATAGTGCCACTGTTTAGGACAAGTGGATCTCCTGATCCTTAGCACCCGATTGCTGATATAGACGTAAAAGTGTCTGGTTTTGTTGCAAATATATCCTAGGACTACCTTGCTGTCCATGTAAAACTTGACCTCCTCAGTTTGCAGGTTCATTCCTGTTGTTAAAAGTTCAGCCAACTCCACTGCAAGCACAGCAGAGCAGAGCTCCAGTCTGGGAATTGTGTGTTCACGAAGTGGCGCTAGTTTGGTCCGGCTCATGACAAACCTTACAGTATATGGCATTGTTCTTTGACATAAATGGTCTTTAGGTATGCTATGGCAGCAATTGCCTTGACTGAAGCATCGCAGAAGATATATAGTCTTTGCATCTTGACTTCAGTAGATGGCACGGAAGCATATGGTCGTGAAATATGAAGGCTGGACAAAGCTTCCAGAGACTTCCTCCAACCTGTCCACAGATCTTTTTTCTCCCAATCAGATCATTCCAATCAGACGTCCCTGTGGTGAACTCTCTTAACATAATTTTGCCTTGGAAAGTAACAGGCGCTACGAATCCCAGAGATTCATATAAGCTGTTTATGGTGGACAGAACTCCTCTACGTAGGAAGGGCTTTTCTTCCTTGCTTATTTCGAAGGTGAATGTGTCTGCCTTTAAATCCCAGAGCAAACCGAGCTCCACTGCATGGCAAGGATGTCAGTGCTAAGATCCAAGTCCTTTAGATCATTTGAATGGTCTTGGGGTTAGAAGGCCTGCATTAACTCTTGGCTGTTGGAGCCGATTTTGTGCAACCTCAAATTAGAGCGAGCATTTTTTGGGCCCTTTTCAAGAGACTGATTGCAGTCTCGTCCGTGGCTGTGGCTTTCAAGCAGTCGACCACATAGAAATCCTTTTCCACAAAAGACCTGACATCCGAGCCATATTTTGCTTCACCCTTTCGGGTTGAATGTCTGAGACCATAGATAGCGACTGCAGGGGAAGGACTGCTTCTGAAGATGTCTTCATTGGGGTCGTTGTTGCCGTACCAGAAAACGCTCAGTTTCTATGTTCTTCCTTGACGAGGAAGCAGTGGAACATCTGTTGTATGTTGGCCATAAATGCTACGGAACCTCTGCAGAAGCGGAGAAGTACCTCCAGAAGTCTGTTGTTGAGGTCTGGACAGTAAGACATCATTTAGCGAGACTCCTTCGCACCTGGCGCTCGAGTCGAATACTACTCGTATCTGTGAGGTTCGGGTTGGGGCCCCACAGTCGACAGATGACCCGAGGTTAATATTCCATTCGGGTCTCTCTCGGTTGTGGTATCCCATCCCCCAGCCACGTGGTAACTTTTCGGAAACCTTTTGGAAATGATTTGGAAGGTTAAGATAAGAAGCATTGGAATTAAAATTATTTTACATAGACATTTAAAAATGGATGTATGAATAATGAATTATGAACATCAGCAAAGAATTATAGGTTCTGATCTTTTTATGAACTTATTTAAGATCATTATATAAAAAGTAAGCTATGGGAATTGATTTTCATGAAGTAATGCAAAATTTACACACAAAAACGCAATTTTTTTTAAAAATCGCATGGGAATCGCACCATGGAATATATTGCGTTTTTTGCGATTTTAAATGGAGAATGCTATAATTACTAATTAATTACTTGGATTTTGAATTGTATATGTGATAGGACCATGTTGACTGGTGTTTATGCTCACCTGGATGGACAGGTATTAACAGGGAAGTCCATGCCACTGATTATTGAATCCCCAACTAAGTAAAAAAAAAAAAAAAGAGAAAAAAAAAAAAAGGGGGAGGAGCAAGCCTATAAAACAAGGGGTTTCGAGCACTTCAAACTATGTCACTGAGGAAGGGACAGGACGTACTAACAGTCCCGAAACGCGTCTGACAGCGTTGAAGTGCGGACCAATACCCCTGAAACTACTGCCGGCAGTTAGCCAGAGAGAGACATCTCTTTAAACATTCTGTTCGCCAGTGCATGTGAATCCGCTGGATACAACGCGGACCTTCTCGCGAGATTCTGCGCTACTACCAAACGGCGCGCAGTACGGAGATCAAACGTGGGACGCCACGGCTATTCCGATCACCCTAACAGTGAGTACTGGATAACATTATCCAACAACAAGAAGTTTTACCTACATTAATAAGAATATCAGATACCAAAAGTACTGGTCGATGTTTTGAATATTGGATGAACAAAGGACACATATCGAGAACTTACCATTATAACGATCATTGACTGTGGACAATTACCATCAATTACCATCGTTAACAGGAGAAAATTATCCAGGTTTTATGTATTGAATTTTATGGGCTCTTTTAATGTTATTTAATGTTATTTTGTGATTACAGTTTACAGGAATTAAATTACATGTGTATCGACATAGGTTTTTGCTATTGATATACGGCATACTACAAATAAGGAGTGCCCTTCCAAAATCTTGGTGTGTACACTACTCGTATCTGCCCTGGTTTTTTAGGATGATACACGCCGAATATGGGTAAATGCCAACACTCCTTGGAGTCTTGGAGCGCAGGTGCCATTTCTGCATAGTTGTTCTTGAATATTAATTGCCTGAAGGTAAAGAAATGTTCTTTAGTTTCCAGTGTCCCCTGAAGTTTGGAGATGATCGACTGTAGACAAGTTCTTTGTTGTTAGGTAAGCGTTGCCTCTAAGGTTTAAACAGTAAAGGTGCGACCCAGCTTTTTGAGTTGTCTTTTACTATGCCTTGATCCATGATTTCCAAGAACAGCCTGTCTTCTATTGACATTGTGACCCTGCTGTCTTCTCTTGTCCTGTGGAAGACTGTGCACCCTAAGTGATCTTGCTCACCATCGCAGGCATGGTCTTCACCACAGGGATTTGGGAAAGGACAAGGCACAGGAGTTCTGTGTGGCAATTCTTTTATCAGGAAAACTGCTTTGACATGGCTAAAATAGAGAAGGACGTCTATTTTCAAGTGTGTTGGTGAGCATACTGCTGACGAGATCGGCTTGTGTGCTCCTCCTAGACAGACGTCTCCTATGATGACCCAACCTAGGTCAAGTCTCTGGGCATATGCAGCGTTTTGGGGACCGTTAATCTGTCCTCTAGCCTTTTGAACTCGTAGTATGTCTCTTCCAAGGAATAAGACTAGAGATGTCGTGAACATAAAATTTTCCCTTCACGAACGGCGAACGCGAACTTCTGCAAATGTTCGCGAACATGCAAATAGAACCGTCATAGACTTCAATAGACAGGTGAATTTAATAACCCACAGGGACTCTTTCTGGCCACAATAGTGATGGAAAAGTTGTTTCAAGGGGACTAACACCTGGACTGTGGCGTGCCAGACGTAGTTGACGCAGAGTGTGGTAAGTTGAATTCGCAATGCGATTAATATAACCTGCATTTATCGCATTGCGAATTCAACTTAGAGCTGGGTTCCTAATGGTTGTATTGCTAGAATATAACGAAGATTGAGAATATAGCGCTATATTCTCAATCTTCGTTATATTCTAGCAATACAAAAATCAGGAACCCAGCTCTAAGTTGTAATCGCAATGCGATTAATACAAGTTATATTAATCGCATTGCGATTACAACTACTAACACTGCAGCTTCAGAATGAATCTAAGACGGATGCCGCCCTTGCTTTTTGATAGGAGGTGGGAGGGTCTGGTAGGGAGACTGATTGTAGTTTTGCAAAAGCTGGAGGCTTGGTTGGTAAACACTGAATTCTAGACTACCATATTTGCCTATACCAAATGTAAATATGCAACCAAATGTGGCAAAATACACCAAAAAATAAAATATAAAATAAAAAAATGATAAAAATGCATATGAGTTTTTGATGCGTTTTTTATGCGTTTTCTATCAAAAACGCCCAAATGGCCCCTCGGGGGTTCAGATATCTTGCTTTGGAGGCAGCAGAATGTTGGTGGTAGTCATAGTCAACCGTCATATACCATCAAATAGAGGCATCAAATGGATTCGCAAAGCGATTAATAATTGTAAGTATTATTCGCATTGCGATTACAACTTAGAGCTGAGTTCCTAATGGTTGTATTGCTAGAATATAACGTATATTCTAGCAATACAACAACCATTAGGAACTCAGCTCTAAGTTGAATTCGCAATGCAATTAATGCAGGTTATATTAATCGCATTGTGAGTTAACTTAGATCTGAGTTCCTAATGGTTTGTTGTATTGCTAGAATATAACGAAGATTGAGAATATAGTGCTATATTCATTATCTTCGTTATATTATAGCAATACAACCATTAGGAACTCAGATCTAAGTTGTAATCACAATGCGAATAATACAGGTTATATTAATCGCATTGCGATTTACAATTACTAACACTGTAGCTTCAGAATGAATCTAAGATGGAGGCTGTCCTTGCGTTTAGATAGGAGGTGGGAGGGTCTGGGAGGGAGGGTATGCTGATTGGCTGGAATGTGTCTGCTGACTGTGAGGTACAGGGTCAAAGTTTGCTCAATGATAAAGTATAGGGGCAAACGCGAACATCGAATATGTTCGCCCACCGCGGCAAGTTTTGTTCGCCGGGAACTGTTCGCCGGCAAATAGTTCGGGCCACCTCTAAGTAAGACTATCGGGGCTTCTGGGTCCAGTTCAGGTATCAGGTGAGCTATACACCTTAGGTGGGGGTGGTATGCCGATACCGCTGGTGTAGGTATCTCAGACCGGTTGTCAGGAATATGATTGCACTCCAGTATGATTGGCAGGGACAAGCAGGTCTGACCATCCATGGACTCTACCTTGTACCCAGTTGCTTTCCTTCCCGCCGTCTCAACGGTACCTGCACATGTCTTTAAGGAGTAGGAAGAACCGATCCCTACGATGTTGAAGGTGTCAAAAAAAGTGGATTTAGCTAAAGACCTGTTGCTTTGATCATCTAAGATTGTATATCTTGATCTCCTTATGTCGATGGCAGATTTTTGAGCAGGACTTCCCTCCTGCGAGTCCTTTCAAGATCTCTGTACACTGAGAAGTGACTACTTGGGTATCTATGTTAGTGTCTATCTGCTTTCCGTCATGCTCCTCTGCTTGGGATGATACCTGAGAGGGTGGTCCAGGGTGTAAAGCCGTGTTGTGTTCTGTGCTACCCTATTCTGTGCATGTCACACTGATCTTACAGTGCAATGTTGTAGTGCAGCACCTGAAGCAGATGTTTTTTTCTTTAAGGAATTATTTGCGGTCATCTAAAGACTTCTCCCTGAAGGATCTGCATTTTAGTAGAGTATGTTGTTTCTTGTGCAGGGGGCATTGTTTGGTAAGATCTTTGGGTATGTTCTCTTTTTGAGAAGACTTAAACAGCCTATAAGGAGAGCCTGTGGAGGCAACGTTAGTTTTGTGGACTGCCACTGGTGTTTATGAGGTTTGACACCAGGGGTAGTGGGACATGACAATGTAAAGTCAAAACTGGGATCATTTCTAATCCTCGCCTGTTGAGTAACAAAGTCTACAAACACCACAAACGGGGGAATGGTACATAATGAACCTGTTTATAATAGGAACCATGCGTGATCCACTTCTCCTGTAGATTATAAGGGAGTTTTTGGACATCGGATTGACACCTCTGGCGGTGTCCAGGAATGCTAGCCCCAGCAGATCTCATTCTGCCTGAGCAACCTGTACCTCTATCAACAAGTCACTGAGTTCCCTGAGCTTCTGGTAAACCCTACCCTCTATTCTCGGAAAATTATCAATTATCTTATATAAAGCATTTTCTATAGCTTCTATTGACCAATAACACTCATCAAGTCATTTCCACACCATCTTTAGGCCTTTGCCTGGATAGTTTATGTTAATGTATCTGATTCTTTTGGAGCGTTCAGCAGACTAGCTTCCAAGCCACTTTACCAAGATATCTAACTCCTCACTACAGGAAAGATCTAAGTCCCTTATGGCATTCTGGAAGGAGGTCGCCATGCCCTGTAGTCCTCTGGGCGATCGGTGAACTTTATAAGTCCTTTGGTAACCAGCTCCGATTTAGCAAAGAAGTTAGCGAAGTCTAGGGTAGTCTGGTTAGTGCCAATACTACCAGGTGTGCTGTTGTTATGCTGCGTGTGTGGTGTATCACCATACCTTTTAGGGGTTTCTGGCTTGGGGAAGTCTATATAATACCGTTCTGACACGAAGGTTGTCCCTTTAAGTCTAAGCGAAGCTTATAGCTTTCCTTCTGTAGGGCGGTAGTTGTGGTCAGCATTGTTTTGTCGCAGACCGTCCTGCTCGAGGTACTGCAGTTCAAGGTAAGATCTTTGACACTCTGTATAAGCTGGCTGATATACTGGATCATAGTCGTCATCTGTCTTGGGATGCTGATGGACGTATTCTGAAACACACTGTGTTATATCTTGTTCATCTAGGTCTGGCCTAAGTACTTTGCTTTGTTTCTTGGATTCAGGAACCTCCAATGCTTGTAGGAACTCTGCTTTAGCTACTGCGGCTGCCACTTCTTACTCTGCAGGGAGTTTTTCCAGTGACGCTTACAGGCGTACTCTCTCCTTTTCCGTTGACGCTTGGCGGTTTAATCTCTCTTCTTCCAGTGACGCTTGCAGGTGTGCTCTTTCTTCTTCCAGTGACGCTTGCAGGTGTACTCTCTCAAATTTCCATTGATACTTACAAGCATTATTTTCTCTGTTTCTTGATTTGCTTGCCTTAGCTTTAGTTGCATCTCTTGTGCAGCAAAGGAAGATCTTATTTTTAGTGCCTCAGCTTCTGCACGGGCGAGAGCAGCGATTTATTTTATTGAGGACTTGATAGAGCAGCTTGCTCGTGCCTGGTCTGAATGATGATACCCGGCTAGTGGACATTGTGTGCCTGTTTGCTGGCTGCTTAATGTCTCTTTGCAGACTCAGTCTATGTAGAAACGGAATTCAGCGTGATCTGGATCATGCTGCACTTGCTGGCAACTGCACTCTTACTTCTTGTGACTGTATGGCAGCCGCTGCAAGCATGTATGCAGGACTGCATGTGTGATGGCAGCTCCGTATAGTCAGATCCACTATCACTGAAACTGAAAACTGAAACTGGTTTCTACAGCTTAGTTTGCTATCAACTAAAAGTTCTTTCCCATGTCAGTGTTAGGCTACTTTCACACTGCCGTTTCTGGGTCCGCTTGTGAGATCTGTTTCAGGGCTCTCACAAGTGGCCCAAAATGGATCAGTTTTGGGCCACTTGCCCCAATGCATTCTGAATGGATAAGGATCCTTTTAGAATATATAAGTTTGGCTCCGTTCTGCCTCCATTCCGCTCTGGAGGCAGACATCAAAACGCTGCAATGGAAGTTAATGGGGACGGATCCGTTTTTATTGACACAAGATGGTGCAATTGAAAATGGACCCGTCCCCATTGACTTTCAATGGTATTCAGGATGGATCCGTTTTGACCTTGTTCATGATAATGCTAATGGATCCGTTCTGAACGGATACAAGCATTAGCATTATCGGTGCAGATCCGTTAGTGCAGATACATGATGGATCCGCACCAGACGCAAGTGTGAAATTAGCCTTACCTAGTGTTTTACCATTTAGTATGTACTAGTGACATGTTTTGTTTCTTCCAATGTGCATAACCTTACATTTGTCTGACAATCCCTTTAAATTCCTACTGACTACTTTTCAATGTCTCTGCAACCTTAGTTTTTGTTCTGCCAGACCTTTGCCAAATCCTGCAGTATGTACTGACATGCACTGTAGGTAGGTACTTCTCTAAGTAGGAGTTGCATAAACCAATGAATATGTGTACTGAAACAGAAGATGAGTCAATGTACAGCCTACACACAGTGTACGATAGAAAGACAAAATGCCACAAAAGCATCTCCGCACAAAATACCAACTTGCAAAAGTCTCACCCCAGCAAAATATCCTTCAGCATATGTGGTGTATCTATAATAACTCCGCATGGTGATGCATCATGTGTATATCAGTATGAGTAATTCACCATTATGCAGATGAGTGGGAGAGAGGAACTGAGGAGTCGTCAATGTGCTGGGAGGATAGATCAATGTATTGAATCACAGATGACGGCAAAGAAAGGATGAATGACAATGGAGATCTTATCTACAGAAGCAAGTTATATACTAATGAATATCCCAAAAGACCTTGAATACTGTTCTTGTTATTTCCTAAGGTGGTCACTAGATGGCAGTATCTCTATGTCAGAGTAATGCGGCTTAGCATTTAATACAAAATTTCACAGGGAGGCATACATAGATGAAAAACGCATTGTATAAACTTTTAGATCTAAGTTTTGTCTTTTTAATGTAAATGCATAAATTAATTTGCTGACATAGCAGACATAACACATGGAACAGATTTTCCCCGTTCTTAGCACCTGTAAATTATCGAACAGTTATTCATACTGAACTGCATTTTGTTTGGTGCCTTAGGGTTCGGGCATTTAATTTTTTGACAGAAGAAATGTATTTTCTGTATGCAAAAATATTTGTATGTGACTGGGGACTAATGAGAATGCTTATTGTTTTTTGTAATAATTGGGATATGTCTCCACCTTGTGGCAAGAAGAACTAAATGCAGACTTCTAAAGCTGGTGCAAAGTATAGTCCTTGGAGCATCATCCACCCACAGAGTGATTCAGAAACTGCAGTTGGAATAACACCCACACATTCCATAAAAAATTGTTATCTGCTACAGGCAACCCCTTAACATCTTAGGTTAAGGAATATAGAGGAATATAAAGCAGCTCATCTATCCGCTGTATTATCTAAAGCCAAGAGTCATGTCTATCTTGCCAGGGCCAATATCGCAATTTTCTAAGCATCATTAAACAGAATATTTCAATATATCATGAAGACTTGCATAGCGTGGAGCAGGGTTGCCAGCCTGATTTTTAGTATTTTTCTGCTGTTTGGGCTAATATATGAGGCTGATCACAGGTACAATTGAAGGGCTCATTCACACGACCATATCCATTTTTGCAGACCGTAAATTGCAGATCCACAAAACATGGATACAGACAGTATGCCTTCTGTATTTTGTGGAACTGAACATCCTCCTCCATGAAAGAAATGCCAATTCTTGTCTGCAAATACGGGCAAGAATAGGACATGTTCTATCTTGTCTGCGGGGCCACAAAATGGACATACAGATGCGGACAGCACATGATGTGCTGTCTGCATCTTTTGCAGCCCGCTTGAAATGAGTGAGTCCTCATCCCATCCTCAAAATTGCGGAAGAGATATGGACAGAAATATATGGTCGTGTGAATGAGCCCTTAGTTATATGATGAAGGACCTTGCATGCACAAAAAGAACAGTGTAGTACATTTCAAATGGGGCTTGGTGCACAGTAAAGTTTTAGGGCGCTCATATTTAAATGCACTTAAATCGGTTGTCTGGTTATCTAAAAATATAGAGCAATGTTTGTGTCAGCATTATACAATGAACATACTAATGAGACTTAATTTCAGATTTGGCTCAAACCCCATCGCGCAGGCGCACTGTACGCTTCAGCTGTAGGGACAATAAGGCATTTTTTCTACATGACAGGTAAGTAGGTATAATGGGTTGGCAAGCTAAATTGGGGAGGGAGGGAGGGTCACATGACTGGCAGACAGGATGTCACACTTCCAGTCACATGACATCACAACAGGGATTAGAGCCAAATGTGAATGTATCACCTACTGTGTATTTTTAGTAATAAAATCCGGATACTGATACATGTTCTTTTTTTCTAATCTGATTTTATTTTGAGAATGTATATTGCTTCTGATTAATTTCTGTACATGATTATAGGGGCAGCTATCTTGCCTGAGCAGTTAACAGCATTTATAGATATGCTATATGGCAGCCATATGGACCATAGGCACAATACATATTTCATAGGAGAGTTTTCCAGACATGGTCTGTGACAAGCAGGGCCAGCGCTACCGTAAGGCAGACCAAGCGGCTTCCTTAGGGTGCGCCCTGCGCAGGGCGGAAAAATGTATGACCTTTTTTTTTTTTTATGACTTACTTGCAATTTCATTTGTGGCGCAGCGCCGCCGTCTGCCCGCCCGCCCCCAGTCTGCGTCTGCTCCCGACCCTCATTCACGGCAACACGGTCACATGGGCTCAGGCCACGGGGGCGTGACTGGTGAGTGAGCGGCGCCGCAGCAGCGGGAAGCAGGGACTAGAGGCGAGCTGACTGACTGTGTTGACACAGCCGGCAGCCAGATTGTTGACGCAGCCAGCAGCAGCAGAAGTCAGGACAGGTGTTAGGGTAGGTGACTGGTATGGTTATCAAAATGATGAGATGAGCGCTAGGCTAGCGCACTGACTAGCGCCATAGCAGAGGCTGAGCGCATGGCATTCAATGATGTTTAAAAAAGTAATTACACAACAACAATCATTAATTTGGAGGGGGGGGCATCCAAAAAGGAGCTTTGCTTGTGTTGTAAAAAATCCTTGCACCGGTCCTGGTGACAAGTGTAGCAGAATGTAGTACCCCAGAGCAATGGCTACTTGCAAGTTGGTTCAAATTGTTTGCTGATTAATGTGTGTTATGTTTTTAATGTAATTTTATCAACTCTGGCACAGCCCTTACAGGTACTTTGGGTGTACATCCTAGATCTGCCCCAGCTGTGTCTAGAGAGTTCCAACAAGTAGAGGAAGAGTGAGGAAGCAGCTCCATGTACTCCATTCCTCACAAGACCCGATTAAAGCTATAGACACACATATTTCTGGATGATCTTGAGAAAGGAAGAAAGAGAGAAAGAGACAAGAAGGTTCAGAAATCTGCATGGTTGAGCATTAGATTAGGTAAGGTATCCTGCTACCTGAGCTATTTAGACTTTACTGCAGTGAGAGGAACACAGATAAGACACCCTTCACACTTGGATACAACTGGGCCAGTCATCTATAAAACCTCTATGCTTCAGTTGCAGGCTCAATTACAAAAGAGAGCTACAGATTCTGGAGGAAGAATAATGAGAAAGATAGAGAGGAAATAGGTGATATTTACTTCCTTGCTCAAATCCAGAATATAACATAACCCAAAAAATATATAAAAAGACCCTTAAAAACACTATTTATTAGAATCGTTTTAAAAATACACCTGGTAGGTCTCACTGCTAGCTATCACAACTAGTGTTGAGCGAACAGTTCGAGCATAGTTCGGGTTCGTACCGAATTTTGGGGTGTCCGAGACACGGACCCGAACCCGTACATTTTCAAAAAAGTTCGGGTTCGGGTTCGTTGTTCGGCGATTACTTCCCGCTTTCTGAAGGGCTGCACAGCAGCCAATCAGCTAGCGTTTTACTTCTTGCCATAAGAGCCCATCACAGCCATGCCTACTAATGGCATGGCTGTGATTGGCCAAGTGCAGCATGTGACCCAGCCTCTATTTAAGCTGGAGTCACATAGGGCCGCTCGTCACACTGCTCTGATTAGTGTAGGGAGAGGACGCAGCTTCTGCTTCTGTGAGGGCGAGATTAGGCAGGGAAAAGTCAGCAACAGCACCTAATGAACGGATCGATCTACAGCTGTGAATGATTGAACTTCTGCTAGTTACTTGCTCACTGGTTTTTAGGCTGCACAGAGCGTTTTTCTGTCACTTATTTTCTGGCGTGATCGGCGGCCATTTTGTGACTTGTGGTGCACCAGAACAAGGTGCCACCAAGTCCATCAATCCATCAATACTAGTTTTTTTTTTTGCTATATCCTACATCAGGGGCTTGGCTGTGCTAATTGCCACCCCTAGAAACTCCGGATAGCAATTTCTATATTTTATTAAGGGGTTAAATACAATTGCCCAAATACCAATCCCCTAAATCTGGTGTTCCAGCTTTGGCTAGCCAAGTATAATACTGTCTGCTGTCTGGCAAAGGATAGATTATTGTATGTGGTGAAATTCAATTGCCAAAATAGCAATACCATAAATCAGTGGTTTCAGCTGTGGCTGGCAAAGTATAATAGTGTCCGCCAAAACATATATTTTGTTCTGGGGTGAAATTCAATTGCCAAAATACCAATACCCTAAATCTGGTGTCCCAGCTGTTGCAGGCCAAGATTCATAGTGTCCGCAAAAACATATATTTTGTTCTGGGGTGACATTGAATTGCAAAAATAGCAATACTCTGAATCTGGTGTCCCAGCTGTTGCAGGCCAAGATTCATCGTGTCCACCAAAACATATATTTTGTTCTGGGGTGAAATTCAATTGCCAAAATAGCAATACCATAAATCAGTGGTTTCAGCTGTGGCTGGCAAAGTATAATAGTGTCCGCCAAAACATATATTTTGTTCTGGGGTGAAATTCAATTGCCAAAATAGCAATACCCTGAATCTGGTGTCCCAGCTGTTGCAGGCCAAGATTCATAGTGTCCACAAAAACATATATTTTGTTCTGGGGTGAAATTCAATTGCCAAAATAGCAATCCTCTGAATCTGGTGTCCCAGCTGTTGCAGGCCAAGATTCATAGTGTCCGCCAAAACATATATTTTGTTCTGGGGTGAAATTCAATTGCCAAAATAGCAATACCCTGAATCTGGTGTCCCAGCTGTTGCAGGCCAAGATTCATAGTGTCCGCCAAAACATATATTTTGTTCTGGGGTGAAATTCAATTGCCAAAATAGCAATACCCTGAATCTGGTGTCCCAGCTGTTGCAAGCCAAGATTCATAGTGTCCGCCAAAACATATATTTTGTTCTGGGGTGAAATTCAATTGCCAAAATAGCAATACCATAAATCAGTGGTTTCAGCTGTGGCTGGCAAAATATAATAGTGTCCGCAAAAACATATATTTTGTTCTGGGGTGAAATTCAATTGCCAAAATAGCAATACCCTGAATCTGGTGTCCCAGCTGTTGCAGGCCAAGATTTATAGTGTCCGCAAAAACATATATTTTGTTCTGGGGTGAAATTCAATTGCCAAAATAGCAATACCATAAATCAGTGGTTTCAGCTGTGGCTGGCAAAGTATAATAGTGTCCGCCAAAACATATATTTTGTCCTGGGGTGAAATTCAATTGCCAAAATAGCAATACCATAAATCAGTGGTTTCAGCTGTGGCTGGCAAAGTATAATAGTGTCCGCCAAAACATATATTTTGTTCTGGGGTGAAATTCAATTGCCAAAATAGCAATACCCTTAATCTGTTGTCCCAGCTGTTGCAGGCCAAGATTCATACTGTCCACCAAAACATATATTTTGTTCTGGGGTGAAATTCAATTGCCAAAATAGCAATACCCTGAATCTGATGTTCGAACTGTTGCAGGCCAATTGTAAATCTGTCCATAAAAGGATACCTTTCATCCAGGGCCTAAATACTAGCCCTAAAAGAGATATTCCCCTAAATCAGTGGTTACTGCTGTGCCTGGATTAGTGTAATACGCTACATAAATAAATAGGCAGATGGTGTTAGGTGCCTGTAAAAAAAGGCCTGAATTTGAAATCAATACATTGGGCCAAATATTTTTTTTCTTATTGTGGTACTTGGTGAACGGTAACAATGAGGAAAACATCTAGTAAGGGACGCGGACGTGGTCGTGGTGGTGTTAGTGTACCCTCTGGTGCTGGGAGAGGACGTGGCCATTCTGCCACAGCCACACGTCCTAGTGAACCAACTACCTCAAGTTCCGGTACCCGCCAGAATTTACAGCGATATTTGGTGGGGCCCAATGCCGTTCTAAGGATGGTAAGGCCTGAGCAGGTACAGGCACTAGTCAATTGGGTGGCCGACAGTGGATCCAGCATGTTCACAACATTATCTCCCACCCAGTCTTCTGCAGAAAGCGCACAGGTGGCAACTGAAAACCAAGCCCATCAGTCTGTCACATCACCCCCATGCATGTCAGGGAAACTGTCTGAGCCTCAAGTTATGCACACTCTTATGCTGTCTCTTATGCTGTCTCAGTCTCTTATGCTGTTTGAAGACTCTGCTGGCAGGGTTTCCCAAGGGAATCCACCTAGCCCTTCCCCAGTGGTGGAAGACATAGAATGCACTGATGCACAACCACTGATGTTTCCTGATGATGAGGACATGGGAATACCACCTCATCGGAGTCCGCACATCTCTGATGAGGATGAAACACAGGTGCCAACTGCTGCGTCTTTCTGCAGTGTGCAGACCGAACAGTAGGTCAGGGAGGAAGACTGTGTGGAAGACGATGCAGGGGACGATGAGGTCCTAGACCCCACATGGAATGAAGGTCGTGCCACTGACTTTCATAGTTCAGAGGAAGAGGCAGTGGAGAGACCGAGCCAACAGCGTAGCAAAAGAGAGAGCAGGGGGCAAAATCAGAACAGCCGCCTCCAAGAGAGTTCGCCTGCTACTGGCCACCGCCACCACGGACCGAGCACCCCAAAGGCAGCTTCAGGGAGTTCCCTGGCATGGCACTTCTTTAAGCAATGTGCTGACGACAAGACCCGAGTGGTTTGCACGCTGTGCCATCAGAGCCTGAAGCGAGGCATTAACGTTCTGAACCTTAGCACAACCTGCATGACCAGGCATCTACATGCAAAGCATGAACTGCAGTGGAGTAAACACCTTAAAAGCAAGGAACTCACTCTGGCTCCCCCTGCTCCCTCTTCTGCTGCTGCCTCGGCCTCTTCCTCCGCCTCGGGAGGAATGTTGGCACCTGCCGCCCACCAGAGGATGTGCCACCGACAACACCACCTGCGTCACCAAGCATCTCCACCATGTCACACGGCAGCGTTCAGCTCTCCATCTCACAAACCTTGGAGAGAAAGCGTAAATTCCCACCTAGCCACCCTCGAGCCCTGGGCCTGAATGCCAGCATTTCTAAACTACTGGCCTTTGAAATGCTGTCATTCAGGCTGAGTGGACTACAGACAGCTTCAAACAGCTGATGTCCATGGCTGTCCCACAGTATGTTGTTCCCAGCCGCCACTACTTCTCCAAGACAGCCGTGCCTTCCCTGCACAACCAAGCATGCGATAAAATCAAGTGTGTACTGCTAGCGCCATCTGTGGCAAGGTCCACCTAACCACAGATACGTGGACCAGTAAGCACGGCCAGGGACACTATATCTCCCTAACTGCACACTGGGTAAATGTAGTGGCGGCTGGGCCGCAGGCGGAGAGTTCCTTGGCGCACGTCCTTCCGCCGCCAAGGATCGCAGGGCATCATTCTTTGCCTCCTGTAGCCTCCTCCTCCTACTCGGCTTCCTCCTCCTCTGCTTCCACCAGCTCATTCAGTCAGCCACACACCTTCACCACCAACTTCAGCACAGCCTGGGGTAAACGTCAGCAGGCCATTCTGAAACTCATATGTTTGGGGGACAGCACTTTCAGGCCAGTCTGTTAGAAGTGGCTCAGAGGGAGGTTTTTTGCAACAGCAGAGGCCAGGTACAAATGTGGCCAGCCAGGGTCCACTACTGGAGGACGAGGAGGATGAGGAGGAGGTGGAGGAGGATGAGGATGAAGCAGGTTCACAGCGGGGTGGCACCCGACACAGCTTAGGCCCATCACTGGTGTGTGGCTGGGGGGATACGGAGGACGATGACGATATGCCTCCCACAGAGGACAGCTTGTCCTTACCTCTGGGGAGCCTGGCACACATGAGCAACTACATGCTGCAGTGCCTACGCAACGACAGCAGAGTTGCCCACATTTTAACGTTTGCGGACTACTGGGTTGCCAACCTGCTGGATCCCCGGTACAAAGACAATGTGCCCACCTTACTTCCTGCACTGGAGCGTGATAGGAAGATGCGCAAGTACAAGCGCACGCTGGTAGAGGCCCTCCTGAGAGCATTCCCAAATGTCACAGGGGAACAGGTGGAAGCCCAAGGCGAAGGCAGAGGAGGAGCAAGAGGTCGCCAACGCAGCTGTGTCACGGCCAGCTCCTCTGAGGGCAGGGTTAGCATGGCAGAAATGTGGAAAAGTTTTGTCTCCACGCCACAGCTAACTGCACCACCACCTGATACGGAGCGTGTTAGCAGGAGGCAGCATTTCACTAACATGGTTGAACAGTGCGTCTGCACACCCCTCCACGTACTGACTGATGGTTCGGCCCCATTCAACTTCTGGGTCTCCAAATTGTCCACGTGGCCAGAGTTAGCATTTTATGCCTTGGAGGTGCTGGCCTGCCCGGCGACCAGCGTTTTGTCTGAGCGTGTATTCAGCACGGCAGGGGCGTCATTACTGACAAACACAGCCGCCTGTCCACAGCCAACGTGGACAAGCTGACGTTCATAATAATGAACCAGGCATGGATCCCACAGGACCTGTGCCTCCCTTGTGCAGAATAGACATTTATAACTGCCTCCCCCTCAACCATGTATTCTTGTACTCGGGGCACTTCTTTATTGAATCCTCATTTTTTTAACTTTACCATGATCTTGCGGTGCAACCCAAAGTTGAATGAACCTCTCCTCTGTCTGGGTGGTGGGGCCGAAATAACTGAGAGTGGCCTTCTCCGGTGGTGGTTGATATGACGCATGATTCCTTGCTGTGGGACCTCTCCTCTGTCTGGGTGCTGGGCCGAAATAACTGAGAGTGGCCTTCTCCGGTGGTGGTTGATATGGCGCATGATTCCTTGCTGTGGGACCTCTCTCCTCTGTCTGGGTGCTGGGCGAAATAACTGAGAGTGGCCTTCTCCGGTGGTGGTTGATATGACGCATGATTCCTTGCTGTTGGACCTCTCTCCTCTGTCTGGGTGCTGGGCCGAAATAACTGAGAGTGGCCTTCTCCGGTGGTGGTTGATATGACGCATGATTCCTTGCTGTGGGACCTCTCTCCTCTGTCTGGGTGCTGGGCCGAAATAACTGAGAGTGGCCTTCTCCGGTGGTGGGTGATATGACGCATGATTCCTTGCTGTGGGACCTCTCTCCTCTGTCTGGGTGCTGGGCCAAAATAACTGAAAGTGGCCTTCTCCAGTGTTGGGTGATATGACGCATGATTCCTTGCAGTGGGACCTCTCTCCAATTGATATTGGTTAAATTTTATTTATTTAATTTAATTTTAATTCATTTCCCTATCCACATTTGTTCCCGAACTCGAACTTCCAGGTGTTCGCTCATCTCTAATCACAACCCTAGTCAGTAGGTAAGTACATAGTGAAAATGAAGAGATACAGAAATAAAGAGATGCAGCATCACACACCCTGGAGATCTGGCTACACTACAGGGACCTTCACATGTGGAGCAGTCTTATCGCTATGACCTGGAATCACATGTGACACGTCTGGGCCCCAGTATTGTATATTAATATAAGCCAGTCTCTTTTTTCTTTCCTTTGTTTATCATGACTTATCCTTTTTGAGTATTGTAATTCTGGCCCCCTTATCTCTCTTATATGGACCCCCTGAGAAACCCGAGCTGGGGGAAACGCGTCGGGATAATAGGGAGTAATTTTGATGATTAGGGCCTACCAGGGCGAACTAGGATAGGTACGAGGACAGAGAGGCTCCACCATTAGGTGTTGTCTCCGGGCTAAGGGTGAGGATAGGGTCTCTGTAGGGAAAACTATCCTGCTGAGAAGCCTCACTATACTCCCCACTCCCCTTCTCTCCTTTACTACTTATAGTCTTTTTTTTTGTATCTCTTTATTTTCATATTGCTGCTCCCGCCAGTGCTCCCTGGATGATTACTAACTCCTGGCATAGCACATGGGTACCCTGTACCCATGTACTATGCCAGGATTAGCTTAGCTCCTGAGCTGAGCTTCTGCCTGCTCCACTAAGCTGAGAGAGCCCGCTCTGCTAATCTTGGCATAGTGCATGGATACGGGGTACCCATGTGCTTATGCCAAGAGTTAGTAATTAGGGATGAGCGAATCGACTTTGGATGAAACATCCGAAGTCGATTCGCATACATCTTCATTCTAATACTGTACGGAGCAGGAGCTCTGTACAATATTAGAATGTATTGGCTCTGATGAGCCAAAGTTATTGCTTCGCGAAGTCTCGATAACTTCATAAATTAATTAGTACTGTAAAAAAACATTTCCCAAACTCGGGTTCCGTTCCAAGGTACCACTTCGGCTCGTCAATTCGCTCATCCCTATTAGTAATTGTCCAGGGAGAACGGGCAGGAGCAGCAATGAGCGCTCCTGCCCGTACTCACATTGCTGCTCCAGCCCCATTGATAAAATGTACTCCGTACTCCGTACACTGCTGATCTGTACGGAGAACTGAGTTTTAAGCACACAGTGAATGGTGCGCTTTAGGCAGGGAAAAGTGTAGTGAAAATAGAAAATGTATTAATCAAGTATATTAGAGATAGTTTTATTAGGGACAACATATTAGAAGTTTATATAAAGGTTTAGTTATTTTAATTTTTACATTTGTTAATTTATCACATTTGTTAAGGCAAATTTATTTGCTAATTTATCGCGTAGACAGCTGCTGGATTTTCTTTTTAAATCCTTGACAAACCCAACAATGCCAGCTACAAGGTATAAATGAAGTGACAGTTATGATTCCTTATACAGGGAAAGGCACATGGCCTTATATTTATAGTCCCTTAAAGGTTTGTTGATTTCACTAAGAGGTTCACATGCTCATCATGGAGAGGCACAGTTCTTTAATTATTACCAGTCCATATGTGCAGTCTTTATACCAATGCAAGAGGGACCTTTCTGCTTAGGACAAGCTTTGGTCACTCTCTGCCTCACTGCAGTTCGTCACTTCTTTCGTCTGCAATATTCTCAGAAGCACTGTGGGCCATCAGTCTCTTATGTGGTCATCTTCCGGTTGCTGCTAGTCATCCCTAGTGAGGGATTGTTCTTCTGGCCTCCATTATTCCTCCAATAGTCCATTATTGGCTTGGACCTTACTTCACTCAGGGCAGTATCTCTCACTAGGCACAGGATGGCAGAGCCCAGCAACGGGGCGGCACCTGAAAGACTAATTTTCCCCCACCCTCCAGTTCATTGTTGATGATTAAGAAGGGGAGAGGGCTAGGGGCAGCTTTGCAGCAGCAGGGGCATGGCCATGGTAAGGCTAGCCGCTGGGCACATGTGTCACTTCTTGTTAGTGAATAGGGGAGAGAGGAGAGAGATTCTCCTCACTCTCCTCTTCACTGCAGCGCTGGATGTTGAGTTGATTGGTGAGCGCTAGTAACTGCTACAATCAGCTCAGTCTGCTACACTTATGTCACCTACATGCAGTGCTAAGAAGGAGAAGAAAAGAGCAGGAGCGGGATTCTCCCACTGGCGTCCACCCGCCCCAGTGTCATCACTGAAGAGGACAACTATCATCTTTTATCAAGGCTAGTGAGTGAGTGACTGGTTAGGGTGGCAGTATGACTATAAGCCCCCTCATCCTTAAGAATGCATCCAGGGCCAGCTGCAGAACATGGGATGCATTTTTAAGGATGAGGGGGTTATCGTCATACTGTCATAAACACTGCCTAAGATGTCTAATTGGCCTAACTGTTAATACGAAATGTGACTATAGCCCCCCTCCTTCCCCAAGAATGCACCCAGGGCCTGCAACAGTACTCGGTGTACATTCTTAAGGATGAAGGAGGTTATAGTCACATTTAATATAAAGAATGTACAGGAACTCTAATTGGCCTAAGTGTTTATATTTAATGTGACTACAACCCCCTCATCCTTAAAGAGGTTGTCTCACTTCAGTAAGTGACATTTATCATGTAGAGAGAGTTAATACAAACCACTTACTAGTGTATTGTGATTGTCCATATCGCCTTCTTTGCTGGCTGGATTCGTCTTTCCATTACATTATACACTGCTTGTTTCCATGGTTATGAGTTATGACCACCCTGCAATCAGTCACCAGTGGTCGTGCTTGCACATTATACTGTAGGAAAAAGCGTTCCTATATTGTTCAAGCACGACCACCACTGCTGGTGGATTGCAGGGTGGTCTGTAACCATGGAAACGAGCAGAGGTGGTGGTGATTGAATCCAGCCAAAAAAGGACATAATATGGACAATCACAATACATTAGTAAGTGCCTTGTATTAACTTTCTCTACATGATAAATGACACTTACTGAAGTGAGACAACTCCTTTAAGGATGCTCCCAATGGGGCGTTTTTATTACTAGGGCTACTTCAGGGGATATTATTTCTGGGGACCCTATACAGACATAATTACTGGGAGCACAATGGAGGGCACATTATTTATTACTAGGGGCATTTTAGGGGACATTATTATTACTGGGGGACACTATGAGGTATTTGTTTTGCTGTAGGTACTGTAGGGGCATTATTACTACTAGGGACACTTTTTTTCTGCAGTATAGTATTTGGGGGCATTGGGGAGAACAGCGAAGATAGTATTGGGGGTGGCAGCAGGATGACATTGTTTGGGCACCAGGATGGGGAGTTTGTGCTGAGAAGGTGGGAGGATGATGGAAAAGAGAGGAATCTTTCAAACATACAGACTTGTGTGTTCTTTTTACCTCATTGTGCCAATATTGTATGTCAGTGAGCAATAGAAGTCATACTCACTAGCTGCTGGTACAAAACCTTTTGTTTCTTTTTATTTCTTTAATTAATTCCAGTGTAAAATGATACATCATTAGGGACGCTAAGACAGACATCATTCGCACCTCCTCCCCTCCATGCGATGTTTCGGGAGAACACACCCCCTTACTCGTGTGCAGGTAGAGGGGGGGGGGTTATTTATAGCACCAACAGCTGATACATATATACAAACCATATACTTTATATAAAATACAAAATACACAGCCATAAATAACCCTAAAACATGAAACGGATCAATCATATAAATGCACTAAAGCTACAGATTTATTTTAACCTTTTAGGTATTAAACACTGCAGTTTCACCATCATGGAGGGGAGGAGGTGTGAACGATGCCTGTCTTGGCGTCCCTCATGATGTACCATTTTATACTGGAAATGGCCGTAGGGTAGCACCAACCATAAATACAGCCCTGACTTCAGTGCACATCCAGCTGAGGGATGCACCCCTAATATGCTAGAGCAGCTAACTACAGCTTGCTCTTCATTGGCCTGCACCCATAGCAAGGGGAGGCAAGCTTCACCAGGACCTGTGCCCATTTGCTCCAATTTGTACCCTCAAGCCCTTTTTATAAGGGCTCCTCTTACTTGCTTGCATCACACCAAGGGGCTGGCCTCTCCCCTGCTCTTCTTTCTCTTTAGAGCTTGGCACTTTTCCTATCTGTGGTGCAACAACACTGTCTAGTAGATGGATCTTGCCTTTGCAGACCATTGTATATAATGTAATAAATTGGAGGAACCTCCTCCTTGCAATGCTGCTCATTTCTTTGGGACATTGGCGCTTTGTTAAGGTGGGACTCCACTACTACCTTACACCTTACCATACAAAGTGCCATCACATATTGCTACAATATCTCATATGTGGCAACTATATATTCCCCTGTACAGTTCATCAACATGCCCCCAATGCCATGCAGTCCAGTAAGCTCAGTATCAGGTCATAAAACAGAGCCAAACTATCTCTTATCCATGAGTTCTCCGAATTACGGTCCATTTAATGAAAATGGGATTTAGACAACATACCTATATAGTAATATACCTACGTACACCATCAGTAGTGAACTAGATCTGTTCTCTTAATGGCAACCATTCTATTTTATGCCTACTTGTACACTAGCCAGAAGACCAGAGGTGTGTTGTATATTGTACTATTACACCACTTGAGGCTGGAGATTTGCAGCATACAAACCTGTGCAGCTATCATCTCATTGGCAATTATATGGTGACATTAATTAAATAGACAAGTCATCTATTATATACTATATACAGTACATGGTGACTGCAATTTGCGCTGCCGGAGTAACATTGTGTCTGAAAACTGCATTAGAGCTCATTATAAGGAATTGTTGCTGCAGAACATACATTAAATTAATGTAATTAAGCCTAACTTATTTCTTGGCTATGAGAACTGCCAAAGTAAGGAAATTTATAAAATGAATTCTAGATTTATGAAAGCTGCAAACTGTTCTCTCCCTACAGGAGCAGATTGTATCTAAGCTATAAATTTCCAAATCTATAAAGAGCATTAGTGAATTGGGTCTTACAGTTCAGACTGTATTCTTTATAATTGAATAGTCGTAGAGGTAACCAATAATGGTAAATTTCAAAATGTTATAGGTGCAAAAGGTATTATGGTGGCTCACCTGGTTGTTATCATGTATGGGTGCTCAATGTCCTTCTGACTCACCCAATCAGTAGAATAAAGTGTAAAATAACTGTGTAGACAGGCATCGCACGCAGGAAGTACTAAAAGTTTATTGCTAAAATACACAATCAAAGTTTAAAATAATTACATAAAAATAATTATACAAAATACAATAAAAATAAAAAATTGGTGTATTTACATGGACATTAATATAAATATCCCTGGAGACTAGAGTTGTTTCGGTACCAAAATTTTGATTCGGTATCGATACCATAAAAAAGTATTGCGATACTCGATACCATTCGATACCACGCAAAAAAAAAAAAATGCCAAAAAAAGCAGCGTGCATTCCTCATTTTATGGAACGTCCGGCCAATAATACAAAAGTCCGATCCTATTTTTTGGGGGGACAAGGCGACTAAAAGTTTTTCTTTTCTTTTTTTTTTTCTTTTATGGGCGTTTACCGCTTAAAAGAGGATTTTTTTTAATAGTTTGGACTTGAGACGTAGCGATATGTAATATTTTATGTATTGTTTATATATTAAGGGGGTGATTTATACTTAATATTTTGGTGTACTTTTTTAACTTTTTAACTTTTTTTTTTTACAGTTCATTTATTTACTATTTCCCACTTAGGGGCTAGAACCTGGGATCTTTTCATCCTATTCACCCTAATAGAGCTCTATCAGGGTGAATAGGATCTCACACTCTCCCTGCTGCCCTGTGCTCTGTGCACACAGCAGCAGGGAGCTGATCATGGCAGCCAGGACTTCAGTAGCATCCTGGCTGCCATGGTAACCCTTTGGAGCCCCAGCATTACACTGCTGGGGCTCCGATCACTGCCACTGCCACCAATGAGGAGGAGATGAGGGGACCCTGTGGCCACTGCCACCAATGCTTTTATTACTGGGGGGAGGGAGGAAGGGGGGATGGGGAGGCGCACTGGCCACTAATGTATTTAATACTGGGGAAAGGGGGGGGGACACTGGCCAATGTCTTTAATAATGGGGAGGGGCACATTGGCCACCAATGAGGAGTGACTTTTACTATACAGATGCAGGCAGAAGAAGCTCATTACCGGCACCTGCCTGTGACCGGGCGCCGCGATCTGCAGCGTTTAACCCCTCAGGTGCGGCACCTGAGGGGTTAACTGCCATGGATCGCAGCGCCCGGTCACAGGCAGGTGCCGGCAATGAGCTTCTTCTGCCTGCATCTGTATAGTAAAAGTCACTCCTCATTGGTGGCCAGTGCCCAGGCCCCTCCTTCTCCTCCTCCCGTCTCTCCTGATTGGCAGCGGCAGCACAGGGGGTGGGAGAGACTGCCTCCTTCTCCCTGTGCTTCTCTGATACTGGGCTGTGCATTAGCGCAGCCCAGTATCGATAAAATACTAATCCTGGTATCAATACCAGAGAAAAGTATCGATTGGGTATCGAAAGTTCGATAGCCTTTGTGGATCTGTCATGGATTTTGTTGTGGATTTCCCACAGATATTAACTTCTGCATCATAAAGGGGGGAATCCAGACTGGAAATCCGGAACGTAAAAAGTTTTGTTTTTTTTGTGCAGCGTGTGGATAAGATGTATTATAATACACTTTGCTGGTACTGTAAAACGCTGCACATTTACAACTTATAGTCCCTGTGTGAACGTATACTAAAGATATGAAAATGGATTATAGGATTTACAGTGCCTTGAAAATGTATTCATACCCCTTGAAGTTTTCCACATTTTTTTCAAGTTACACCCACAAACTTAAAACGTTTTTCTGGGATTTTCTGGATAGATCATCAGTATCTGATTGGTGGTGGTCCGACACCTGGCACCCCCACCGATCAGCTGTATTAGAAGGCATTGGTGCTCCTATGAGTGTTGCTGCCTTCTCGCAGCTTACCAAGCACAGCGCCGTATGTAGTATAGCAGCTGTGCTTGGCATTGCAGCTCAATCCCATGCACTTCTATGGGGCTGAGCTGCGCCTAGGCCACATGACCAATGAACTTGTCGTCACTGAGGATAGGTCATCGGTTTGAAAATTTATAGACCAACACAAAGTAGGAAGCACTGACCTGTATGTGTGAAGTGAAACGAAAATGATACATTGTTTTACAAAAAATGTAATAAATAAAAATCTCAAAAGTGTGGTGTGCATTTGTATTCAGCCCCCTGTACTCTGATACCCCTAAATAAAATCCAGTGTGATTAATTGCCTTCAGAAGTCACCTAATTAGTAAATAGAGCTCACCAGTGTGTAATTTATTCTCAGTATAACTATAGCTGTTCTGTGAAAGCCTCAGAGGTTTGTTAGAGAACATTAGTGATCAAACTAGCATCAGGAAAACCAAGTAACACACCAGACAGGTCAGGGATAAAGTTGTAGAGAAGTGTTGTTAGGTTATAAAAAATAATATCCCAAGCTCTGAACATCTCACAGAGCACTGTTCTATTTAACCCCTTAAGGACCCATGACGTATGGGTACGTCATGGGTCCGATCCCTAAGTATGGCGCCCGCTCCTGCCCTCTGTGGGCGCGATCGCTGCGGGGGTCCGGCTGTTTCCTGTAGCTGACCCCCGCGGCTAATGATCGCGGCCGGCAGCGATGCCGATCGCAATCATTTAACCCCGCAGATGCCGTGGTCAATCCTGACCACGGCATCTGCTAGCTAAAACCGAAAGTAAAACTTTCGGCAGCTCTCCGGCTCCCCTAGTGGTGATCGGGAGAATCGGAGCGCTGTAAGGGATAGCCTCAAGCCTTTCATTCAGCATGAGGCTATCACTTACTATTTCCTATGGAGCCCTTGTTAGCAATAGGGCTTCATAGGAAAGTAGTAAAATCCTCATAAACTCCAATACAAGTGTATTGGAGTTTATGTTAGAAGCAATCAGATGACTGATTTATATAGGTCCCTATGGGACCTATATAACAGTGTAAAAAGAAAAATAAAAGAAATAAAAAAATAAAAAAATAAATAAAAAAACCTAAAAATTCAAATCACCCCCTTTCCCCAAAATTAAAATAAAATAATAATTTTTTTAAAAAATACACATCATGGGTGTCATAATGTGCGAAAACGCCCGTGGTATAAAAATATAAAAATATATTCCCCATACGGTAAACAGAAAAACGGAAAAAGCGCCCAAATGGCGGATTCAGCCATTTTGAGCGCTTCATTTCCTCAAAAAAATTAAATAAAAAGTGATCAAAAAGTCCTACACACCCCATAATGGTATCAACTAAAAGTTCAGATCGCCCCGCAAAAAATAAGCCCCCATACAATGCCATACACTTAATTACAAAAAGTTATAGGGGTCAAAATATGGCGACAAAAATAAAAAATAAAAAATTTCCCACTTTTGAATTTTTTTCACTATCAAAACGCATAAGAAAATCTATACATATTGGGTATCGCCGGATTCGTACTGACCTGTAGAATAAAACTAAATGGTCAGTTTTATCACACATCAAACGTCGTAATTTAAAAACCCGTAAAATTGTGGTAGAATTGTTTTTTTTTTGCAATTTCACCCCATTTGGAATTTTTTTCCCGCTTCCCACTACATCGTATGCAATATTAAATGGTGGCGTTGGAAAGTACAACTTGTCCCGCAAAAATAAAGCCCTCATATGGCCATGTGAACGTAAAAATAAAAAAGTTATGGCTCTCGGAAGGCATGGAGCGCAAAACGAAAATGCAAAAATGAAAAAACCCCGAGTCCTTAAAGGGTTAAAATCCCAAAATGGAAGGCATATGACACAACTGCAAACCTACCAAGACTTGGCCGTCCACCTAAACTTACAGCCCAGGCAAGGAGAGCACTAATTAGAGAAGCAGCCAAAAGGCCCCTGGTCACTTGAGATCCACAGTGCAGGGGGGAGAGTGTATCCTCTGTGTCGTTTTCTTTTCTCTTCACACATACTTGCTACTTTGTATTGGTCTATCACATAAAATCCCAATATAATACATTTAAGTTTGTGGGTGTAACATGAAAAAAGTGAGAAAGTTCAACGGGGTATGAATACTTTTTTAAGGCACTGTATAGCATTAACAAGAGGGTTAAAGAATGAACATGCTGCAGAAAAGTAATTGTTATTTGCTGCAAGTCCTTCACTGTGAGTTGGCCTCCTGCTAAGGCATAGATGAGCACAATCTAGAGGGTGAAGAGAGGTACTGCATGACTTTCTACCATGATATACTGTACAGGTGCATCTCCATAAATTAGAATATCATCGAAAAGTTAATGTATTTCAGTAATTCAATTCAATTCAAAAAGTGAAAATCATATCTTATATAGATTCATTACACACAGAATGATTTATTTCAAGGGTTTATTTCATTTAATGTTTATTAAGTTTGGCTTACAGCTAATGAAAACCCAAAAGTTAGCATCTCAGATAATTGATATATTGTGAAAAAGTTCAATATTGTAGACTCATACTTGACAGTTGTCCAGACGACAGACATTGACACCCTTCACAAGGAGGGTAAGCCACAAAAGGTCACTGCTAAAGAAGCTGGCTGTTTAGAGAGTGCTGTATCCAAGCATATTAATGGAAAGTTGAGGAGAAGGACAAGTGCACAATCAACAGGGATAACTGCAGCCTCGAAAGGATTGTCAAGAAAGGGGCATTCATGAATTTGGGGGACATTTACAAGGCGTGTACAGCAGCGGCAGTCAGTGCTTCAAGGGCCACCACACACAGATGCATCCAGGACATGGGCTACAATTGTCCCAATCCATGGATCAAGCTACTCATGACCTCCTAGAGTCTTACCTGAGTTAGGGAGAAAAGAACTGAACTGTTACTAAGTGGTCCAAAGTCCTGTTTACAGATAATAGTAAATTTTGCATTTCATTTAGGAATCAAGATCCTAGAGTTTGAAGGAATTGTGGAGAAGCACACAATGCAAGTTGATCGAGGTCCAATTTGACGTTTCCACAGTCAGTGATGGTTTGGGGAGCCATGTCATCTGTGTTATATCCAAAGTCAGCACTGCAGTCTACCAGGACATTTTAGGGTACTTCATGCTTCCTTCTGACAAGCTTAATGGAGATGCTGATTTCATTTTCCAGAAGGACTTGGCCCATGCCCACACTGCCAAAAGTACCAATACCTGATTTAATAATTATTTTGAAGGCCACAAACTAAGAAAACTCTTAGGGCAACTTAATCAGTGCAACTCTCTAGAGAGTAGTTATGACCCAAAAAATTGATGCATGCATTGGAAGAGCCCTTATTAAAGGAGTTGTCTCACCATAGACAATGGGGGTATATCGCTAGGATATGCCCCCATTGTCTTATAGGTGGCGTTCCCACCGCTGGGACCCGCACCTATATAGAGAACGGAGCAAGGTGGTGGCTGGAGGACTCGGGTCCGGCCACCACCAAGCCTGCTCCCCATAGAAGTAAATGGGTGCGTACAACACATGTGCGGCGCCCGGTCCCATTCATTTCCATGGTATTTTCGCCAGCCCCATAGCAAATGAATGGAGGGCGGCTGAGCATGCGCAGTGCACCCTTCTTCACTTGCGGGGCTCCGTTCTCGATATAGATGTGGGTACCAGCGGTTGGACCCGCACCTATAAGATAATGGGGGTATATTCTAGCTATATGTCCCCATTGTCCATGCTGAGACAACCCTTTAAGGAAATGAAGAAAGGCACTGCGCCAAGTGGGGTTTTTGTTTTTCAGAGTTAGCTTTCACTTTTATACACTTTCAACAGTTTCTGTTAGATTTTATACAAATTAGGTCGGAAGTCCCAAGCTCAGCAAGTGGCCAACACCGATTATAATATCTTTCTTTCTGAGACATCACTGTCCTTGGCATTGAAATCTGTCTATAGTGCATGTGCAAGCAATAAAATAAGGCTATGGTGCATGCAAAGTATATCTGTGAGACCATTGTCCACAACGAGCACTGTATATGTGCAGTTGCTGGGTTTTGGGTGGCCTCCATGTACCTCTCTGGTGGTGTACTGTTTCTTGTTTTAAGATTATGGAATACTATGTATCAGCGGAGGTGACGCATATGTTCTCTTTTATCACTAACATTGAGCCAGTCATCATCAGTCTATGAGTATCCTCCTTGTAGGAGCACATTAAGGTCTGTGAATTACCAACCACTAATATGCTGAGCCATTTTTAAGTAAACACCAGCACAGATATTGTTCTCTGTTTGCAAATGTATCAATGAAACTGTAGCTGTAAGCAACTGCAAGTTGGGCTTGTGGTGCAGAGAGAGAAAATTCCACATAGTGTGAATAGATGGAGGCTGACTGGGGAAATGTCTAGCTGTCTGAGAAGGTAATTTCCATTAGATGTTCTAATATAATGTGGAGTGCAGGCATGGGGTCTTGCTTGGGATTTTATCTAGAAGTAAGAGGGAGGCTTTGTAGATGGAGCTTTTGTGAAGCGGTAAATTTAATGTTTTCAAATGAGTACTGCATTTAGGACTAAATTGCCTTTCAACGTGATTTGTGATCATGCAGGAGAGAAGAGCATCTGTTTCACACTTTCTGCTTCTGAGTTGTACTGCTAATGAACTTTTCTTCTCAGATTGTCTCTTTCGTAGTTTTTTTTTTTTTGTCATGTATAAACTGCTGAGAAGTCGTTACATGTGTCTTGCACATTACCACAATGTTAATATTTGTATTTGTGTGTCTCTCACATACATCTAACACTGCATCGACTGACTGGTGTGATAGTCGCTTTTTATACAGTGTCGGACTGGCCCAACAGAGTATGAATATATTAACCACATCAGCCCCCCTAGCTTAAACACCCTTAATGACCAGGCCACTTTTTACAATTCCGCACTACACTACTTTCACCGTTTATTGCTCCGTCATGCAACTTACCACCCAAATGAATTTTACCTCCTTTTCTTTTCACTAATAGAGCTTTCATTTGGTGGTATTTCATTGCTGCTGACATTTTTCCTTTTTTTGCTATTAATTAAAAATGACCGAAATTTTTGCAAAAAAATGACATTTTTCACTTTCTGTTGTAAATTTTTTTTTAAAAAACTACATTTCTATATAAATTTTTCTATAAATTTATTGTTCTACATGTCTTTGATAAAAAAAAAAGTCCAATAAGTGTATATTTATTGGTTTGGGTAAAAGTTATAGCGTTTACAAACTATGGTGCAAAAAAGTGAATTTCGGCATTTTGAAGCAGCTCTGACTTTCTGAGCACCTGTCATGTTTCTTCAGGTGCTAGAATGCCAGGAAAGTATAAATACCCCCCAAATGACACCATTTTAGAAAGAAGACACCCCAAAGTATTCACGGAGGGGCATGGTGAGTTCATGTATCATTTTATTTTTTTTCACAATTTAGCGGAAAATGACACTTTCTGAGAAAAAAAAAAAAGTTTCAATTTCTGCTAACTTCTGGCAAAAAAAAAAAATCTCAGACGGACTCACTATGCCCCTCAGTAAATACCTCGGGGTGTCTACTTTCGAAATGGGGTCATTTGTGGGGTGTGTTTACTGTTCTGGCATTTTGGGCGGGGCTAAATTGTGAGCCGCCATGTAAAACCTAAAGGTACTCGTTGGAATTTGGGCCCCTTTGCACTCAGGCTGCAAAAAGTGTCACTTATGTGGTATCGCCGTACTCAGGAGAAGTAGGGCAATGTGTTTTGGGGTGTATTTTCACATATACCCATGTTGGGTGAGAGAAATATCTCTGTAAATTGTCAACTTTGTATAAAATTTTTAAAAGTTGTCGTTTACAGAGATATTTTTCACACAAAGTATGGGTATATATAAAAATACACCCCAAAACACATTGCCCTACTCTCCTGAGTACGGCGATACCACATGTGTGACACTTTTTGCAGCCAAGATGCACAAAGGGGCCCTAAAACCAATGAGTACCTTTAGGATTTCACAGGGCATTTTTACGCATTTGGATTCCAGACTTCTTCTCACGCTTTAGGGGCCCCTAAAATGCCAGGACAGTATAAATACCCCACATGTGACCCCATTTTGGAAAGAAGACACCCCAAGGTATTCCGTGAGGGGTATGGTGAGTTCATGTAAAAAAAATTTTGTCACAAGTTAGTGGAATATGAGACTTTGTAAAAAACAAAATTAAAAATATATATATATATCAATTTCCGCTAACTTGTGCCAAAAATAAAATTCTGTGAACTCGCCATGCCCCTCACGGAATACCTTGGGTGTCTTCTTTCAAAATGGGGTCACATGTGGGTATTTATACTGACCTGGCATTTTAGGGGCCCTAAAGCGTGAGAATCCAAATGCGTAAAAATGGCCTGTGAAATCTAAAGGTACTCATTGGTTTTAGGACCCTTGCGCACCCAGGCTGCAAAAAGTGTCACTCATGTGGTATCGCCGTACTCAGGAGAAGTAGGGCAATGTGTTTTGGGGTGTATTTTACATATACCCATGCTGCGTGTGAGAAATATCGCTGTAAACAACAACTTTTTACATTTTTTTATTCAAAGTTGTCAATTTACAGAGATATTTCTCTCACCCAGCATGGGTATATGTAAAAATACACCCCAAAACACATTGCCCTACTTCTCCTGAGTACGGCGATACCACATGAGTGACACTTTTGCAGCCAAGATGCGCAAAGGGGCCCTAAAACCAATGAGTACCTTTTAGGAGGGCATTTTTACGCATTTTCTTCTCACGCTTTAGGGCCCCTAAATTGCCAGGGCAGTATAAATACCCCACATGTGACCCCATTTTGGAAAGAAGACACCCCAAGGTATTCTGTGAGGGGCATGGCGCGTTCATAGAAGATTTTTTTGGCACAAGTTAGCGGAAATTGATTTTTATTGTTTTTTCTCATAAAGTCTCCCTTTCTGCTAACTTTTGACAAAAGTTAAATTTTCATGGACTCACTATGCCCCTCAGCGAATACCTTGGGGTGTCTTCTTTCCAAAATGAGGTCATTTGTGGGTTGTTTGTACTGTTCTGGCATTTTGGGTGGGGCTAAATTGTGAGCAGCCATGTAAAGCTAAAGGTACTCGTTGGAATTTGGGCCCCTTTGCGACCCAGGCTGCAAAAAGTGTCACTCATGTGGTATCGCCGTACTCAGGAGAAGTAGGGCAATGTGTTTTGGGTGTATTTTTACATATACCCATGCTGGGTGAGAGAAATATCTCTGTAAATTGACAACTTTGATTAAAAAAATTTAAAAAGTTGTCGTTTACAGAGATATTTCTCACACTCAGCAGGGGTATATGTAAAAATACACCCCAAAACACATTGCCCTACTTCTCCTGAGTACGGCGATACCACATGAGTGACACTTTTTTGCAGCCAAGATGCGCAAAGGGGCCCTAAAACCAATGAGTACCTTTAGGATTTCACAGGCCATTTTTACGCATTTGGATTCTCACGCTTTAGGACCCCTAAAATGCCAGGGCAGTATAAATACCCCACATGTGACCCAATTTTGGAAAGAAGACACCCCAAGGTATTCTGTGAGGGGTATGGCGAGTTCACAGAAAACAAAAATTTGGCACAAGTTAGCGGAAATAGATTTTTTTTTTTTTACAGTCTCATATTCCACTAACTTGTGACAAAAAATAAAATTTTGCATGAACTCGCCATACCCCTCACGGAATACCTTGGGGTGTCTTCTTTCTAAAATGGGGTCACATGTGGGCTATTTATACTGTCCTGGCATTTGAAGGTCTCCGCAATCATTACACGTATGGCCAGCATGAGGAGTTTCTGCGATTCTCCTTATATTGGGCATACGGGTAATGAGATTTTTTTCCCCGTTCAGCCTCTGGGCTGAAAAAAGAAAAAAAATGAACGGCACAGATTTCCTCATTCGCATCGATCAATGTGGATGAAAAAATCTCTGCCCAAAAATGTGCAAAAAAAAAAAAAAGGCACAGATTTCCTCATTCGCATCGATCAATGTGGATGAATAAATCTCTGCCAAAAAATGTGCAAAAAAAAAAAGTAGTAAGGCCCCATTCACACGTCCGCAAAAATTTCCGCATCTATTCCGCAATTCTGCGGAATAGATGCGGACCCATTCAGTGTGAATGGGGCTGGAGGTGATGCGGAGAGCACACTGTGTGCTCGCCGCATCAGCATTTGCGGAGCTGCGGCCACAAACGTCCGGGTTTCGGCCCCCAAACATCCGGCCGCAGCTCCGCAAAAGTTAGAGCATATCCTATTCTTGTCCGCAATTGCGGACAAGAAAAGGCATTTTCTATATAGTTCTGGCAATGTGCGGATCCGCAAAATGCGGAAAGCACATCGCCGGTGTCCGTGTTTTGCGGATCCGCGGATCCATGGATCCGCAAAACGCATACGGACGTCTGAATGAGCCTTACAGGGGGGTAATTAGTGTCAGGGGGGTGACATGGGGTGATCGGGGGTTAATCAGGGGTTAATCAGGGGTTAATCAGTGACGGGGTGGGGGGATGGATGGGGGGTCTGTGTGGTGATTGGGGCACTTATAAAAGTTTCCTTTGGTGGTCCCAAGCAAATGGGACCACCAAAGGAACGATCAGCAAGCATATCAGACGCTGTTAACAAAACAGCATCTGATATGCCATTTTTTTTAACTTCTACAGCCTGCCAGCGCACGATCAGCGCTGGCAGGCTGTAGTTTACCTTGTCCCCGACGCGATCCTGTGAACGCGCGCACGCGCGTGCGCGCGTTCACAGGAAAACTCGCCTCTCGCGAGATGACGCGCCCGCGCGTCAAGGAGGAATAGACCGACCGCCTGCAGGACGCAATCCTGCGTTAGGCGGTCGGCAAGAAGTTAAGATCCGGCATGGCATCTCTAAACCACAGCAAACGCTTCCGTTATAATAATACAACCGGCTGCATCCGTTCAGAATGTATCTGGTTGTATAATATCAAAAATTATATTATTATACATTATATTATTATTATATCCAGCTTCTACAGTTTCCCATGCCGCACACAAAAGCGCTGCTTGCAACAATTTTGTGCCCTTCATGGGAATGCAACAAACTGATGCACTCCGTTCCGGTTTGTTCAGTTTTATCGCTATTGACTGGGGACAAAACTGAAGCGTTGTGCTGCAGTTTTAAGACTCTCTGCCAGATCTCAAAACCTGATAGCACAACACAGATGTGAAAGTAGCCTACCACAGGATGCTCTGTTGCGCACAGGCTCTTATACCATAGTGGTTCCCAAAGGTCCAGGAGAAAAAAAACATTCAGAGATGCCTTTGGAGTCAATCACTTGCCATTAGGATCAATTCCTTTGAACCAAAACCTATTTATTTTATTGAAAATATTCTGGTTGGGCCCTAGAATAATTTTTTCTGGTAGGCCCAAGGAACTTCAGTCCATCACTGGCACCAGGCCAAACTTTGTATAGCAAATTGCGAATCTGCAAAATACGAATGCAGACTGTGTACAACCAACACTTTTTGCAAGCCCCATTGAAAAAATGCCTATTTTTGTCTGCAAAACTGACAAAAATACGATATATTCTATTATTTGCTACTTGTCCAAATTTTTTGCATCCAATAGAAATTAATTTCTTGCTCATCACACGTGGACCGAAACTATGGTCGTGTGAATGCACTATTAAGTGTTACTAAGTTATATATACAGACACTGTCCTTCGGAAAGGCATACCTAGGCTAGCTTCCAATTTAAAGAATATTTCCTTTACCTTTGGTCTCACTCTGTGTTCAGTAGTAAGTTAATCTTTTGCCTGTAAAAATAAAAAAGTTTGTTGCAATAGAAAATACTCATGGCAGACTGCAAAAATGTGATATAAGGTGTTAGTTGATACAACTAGTATATAGCATGATCGGCTGAATGGAGCTGATCCTTGCCACTCTGCCCACTCTTCTCTACGATATGATAGTGTTGTCTAATGTGCTGATGGTTGGATCATTCATATCATCAATCCAATGGGCACTTTTGTGGCTACTACCTGGCCAATCATAATCTTATATATATGGTAACTTTAAGTGGGTTTTCCAGTCTTGGGATATTGAAGAACTATCCTTAGTAATAGGCTATCAATATCAGATCTGTGGGCATTTGACCCACAGCACCCCCACCATTCAGCTATATTCGGTAACTGCTGGCCCAATATATTATACAGTGGATGGAGCAAATGGCTCCATCCACCATATTGTGGCCATGCTAGCCTCCTGCAGTTCAGCTCCCATACACTTGAGGATAAGTCATCAATATCTCTAGGCTCAAGAGCCTATGACTAATTAGAGATGGAGAAGATCTGAATTGCCATTTAGCACCTACTTTTTGCATATATTTATAACTCTTTGGAATTAAACAGGACGCTTTCTAATACTATAAAAAGCTACAGACAGAAAAACAAAGGTAACAAACATCTCTCAGTCACAGTAGGTCAATGGCTACATGACGTCTTTTGTTCACATGGCGCATCAGTGTAAAATTAGGGTTTTCATTTCTATGATGCAACCTCAATGTTGTACAATATCTTGTTATTCTTGTCTTCTGCATCTTTTCCTTCCTAGGAAAGCGCTGAGGCTTAATTACCAAGTCAGCATGGAGCCTTAGACCTTATAACCAGCTTGGCTCTACTATTTTGCCCAATTCAGATCAACTGCATCTGCATTAAATTTTTAAATGAAATGGAAAACCCATCTGTAACATATTTATAAATTAAGGTGATTGAGAGCTTTGGGCATGGGGGGTGGGCAGGTGTGAAGGTGGCATTCCTGTAGTTAAAGGGGTTTACATCCTGACAATACTGAAACAATGGACGAAGTTGGAAGCAGAAGGCTCCATCCACTGTGTAGTCGCAATGACACTAAGTACTGCAGCTTAGCGCCACACCTGGGGGTACTGAAGGTAACATAACTTGTACTGAAGGTAACATAAATTACATAATTATGTGGAATTTCTCTTTAGTGTTAAGCTTGTGCATTAAAGAGGTTCACTTAGAACCATTCTCAAATAAAAAAGAGGATTAGACTTCCTGTCGTACGGTATGAAGCACTATCTGGCCATAGTTACACTATATGAACAAAAGTATTGGAACACACCTCCTATTCGTTGAGTTTGTAACCTCAACAAAATCAAACAACTTTGAGATTGCAAGCCAGGCCCTCACATTCATAAACAGAGTCCAACCTTACAAATGTTGTTCTTCAGGATAAATGCCAAAGCCAAAATTCCCACAGACTACAAAATCTTGTAGAAAGTCTCCCAAGGAAAGCATAATCTGTTGCAAAGGGGGACAACCCCATATTAATGTCTAAGGATTCAGAATGGGATGTCATAAAAGATCTTGTACAGTAGGTGTAATCTGTAGGCGTCCCAATAGTTATGTCCATATATTGTATGCATCCTATATTCATGGAGAGAATACAGTTTGCCGTTCCCTAGATAAGGGCAGGAACATTCCAGTTCTCTATCTTAGATCTTAGAGCTTAATCCATATGTAAAGACTTGATGTTTTGAACATATATTCAACACTGTAATGTAACACTGTTTGTCTATGGTTACACTCAGTAGAGCGTGTCATGTTGTGTCTGTACTCTACCCCTCAGGCTGCTAAATTATAGCATTATCTTCAATAAATGTCTGTGATGTACACTGATCAGGCATAACATTAAAATCAATTGGTAATATTGTGCCAATATTGAACCCCATTGTGCCACCTAAACAACTCTGATGCATTGAGGTACGGACTTCACAAGACCACTGAAGATGCCCTGTGGTATATGACACCAACAAGTTAGCAGCAGATTATTAAATCCTGTAAATTGTGAGGTGGGACCTTCATGTTTAGGACTTGTTTTTCCAGCACGTCTCACAGATGATTAATAAGATCGAGATCTGGGGAATTTGGAGGCCAAGGCAACACTTTGAAGTCTTTTGTAATATTCCTTAAACAATTCCTTAACAATTTTTACAGTGTGGAACAGTGCATTATGTTGCTGAAAAAGGCCATTGAGATTAGGGAATGTCATAGGAGGGCGTACTTGGTCTACAACAATGTTTAGATAGGTGGTACATGTCAACATTACATCAACATGAATGTCAGGATCCAAGGTTACCTTTATCATCAATATAAAAGAAGTGGACAACCCCTTCAAGGCCAAAAGGGGTTCTCTGGGCTACAGATATTAAAGGGGTTGTTCACTTTTATAGTGCTTTTTTTCAGACTGCTTAGGGTTGTTTGACCCATGGTGGTGAATGGTGATCATACTTACCTAATCCGCACCACTGGATTTCTGCTCCATTGCTCCCCCTCATGCGTCATTTGTCCAGAGTGTACCCACATCAAGATCCTGTTTGACATGGGTCACGTGACCGCCAGAGCCAATAACTGACCTATTAGCATAATGGGCTACTTTAGAGCAGTGAGCTAAAGTGCTGCTGGTCTCCCCAAGGCTCTGGCTATTATGAATTACAATCCTACATACCGCTGATTACATAGTTAATAACATCTCATTAGCCACCCAGCCCACCAGTCCGTCTTTTCTGCACTTTCACTTTGTTCCTACACACAGAGCTAAAGATGTTATCAGCTATGTTATCAGTTGTGTGTAAAATCATAATTCATGACAGGCAGAACAGTGAGAAGACCTAAAACAGCTGGTTATCTTATTGTTCTGAAGTAATCTGTCCTGCTGTGAGATTAGGACAGCTTTTGTAGGTGCTAATAGGATGGTGGCCATTTTATTTACCCTGATGATTACCCCCTAGAGAAAATGAGCCATTAAAATAATAAATGTTATTTGTAAATGTGTTTATAATAACATAATTTTCAGGAATTTTATTTTAATTCCTAGAAAAGCCCTTTAAGGGAAAGTACAGTGGCTATTACAGAGGAAGAGTGCATTAAATTACAAGGCAGTGAAAAGGTAACACATATATTTAGATTTCACTGCATTTTGGTAGGAATAGAAGTCTCGGGGAAAAAGTGGGAATCAAGCTGGATCTTGTAGTGCCATATTTATGAGTAGTGGGAAACAGAAATTGCACCCTTTGGCCTCATTTGCGAAGACTGTGCAGATTATATGAAAGGAAGTCAGAGGAAGCTTTGACTGTTCCCACTATCTCCCGTACACAGCCTTGAAAATTGTAAATGCCAACTCTAAAGACTGCACTTAATTGGTGTTGAGCGAACCCGAACTGGAAAGGTCGCATCCATACAGAACTTTGCGAGTTTGGGTACCCGGACCCGAACTTTGTTGGAAAAGTGTTCGTGCATTAAATAAAGCTTTTGAAAGGCTGCAGGGCAGCCAATTAACAAGCTTTTAAGCTGTGGGCACTTAGAAGCCATTACAGCCATGCCTAGTAATGGCATGGCTGTGATTGGCTGGTGCATCATGTGACCCAGCCTATATACAAGCTGTATCACGTGTAGCTCCGTCCATCAGCTCTGAGTAGTGCAGGCATCTGGCTAGTAGTAGTAGTGTTAGGAATCTGGCTATTTATTTTGTTGGTGCCCTATAATAATTTTTGTGGGTGCAATACACCAGCTTTGCACCCCTGACAGAGAAATATACTAATAAATCTGGCTGTTAATTCTGTGGGTAACCTATAGCGATTATTTGTGGGTGCAATGCACCATTTTTGCACCCCTGAAATATAAATATATAATAGTTAATGCATCTGTTAGTTCAATGGGTGACATATATCCATTTTTGTGATATACACGTGCACTGCATATGTGACAGGGAAATTAATATAGTTAATCTGTCTGTTAGTTCAGTGGTTGACATTTACCCATTTTTGGTGTGAGGTTCACCTGCACTGCATACATGACTGTGAAATTAATATAGTTAATCTGACTGTTAGTTCGGCCAGTGACATATACCCATTTTTGATGTGAGATACACGTGCACTGCCTATGTGACAGGGAAATGAATATAGTTAATCCGTCGGTTAGTTTGGTGGGTGACATATTCCCATTGTCGGTGTGAGGTACACCTGCACTGCAAACGTGACAGGGAAATGAATATAGTTAATCCATCTGTTAGTTTAGTTGGTGACATATACCCATTTTTGGTGTGAGAGTTCACGTGCACTGCATATGTGACAGAGAAATTAATATAGTTAATCCGTCTGTTAGTTCATGGGGTGATATATTCCCATTTTTGGTGTGAGGTACACGTGCACTGCATACATGACAGGAAAATTAAAAAAGTTAATTCACCTGTTAGTTTGGTAGGTGACCTCAAAGAATGAGAAAAGCATCAAATAAGGGACGTGGCGCTGGTTGTGGTGCTGGTGGAGCTCCTTTTGCAGGGAGAGGATATGGTCGATCTGAGCCAGCTACACGTTCAGCGTTATTTTTTAGGCCCGAATATCGGTGTACGAATAGTGAAGCCAGAACAAGTAGAGGCGGTAGTAGATTGGATGGCTGACAGTGCCTCCAGTTCCTTCACATTGTCTCCCCCACGGTTCCCTGCTGAAAGCGCAGGGTGGGCATCTGTCTTTCCCCTCACCCCCTTGAAAATCAGCCAAGCAGTCTGAGCCCCAAGACATGCAGAAGTCTCTTATGCATTTTGATGACTCTGCTGGGGGGAGGTGGGGACATCCACCTAGCCCTGGCCCAGAAGTGGAAGAGATTGAGTGCACTGATGCCCAATCACTTATGTTTCAGGATGTGGACTTGGTAGGACCACTGCAGCACGTCTCTGATGATAAGGACGGTGTGCAGACCAGCAAGGAGTGCAGGGCTGAAGAGTGGGTGGAAGATGATGTGGAGGATGATGAGGTCTTAGACCTCACATAGAATCAAGTTCATGCGAGTCATGTGTGCAGTTCGGAGGAAGAGGTGGTGGTCACACAGCGCCAGCTGCACAGCAAAAGAGGGAGCAGGGTGCAAAAGCAGAGTGGCTGTCCCCTAGCCAGTATGCCTGCTAATGCCCACCACACCCAGGGACTGAGCACACCAAAGCCAGCTCCAAGGAGTTCCCTGGCGTGGCAGTTCTTCAGATAATGTGCTGATGACAAGACGCGAGTGGTTTGCACGCTGTGCAATCAGAGCCTGAAGCGAGGCATAAATGTTCTAAACCTGAGCACCACCTGCATGACCAGGCATCTAAATGCAAAGCACGAGCTGCAGTAGAGTGCACACCTGAAAAACCACAAAAGATCTCAGGCTTCTCCTGCTCCTTCTTCTGCTGTGGTCTCAGCCTCTTCCTCCCCCTCTGTAGTGACAGTGGCACCTGCCACCCCGCAAACTGAGGATGTGGCAGCAACACCACTACAGTCACCCAGCATGTCCACAATGTCCCATGGAAGCGTTCAGCTGTCCATCCCCCAAACACTGCAGAGAATAAGGAAGTACCCCCCTACCCAGCTGCGATTCCTGGACCTGAATGCCAGCATTTCAAAATACCTGGCCTTTGAAATGCTGTCATTCCGTGTAGAGACAGAGAATTTTAAAAACCTTATGGCGGTGGCTGTCCCACAGTACGGGGTTCCCAGCCGCCACTACTTTTTTACAGGCGAGCCATCCCTGCCCTGCACAACCAAGTGGCTGACAAAATCAGGTGTGCACTGCGCAACACCATCTGTGGCAAGGTCCACGTAAAAACTGATATGTGGACCAGTAAGCACGAGCAGAGATGTTATATCTCCCTAACTGCACACTGGGTAAATGCAGTGGCGGTTGGGCCAGAGGTGGATAGCAGATTGGCGCATGTCCTACCACCACCGAGGATTGCACGACATTTCTCGTTCCCTCCTGTTGCCTCCTCCTTCTACTCTGCTTCCTCCTCTACCGCCTCCTCATCCGGTCAGCGTTACACCTTCACCACCAACTTCAGCACAGCCAGGGGGAAACGACAGCAGGCTGTTTTGAAACTTATCTGTTTGGGGGGAAAAAAACACGCCGCGCAGAAGCTGTGGACAAGCATGGAACAACAGATCAATGAGTGGTTGGTGCCACTGAGCCTCAAGCCTGGCCTGGTGGTGTGCGATAATGGGCAAAATCTCGTAACAGCTCTGGGGCTAGCTGGTTTTACACACATCCCTTGCCTGGCGTATGTGCTAAATTTGGTGGTGCAGAGGTTCCTGAAAAATTATCCCCATATGTCAGAGCTGCTGCAAAAAGTGCGGGCCGTCTGTGCGCGCTTTCGGCATTCTCACCCTGCAGCTGCTTGTAGCTGGCCATCTTAGACCTGTCCTAGATAGCTAATATGGCTTATATGTGTATTCAGCTAGACATGCCAATAACCTTAATACAATTCATATGTTTATATGTTAAAGACAAATGCAGAGTTATTTACAGTGACTTCATGTTCTGGATGTCATATAACAGTTATATATTGTGTTCACAGAAGCAGAACAGATAATATGCCTTTAAGATTCAGTAAAATTAATGTAAGGAAAGCTCAATAACACAGCAGAATTAGCAGAAAGCATAGAGTTAAACTGTTGTTACTGCCCAGGACTCTTGACCAATCACTGCCAGTCTCACACTGAGCAGGAGTCTTGGCCAATCTTACACTCAGCCTGCGTGGGAAATCCCCTAACTGGAATCATTATTCACCAGAGAGAGGAGCTGAACAGACACACAGTTCCAGTCAGAGTTGAGTTTTATGGAAGCAAAGAGGCCAAAATAGGTATTTAGAACAGTTATATAATGTTCCTACTGTTAGTATTGTGATCAGAACTGTATACTGAACCAGTTATGTATGTTTAATTACAGTTCCACCAATCTGTGAATAGTTGAAATAAACTGCTCATACCAGATCATACTGAGCCATAGAAAGCAAACTAAGCACCAAACTATAGTGCAAATTGCAAACCAAGTAGAGCATGTAGAACTATTGGTTAAACCTCAGATATACCTCTCAGAGAGATAATAAAGTGCTTAAATAACTTAAAGTGAGAGTACAGATACTGAAAAGAGAAATATAGCCATTTTCTGTTGAATGACAAGATTGAACAGTTGAACCACCATTTTGTGATACTTTGTTCAACATGTGTTTTGTACATGGACTATCTGCTGCGGAAGCGGCAGTGTTATATATGAAGAAAAGTGGAAGTTAATAAATAAGTTATTTTAAGCATTTGGTGTGCTCTTTAAACCTACTGCTTCAATAAAATGGCGCTAGAAGAATTACAGAGTAATAGACAGTCTGGTTAGACAAAAATTTCAGAGATATTAACAGCGCAAAAGGCACTTCATAGTGCTGCGCCTGCCACAGTGGAACTATTACCCTCAGAGGGCGAAGCGATAGAGCTCCTTAACTTGCACAGTAAAGAGCGCATTAGAGCAGTGGCGCGCCAGCATAAAGCTGTTTCCTGAGTGAGCCAGCAAAGACACCTCAGCGGAGCTTCCATAGAGGCCATAAAACGTGTGTTTTAGTCAAACTGCAGCCGACCCTAAAGTGTCAGAATGGCAAAGGCAAGATAGTCAGAGAAAGAGCGCCAACCCTCCTGCGATCCCTAGAGAGAGAAAGAGGCGCGGTGGGAAGCCAAAGTCTAGAGCTAGAGTGCCAGTACCGCTACCCACGAAGAGACCATGTACTGCAGCCAGCTAGTTTCCCGCCATTAGGTCCAAAGCCTGCAGCAGAGAATCGCAAGTCATCACAGAGCATCACAAGTCAGTGCAGAGCATCACAAGTCAGCATAGAGCATAGCATCACATCAAGGAAAGACACGTCTCCTTTAAGACTGACATTTGTTCCTGCTCTTCAGAATAAGGTCAGAACTTTCCTTTTATTACTTATCATTGCACATAGGTTTTGGCATAAAGAGACATTTTCGTGTTCAGGAATAAAAGACTTTAAAGTAAAACAAAGGACAGTTTGTAGTATACGGACTCTAAAGTAGTTAAAGTGAAAGCCATTTATTTCCGCATATTAATATTGCATTTAAAGTGAAAGGTCCTTTAATATTTCGTATTAATTGTTATAGCATTTAAAGTAAAATGTCTGAGCCTAGTATTACCATGCCACTGTTATAGGATACAAAGATAGATAGGATAGAAGTTGAAGAGCAAGGGAACCTGTCTGAGGTAGAAGAGTCTGATGCAGCATTAGTCTTGCCGCAAACAAATATAGCCCAAGCACATGAACTAAGAAACGGAAACGGACCTCAAAGATGCTGGAAAATTTGGAGCAAGACGCAGCATTAAATGAGAAAAGGTTCGCCCGAATGTATGATAGGCGGAAATTATACATTAAAGACATTTATAGAAAGCTAAAGCAAGAAAGTATAAAAAGGAACTTGAGTGATATGGTAGAGATGGTATAAGAATCTGAATCGGAGCTTATGGCAGGATATGTCAAACTGCGGTCATTAACGACACCTTCCCAGGATATTGTAAGGAACATGGACACATGTACTGCGATCACTAAAGACTTAGTAAAGTTCATGAGAGAACTATCATCTGCAGCCAACTATGGTGAAGTTAAAGCAAGAAGTAGAACGAACGAGCTTTTTATGAGAGACTATGCTAAATCCTTAGGTGGAACCACAATCTCAAGTGGGACTTCCTTCACTAGCAGAAGTGCCAGCCGTATATCAGAGTCCTCAAGTACTTCAGCCAAAATAAAGGAATTAAATGAATAACTTGCTGTCAAGAGAGCAAAAATTGAGATGGAATCTTCTATCGAGGCACAGCGGCTACGGATAGCCGAAATGTAAGCTGAAATGAAAAGTCTGGAAAGGCAGAAAGAAGTAAAGATTATAGAAGCCAGACGAAGAGTAAACAAAGAGGATATGAATCAGAGTAGTCATAGGTTCAAACCTGTACTAAATGAAGAAACAGACTTCTATTTTCCTCCATACGCCCAGGAGAATGGATGGAAATCTCCAGCATGTAGTGAAGAAATAAGTCATTATCCTTCCATCCCTGCTCAGAAAGACAAAGAGAGGCTTAGTCCAGTGTTAGGAAAAGGGTATGTGGACTTACCTTCTATCTCTTCCGAAAAAGATGAAGAGAGAGACTCACCTAATTCAGAACTAAGTGAGAAAATAGAACCGGGTGATTCTATTCCTAGATGTCACAACAACGGTCAGGAGAATGTTACAACTATTGTCCCAGCAAGACAACAGAGAACAGTCCTTGCTAGACTTCCTGTTCCTGAACCTACTGCATTTTCAGGAGACATACTGAAGTTCATAGAGTGTAAAGCAAGCTTTGAAATGATCATTGAGCATCATTGCTTCAGTCCAGTTGACAAGTTATTCTACATTCCAAGATACCGTATGTTGGAGGGGAAGCAAAGAAAGTTCTTGAAGGTAACTTCTATAGAAAAGACAAAGAAGCCTACAAGCAAGCTTGGGAAAAATTAAATGCAAGATATGGTCATCCATTCTTACTACAAAGAGCCTTTAGAGAGAAATTTAATAACTGGCCTAAAATAGGTCCTAAAGAACACTTCAGGCTCCAAGAGTATGGTGACTTCCTGCAAACATGCAGCAATGCCATCCCACATGTTCAAGGACTAGAAGTACTGAAAGACTATCTAGAAAACCACAGGGTGCTAACTAAGCTACCTGAAGAAGTGGCTTCTAGATGGAATTGCTATGTGACTAAACGGTTAGATCTAGGTAACAACTTCCCGAGTTTTAAAGAGGTCTCTGAGTTTGTCAAAAAGGAAGCACAAATATCATGTAATCCAGTAACAGCATCTTACTTCTTAAAATCCTTAGAAGAAAGGCCTGCAAGAGACGTGCAAGAGCAACTAGCTTTGCAACCAACACAGCATCTAAAGGTCTAGACACCTACGAGAGCAAGTTCAAAGTCACTACTGGGATCAGTAGAGAGACGAACTGACAAATCTTCAGACTACCTTCAAGTGTATGTTCTGTGGAGAAAACCAATCCATACACAAGTGCCAACAATTGAAGGAGAAATCTACAGAAGTAACATAGTAACATAGTAACATAGTATTTAATACCGAAAAAAGACATTTGTCCATCCAGTTCGGCCTGTTTCCTACAAGTTGATCCAGAGGAAGGCAAAAAACCCCTGTGAGGCAGAAGCCAATTTTGCCCACTTAAGGGGAAAAAATTCCTTCCCGACTCCAATCAGGCAATCAGAATAACTCCCCGGATCAACGACCCCTCTCTAGTAGCTATAGCCTGTAATATTATTACACTCCAGAAATACATCCAATCCCCTCTTGAATTCCTTTATTGTACTCACCATCACCACCTCCTCAGGCAGAGAGTTCCATAGTCTCACTGCTCTTACAGTGAAGAATCCTTTTCTATGTTTGTGTACAAACCTTCTTTCCTCCAGACGCAGAGGATGTCCCCTTGTCACAGTCACAGTCCTGGGGATAAATAAATGATGGGAGAGATCTCTGTACTGACCCCTGATATATTTATACATAGATATTAGATCTCCCCTCAGTCGTCATTTTTCTAAAGTAAATACCCTTTCAGGGTACTGTAGTTGCCCCATTCCAGTTATTACATTAGTTGCCCTCCTCTGAACCCTCTCCAGCTCTGCTATGTCTGTCTTGTTCACAGGAGCCCAGAACTGTACACTGTACTCCACGTGTGGTCTGACCAGTGATTTGTAAAGCATCTATGCACCTTTTGATGCAACCCATTATCTTATTGGCCTTTTCCATGTCAGTGTTACAGAGTGTTTTACCATTTAGTATGTATGGGTGACTTGCATTATTCCTTCCCATGAGCATAACTTTACATTTGCCAGTGTTAAACCTCATCTGCCATTTCTCTGCCCAAGCCTCCAATCTATCCAGATCCCTCTGTAGCAGAAAACTGTCTCTTCAGTGTTAATTACTTTACACAGTTTAGTGTCATCTGCAAAAATTGATATTTTACTGTGCAGGCCTTCTACAAGATCTTTAATAAATATATTGAAGAGAATAGGGCCCAATACTGACCCCTGAGGTACCCCACTAGTGACAGTGACCCAATCTGAGTATCTACCGTTAATAACCACCCTCTGTTTTCTGTCACTCAGCCAGTTACTTACCCACATACAGACATTTTCTCCCAGTCCGAGCATCCTCATTTTATATACTAACCTTTTATGAGGTACAGTGTCAAATGCTTTGGAGAAGTCCAGATATACGATATCCATTGATTCGCCGCTGTCAAGTCTAGAACTTACCTCCTCATAGAAACTGATTAAATTCGTTTGGCATGACCGATCCCTCATGAAGCCATTATTGAAGCATTATTTTCTTATTTTCATTGAGATACTCCAAAAGAAGAAATTTGTACTTGATAACCAACTGTGTTTCGGATGTCTAAGAAAAGGCCATGTTACTAAGGAGTGTAAGAAAACGGACACATGCAGCGTTTGCAAAGAACACCATCCTACACCACTACATGAAGAACGTCCAAAGAAGGATAAATCCTCAATACCTAAAGATGCTGCGGAAGAAAAGAAAGTATGGGTATTCTCTTGCAGAGTGAGGGAATGAGAAAGCAACGGCAAATCAATGGTTGTACCAGTGTGCATTTCAAATCCTAAAAGGAGGAACAAGAAGGTATACGCCTATGTGCTACTGGATGCCCAGAGTGATGTCACCTTCATTGATCAAGAAATCTGCAAGAAATTACAAGTGGCTACAGAACCAGTGAAGCTCAAACTCAACACAATGACGGGGAGAGGCACATTAGTGAACAGTCAAAGGGTCAAAGGACTGAGAGTTAGAGGACTTCATTCAAACTTCACATTAGATCAACCTCCACCTCATACAAAAGATGATATACCTCTAGATCGAGATCGCATACCTACCTGTGAAACAGCCAATGAATTGGAGCACCTATCTGTCATATCTCATGTAATGTCCCCGCTGAAGGAGTTTGGTGTTGGACTGTTGATAGGCTACGATTGTCCCGAAGCCTTGGTACCACAAAAGGTAATCACAGGAGGAAAGGGTGAACCCTACGCTGTTCAAACTGATCTAGGATGGAGTATTGTTGGAGGAAAACAGCAGATCGCAAACTAAAGACAGGTGACAGGATTGTGTCATCGAATATCTGTCCAGCGAAAGTAATCAAGAGCCTTGAATCTGATTTTGCAGACATAAGTTCTAAAGAAAAGAGTGTATCCCAAGAAGACATAAAGTTTATACACACTCTAGAAGAAAGCATTTAACAGAATCAACAAGGTCATCTTGAAATGCCCTTATGTTTTAGAGAACGACCTTGTCTGCCAAATAACAGAAATCTTGCCCTAGTAGGATAAAATGTTTGAAGAAAAGGATGGGAAGAGATCCCAAACTCAAGAATGATTATTTAAAATTCATGGAAGGCATCCTCGAAGAAGGACATGCAGAGAAAGTTAATAATCAACCTACAGCCAATGTGGACAAGCTCACGTTCATTAAAATGAACCAGGCATGGATCCCACACTTGTCAATACCTTATGCTGAGTAGACAAGTATACCAGCCGCACCCAGCCTTTGTTATACTCCAGAGCACATTCTCTTTATAAAAAAATAAATAAAGGAAAAAAATAAAAAAAACAACAAAAACAGTGTTAGCTACCTCCTCCACCTCCGCTTCCGCCTACACTGCCACGTTGACTGCCTCCTCAACCTCCTAACCTACTTTGACCTCCGCCTCCTAGTTCAAGATTTTTTATTTATTTTTTCTTTTCTGTTATTTTAAGATATTTCCCTCTCCACATTTGTTTGCAGAGCAACTGTCCTGCTCTTACCCTCATTGTGCTTTCTTTTGCAGCCATCTAGCCCTTACTATCACTATTTTACAGTCATTTTAGTGCACTAAAGTTCAGGTTCCCATTGACTTCAATGGGGTTCGGGTTCAAGTTTGGGTCAAGTTCGGATCCCGAACCCGAACTTTGACCCGAAATCGGGCGGACCTGGCGAACCCAAACTTCCACAGGTCCTCTGATCCCTACACTTCATGTGTACAGTGCCTGTGTGAACCATCTATTGGCCTGCCTCAGTAAAGTGCAGTACACTGTTTGCATCAATACCTGCATTGCTACCTCATTATATTGTGCAGCAGCTCACCATTCGGGTCCCCTACACCTCAAAACGTATCTTTGCCAGGGGCACCCCACCTAATACCAGGCAGGAGCCTGAAAAAAGAGGGTGCGCCCCAAAGGGAAGAAAACTGGTGTACTTCTTATCACCCCACCCCATTCTTGACTGTGATATGAACATCCCAAAGTTATCCAACACCCATATCATCAGTGCGAATAAAACACCCAACTACTTTATGGGGTTGCTCGTGGTTCTTATGTAAAGAAGGATGTCACCTACAATTGTAACGCCCCAGAGGTGCATTACCACTTTTGCACCCCGCTTCTATCTCCTATGGTTAACCTAATGTCAATCTATGTATTAATTTCCAGGTCCTGCACAATGTGTATTCGTATTTTTATTTTGTAACTGTTCAAGTGTAATGTGCCTGGTTCACCAGTAGGTGGCAACATAAATGGCAGAGCTATCTTACTTAGAATGGAACCTTCTTTCCATTCTATTTTCTCCCTCAAGGGGGGAGTTTAGCTAGTTAGAGGTGAGTATAGAGTACCCCCTGCAAGGGGAAGGAAGCAGGAGCCCGTCCCTATTGGATGAGCCTTATCTAGGCCAGCTGGAGCAACTTCAGTTCAGCTAGTTTTGGAAACAGGAGCAAAAGCCTCAGAAGCCAGGAGCAAAGTTTCCTGGACAAAGCTAGAGACAGACCAGATTACAAAGTGAAGTACAACATAAAGAAGAAGCTGAGTTCTATAGCCAGCCTGTCAGTACAGCAGAGCAGAGAGCAACAGACATAGCAGAAAGGAGTTTGCTTGCTACAGTTAAATATCAAAGCCTGCTGGAAACCAAGACAAAGCCTGTAAATTGTTAGAAGAAAAGTTTATTCAAGTAAAGTTACTGTTCCACCATATAATGGACTCAATCATTTCTTCAAATCCCTCAAATATTCCCCATATTTGCTCTGCTTCGGACGACAATGCCTGGGATCCAGCGGTATCCAGGTAGGAGCACCGTGACACGTGCACAATACCCAAAGGGACATTGTAGGCTACCCTACACCACTCTGGCATTCCTACACCTGGGTACCACCATCTACTATATAAGTAAAAGGGGCTCTGTGCCCTTGTTGCTTCACTGCAACTGGCGTCACGACTATAACACTAAAAAGGGACTCCTTGCCACGGTCTAGTCCTTTGCAAAATTCTTATATAATTTTTTATTCAGTGTGGAGATGGGAGTAGCGAGCCTACAGAGAAGCACTGGAATGCAGCCAGATTAGTTTATGACATGAGTTTAACAAATGCCCCATTGATTTCCGTTTTCTGAAGCATGCAGAATGGTGGTATAGATGATGCTCAGCAGTAGAAAAGAAGAGTTGATGAAAGATGATCAGCATTCTGGGTGCAAAGTGTGCTGAGATGGTGGTCAGCATTTTGTAGATGACAGGTGCTGAGATGTTGATCAGCACTATGTAGGGGCTCAGATGTTAATCAGCACTATGTAGGTGCTGAGATGTTAGTCAGCATACAGGAGAAGACAAACGGGTGCTGAGATGTTGGTCAGCATCTTGGAGGAGAAAAAGTGCTAATAGATGACAATCAGCTTTCTGAAGAGGAGGAGGATCTGACAGCTGGTGGACAGGAATTCAGCATCTGAGGCTGGAGGATAGGCCTATAAAATAATACATGTTTGGTAAACCAAAGTGTGCATGAAAGGTATTCCTGTATACAGTATGTTCTAGGATGGGATAGGAAAATATTGTGTGGTTGATCTTTAGAGTTGGGATTTGGAATAAGATTCCTGTGGAAAATTAGTTCTGTGAACTGGTAAAGAAGTTGATATTGCACTTTAGGCTACTTTCACACTTGACTTTTTGCCTGATCCGGCAGGGATCAGCAAAAACTCTTCCGTTACTGATAATACAACCGTCTGCATCCGTTAGTTATTATCTTTAACATAGCACCATTCAAAATCAATGGGGGACGGATCCTTTTTCTTAGACACAATAAAAAACCGTTTTGCTTTGCATCCCATGACGGAAAGAAAACCGCAGCTTGCTATGGTTTGCTCTCCGGTATGGAAACGCAACCAAATGGAACAGAATGCATCTTGGAGCACTCAGTTCCGTTTGTCCCCATTGACAATGAATGGGGACAAAACAGAAGTGTTTTTTTATGGTACTGAGAAAAACGCAAGCGTGAAAAAAGCCTAAAACGTCCAGTTACTTACCTGCTAGGCATTGGAGGAATCACCAGTAGTTGTCCATGCCTTCAGAGTATCTTGGTTTTACTAGAGGTCCATAGGTGATCTGTTTTATACAGTGCATAGGTAGGAAGTTGGATGACTATGGATGAGAAGCTTAACCAGGAACTTGAGTTAAAAAGGGGGCACCAATAAGAAGCACACAGACCCAGCATCCTATATGTATAGTGTATGGATCCATATGAATCAGGTTGCCTCGTTATAGCCTCGTTATAGCTTATGACCTTATACAATTTTAATAAACTCTTAGTACCATTTATTGTACTTTGTTAGATTTAGACTGCTTCTTTTGACATTAGTTATTTTTTCTAACTATATGGAGTGTACAGAACAGATAGAAAAGGTTGGGATCAGAGGAACACACATGCTGCTCACTTCTTATTCCTCCACTAGTCTGTGATAAATTAGATCCTCACCTCCTGTGTACAGAATCAGTACTTCTATGCTCTCAAAAAAGGAATTTTTTCTAAGTCTCAGTTATTCCTTCCTGTCACTGTGTGACTTCATGCTATAGACCAGACCTCGTACTCTGGAAAGAAATTATATATATATATATATATATATATACGGATAAAAATCGAGCAGCACTCCAAATGTGTTCAAATAGTAAATGCGTCTTTATTCACCCATCGGCGTGGCAACGTTTCAGCTCCTACTGGAGCCTTTTTCAAGCCAAGCTTGAAAGGCTCCAGTAGAGCTGACATGCCACGATGGTGAATAAAGCGCATTGCTATTGAGCACATTGGAGTGCTGCCCGATTTTTATCCGTCTACAATTGTTGGAGTGGGTTTACTCCACAGGTGAGCGTTGCACCCGCCATCCACTTTACTAGGTGGTGCTGCCTCAATTTTTATTTTGTATATGTATATATATATATATATATATATATATATATATATTTGGAGACTTCCTTAGCTCTAAAAAACTAAGAAAACTGCAGTGCAAACTTAAGTAATTTTTTATGACAGATGTTTTTTTTCCATATACATGAACAAGCATGTCGGTCTTTAAAGATAGTGCCTGCTCAAAAGCTGAGAAGGCCACAGCCTCCAGTTGCCCCCTTTGTTAAATAGCAGACACCCTTCAGAATCCACAGCATCTAGGCAGTTATTTTCTGAGAATGTTACGCTCCCGGGGACCGAACAGCTCCCACTCAGCCTTGCTATGGCAGGCTTGGGCCTTCTAAACGCTCCGAGGCCTGCTATAGCAATGTTCTTATGAAGCCCTGTCTTAGGCTGCTCTGTATAGTGATTCTCCTTAAAATCACATGTTAAAGTCATCTAGGGTGACTAAGAATAAATGACACTACAGGAACTAAAAGCAGAAATGTTCCTAACTGCATCTGATTCCATATTTATATGTATGACTTCTGTTCATCTAATGATATATAATCAGCCCCTAGAATGGCTGTATTATATGAAAACTGAAAGAGGAATTGCCTAAAATAATTGCCTAAACGGTTTTATCATTTACCGAAGTCGACTAAAGTCAGAACAATCAGGAATATCTTTTTTAAACATTTGCTTAATAGGTTAGGATTTTGAAAATCTAAATAGGTGAACATATTAAATATCTGATGTACTTACCTGAGCATTCCTCCATTATATCCTGCTAGATGAGGCTCTTGGCTTGGTTGAATCAGGAAACGGACGGGCAATCAGGTGAAGGGTCCAGGTGAATTGGAGCAATGTGGTAGTGTGCACTCCAAGATGGACAAACAAATGAGACCTTCTGGAACAGCTCTTGGTTTGTGATTGGCTGCTGCTTCTCTGCCTCATTGAGTAGTACCAATATCTGCCGTGTCACATACACTTCTATGGTATCTTTACGGATTTTGAGTGGTGACTCCACTTTTCCTGATTCCAGTTCATCACAGTTTATTGAAGACAAAAAGGTAGGCTCATGTATGTTGCCTCTCATCCCTAATATTAGAGACTTGCCCTTGCACAGAAGCCCAGTTAACAAGTCTTTAGCAGCATGGTCAAAGTTTTCAGATGTTTCTTGTTTTTGGACCATGTCAGTGACTTGTGCAACCATCTCTGCAGGTCTACAACCGGTTACCAACTGTTGGTAATAAAGTCTAAAGCAAACCAGTCTTCTCCAGCGTTATATCGCTCACCAGTGATCTTCTCTGGTGCTGGGGTATCGTTAATGTCTCCTTCCCTTGTGAATCTGATAGCAAGACCAAAATCAGTTATCTTAATGTGGTCTTGTGTAGTCAAGAGGATGTTATCGGCTTTCAGATCTCTGTGAACGATGCCTATGGAATGGAGGAACTGTATTCGGCATATCATCTCTGCAACTAGAAATCTTATGGTGCAGAGGCTTAGCCATTGTCTCTCTTCAATCAAGTCATAGAGAGTCCTGCCAATGACCAGCTCCATGACAAAGTAGATGTAGTTCTGAGTATGAAAAGCTCCATAGCCATGAACCAGAAAGATGTTCTCATGAGCAATCTGCAGGAATTCGCCTTCTTCTAATCCTAATGACCACCATAGTGCTGATCTCTTTTTACTGCTTTGATGGCAACACGTTCTTTTCGTATGGAGTCTGTTGCCAGCATCACTTTCCCAAAACCACCTTCTCCGAGAACCATGATGAAATGTAAACTTGTCCACCATTAACCATTAGCCTTCTTCCATGGCTCCAGTTCAGTCATGCTAATATTGGATCCACTATCTATAAACAGTCTTCTTCTCCCACCTTGACGCTTCTCTGCTGTTTTTCCCACTTCAAAAGCAACAATTGGTTCTTTTGATTTTGTGGTTGTTGCACTTTCTATTTTCGGTCTTTTAGTGGGTGCGCCATGGTCTTCTGTTTCCCTTTTGCACTGATAGGCGGGCTTTAGCGCTGCCCTAGTCTGTAAAACAGCTGGGGCAGCTCTAAAGCCGGCCCATCAGAGCCGGTGACATCACTGAACACACTGCTGGGCGGAAGCCTCCACCTAGCAGTGTGTTATTGTAAAAAAAAGCCCTCGCTCTGTGCGATTCTGCATAGGGCAAGGGAGAGCATCGGAGCATAAAATGGGGCTGCCTGGGTGAAAATATGGGTATGTCCAGATTCAGCTCTGAACCCGGACAACCCCTTTAAGCCAGCTTATGTGGTGGTGTTTTGTGTAAAAAGTCTTATTTATGGAATAAAGATGCGACATTTTGTCAAAACGTCGCATTGAAGAAAAGAAAAATAACTCGTGATGGGAACAAGTGATAGGTAAGTATTAAAACAGGACGCATTTATTTTTTCTAATATGAGCTAAACAACAGCTCATTTTGGTTTAAAAAAAGTCGTGGTGTTAAAATGTCGCAAATAGAGAGAAATAGGTGAAAAAGGCCTGTCGTATCCGTCCCACCGCTAGTGAACGTGTGCCCCCGGACTACCGCTCCGGCCCCATTGACTATAATGGGCGCGGGGTGGAGTTCCGGCGGAGGCACGGCGAGAGGCTGCCAGAATAAAGGTCGGACATGTCGTAGTTTTATTCTACCAGCCTCTCGCCGTGCGCTGCCATGCCTCCACCGGAAATCGGCCCTGCCCCCATTATAGTCAATGGGGCCAGAGCTGTAGTCCGGGAGCACACGTTGACTAGCGTTCACTAGCGGCAGGACGGATCCGACAGGCTGTTCTGTCGGGTGAACAGCCTGTCGGATCCGTCCTGCCGCTATTGTGAAAGCAGCCTAATCAAGTTTATATTTTAAAAAGTCACATTTTAAAAGTGGTGTGTGCCTTTTGATATATGAGGTGAAATAAATCACCGTTTTTGATTTGTAATGTTAGTATTTTTTGGGCGCAAATTATTCCAATATTGATAAATGTCCCCCAATGTATTTTAGCACAGTCTGCTGTGCTCCATACAGAGACTTGCAGTACCATGGGATCCAATGCGTCTTCTTCAGCAGAGGGATGTTGAAGTGACCTATCTACAAGCACAGGTCGCCATGTCTAAGGCTGGACTTGTCTGTCACTAACAATTGTTTGCTTTTTACCGCACTGAACTGTAGATTTATAGCTGTGTTCTGATGACATATTGCACTTTGTTGTCACAAAAGGGGTTATGCCATGATTGATATTAAAAATTAAAATCAGACATCATATAGTCTATGGCAATACCTTTCTAACAAAGCTAGAACAAGCCCTGTACCTCACATGGATCCAGAGATTCACTGCTCCGAATGGTTCTGCTAGATAATTTTTATCTAGTAGCTCTGGGGACGTGTCCTTTCTGCCACAGTCTCTCCGTGTAACAGCCAAAGATTTTAACAGAACATATGGCTGGTGGCAGTTGAAGATTTAAACTGAGCACGTTCATCCAGTTCAGTGAGACAAACAAAAATTAAGAAAAAGTACAAACAGCAGGTGGAGCTATACAGATACATTTTATTGAATAATTCAGTGGCTATGCTCAACTTTTAATTACGTGCAATTACAAAAGTATTCAGATCTAGGTGCTTGTTTGAATAATGTATAATATGTTTGGTGACACAACCCCTTTATTAGGAATCAACTCATGTGACCCTCATTGAAATGCAATGCACCAATTTCTATCCTGGCTACAGATCCTGGCCAACCAGGAAACTGACACAGGCTAACTGCATGTCAATGGGAAGTACTTATGGACGGGTCGCCATCACCATTTATTCTGAGGACTGGAGCAGTTGGAATGTCCAGACAGAAGACTTGGATGTAGGAGCGTAGCTAAAGGCTCATGGGCCTTGGTGCAAGAGCTCAGCTTGGGCCCCCCTTCCCTCAGTGCTTTGTGGCCAGAGGTAGGGAAGCACATAGCCTTCATGCTGCTGAGGCAAAAATGGAAACGGGAAAATCATGATTAAGATCGTATAGATCGAAACGCGTTGGTGATGTTGCCACCATCTATGTGAAGAAACTGCATTCTTTTAAAATTTATGAAATAAAGATTGAAGATTTTTTTACTCATCTCAGTGCTGGACATCTCTTACTACTTTACCAGAGGATCGTTCAGTGGGCCCAGGCTCTGATGCCATATCGGGCCCCATATATCCAGGAGAAATAAAAATTGGTTTGGAGCCTTTGAAGCCAATCACTTGCCACAAGGGTCTCTTCCTGTGATTCAGAAGCCATTAGGGAGCCTTTACAAGCAGCAGTTTTTGTTGCAGGAATTTCTGTGACTGAAAATCAGCTCCATTCACCTGAATGGGACTTGAAATCCATGTACTTGCTGCTAAAACAACTCCATTCGAAAACATGGAACTCATTTTCAGTGGCGGATATTTCAGCAACAAAATCTGCAGCATGAGAAGGCTCCCGAAACGTTATTAATGATATAGGGGTTAGGTTGGAGAATTTCTTCTGGAGGGCCCCAGGAGCCCTAGTCCAACACTATCCCCAGGGAGCATCAGAGTGAGGACTGACACTGAGTAACTACGACCTCCATCATTGCTGCCACCACTCCTGTCTTCCACTTTTCTCTATAACCCGCTTCACCTCCAGCTCCATGCACTGTATATCTTCCGGTGCTGAGGCAGCCCCAAAAGGCTGATCATGGGGGAGGGGTGCTGAGTGTTGGACCAGAACCAATCTGATATTGATGACCTATCCGGAACCAGGATAATCCCTGTACGTTAGAATAAATCAACTGGTGTGAAATGGGCCGCAGCAAACAGAGTTGAGCTTCAGACTGACTGTGTGAATAAGGCGTATTCCAGTTGTTTTAAGTTATCGCCTATACACAGTATATATCACAAGAATGGAGGGGCACATACCCCCTGACATGATCAGTGCAGCCGGTCAGGCATGTGCGCAACCGCTCTATTTATTTCTATGGGAATTCCGGAGGTAGCCATATGCTGTATCACCGGAACTCCCATACAAATTAATGGAGCGGCTGTGTGCATGTATGACTGGCCGGTTCGTTCATTTCAGGGGGGGCTGCAGGGAATATAGAGCCCCCGTTCTCATGATCAGTAGGACCCCCAGTAGGATCCGATCGCCCTACTTCCCCCTTCCGCCGGCGCCGCCCAGGTAACGTGCGGGCTGTCGCTGCATTGCTGAGCGCCGGTGACCAGTAGCGTAGCGTGAGGGAGAGGGGGGGCGAGGGTGCGAGGGTGCGGTTGCCCCGGGCACCAAATTGCAGGGGGCTCCAGACAGCCGGAATTTCAATGAGGGCCGTTATGCCTCATAGGCTTCAGGCCACTAGGCCTCAAGCCTATGAGGCAGTAGAGCGATGCAGGACTCACTGACCTCCTGCGTCGGATCTCGCGAGATGACGCGTTGACGCAGAGCGGGAAAGTACAGTGAGGCATTCTTGACTGCCTGCACCTGGACGCCACAAGCTGTGATGGAGAGAGGTAAGTATGTTTTTTGTTTTTTTTTATGTATGTACCCTACCCTAATTGCAGAGGTACTGGGGGCACTATGGGGGTGAGGGAGGAGGACCACCTGACCGAGGATATCATACTAATAAGAGTGGCCACTATATTAATAACAAAGAGAGGGCCATTACATTAATAATAAAGAGGAGGACATATATTAATAATTAAGAGGGGGCCATTATATTAATAATGAATCGGGGGAATAATATTATGGGGAATGGGGGACTATCTGTATGGCTCTAGTATTGGGGGTAGCAACAGGATGACAGTGTTGAGGCACCAGGAAGGAGAGGATAATAGTAAAGTGAGGAACCTACATTTTTTCTGTGAAACTCTGCAGAGACGAGAAGCGGTTGAAAGAAGGCATCATGGCGTCCTATCTCTGAATGAAGACGTTGAGGAAAGTCTACATCACAGGAGATGTCACTGGATGTATGAGGTATGTGCTGCTGTATTCTACTGTATATAGTAATGTTCATCCACATATCTGTTTCACGGTAGGGTTGGGGGGGGGGGAGATTGAGAATTTGGCCCACCATAAGCACCACATTATTTTCTGTCCGCGGCCACAAAACAATCTGGAAGTGCCCCTCCCGAGACCAGGCTCTGGATCCGCCACTGCCACTGACCTGACAGTTGTAACGTCAAACAACTAGAATACCCCTTTAAACTAAGGGTACTTTCACACTTGCGGCAGAGTGATCCGGCAAGTAGTTCTGTCGACAGAACTGCCTGCTGGATCCATCTTACAAATGAATTGCAAGAACAAATCCGTCTCTCCGCTTCTCATGCGTAGAGACGGTTCCACTATATATTTTTTTCACATTTTTACCGGTCTGCGCATGATGGATCTGGCATTGCGGTATGTGTTCCGAAAAAAATGCTGGATACGGCATTTCGGCATGTGTTCCGGAATTTTACGGACATAATACCGCAGCATGCTGCGGTATTATCTCCGTCCTGAAATGTCAAAAAGACTGAACTGATGACACCCTGAACCAATTTCTCTCCATTCAGAATGCATGGGGATGTGACTGACGTGTTTTTTTTTCCGGCATAGAGCCCCGAAGACAGAACTCTATGCCGGAAAAGAATAACGCTAGTGTGAAAGTACCCTAAGGAGAGTGTTTGAGGAGTTGCAGTATGTTCACAGAGCTAAAATACACATGGGAAAATACAACCTGCACTTGCTGTGGAATCTGTGGCAGAAATCCCAGACTGACCCACTTTGCACTGCCTCAGATCCGCCTGCGGATTCAGCCACATTCAGTGATTGTGCTTTTTTAGTTTTAGGTGCAGATTTCAGTGCAAAAAAAGGAGATGGGCGTAAACTCATTATCATTTACAAAAAATGGCAAATATTTTATGTGATTCTCTTCAATTCAAGTTGATAAGCAGTTATATATATATATATATATATATATATATATATATATATTCCAATAAAACTAAACGTAATATTATTTGTGCACGATCCCCAGCATGTGTTGATGATAAAGAGGTCCCAGCATAGGAGGCGGTATAGCCGTCAGTACCGGCGCATTACCGCACTCACTTTGATGTACAGCAGCGTATGCAGCCCAGACGGAGCCGCTGTTCTCTTTGATCCCACCATATGGTCGGCTTCCAGGCGTCTCCTGTGTTCACCAGCAGGTGGCAGCAGCGCACGCGCTAGCGGCGCTCAGTTCCCTCCAGTGGTCACCGTGATCCTGTCATGGGAATGTCCCGGAGGATCCCCAGTCAGAAGAGCATTAGACTGACTGGCAGCAGCGGCCAGCGGAGCGCGGTGCACAGGGCAGCAGCAGGAGCAGCCAGGGCTGGGTGCTGGAGCTGCCTCCCCCTCCTCAGTCCACACCCCCAAGTGCAGGGAGAGCTCCGGGATCCTGTGCTCGGCTACTGGTGACAGTGACAGTCAGTGTGTGGCTCTAGGCGTGTGCTGGGAGAAGGTGGCATCACTCGCCTCCCTGCAGGCAGTATTGTCTGTGGCTCACTGGTACCTACCTGACAGCGGAGGTGGCGGCGCGGTGCCCGGGGATGGCTGGCCTGCGGAGCTTCTAAGTGCACGGCAGGATTCAGCGCAGGGGCCACAGACCGCCAGAAGATCGCTCACTTTTCCTCTGGGGTTGGATGAGAACAGGAGACTGGCATCATGAGCACCAACTGTAAGTACATGCCACTGGTGCCGGGCATTGCGCTGGGCATAGATGACTGGTGCTCTCCTGTGGGCATCTTCTTTGTGTTGTTTGCATTGATGCAATGGATTATCCATGGGGGGGCTCCATGTATGCCAGCAACTCTCCCAAATCATCAGGATTTCTGAGCACCTGGCTAATGTGTGCCATGGGGGTCTACTGAGGGGGTCAAGCAACTTTTACATTGTGATCTCAGTGTCACATCCAGTGGACATCGGGGATAGGTCTGTCTATCTATCTATCTATCTATCTATCTATCTATCTATCTCTATCTATCTATCTATCTATCTATCCATCTATCTTGTATCTATCTATCCATCTATTATCTATCTACTATCTATCTATCTACCTCGCATCTATCTATCTCTATCTATCTATCTATCTATCTATCTATCTATCTATCTATCTATTTTCTATATCATACAGTATCTATCTAATATCTATCTATCTATCTATCTATCTATCTATTATCTATCTATTTCATATCTATATATCTATCTTATATCTATATATCTATTATCTATTATCTATCTATCTACTATCTATTTATCTATATCTATCTATCTATCTCATATCTACTATTTATCTATCTATCTATCTATCTATCTATCTGTCTATCTCCTATCTATCTACTATCTATCTATCTATCTATGTATGTATCGATCTATCTATCTATCTATCTATCTATCTACGGTATCTCATATCTATCTATCTATCTATCTATCTATCTATCTATCTATCTATCTCCTATCTATCTCCTATCTATCTCTATCCATCTATTATCTATCTATATCTATCTATCTGTCTGTCTATTATCTATCTATCTATCTATCTATCTATCTATCTATCTCATCTATCTCATATCTATCTATCCATCTATCCATCTATTATCTATCTATCTATCTATCTATCTATCTATCTATCTCGCTCTATCTCGCACCCTTCTATCATCTATCTTCTTCTCCATGCATATGCCGATGAGTTCAGGAGGGACCTGATGTCACTGCCTACCCCCAGCGTCGGAGGACCGCTCACTACCTCCAGTACCATAGAGAGGTGGATTCCCAGTTCCATTGACCAGACTGTGTTTGTTGAATGGGGGGTCCTGCTCAGTGCTGGGTAATAATACCAGGCTTATGGTGGTGGGTCATGAAACAATGAAACCTGTTTGCTTCATCCTATCACTGCTTTAGATACTGAGCGTCTCTTGGTCAAGTAACAATTCTTTTGTGTGATGCTACTAAGGTAAGGCTGAGGCACATAGCACCAACGGTGGGATCTGCTCTCCTGGAGCTAAAGACCTGGCTCCATGACCACTGGTCTACATTCAGAAGGTGCAGCCAAGAGATGGTATTCTCCGAGATGATGTCATACAGCTAACATGGATCTGCCCGGCTTACATAATCCATATACCTCTTTTTTTTATAAAGAATTAGGGACCTGCCGGGCTGTAAAGGGTTGGTTCTACTACAGAACTGCAAGGACAGGATGTACTGTAGTCCAGTTCAGTCGTAGTCCTTCTTGGTTTCCTTTGCCCGCAGCAGCAGTTGCCCTAGCAAAGATTTGGACATGGGAGGAAGTCTGCTAGTCGCAAGGCACCACCTCCGACACAGTGATGGAGACCTGTAGGGCATGGGTTGTCTTCTTCCCCTTAGCAATAGTGCTGGATGGTGTTCCCAGCTGTGGCCTCGTTGATAGCGGGCTCATGTTGTAGTATGGCAATAATACTTCTAAGCCCAACCACTGTTTTCTTTCCAGTTAGGGTCAAACCTCATAGAAACTTATGGGGTCATTTATTAAACCGGTGTAAAGTAGAACGGGCTTAGTTGCCCATAGCAACCAATCAGATTCCACCTTTCATTTTGGGCAGCTCCTCCTAAATGAAAGGTGGAATCCGATTGATTGCTATGGGCAACTAAGCCAGTTCTACTTTGATAAATGACCCCATTAGTTTGAGGGGTGAGTGAGCACAATTTTCAGGTGATGGCGCCCCCTTATTCAAGCTCCAACTACTACTGTGTCCCATGGAAAGTTGTATGACTAAGAAGTACCTCACACTGTTATGCAGATAACTATTAATAGAGATATATATATGTAATGAAGGATGATGGATTACAGATTTCTTTATGATATAGCACAGCACACCCAAACTATAATTACTAGCTAAAATGTAATAATAGCTAAGGATAAAGAACGATAAGGCATGGTGCCGAATGCGGCGGTGACACCCAGGAAGTGTGCTTTGGCTGAAACACATTATATAAACTCATTTTGGTTATATAATATGATTATACTCCTAGCTTTCATGTAGGGCAGCTGGTTGTGAAACACATTAATAATACTAATAACTTGTTACACCTATATAATAACCAGTTACTAGGTGATCTGTCGGCACATCCTCCGGTCAGGCAGGTACGATGCCCACTGCGATCTTGCTCTTGAGCAAATATATTGCTGAATCGGCTGCAGGAATGCAGTAAGCAGAGGTCAATGCCGCCACCTACATTGTTGTCATTTCTTATTGATTTCTCATAGACATGACACAGAGAGTAAAGTTGACATCGTACATACACACAGTGGAGGAAAATGATTAGGCAGAATACGCTGGAAACTCGCCTCCATGCTGCACGCCACATTTATTTATTTTTACGCCTCAATAGGCAACTTTGAAAAGTGCAGCTTGGCTACATGTTTTGTGCTGTTATTTTGGCAGAAAATATTGGTGCAACGTTAGGCAGCCAAGAGGTGGCATAAGAAAAAATGTCTAAATTGTCTAGCAAGATGTGCCAAATGTATCTACAGTGCGCACCACCGTGATGAATTTGGCACATCTTCTGCCTGTCTCATCTAGTTCCTTCCAGATGATTTTTTAATGATTTTTAAAAGCTGGAATACACCTTTCAATTAGGTAAAAATCTAAATTTAAAGGGAGTCTATCAGCAGTTTTGACCATGCTAAACTGCTGACTGCACTAGGTAGTGGCTGAAGATGGCAGGAGGACATACCTTTGGTGGAGCTTTTCTCATCAAGAATAGTTAGATGCTTTATTCTGCCCCTGCGATAAGCACTCAACGTTTGAGACCGCTCAGAGATATTTTACCATAAAAATCATTTATTATACGGCTAGTATTTACAAGGATGTACCTATCAAAGCTAATTCATATAAATAAAATTGATAAAATAAAAGATAAAAACGCGTATATAACCACTCTCTCAATAGTAAGATATGTATAGTGTGTGGGCGACAGGCTGTCCAACGGCCGGCGCAATACCTAGTTGCCCGTCAGCCACACAGTACACACTGACACAACCAATATACAGCATTTCCTGATCACTGTGTATAATAATTCATACATGTCATATAAATATTCTCCTTGATCCGCTATGATAGTGAGCGAGAAGGGTCGGTAACCATATAGTTAAGAAAACTATGTGGTTCCTAGAAATAATGGTCACTCTCAGAATAAACACAGAAATTATTTAAACTTTGTATCAACAAGGGTTAGTAACACTTGGTATCCAGTCGATGGTTTAGCCAAGTACACTGTGTTAGTTATTGTGCAACAGTGTAATCGTTAATAACAGCTGCTTCAGGGCCCAGGCTTACAGGGGGCCCGGCAAGCACGTGTTGTCCTCACTCCTCTCCTCCCCTGGGTAATCAGCACGTGTCCTCACTCCTCTCCCGATCGCTAATTGCACAGTGAATCGCAGTGTCCTCTCGCCCTTGTCTATTTAAAACTTATTTTTTCTTTCTTTCAGAAAAGCTTGCCCTGGGGATCGAACCTGCGACCATTAGGTTCAAAGTCAAGGACACTTATCCACAAGGCTATATCAGCTGAATAGCCAGATAGCTTAAAAAAAAAAAATATGACCTGTAGATGTGGAGAACTTTGATAGTGTATCCATACACATTACAGCTGCACCAGCACATTGTATATGGATGTAGCAGAGCTTGGTGTGTTGGGGCAGCTGTAATGTGTACAGCCTTGTGGATAAGTGTCTTGCCTTTCATCCTAATGGTCACAGGTTCGATTCCCCTCACAAACTTTTCTGAAAGACAGGATAAATGAGGCTTGCCTTACATGGAGGTAAGTATATGTGTGTTTTTTTTTTTTTTAAATACTGGACTTTTACTTTACTGCCACAGGGAGGAGGGGCTATTGGCACTATGATATTGGCAAATGGGGGGAGATAGGCACTTCATATTGGCACACACATTAGGGGGCAGGGGGAGAGGATGGCACTATGATATTGGGATGGGGGAAGACAGAGGCACTTGATATTGGCACATTATAGGGGCACTATGGGGAGAGGAGCACTATGGGGGCATCTGGTGCTATATGGCTGGCTACTGGCACATTATAGGGTGGGTTTATATGGCTGACTACTGGCACATTATAGGAGGGGTTATATGGCTGACTACTGGCACATTATAGGGGGGTTATATGGATGGCTGCTGGCACATTATAGGGGGGCTGGGGGGGCTATATTGCTGACTACTGGCACATTATAGGGGGGCTATATGGCTGGCACATTATAGAGGGGGAGCGAAACGCGCGGGTAGGGGGGGCCCAATACAAAAATTTGCTGTGGGGCCCAGTCATTTCTAGCTACGCCCCTGTGCACGGCGTACCATGTGGCTCAGAAATGTCAGAGCTTGACGTCTTCCATGTGCTGGCTTTTCCAGCTGACTGCCATCCTTCTAAGAACGGAATTGCAACTGAATAATTAATATAGATACTAGTAACTAGTAACTTTCGATAAAATAAAGGACATAGGATGACCAATGGTAAAAATATATGTTATTCATTGCAGCTTGACTTGACTCTTTGTATTTTTTTATTTAATTTTTTTCATTATCTACCAGAAATTTTATGCATTTTTATGCATTTTAATTAATATAAAATTGATAGGAAACATTTTTGATAATACATTTCACAAATTGCATTAGTTTAATTAATTTGATGAATTTAGCTCATATAAATTGATATGAAATACTTTTGGGTAATGCAATTTCTTTTAATGTATATCTAATATTTGAATATGTAAAATAGGGTTGTACATCACCCTAAGGAGCAATTTTTAGCAAAAATGCATTAAAACTGAAAATAATTTTTTTTTAAACACAATTGCGTTTTCTTGGGATATGCTGTATAAGATTGCGACTTTTAGTATCCATAAGTTAAATGTTAGACTATAGATAGGTAAACGAAGAAGACACATAAGTAATCGTGAATCCAGTACTTCTTTTGAAAGCAACCATTATCTCAGATGACCAATCAGTTGACTATAAAAGTGGGTAGGGTATGGTGAAGCAGGTAACCACTGATGAAGGAATAAGTACTCAGAAACACGTTTGGTTTATGTTATACCTGCCTACCTAAAGACCCACACTGATGATCCATGGATAAAGTCTAAAATGATGTTTGATCCAATTATGAGACAAGCACGGTGTTAAACGCACAATCCTCCTCCCAGTATCTAATAAACTAAGAGTGAGACCGAGGAGAAAAGCCGGCACACGGAAGACGCTAAACTCTGAAATTTCTGAGCCACGTGGTACGCCGTGCACAAACCTCTAGGATCCCAGTTTGTACAGTCGAGAGAGAAGGTATTGCACCTAGTGCTTTCTGTAAGAATTAGGTAATATATATCTTGGTACTAACCGCCACGTGGGACGCCACGCTGTAGCGGTAGATAGATACTCTGTTCTAATGACACTAACATCTAACCAAGAACCGATACTTCATAGAAATATATGTTATTAACGATTACACTATTGCACAACAACTAACACAGTGTACTCGGCTAAACCATCGACTGGATAGTAAGTGTTACTAACGATTATGCTGTAGCATAAGAACTAACACAGTGCACTTGGCTAAACCATCAACTGGATAACAAGTATTATTAACCCTTGTAAATACAAAATTTGATTAGTTTCTGTGGTTATTCAGGGATCAGGAAATACCGTATATTGGTTGTGTCCCCACCACAGTGGTTATTATAGTAGCTGTGCGTACAGTGTGGCTGACGGGCAACTAGTTATTGCGCCGTTTGAGAGCCTGTCGCCCACACACTACACATATCTTACTATTGAGAGTGGTTATATATGCGTTTTTATCTTTTACTTTATCAATTTTATTTATATGAATCAGCTTTGATAGTTCTTATCAAAGCTGATTCATATAAATAAAATTTACCATCCTTGTAAATACTAGCCATGTAAGAAATGAGTTTTATGGTAAAATATCTCTGAGCGGTCTCAAATGTTGAGTGCCTATCGCAACTATATTGTTCCACATTTTAAAAATTTTGACAGGGTGAGTCAATACGATAAGACCACTCTTTGATTATTTATTGAGTCTTACAGCAATACATATGTTCATGGAAAACTATAGCAAGTAGTTGTCCACCAGGCCATTGGCCACCAAGCTAGGTGGATTTGTCTAGACAGGCTTCATTGAGCCTCACTTAGAGAGATCTTCCATATTCAAGCTTGTACGGCTTTCTTTTAGGACAAAGGGCGTCAAATAGCATGTAAATCCTTAGGATAAGGATAAGACAATGGATTTTTGTTGATTATACTATAATCAGATCATCTTGCCTGATATGGTGGTGCTTAAAAGTTTTTGAAACTTTTGAAACTCAGAATTTTGAACTTCAGAATTTTCTATACTTTTGCATAAAATTGACCTAAAACTCACACAAGTCCTAAAAGTAGATACAATGAACCAAATGAAACAAATGAGTTAAAGATATTAGACTTGGTGATTTTTTTATTGTGGAAATGTATGTCAAACTTTAGAATTAGCAGATAATTTAAAGACTAATTTAGAGTCAAAGTCTGATCTTCACAACACAATATCACAGGATATTGATGCTCATCAGACATTCCACCAATCCTCAGTTAGAGTGAAAGACATTTATCAAGACTGGCATTCCCATACGCCAGTCTTGATCCCTCTGCACCGAAGTGAGTTGTGCCTAATTAATTGACAGGTAGATGCCTTTTAAAAAATTAGCTGCATCGCTTGCAGTCTATGTGCCAGAAACTGAAGTCTACACCAGCAAGGGGCTAGCTTAGTGGTGGTGAACCTATGGCACGGGTGCCAGAGGGGGCACTCAGAGTCCTCTCTGTGGGCACCCGCACCCTGGAAAAAGTCTATGGTGTACCAATATGCCTTATACTTTTCCTGCCATTCATCAGCACAGAACACGCTATGAACAGCACAGGCAGTGCACTGAATGCAGGCAGGCTATTATAGCTAAATGATAAAGTACATGGAAGATATACTATATTGGACTGTATTATTCAGGGTAAATTGCCGTGTTGGCACTTTGCGATTAGTAAGTAGGTTTTGAGTAGCAGTTTGGGCACTCAGTCTCTAAAAGGTTTGCCATCACTGGGCTAGCGTATACTTCATCTATAACTTATGCCAGTTTCTGGCAGAAGTTTTAGTAGTTCCGACGGGCTGCGCTAAGCCTGCCACTCCCGCAAACCCTCAATGCTTTTTCCCTCTTTAGAAAAGTTTAGACACAGGTCATGCAAACAGCAAGGTGTGCAATAGTCTGCAAGGTCTAATGCTCATGAGTCCACCATCAGGAGTACACTGAAAAACAATGAGGTACATGATAGGACTGCAAGTAGAAAAGAACATTGCTGCCTGTCTGCAGTTTGTTAAAGATCACCTGCACAAGCCAGAAGGCTACCAGAACAATGTTTTGTGGACACATCAGACCAAACTAGAACTTTTTGGTTTAAATGAGAGAAAGTGAGATAGGAGACAGGAAAACACTGCATTCCAGCATAAAAACCTCATACCATCTGTGAAACATGGTGGCAGTAGTATCATGGATTCATGAGCTGAATCTAAAGAGAACATGGGCCATGCAGGAAGACAACAACCCTAAGCACACAAGTCGTTCTACCAGAGAATGGTTAAAGAAGAATAAATTTAAACGTTTTGAAATGGCCAAGTCAAAGTCCTGACCTTAATCCAATAGAAATATTGTGGAAGGGACTGAAACGAGCAGTTCATGGTAGAGTTGGAGTTCTGAGGAGTGGCCTAAATTCCTCCAAACCAGTTTGCAGGACTAAGCAACAATTACCAGAAACGTTTAGTTGCTTTTTTTTTTACACTGAAAGCAAAGGTTCACATACAGTTGCCACTTAAAGACGTGATATTTTGGATCATTTCCCTTAATAAATAAATGTCTCAGTTATATATCTTAATGCTATGTACTATACGACTGGTTTATTACAAAGCCCTCGTGGAGTCGTCCTGGGCCTCAATTTCATCTTGTTATGAGCAACAGGGATTTCCTTGCTGCCTTTTCCTCACCTTTCCTCAGTTGCTCTGAATCTGGGTCAGGTTATCGCTAGTGATGAGCGGCAGTGGCAATATTTTGTGAATATTTGGTAGAATATTCATCATATATTCGAGAATTCGCGATTATTTTCTTGATTGTGAAAACCGGCAATGTAATATTTGCGTAATGCGCGCTCAATACAGGTGTCGGTCACTATAGCTACATTTTAAGCTGCTCGAAGTTTCCTGAGACTGGAGAAAATGGTTGGCCTTGGCAGAACATTACAATAGCTTTATATGCAGATGGAGTGCTCCAAGATATTCGCTATTGTGAAATTGGCACTAATGATGTGAATATTTTGGTGCAATAAGAGCAACTTCACATTTTAGCAGGTCTGACTACATATTAGTGATTGGTGCACTAAGTGTTGTTGTGACATCACAGCACTATGTCTGTAGCATGTACTGTATGTATGGACAGCAGAACCTACACTGTATCACTATCTAACCTACACTATCTCCCACTAACTATCTGTATTATATATATAAGCTAACTAACTAACTAACTATCTAATGTAATGTGACAGCAAAGCACAGAGCACAGCAATGACACTGCTGTCTCTCTCAGAACTGCAAAAAACTGCAGAAAATGGCTGCTGGGGAGGTTCTTATATAGTAAAGGGGTAGGCAACTTTCCTATTGGTTGCTAGGGATGTTGCTAAGCTCAGACAAAGACATTGCAGCCTTCTTATTGGCCCACAAGCAAGAAGCAGGGAGGGATCATGGGTTCAGAGGAAAAAAAATCTGGAATATTCGAAAATTACTAATATATATCACTATATTCTAAATATTCACAAATCCTCGAAGTGGCGATATTCGGGATTTAAATTTGCGATTCGAATATTCGCGGCCATCACAAGTTATCGCCAAGGCTAATTTCACACTCGTGTTTGGTGCGGATCCGTCATGGATCTGCACAAATGCATCCGTTCAGATAATACAACCGCATGCATCCGTTCAGAACGGATCCGTTTGTATTATCTTTAACATAGCCAAAACGGATCTGTCTTGAACACCATTAAAAGTCAATGGGGGACGGATCTGTTTTCTATTGTGTCAGTGAAAACGTATCCATCCCCATTGACTTACATTATGTGTCAGGAGGGATCCGTTTGACTCAGTTTCGTCAGACGGACACCAAAGCAGAATGGTGACTGAATGGAGCCAAACTGATGCATTCTGAGCGGATCCTTTTCCATTCAGGCAAAACTGATCCGTTTTGGACCGCTTGTGAGATCCCTGAACGGATCTCACAAACAGAAAGCCAAAACGCTAGTGTGAAAGTAGCCTTTGCTTGGCCTCATTGATTTAGAGAGTAGCTGTTTATATCTGAACATTTAAAAGTCCAGGCCTTTTGTTTCTCTAGATGCTAGGGATAACAACATATGTCAGTGTGTCCTAGGACCTGTGTCCTCCAGCTTTTCATTGCTGTCAGCATTGAAGTTTTTGTTTATTACTTCCTTATGATTATGTTATTGTCTTTTTGCTGAGTTGGTTTTTGATTATTTTGTGGCTGTTTTGCTTGGGTTGTATTCCAGCAAGTTTATCTTTATTTTTTGTTTACTGTCATTTATCCGCCATTTCCACCTCCTGTCTACTTCATTGACAGACTCCCTTCTCCTTCATCCATCATCATTCAGTTCCTGCTATCTAGACATGAACTTATTTCAGTACCTTGTCTGCCAGTGTTGATGTGTGCCTAATATATGCTTCTTGTGACCGTCCTGTTGTTGCACAGTTCAGCCCCTCTGTAACTCCTGGGACTATCTGAGTATCAAGAGACACTGTTCTCCAAATCTGCACTCTTGTGAACAACCAGCGTCATTACACACCTGAAATACTCCACTTTCATAGAGGCATTACATTGGATTGGTTTGGATGGTTGTTACTCAGCATTGATGGTGGGTAAGTAGTCTTCCCAGCAAGCTCCACTTTCCCAGTCTTTAGGCCTGTTCAACCAATGATTGCTAAAAAGTGAGTATGTTATTTTATACTTTTTAACTTGTCTTTGACCTATAGACATCTGTGGTCATCGTGTACCAGTTACTACTGACGTTGTTGCATATTTAATTAGGAGCAGTTGATGAAGCTCAGGAAGCTTAATTGTTTAGTTCAGTGAACAAAATTCCTTGGCAGTAGCAGCACGCAATGAATTATGTAGTTGTTTGCCATTGTCCTAGATTCTGTGTTGTAGTTTGCTGTTCACAATGGGTTTTTATCATCTTTTGCCATCAAGAAGAGGCTAGTGCCTGTGTTATTTTAGGCTGAGTTCACACATCAGTTATTTGGTCAGTTATTTCCATCAGTTATTATGAGATGTGGGTCCAAAACACAGAACAGGAGGAAATCTTTCCATTAAACCTGATCTCTGAATAGGCTTCACCAGAGGTGGATCGGTCATAGACTTTAAAGGGAAATTTCCCGGTGGGCCGATGCCCAGTGGGCCGCCAGGGCCCTTCTCAACGTCAGCCATGGGAAGTTTTTGGGGATAAATTTTGTGCTGCTGGCAGTATTTTATGATGGACTGTGGTATTTGGCTCTGTTGGGTGGTATTACGTTCTACAATATAGTATTGCTGGCCCTGCCTTCCATCAATTTGGACCCAACTACAAAATGGGGCCACTTTTAGTATTTTTTCCAGGGCCACTTTAAGTTCCCAGTCTGCCCCTGGGCTTCACTATTGGTTTTAGCTCACAATAACTGATGGAAATAACTGACCAAATAACTAAAGTGTGAACTTGGTCTTAGATATCGCGGAATTTAATAGACCTGTATTAAAAAGTAACAGTTTATTTTGTTTTTGGGATATATAGTAGTATTCATTCCATAGTTACTGATTCAACTTATGTAAAGTCAGCTGTCTTATGTATTGAGGCAGTGTAGGATTTCGTAAATCTGGCTCCCTGTAGACCATTTCATAAACACAAAATGATGAAGGAGCTGACCACCAGTGATTGAACCCCTTCCAAGTATTACTGTGCTTACAGAGATAATGGTCAGTCACTCAGTAGGACTGTAAACTAGTCTCCTAATCCCAGAATAACCACATGTCCCTGTGTGGGGACATCATCGCTGCAGCACAAAGTAGGGAGCGTGGGGGATCAGGCTCTCTTGGAGTAGGAGCAGTGGGGGGTTCTTTGAGGTATTTCTTTTTTATTTCTTTTGACCACTGTAGGCCATTTTAAATATGTTTCTCTGGAAAACCCATTTTAAATCTTCCTAGATTTTGAAGCCTCTGGTTGATTCATTGGGAGTGTATGTATATACAGTAAATGTGTATTTCATGTGCAGACTGAAAAAAGACTAAGGAGCTTCTATTGGGCTTACACAGTTTGTAATGCCTCATGCACACTCCTGTATTATGGATCTTTGTCACACAGATCACCAGTAGATGGCTATGGGTCCATGCCGTACCTCTCAATTTCTACTGAGATCCATGAGAATGTAAAATAAAACAAATCACAGTATTGTGTCCCATTGCATGCCCTTCTCCATAGGTAGTCTGTCCTGGATGCCTACTCTGTCACCTGTCATCCTAGCTCAGCAGGAAGTAATTAACCAGGGAGATTGAAGAACATACAGAATGGGGAATCTGAGAGTAAAATGCACAGCAGCAGGGGGTAATCTTACTTGATTACAGAAAAGTGATTTTATTAGTTGAATTATGCTTTAATTACGAACCGTGTCTCCACTTCGTGATTTCTAATAGCATTTCTTCATCTAACTTCAGTCTGTTTGTACAACAGCCGATGGCTGATCCACATCTGTGCCCGCTTCCCAGTATGTCAGTATTTATATATGTTCTGGTACACTGATACCAATCCGCATGTGGAAGATGTGCGCTGGTACATAATGCTTTCTTAATGACCTCCTCCTTATTTGAGGGGGACATCAGCATCTGTGCCAGCGCTTATATCCTACGTGAATGAAAATGATGAGAATTTCAAGTTTACCTTCCATAGCCACCCCACTTATATTACGTTTTTGGATATACAGTTGGTAGCGGATTGTGAGAGTGGAAAGGTAAATATTGTATTATATCGAAAACTGGTAACTGGAAATTCACTTTTACAATTTTGTCACCAAGAATTTACCAGTAGGTGAATTTTTTTTGCTAAAATATGTAGTAGTAATGCAGAAGTGTATGACAAAGAACTGAGAAAAGATTTATGAATCGGGGATATGTACCTGCAGTTTTTGGGAACGCTAGGAGGATAGTTCATTCTAAAATACAAGAAGATTCTTTGTCATCTAGAAAACAATTTAATAAAGAGGATAGAAAATCGTGAGTAGTACAGTAACCAATATAATCAAGTTATATCGACTATACGCAGATATTTACTGTAAAAACCATAGTAACTACCACTAGCGCTACTGCTTTTTCTGCAAAAACCGCTGCAATACCACTTAGGGCAGGTTCACATTAGGGATCGACCAATATTGATTTTTTTAGAGCCAATACTGATAATCTGTGAACTTTCAGGCCGATAGCCGATAACTCATACCGGTATTTTATATCTTATAATATATATTATATTAGTTGGTAGTCACTGAGGTGGGCGGTGGTGGTGGAAATTTGCATTTGGCACTAGTATGCTATAAATGTAAATTATAAATTAATAAAGCCCTTAGTTGGTAGTCAATTTATAATTTACAATATACTAGTGCCAAATGCAAATTTCCACACCATCCCACCCGTCTCACTGACTTTATTAACCCTATCAGACCTCAGATCAGACCTTCATTAACCCCTGTCAGGATCTCCCTGCACTTACTATTATCCCTGGGCGCCGCTCCGTTCGCCCGGTATAGGCTCTGGTATCTTCTGGGACTTGGTTATACTAGGCGGAGCCTAGTATCACTTGGTTATACTAGGCGTATCCCAGGCTGTAGCACTGGCCAATCGCAGCGCTCAGCTCACAGCCTGGGAGAAAAAAAAACTCCTAGGATATGAGCTGTGCGCTGCGATTGGCCAGCGCCAGGGATAATAGTAAGTGCAGGGAGATCCCTGGGCGCTGCTCTACATGTCAGCATACTTAGTTCACATTTTTTACCCTGATGAAAGGTCCTCTTTAAATTTAAACCATTTTCTACGCCTAAAACAGGAGTAGAAAATGATAAATGAGACAGGCCTGCCGGCCCCTCCCCTTCCCTACCCACGGCATGCCTAATATAGGTGTATTTCTGTGTAATCAATGACCCCCATAGTTTTTAAGGCTGAAAAATGATATACATCCATCCAGTTCAGCATGGTATCCTCCAAAGTTGATCCAAAGGAAGGCAAGAAACCCTCATGAGGTAGAAGGCAATTGTCCTCATTTTAGGGGAGCAAAAATGTCCAGGTAGTCAGAATAACTCCCTGGATTAACGACCCTACAGGCCTAATCAACAGTCACCAGAAATGTTTAGTCACATAATATTGCTGCACAAGGGGGTCACAACAGATACTGAAAGCAGAAGTTCACATACTTCTGCCGTTCAGAGACATGTTATTAGATACTAGATCATCCTCAATAAATAAATGATAAGGTCTAATTTTTTGACTCATTGGTCTGAACAGGTAATCTTTATCTACTTTTAGGCCTTTTGTGAAAATCTGATGTAGTTTTAAGTCAAATTTATGCAGAAATCTAGAAAATTCTGAAGGATTCACAAACTTTCAGGCGCCGCTGTATAACTAAAGTTTACGTGATTTCCCCAAGTCTATACAAAAAAGTCTGTTGCGGCAGAAACCTGTGTGGCTTGTGAAAGTATATGAAGAAGAGAAACTATATAACGCAGTCTTTTCCTATTAAGAGGTTTAGAAACTGCAGCACCACCCACGTAGTTTACACAGTTGTGTGTGAACGGTGCCATATGTAGTACATTGGGTGTACCATTAGAACATTTTGTTAAGGGATATCAGAACATTTGGCAGATGTCCAGAATCCAAGTAACCGAGGGATGTTGGCAGCCTCCAGACACTTTATGCAAACACATGGAGGTGATGCTGCTCTCCTTCAAGTAAATAGATGTAAGAAGGTATACAAACCTTTGAGGGGTGAAGACCGGCACTACAGGGTATTTGCTAGAGAGGCTCTGTGGATATTCCAGTTAGAAACACGCTCACCAAGGGTCTTAATTTATGTACTGATGTTTCTATTTCTATTAAGTAATGTGAGTTCAAAGTCTATCGGAAATTTTAGGTTTTGTTGGAATTAAGTATTACGGTATATCTCCTATGTAGGGTTCCAATTTAGGGTTAATATTTAAGTCATATCAACCCAATATGTGCCTAATTAGAGTGCAGGGGATTACCCGTTTTTTAGGAGGGACTGTGCACATTGTAATATGTATTAACTCCAAACAAAAAGATAGATTCCAGCTCCTCTTAAAATGTGATATTTATTGACTTCGGATTAAAAACCAGACATCATCAAGGTCGAAAAAATTCTTTCAGTGACGTGTTTCGGGCTCCTTAGTTACTGCCCTTCATCAAGGAGCCCAAAACGCATCACTGAAAAAAAAAATCTACCTTGATGATGTCTGGTTTTTAATCCGAAGTCAATATCAGACCTCAATATTCCGTGTCTCCTCTATGTGTACAGGTAAGCGCTGCAGTTTTTCCTGACTTTTTGTATTTTAATATGTATGCAACAAGCAAGAACACATATATAGTCGTCTGAAATGCGTAGATGTCTTTTTTTAAATCATCATTATGCGGCTACGGATATTTTAATGAATTTGGAATAACGCTGAATATTATTTTTAGCAGAGTGGAGTGCTGGATGCTTCTCTCACTTGTATGGATATACAGAGGATAACTGATAATAGAGGAAGCCATACACCTACATAGCTGTCAGCCGACATTCTTTCCATCTTTCCACCCTCCTACCCCAGTAAAGACAACCCTGTACACATTAGACACAGTCAGAGTCTCCAGAATCAGGCGGCTTGACTAACAATCAATTAATGTGTATGGCCGCCTATAAATAGATGCACTGATTTTAATTTTGGTTCCAGTTATTGATTATATTTGTCCATTATTAATCATTAAGTATAATTATTGTTAAAGGGGTTGCCGCAAGTTTAGAATTGTTCTCCAATCTACAGGATAGGGGACAACTAGCTGATTGCTGGGGGTCTAACCACTGGGAACCTCACTGATCTTGAGAACTGAGGATTCTTTATGGGAGTGCTGACCACAGCACCCTTTTTCATAGGCCGATGCACAGGCAATTATCAGGAACAAACCATTAGCTTATGAGAATTGCATTAAAGGGGTTCTCCGGGCTTTTAATATTGATGACCTATTCTTAGGATAGGTCATCAATATCAGATAGGCGGGGATAGGTCATCAATATCAGATAGGCGGGGGTCCGACTCCCGGCACCCCCGTTGATCAGCTGTATGAAGAGAGGGCACGCGCGGTATGCTTGCCATAGACATAGTAGCAGCAGGAAGAGAGAAGGGAGACAGCACTTGTGCACAGTACGCGCTCCTCATACAGCTGATCGGCAGGGGTCTGGGGTGTTGGACCCTCACCAATCTGATATTAATGAGCTATCCTGCGGATAGGTCATCAATATTGAAAGCCCGGAGAACCCCTTTAAGCTGCAGTTACTCATATACATATTCTTTGTTTGCTGGCAGCACATCCCTGGTTATACAGGACCAGGCTTGGACTGGCCCACAGGGGTACAGGGGAATCCCCCGGTGGGCCCCTGAGCAAGGTGGGCCCCTAGTCTCCCACCCCCTGCACAAGTGGCACAAAACACAGTAGATTTAATGCACTATATACATATATTCAATATACAGCACCTCAACCAGCCTATGTTCATACAAAAAAACTTGTTAAATTATTTATTATATTTGACTGTATCCATACAGTGGGCCCCCAAAATAAATTTTACTGGTGGGCCCTTGGTACCCCAGTCCGACACTGTACAGGACTATGTGCTGCAGGCAAATGATGATGTCATGTGCCCCATAAAAGATGCAATCATCAGATGGAAGAGCATTCTCTTTGGGTGATTGGCAGCACATTTACATGGGTCATATGTCTGGAAAGCGCATTCATACAAACCCTCATCCCCATGTAAAACGGCCTTTACTGTTATTTTTGTCTTTTTCTGTATAATTAGATACAACGTGCTGAAAGGCAGTCCAGTAGTGACTTATGCATTATGTATATGTCCTTGCTGAGTACTCTTGATTAGATGCCTTTGCAGTGAAACATTCTCAATAGGTATAGATTATACAGTTAATCGTGAAAGGCATGGCCGTAACACAATACAGACAAGGTTTGTTGTAGCTATTTGGAGTAGTCAGAGAGGTTTTACCAACATGTTGAGCCAGCCTTGTCATTATTTAGTGTTTATGGCCAAAGCTCGTGTGTTATTATAAGTGTATAGTGTAGTGTTTGTGGGTTTTAGCTTCCTGATGCTATTAAACCAGATGTTCTGTGGTTATTTGACCTCTCAGTGTCCTATGGTCAAGAATTGTTAGTGTCAATGGTTTCATCTCCTCTTCAAGAGCAGCTAGTCCTCATTACCACAAAGCACAATAGAAACAGTCATATCACCCCGCTATATGTGTGATTAGACGTACGCAAAGTAGTGAGGCTTCATCCTAAAATGGTTCCAACAATACGTCATTGTTTTACTAACACCCCACCCCCATCCACTCGCAGCTCTATTAGATGCCTTGTCCCTGAGGGTTCTGTACACCTAAGAGATTTCATGTTTGTAGCTCACCACCGTTCTACAAATGTTGTGATATCTCACATGGATTTGTAGTAACAATGGTTTCGTTTACGTAGATGACTTAAAACAAAACCCTTGGTATTTTACAAGAATGTGTTAAAATATGCTAACTAAAACGATACTTCATGTGTGTGATGAGAAAGAATTACTTAGGGGTGATGGGTAAGAAAAATAAAAGTCATACTCAACTCCCCAATCCGCTGCCACTCACAGTCCATCGATCTAGTCCACTAGGTCCCCCACAAACCATCTCTATGACGTATGTCATACAAGGGGCAACTATCTTATCTGAGACATGAGACAAAGTGCTGTAAGTGAACTAGAAGAGGGGCAGTCAGTATGGTCTAAACCAGCCCCAAAATGGGAGATTTCTGACACAGGGCAGGGTCAGGGTCCTCTATGGACATCCTTTTAGGAGTACATCATTAAAGGGGTTGTCTGGACAGTATTATTTTCTTAAACAAGCTCAGAAGTTTTTAAAAAATGCAAAAAAATGAATGTCACGTATACCCTGCTGCTCCCATTTTTGATGATTTCGGGTCCACTCTTCTGGTTAGGGTACTTTCACACTTGCGTTATTCTTTTCCGGCATAGAGTTCCGTCAAAAGGGCTCTATGCTGGAAAATAACTGATCAGGCATATTCCCATGCAATCTGAATGGATAGAAATCCAGTTTGCATCAGTATGCCTTCAGTTCAGTCACTGTCAGGCGTTTTGGCCGGACATAATACCGCAGCATGCTGCGGTATTATGTCCGTCCAAAATGCCTGATCAGTTGCCGGAATGTCGGATCCGGCATTAATTTACATTGACTTGTATTAGTGCCGGACCCGGCATTGCGAAAAAGACTGCAGGACGGATCCGTCCATCCACATGACAAGCGGAGGGACGGATCCGTTCTTGCAATACATTTGTAGACACATCCGGATCCGTCTACAAATGCTGTCAGTTGTCACACTGATCGGCGGATCTGGCGACGGAACTGCCTGCCGGATCACACGAACGCAAGTGTGAAAGTAGCCTTTATTCTTTTTGGTCCCTCTAAGCTTGCAGCAAATGACACCACTGTGAATTATTTGCTGTACTAGTGACCCACCTTAGCCAGTGATTGACTGAGCAGTCTATTGCACAGAGGGACATCAGAGGGACCAGGAAGCAGAAATCAGTGGAGGACGCAGGAATCGGTGGAATAGGAACAATTTTTTTTAATGACTGCTGTAAAAAAAATTCATACTTAGCTCACCAATCCCTTACCATTTCCATTCCATTGATTACTGGGTCCCCGACTTTTCTTTGCTTCCAGGTCCCTTTTAACATGCAGCAAATGGCAGCTGAGCCAATTACTGGCTATACTGGTGACCCACCTTATCCAGTGATTGGCTGAGTAGTCTTTTCTTGCAGAGTGCAACAGGGAATCGGTCAGGTATGATTTTTTTTTTCAAGAAGAAAAAAATGAATGCAGTAAAAAAAATAAAATGCTATATGTTCGGCTCACCAATCCCTTGCCACTCCCATTCCATTAATTCCTGGGTCTCTCAGAAGTCTTTGCTTCCCATTTTCTCTCAACACGGACTGCCCTAGTGAAATGTCTAAACTATTGATTGGTAGTTATTTTTTTTTATTTTTTTTAAAAAAACATTGTAAGCTTATAAGACAAAAAAAGCCCAGACTATCCCTTTAATGATGTACTTTTTAAGAGGATGTACATAGAGGACAATGGCCCTGCCCTGTGTCGGATATCTCCCATTACACCATTATACCGCCCCTCTCCTATCTTGGGACAAGATGATCTGGTGCTCACTTACACCACTTTTTCTTATGTCTAAATGACATAGTTGCCCTTTGTTATGATATATGACATGTAAATGGTTTGTGTTAAGCTATTGTGAAATTTGCAGAGGAGCAAGCATAAGATAAAATCTCTGGAATGTAATTATGATGGAGCTATGTATGTATGTAGAGTTGAGTGGGGAGTTCTTCTGAATAATCTATTGTGTGCATTCGCAGTAATGTAAATATGGCCAGCGGCAAGATGTGTGTAGTGTACCAGAATAATCTACATGATAGTAGTTAAAGGGGTTATCCTATGATTAATGTAAAAAAATAAAATCAGACATCATATAGTACAGGACAATCTCTTTCTAACACAACTAGAACCAGCCCTGTACCTCACATGGATCCAGAGATCTCCGATAGATTTATATCAAGAAGGGGAGTGTCTTTTCTGCTGCAGCATAGGAGGCGTGTCTTTTCTGCTGGAGCTCTCTCCCTATCACAGCTCAGGAGGCGTGTCTTTTCTGCTGGAGCTCTCTCCCTATGACAGCTCAGAGGGCGTGTCTTTTCTGCAGAAGCATAGGAAGTGTGTCTTTTCTGCTGGAGCTCTCTCCCTATAACAGCTCAGGAGGTGTGTATTTTCTGCTGGAGCTCTCTCCCTATAACAGCTCAGGAGGTGTGTATTTTCTGCTGGAGCTCTCTCCTTATCACAGCTCAGGAGGCGTGTCTTTTCTGCTGGAGCTCTCTCCCTATAACAACTCAGGAGGTGTGTATTTTCTGCTGGAGCTCTCTCCTTATCACAGCTCAGGAGGCGTGTCTTTTATGCTGGAGCTCTCTCCCTATAACAGCTCAGGAGGTGTGTATTTTCTGCTGGAGCTCCCTCCCTATCACAGCTCAGGAGGCGTGTCTTTTCTGCTGCAGCATAGGAAGTGTGTCTTTTTTGCTGAAGCTCTCTCCATATAACAGCTCAGGGGGTGTGTATTTTCTGCTGGAGCTCTCTCCTTATCACAGCTCAGGAGGCGTGTCTTTTATGCTGGAGCTCTCTCCCTATAACAGCTCAGGAGGTGTGTATTTTCTGCTGGAGCTCCCTCCCTATCACAGCTGAGGAGGCGTGTCTTTTCTGCTGGAGCTCTCTCCCTATAACAGCTCAGGAGGTGTGTATTTTCTGCTGGAGCTCTCTCCCTATCACAGCTCAGAAGGCGTGTCTTTTCTGCTGCAGCATAAGAAATGTGTCTTTTCTGCTGGAACTCTCTCCCTATCACAGCTCAGGAGGCGTGTCTTTTCTGCTGGAGCTCTCTCCCTATCACAGCTCAGAAGGCGTGTCTTTTCTGCTGCAGCATAGGAAGTGTGTCTTTTTTGCTGAAGCTCTCTCCATATAACAGCTCAAGAGGTGTGTCTTTTCAACTGGAGCTCTCTCCCTATCACAGCTTAGGAGGTGTGTCTTTTCCACTGGGGCTCTCTCCCAATCACAGCTGAGGATGCAGTTGAAGGATGAAACTGAGCATGTGCGGCCATCTCAGTGAGCCGAACAAATAAATAAGATAATAAAACAAACAGCAGGTGGCGCTATACAGATACATTTTATTGAATAACTCAGTGGCTATACAAAATGTTTAATTACATGCAATTACAATAGTATTCAGATCCAGGTGCTGGTTTGAAAACTGTAGAATATTATTTGTGGGACAACCCCTTTAAGAGTAAAGGCAGGTTTACACTGCCCGATTGTCAGGCAGACGAACGATGTCTACGGGTGCAGCCAATTGCTCGAATGTGCAAAATTCATTCATGTGGACACCCAAATCATCGTTTCTGGGCAGTAGATTGCGCTGTTACCCAGAAACAATGAATCTGTATGTAGTCATACTGTGGAGGTGATCATTGTATGTTAATGCAGCATTTCACCACCACTGAGCGAGCAGCTGACTTTTGTGAAGGAACACTTCCTGCCCGACACTTGTGTGCTCAATCACTGCATGTAAATGCAGCATAAGTAGGCAAGGACCAGTGTACAGTGCCTTGCAAAACTATTCACCCCTTTGGTGTTTTTCCTGTTCTGCTACATTACAGCCTGGAATTACAATGGATTTCAGTCTACATTTTATATTATGCACGTCGGAATAGTTGACATTGTTACAGTTGAATGAAGATATACCATATTTAAAAAAATAAATGAACACTGAAGTTGTGAATGCGTTAGTATTCACCCCTAAATAAGGTCAGGTCCAAGCAATTAACTTCCGAAGTCACATAGTTAGTTGAATAACGTCCCATGTGTGCAATGAAAATGTGCATCATCTGTCACATCATGTGAGTCTAACAAAGGGTACTTTCACACTTGCGTTGGTGCGGATCCGTCTGTTTTTTTGCACAGGCGGATCCGCACCTATAATGCAGACGTTTGTATCCGTTCCGAACGGATCCGTTTGCATTAGGTTTAAAGAAAAATGACAAAGTCCAAAACGGATCCGTTTTGAATTACATTGAAAGTCAATGGGGAACGGATCAGTTTTCAAATGGAACGGCGGAACGGAGCCGAACTGATGCATTCTGAACGGATCCTTATTTATTCAGAATGCATTGGGGCTTAACTGATCTGTTTTGGACCGTTTGTGAGAGCCCTGAAACGGATTTCACAAACGGAATCCAAAACGCTAGTGTGAAAGTACCCTAACCTGTTCTGTTCTGGTCACTGAGACTACAACACTACTAAGCAGGAAACATGAAGACCAATGAGCTCTCCAAACAAGTCAGAAATGTGGAAAAGTATAAATCAGGGTTGGGTTATAATAAAAATATTCTAAACTGGTGCAATGAGGGCGTCACCGTTGCCCTTGTTGTACCCAAGTTCCACTTGTTTCTGTGACCAGCCCCTCCCTGATTGACTAGGCCAGGCAGTGACAAAGCCAAGATAAAGGGGCTGGCCACAGAAATTAGTGGAGCTTGGGTACAGCAAGAGCAATGGTGACACCTTGATTGCACCAATTTGCATATTACGAAAAAGTATAACTCGGGAGAGAAGCCTCAGATCAACAAAACAAAATCAGCGTTTTAATCAGGTGAACCACAGCTATGTGTCTATGCAAACAGTTGGATACGGAGGTCACTGGTGACAGATTCCCTTTAAGGGGGAACATGTAAATGTCTTGGATGGCCTAGTCAAAGCCGAAACCTCGATCCAGTTGGGAATCGGTGGCACTACATGAAAATAGCAGTACACCAACACAACCTGGAAAGACTTGGAGCAGTGCTGCCTTGTAGAATGAGCAAGAGACTTACCTCTGTAATTGCAGCAAAGGGTGGCTTTATTTATTGCTTGCGTCCCAGTAAAATATATTTTGCACCTTTAAAGTGGTAGGCATGTTGTGAAAATCCACCACCACCACGTTTTTCACAACCACCATGTTGTGAAAAACCACCACCACCCTCCACCAAAAATCTATTTTAATTCCAGGTTGCAATACAACAAAATAGTAAAAAAAAATAACAAGCAGGTGAATACTTTTGCAAGGCACAGTAAGCATGTGCTTATGTGTGGTGAACAGTTCAGATCATGTCTGTTTTACTGGGAAGTGTATGTGTTGTACGCACATCCATCCAACTCAGACAGAAGAGATCCAGGGAGCAGATGGCTTTTCCCTGTCACTATGTGCTCAGCAGCCAGACTCTGGTCCATGTCCATACGCTGAGGGCCTTTTCATGCTCTTGACCTCTAGGTCTTGTCACAATATCTCCCGTCTAGATGAATCTCTTGGCTGCTTTGACGACACTGGCAGCTCCAGGCTTAGCGCTCGAATGAAAATATCTGCATAAGCTAATTCCAAAGCCATTGAAGCCAGTTCTACATTTATGTGTAGCCCCCTCCACTTTGCTTGGTTATCTGCCCAGTCGTACCCTTGAAGGAATCTAATAGGTTATAAATAGTCAGCGAGGAGATGCATATCAGGAGCGTGGCCCACATGATGTAATAACTGGCTCTTTCTAAGCTGTCTCACACTACAGTGCCCTTAAATGTCCTGCAGATGTGACCCACAAGCTACAAAGAGCCGAATATGGCCAAATCGATTGTTTATGGATAATCAGGTTTATTTGCACCTTGGCAAAACAGTATGGGAGATCATTTTTGCAAATATTTGCTCATCTGTTTCGGGCCCTTTATGTATGTAGTGTGTTTGGAAGTTCATCTAATGGTCTTTTGACCAACCAAGATTATGAGTTGTTGGTTTTGTCTGTGTTTCATGGAGGTTGGTAATTTCTAAAGAGAAATCCTTTAAACTGGTTATCCCATAATTAATGTAAAAAAAATAAATTTAATCAGACATCATATAGTACATGACAATCTCTAACAAAGGTAGAACCAGCCCTGTACCTCACATGGATCCAGAGATCTCCTCACACATTGCTCTGCTAGATTTAGGTTCTAGCTTTGTTAGAAAGAGATTGTTGCGTACTATGTGGTGTATGATTTCCATTACTCATGGGGTAACTCTTTTAATTTAATATATCACTAATTGTTTAATGTGATGAATTGGGGCCCTTTGATCTGCCTTATTACATTGTATTACACAAGTTATGTATTGTACCTAAGAAGCCTTTATCTCACATTCTCTAACCCTACACTACAAATTGTGCCACCAGTTTCCTAATACATTTCTATGGCTGAAGATGATCCCTTATATAAGATGTCTGATAACAGAGGACGGCATTTGCTAGAAATGTTAATTCCTCGTCTTTGCTCTGGGAATCTATTAGCAGAATACAGGTTGCTATTGAGAAACTTGTATCTAGAAATCTGACTTCCCTGCAGCTTCCCTACATTATACATTGGGATCAGACAGGACTAAACCAAGGTAGATGAAGGTCCCTGGCCAGAAACGGGGACAGCCTCGCCAGTAGCAGTGTCATATACTTCATAGGACATTCCCAATTCATATGGTGATAGCGTATATATTTTGTTCACCCCGGAAGTAAGATGAATGAGATGTTCGGTAGCCACTTCTTATTTCCCCTGCTTGACCACCAGATTTTATTTCCATGTAGTAGTGAAGACAAAAGGAGTTGCGTTTAAGATCACGGCCATAATAATAGATTAGATTAGTAAAAGCAACATCACTTTGCCCCCCACATATTAAACCTTAAATCTTTACAGACTCCTAGTCTTGCTTGTGGGAAGAGCTTTCTACCTCTATGTAAACTATTACATATATATATGTACAAAGTGTTCATATCTTTTTATAACTATCTTCTGATTATCTAGAGCACTTAACATCAGGAGTTAATGGTCCAAGATGTTTGCTGGGCATCTGATTACTGGTCCATGTTGTTGCCAAGCAGGATTGTGCATCTTAATGTGTTTTGTACAAAGAGGTGGATCTAATTATAGGCTATTATGGGTTATTTAACATGACCTTCAGTTCAGAGGATGGGGATGAAGTCTTTACCAAAGAAAACAACTTGACTTTATCCAGAGGTTAACATCAGATTCAGATGTTAAAGGGCTTGTGTCACTTCAGTAAATGGTATTTACCATGTAGATAAAGTTAAAACAAGGCATTTACTAATGTATTGTGATTGTCCATATTGTCTCCTTTGCTGGCTGGATTCATTTTTCCATCACATAATACACTGCTAGTATCCATGGTTATGACCACCCTACAATCCATCAGCGGTGGACGTGCTTGCACAATATAGGAAAAAGCACTAGCCTACAGTGACGTGCGCTCCCATGGTGCCGGCCACCAGAGAGGCTGACACTTTTTCCTATAGTGTGCAAGCACGACCACCGCTGCTCGGTGGCAGGATAGTCGTAACCATAGAAACAAGCAGTGTATAATGTGATGGAAAAATGAATCCAGCCAGCAAAGGAGGCAATATGGATAATAACAGTACATTAGTAAGTGCCTTGTATTAATGTCTTCTACATAATAAATGCTATTTGCTGAAGTGACAAAACCCCTCTAAGTTTCCAACCATTCCTCGAGAATGCTTTGACAGAGTGAAAGAGATGTATATTCCAATTCCAATATGGAACTTGTCCTGCCAGGTTTACTGAAAGCCACCTAGCCTAAGGCAGCAGCTCTGTCCCCTTCCCTGTCCAGGACACATGCATGCTCGGCCTAGGCAGTCTGGAAAGACAACTAATGTATGGCTAGCCTTAGGCCACTGAATGTATCTCACTTTGAAGTGAACAGATTGTTTTCTTATGGACATAGAATAGAATGTTTTATGTATGAATAGGACCACCGTCCCTGAGAGCACTTTGGGACTGAATTTTAAAATACTACGAAATGTATCCAGTAGAACACCCAGATCTAGGCCAGATGTGTCTATTAGGGTTGTGTGAGGAGTCTATTCCGCCTTGACAGGGTAAAATATTTTTTGAGTATCTAAGGATATGTTCACACTGTAATTAGAGGGAGATTGATGTGGTTTTGGATGTTTTTTGGCATCCATTTCTTTTTGGAATCCACCACAAGACAGGACATGGCGTGTTGTAAAAAAATCCATGTAGTATCGAGTACAGTGTGTATTCCCACTGAAATGAATGGCAGGCAAATATGAGGCATCTTCCATGCCGATTTTAAATTAAAAACTGGAGTCAACCTTAAAAAGGGTTGTCCGGGTTTAGAGCTGAACCCTGATATATCCCCATTTTCACCCAGACAGCCACTCTGAAATGAATTGCGCAGGCCAAAGGCCTTCTTTGGAGCTCTGGTGATGTACCGGGCTCTCCATGGGTAAAGCTAGGCAGAGGCTTCTGCCTAGCAGTGAACCCGGTGATGTCACTGACACTAATGGGCGGGCTTTAGCGCTGCCTGAGTCTGTAAAATGGCTAGGGCAGTGACGTCACCAGGAACACTGCTTCTGCCTAGCAGTATAATAATGCCCTGCACGATACAAAAAAAAAAAACACGCCAGTGTCAGATGATAACTGAAAGTCTGTGGAAATTATGCTACTGGCTACTGCAGTGTTTTCAGTTTGGTGGTATGTATAAAAAAGAAATACTAGTATGCTACTGGCTACTGCAGTGTTTTCAGTTTGGTGGTATGTATAAAAAAGAAATACTAGTAGCAAAAAAATAAAACATGTCCTATTCTTGTCCACAGCTGCGGACAAGAATAGGCATTTCTATTGGGCTGCTGGCCCGGTGTTTTGTGGATCCGCAAAACACTGCAGACATGTGAATGGACTCTTAACATGTAAACATGCTGCTGATCACCTGATAGATCAAAGCATGAGAAATTTTCAACATGCCGACAATAAGGAAGCTGTATGTGCAGGAAGGATCACATACATGGAGCTGAACAAGCACAGATTGGCTTCATATATCATTGAGCAACACTCGTTTCAGGCAAAAACCTGCCCTTGTAAAAGGACGCCTAATCATTCTCATGTTTGACACTGCTGGAAAGGAAAAATATAAAAAAACAATGATTTACACTGAAAAGAGATAAGGAAAGTATTGAGGGAAGCTCATTTATGGTGGCTGAATAAATAGCAATTTCACTAATGATAGAGCCGGGATGGCCGTTGCCCAAGTAATTGCAGCAGTGCAGGAGAAAATCATATCCTTTCAGTGCTGTGGTAACATCAGTGGCGATACTGTCTGTGCTCATACAAGGAAGATAGACCACTGTAAAAAAGAAAAAAACTGTTTTTTATCAGTATTTGTAGGCCAAAACCAGAAGAGGAACCTACAGAGAAGAAGTATAAGGACGCATTCATACTGTATTTTCCTTCAGTGCACTGTTATTTTTCCACGGTTATCACACTGAAATAAAGCAAATGCAGGTTGTGCTTGTAACTAGGGATGAGCGAATCGACTTCGGATGAAACATCGATTCGTATAATACTTTGTTTTAATACTGTATGGAGCGAGCACCACCTGGAACCGAACCCAAGTTCGGGAAATGTTTTTCTACAGTACAACTTAATTTATGAAGTTATTATTACGCGAAGTCTTGCGAGACTACGTGAAGTAATAACTTTGGCTAATTGGAGCCAATACATTCGAATACTGTACGGAGCTCCTGCTCTGTATAGTATTCAAACAAAGTATTATGCGAATCGACTTCGGATGTTTCATCCGAAGTAGATTCGCTTATCCCTACTTGTAACACTCAAGTGTTTACTAAATGTTTCTTCACAAATACAACATTTTAGTCCAACAATAAACAGCTGAATTATGTTGCTATTGGCACTACCTTGGAAACTAAGGGTATAATCAATTGACCATGGGGCCCTATAGAATAATATATAATTGGAATGGTCTCTCTCTCTACCATGACCACCCATAGCAGTGTTCAGAACATGAAAAGCTTAGGAAGCATAGGAATAATCCACACAAGGGTATTACAATACTTGCGTAATTGACCTAGTGATGTCACATTGCAGGGATAATGTCCACAAAAAGCTCACGATGTACGCTGTGACATCACAGCACAAGAAGAAAAAACCTAATGATGTCACTATGCAGGTGTAATAAATATATGATGTCACATTGCAGGGATAATGCCCAAAAAAGCTCATGATGTACGCTGTGACATCACAGCACAAGAAGAAAAAACCTAATGATGTCACCATGCAGGTGTAATAAATATATGATGTCACATTGCAGGGATAATGCCCAAAAAAGCTCATGATGTACGCTGTGACATCACAGCACAAGAAGAAAAAACCTAATGATGTCACCATGCAGGTGTAATAAATATATGATGTCACATTGCAGGGATAATGCCCAAAAAAGCTCATGATGTACGCTGTGACATCACAGCACAAGAAGGAAAAACCTAATGATGTCACCATGCAGGTGTAATAAATATATGATGTCACATTGCAGGGATAATGCCCACAAAAAGCTCATGATGTACGCTGTGACATCACGGCACAAGAAGGAAAAACCTAATGATGTCACCATGCAGGTGTAATAAATATATGATGTCACATTGCAGGGATAATGCCCACAAAAAGCTCATGATGTACGCTGTGACATCACAGCACAAGAAGGAAAAACCTAATGATGTCACCATGCAGGTGTAATAAATATATGATGTCACATTGCAGGGATAATGCCCACAAAAAGCTCATGATGTACGCTGTGACATCACAGCACAAGAAGGAAAAACCTAATGATGTCACCATGCAGGTGTAATAAATATATGATGTCACATTGCAGGGATAATGCCCACAAAAAGCTCATGATGTACGCTGTGACATCACAGCACAAGAAGGAAAAACCTAATGATGTCACCATGCAGGTGTAATAAATATATGATGTCACATTGCAGGGATAATGCCCACAAAAGCTCATGATGTACGCTGTGACATCACAGCACAAGAAGGAAAAGCCTAATGATGTCACCATGCAGGTGTAATAAATATATGATGTCACATTGCGATAATGCCCACAAAAGCTCATGATGTACGCCAGACATCACAGCACAGAAGGAAAACCTAATGATGTCACCATGCTGGTGTAATAAATATATGATGTCACATTGCAGGATAATGCCCACAAAGCTTCATGATGTACGCCATGACATCACAGCACAGAAGAAAAACCTAATGATGTCACCATTGCAGGTGATAATGCCGTCACCATGCAGGTGTAATAAATATATGATGTCACATTGCAGGGATAATGCCCACAAAAGCTCATGATGTACGCTGTGACATCACAGCACAAGAAGGAAAAATCTAATGATGTCACCATGCAGGTGTAATAAATATATGATGTCACATTGCAGGGATAATGCCCACAAAAAGCTCATGATGTACGCTGTGACATCACAGCACAAGAAGGAAAAACCTAATGATGTCACCATGCAGGTGTAATAAATATATGATGTCACATTGCAGGGATAATGCCCACAAAAAGCTCATGATGTACGCTGTGACATCACAGCACAAGAAGAAAAAACCTAATGATGTCACAATGCAGGTGTAATAAATATATGATGTTACAATACAGTGACAATGTCACAGCGCAGGAGTAATCACATCCCCTTGCCTAGTGCACCTCATGCCTTTAGTTGTTGGACCTTGTAGTTAACGCTATGCCTGCTTCTCTGGTAGTTATACCCATATTGTCAAGGGCTCCCATCCTAGATGGCAGTGCATAATAAAAAATTTGGAACTACTGTACAAAACAAGTTATGCATCTCTACCTGACCCTGAATCATTTTGATGCATATATTATTCCATTTTCTACTGTAAACGGTCTATGTGGGTAAATTGAGTGGTTCAACAACACGTACACTAGAAGCACTTGTCTCTCATGTCCTGCAGTTACTGCCAGAGAAGCTGCACATACCCATTTATTTTCCCTGTATAGGCTGACTGGTCCACTAGAGCAGTAGCAGCTCATAAAAGGCATTGACCAGTTTCCCATATTGATGACCTATCCTCAGGATAGGTCATCAACATTATATCACCAGGAGTCTGAATCTTGCACTGCACCCCTACAGATCAGCTGTTTGAAGAGAACGCAGTGCTTGTACAAGTGTTGTGGTCTCTTCAAACAGCTGATCGTGGGGATGTTAGGAGTCGGACCTCCACCGATCTGATATTGAGGACCTATGATGAAGATAGCTCACCAGTATTTTCTGGGTGTTCTGGATCGTCAGGGGTCCAACTCCCATTGTATGAAGAGACTGTTGCTTCCTTGCAGCTTACCAAGAACAGCGCCGTACATTGTGCATCTGCTGTGCTTGGTATTGCTTGGTATTTACTTGAATGGGACTGAGCTGCGCCTAGGCCATGTGACCTATGGATATGACATTACAGGCCAGAGCTGACCAGAGCACTGCAGCCGATCGGTAGGGGTGCTGTGAGTCAGAACCCAGCTAATCAGTTATTGAGGATCTAGCCTGAGCATAGGTCATCTATATTAAACACCTGGAAAAGCCCTTTAAAGGGAGTTCACATTTGCATTCCAGGCTCCATTTGGTCCTCTGTCGATGGGTTCTGCTAAAAAAATCAGGACAGAATAGCACAGCACTCTGCTCTATTTTGTCCAGGTAGATGGCAGACATCATAATGTTATATAGTCAGTGGGGATGTCAGGCACTGACAGATCAGGCACTGCCATCATTTACACTGTAGCCATCTATCATCTGACAGATTAGGCACTGCCATCATTTTCATTGCTGTTTTATGTTTCATGATTTTATAGCTTGTATACTCTGCTGTTACTAGTAGGGAGTTCTGTCACATGCAGGATACACAAATGACACACAAGCATGGGATATATAGCAAAGGGGAACTGATAAACAATATAGTCCTGTCTTATCCCATGTATAATGAGATTAAATGAAACCAGGACAAAATGTTACAACAGAGCCTACACAAGAGACGTGATTGAGATTACTGGAATCCCCTTGTCTTTACTGGAAACTTTCCAAACCTGTAAGAGGAAAAAGTCTTTTCCAGACATTGCAAAGTGGTATTGGTTTTCTGCCTTATAAATGTATGTTCTAAATGCATGGTTTATTAATATTCCTGTGCTTCTGGCTGAAATATGCATTATAATTATGTTGGATTTCATTGCTGGATGAAGGTTGAAAAGCACTGATTAGGGTGCTGCCACACTGTCATTTTCCTAGCTTTTCTGCCTTGTAAAAGAATGCTATGAAATTCATAAGTTTGTTTAGGGTGCCATTTTTAGTTACCGTAATTCTTACTTTTTAAAACTTTAACTTTTTTGCCTTCTGTTGTTTTTTTTTTTTTTTTAGTTAAACATAATCATTTTAGTAAAAAGTCCTTGTACCCATTGTAATTCACCTTTGAGTTTCAAACATAAGACTTTCATTGTTCCTTTCGTCCTGCATCAGTGAAAAGACCCAGCATTCTGTATCACCCACCAAGGACTAGGCACCCAGTAGATAAATGCCATTACTTCATCCTGAAGAATAAACCTCATTATGCCGTTCTGTGACTGCAGTGAATAGACTGGTTGGCATCTTTTGAACACTGGCAAGCACCAGTGTGAGGTGGCTAGAATTAGAGGGAACACACATTCAGGTGGAGGTTTAGGTGTTAGCCTGCTACAGGTTTTCTTGCAGACCAATTAACATTATTTTCAACTTAGCGCCAATCACTGAATGCATTTTCACTTAAAGGGGTTGTCCAAGTAATTTTTTTGTTCTTTGTATGTTTCTAACTAGGCAGATGAAAGGACTTTACAATTGACTTACTTTATCTCCAGTTGCTGGTTTCTCAGATTTCACATGACCTGTGATGTCAGCTCCTCTCCCTGCTCTGATGTTTCATGCACAAAGCCTAAGAGATCAGATATGAGTCTATACACAAGACGTCACTGGGCTGGCCACACCCTCCCTGCTCTGCTCTGCTGCTGCTCTCTGCCCTGTGTCTCCCTCCCACTGGATACTTCAGGAAAGATTCAGGAGCACAGACTCAGGGCTGAAGACTTTATTGAGTAGCTGCAGGCAGTGAGGAGACAAATGCTGGGCACAGAAGCTCAACAACAAGTAGGGAGAAGATCCTGTGTGTATCAGCAGTGTCACTGTACAGCTAGGACTTGTAGTCCGACACATAGAACATGCTGCTGAGTCTCCCAGGAGGCAGACAGTTTCACTCAGGGCAGCACTTATATTTACTCCATTAGTAGTGCAGGGGGAGGGGCAGAGATTGTTGTTATTGCAGGTAAAGGGCCAGAAGAGAACCAGGGAAATGAGGAAATATATATACATAATATAATATTTTTTTTACCTAAAACTTGCTTAGCTAAGTTATATATTGCTGCCAATCAGATTTACAGTGCTATATATATTTTTTTCATAACTCAGACAACCCCTTTAATGATAAAGGTTGGGAAATATAGTGTTAAAATTTGCTCATGTGGTTATTGCCGAATGTAGACAGAAATCTCTTTTATTCCTCAGCATAGGACTTACCTACTACTCTAAGGGCTCATTGACGTGACCGTATTTGTTTTGCGGTCCGCAAATTGTGAATTAAAAAAATACAGCCCCTGCCGTGTACATTCCACCGCGCGAAACAGAGAAGAATAGGACATGTTCTTTCTTTTTTTGCGGGGCCACAGAATGGACTTATGTATGTGGACATGCATCTTTTGCGACCCCATTGAAATGAAAGGATCCGCATTCGATCTGCATAATTCACGGACCGAACATACGGTCGTGTGACTGAGCCCTTAGACTGTTCAGCAGATCAACTCCACATGTAAATACACAGCCAGTCACCTATCGGGTGATCACATCTTTTATGTGACATTAGTAATCCTTGATTGACGGCTACATCTTGTGTAAAAACAAGTATGTGCTGCCAACAATACTGGGACTGTATGAGCTTGAATTATCACATTAATGACAGTTTGGGCGCACACAGTGCTGATGTCTGCTCCATGTAATTGGTGCTTAACGAGAGCTGCTCAATATGCTATATAGTCACTCTGCAGTGGTCAAGGGACCAAGGCTTTGTACACCTTCAGAGGAATTTGTTTATGATTGCATTTTAGTCATTGTAGACAAAAAATTGGGTCATTTGTGGGGTGTGTTTACTGTTATGGTATTTCGGGCGGAGCTAAATTGTGAGCAGCCCTGTAAAGCCTAAAGGTAGTCGTTGGACTTTCCGCCCCTTTACGCACCTAGGCTGCAAAAAAGTGGCACACATGTGGTATGGCCGTACTCAGGAGAAATAGGGCAATGTGTTTTGGGGTGTATTTTTACATATACCCATGTTGGATTCCAGACTTCTTCTCACGCTTTAGGACCCCTAAAATGCCAGGGCAGTATAAATACCCCACATGTGACCCCATTTTGGAAAGAAGACACCCCAAGGTATTCTGTAAGGGGCATGGCGAGTTCATAGAAGATTTTTTTTTTTTTAGCTCAAGTTAGCAGAAATAGATTTTTTAGTTTTTTCTCACAAAGTCTCCCTTTCCGCTAACTTGTGACAAAAAGTTCAATCTTTCATGGACTCAATATGCCCCTCAGCGAATACCTTGGGGTGTCTACTTTCCGAAATGGGGTAATTTGTGGGGTGTTTGTACTGCCCTGGCATTTGAGGGTCTCCGCAATCATTACATGTGTGGCCAGCATTAGGAGTTTCTGCTATTCTCCTTATATTGAGCATACGGGTAATGAGATTTTTTTTTTTCCGTTCAGCCTCTTGGCTGAAAGAAAAAATGAACGGCACAGATTTCTTCATTCGCATCGATCAAAAAAGAGTGTGTGCTCTCCGCATCAGCATTTGCGGAGCTGCGGCCGCGAACTTCCGGGTTTCGGCCCCGAAACATCCGGCTGCAGCTCCGCAAAAGATATAGCATGTCCTATTCTTGTCCGCAGCTTGCGGACAAGAATAGGAATCGCTATGGAGAGTGCCGGCATGGTGTGCTGCGGATCCGCAATTTGCAGGTCCGCAGCACACCACGGACGTGTGAATGGACCCTAAAGCTGCGATCGCTAATAAAGATCCAAAAAGCTCAAAAGTGATCTTTATAGCGCCGCAGCGATTTTACGGTGTTTTTGCAGTGATCAGAAAAACAAAATTTCTGTCACTGAGGTGGGGCGGACTGAACGCAACTGTGCGCACAAGATCAGGCCTGATCGGGCGAACACTGCGTTTTTTGTAGAGCCGGGGGGGGGGGGTTGGTGTGTGGTGATTAGTGCACTTACATAGCGGCCCATGTCCTCTGGTGGTCCCAAGCAAAAGGGACCACCAGAGGAGCGAGCAGCAGGCAAATCAGACGCTGTTTACAAAACAGTGTCTATTATGCGATTTGGATGCGATTTACTGACATCTACAGCCTGCCAGCGCATGATCAGTGCTGGCAGGCTGTAGACGAAGTTCTAACCTGTCGGGCTGCATGCGCGCGTTGACATGAAATCTCGGGTTTCGCGGGATGACGGAAGCAGCAGTAATCAGGTGAGTAAGACTCTTTCATTGGGTAACCCACACTACAGGGAACAAATAAAATCATGAGAAATCCCTTTAATGTAGAGTACATGCCTGGATCAGCCAAATGTGCATGTATGTAGGGATCGACCGATTATCGGATTTACCAATATTATGGGCGATGTTCAGGATTTTTAAAGTTATCGGTATCGGCATCTATCTTGCTGTTATGCGGATAACGAATCGCGAACATGGATCGCGCTAATATCAGCGCAATCTATGTTCGCTCAGCAGCACAGGGGAGAAGGAAACAGTGTCTCTGTCCCCCCTGTGACGCTGCTGCCACTGCCACGAATGAGCGGAGAGAGGAGGAGAGGACCTGAGGCCACTGCGCCACCAATGAAGTTTACTCATTCATTCAAATACAGGAGGCGGGTGAATCATTTAGCCGCACCCAACCTCTTTGAAAGGTAGCTGCGATCCGCGGCAGTTAACCGCTGGCGCACCTGAGGGGTTTAACTGCCGAGGATCGTAGCTACCTCTCATAGAGGTCGGGTGCGGCTGTATTTGAATTAATGGGTGAGTTATCTTTATTGGTGGCGAAGTGCGCACTCCCCCCCACCCCCCAATATTAAAAACATTGGTAGTGCAGTGACCCCAGCAAACACCCCCCAGTATTAAATTAATTTGTGGCAGTGGCCACAGAGTCCCCTCACCTCCTCTCATTGGTGGCAGTGGCAGCTTCTGATCAGAGCCCCAGCAGTGTAAGCCTGGGGCTCCGATCGGTTACCATGGCAGCCAGGACACTACTGAAGCCCTGGCTGCCATGGTCAGCACAAAGTGCACAAAGCACAGGGCAGCAGGGAGAGTGTGAGATTCTATTCACCCTTATAGAGCTCTATTAGGGTGAATAGGACAAGGGAATAAAAACAAGGGGGGGAATAATTATTAAATACATTTAAAAAAAAGTTAAAAAAACACCAAAATATTAAGTATAAATATTTAATCTAATCTATGTCTAACATTATAAACGGCATCTCTTCATTTAACAGCAGATTTGTGTAGGAATTGTATTTATTTTTTCTAAAATCGAAATGCCCAGAATATTGGTATAAATTATCGTCTATTGGCCTGAAAGTTCACAGATTATCGGTATCGGCTCTAAAAAATCAATATCGGTCGATCCCTACTATGTATGTAGAGGAGATCTGAAAGGCATGACCAATGTAAGGTGTACCCTAAGTAATGTGTACTGACTGTATGAAGGGAAAGCTGACTTATGTGATTTAGCAGATGTTAACTAAAAACAGCCACTTTTATAGAGAAAAGCAAAGCTTGTGTGAATGACATGTTGTTTCCTGCTGAAGCAATCCGCTCAGGCAGGTGGGACTCTTTCCCCCATGTGACACGTGCTGAAACATGTTTCATTCCACAACTACTACCTGTCACTTATACTTTTATTACTATTGACATTCAAATGAAGACTTTCTTTTCCGTACAACATTTACAAGTTTGGGAATTAAACTCTATTGAATAATAGTTCACATTTTAAAGCTAATCCTCTAAAACTCATGGACTGGTATTTGTTAGTGAAGAACTTTTACTGTGTCTTCAGCAGGGTTATGCAGAATCTATGTCAAATTAATTGGTCACAGTTGTATTTTGCAGTGAGCAAATTGGAGGAAAATGACAGATCAGTCAACGAATCGTATTCATTCCTAAAGGAGTCAGGCTGTCTGCATTAGTTCTGTCATGATTTTATCAGGGAGATGAAAGAGTGATGGAACTTAAAAGAATGCTGCACACTGAGATCAGTTTGTCATCAGATTTTCAATCATTAGTTATGGTCCCTTTACACGGGACGACGACACAGCAAATTGATGGGAAGGAAGCATTCCTTCCAAACAATCTGCTGATCGCTAGCGGAGGAGACTGATGCATTTACATGCAGCGATCTCCTCCAGCTCTTCCAGAGTATGGGGAGGAGTGATCGCTAATGACATTGCTCTTCCCCATACTGTCTCGTTGTTTCCTGGCCGTGTTTAAACAGCACGATCTGCCATTGGGAAACGATGATCCCTTGTACTGCACAAAAGATACAATTACCCGATAAACAAGTATTTTGCTAATTCATTTACCAATATTTCTCCCTCCTAGGCCACAGTGACATTACATTCATCCAATGACTATAGGCTGTAATACAGTATTTTGCCCATAGTGAAGTAATGTTCTGCGGCAGCCATAGAGTCATGATGCGTGGACCTTCTCTTGATCTCTCCCTAAATCTTTAACTAATGGTTACCTTTAGATGTTATGCAGATTATTTGGTGTGCTCTGTCAAATTCGGCGGGGGGGGGGTTCATATGTGGCTGGAATTACCCCTTGGAGAAGATTTTTTCTTATATCACTCAGGTTTACTCATCTGCTCTGTAGAAATATTTCTTTGGGTTACAGGATCTCAGTTGTCTCATGGCGATTAGCAGAGCTGAACATGTGTCCTGCTCAAATGTATTGACTCTGTGTTTCACGTCATACAGTTCTGCACATACTTGCTGAACGCTGGAGCAATAGCTGCGTCTCAGAAATAACCTGTATTATCACTGTATTTTTTATGGGAACTGAGCGTAAAGTTAGCAGAGGGAATATATTTTTAATGATGTCCTCAACTGTCCTCAATCCACAGTCATAAAGAAAGCATTGCTCGCAGGGCTTGAAGCTGTGATTATACTGTATGATTGTAATTAGTATATATACCATATTTGAGCATATGGACATGAGGGCGGCTCTAAAACCTTTAATTTATATGACACATATTTGGTGCCTATGGGTTTGTGCTCGTTTGCGTGTGTCCTTGAGCTGTCCTCTACTTCCGGATAGACAGTCACTTTAGGTTTAATGTTAGGACTGAAAAGTAATATTCAGCCTTGCCATTCCTTTTTTCAACATGTGAAAAACTGCGCTAGTACAATATATTTCCAAAATAGGAAAAGAGGTAGTCTGAGATACTTGACTTCCATCTGCTAACCTCCATCTGCCTGCTCTCTCCACTTTGCTTGAACATGGAAGGGAATCCTGGGACACAGCGACTAACTTTTTATTTATACTTTAAACGCTCATCATTATTTTATTATATCGGGTACCAAGAATAACAAATTACTTTTGCCAGTTCTTAGTTACATCTCTTTCTTGGAAAGCAGTGTGGCTACCAATATGGTCAATACAACATCTACCAGTGGGGATGTCACCATATTTACTTGAGCCATAATCCTTATCGTTGCCCAACCAGAAAGGTTTGAGAAAGCAGGTTGACCATGCCTGTGACTATTTTGATCGCCACTCTTCTGATCCCAGCCTAGTCATATGAGATGTATATTGGCCAGACCTGCAAATTTCAGGACAAGTCTCTTGATTCTTACCTTACAGAAGATATTGGGGAAGGTATGGCACAGTCCTTTTGGTCTAAGGGAGATAAGCCGCCTACAGAGGTATCTGAAGGCTACTCACTTTCTTATTGAGGACACATGCATGAGTTCTGTCCTACATAACCAGCATTAGACACAACAGAACGTGACTCTCTAGTGAGTGAGAGAATTTGTAGGTGGCTTCACTTGGAGGGCTCAAGGGGCATAAGTCAAATAGTACATTAATACATTTGGAAACATGTTTCAAGAGCTTCAATAGGATACTGTGTTTTAAGTTTCCATTAAGAGGTTTTGACAAGAAACTCGTGACACATCTTGAACAGGGTCTTGCTCCATGTATTTGTTTGAAACCCGATGAACTGAGTGGCACTGTGTCACTTGAGCTGTCACATGGACGGCCATTCATTTATTTATATTATGCACTTATATAGCACTACTATATCCCGCAACGCTTTACAGACATTAGCATCTAACTGTCCCCAATGGGGCTCACAATCTAAGTTTCAGTATGTCTTTGACGTGTAGGAGGAAACCTACACAAACACGGGGAGAACCTACAAACTCCATGCAGATATTGCCCTTGGTCGGATTCAAACCTAGGACCCCAGCGCTGCAAGGCACCAGGGCTAACCACTGAGCCACCGGGCTGCCCATCTTAACCATGTACGGGCCCTGTCAAATATGTTCAGTGATCGTGCTTAGAGTCTCTCCACCATGGTGCTGAAAATGCTGTAGGGAAGCTGAAACTAGAACTGATCCTATAGTTTTCTATGGGACTGTTCATATACATGCGGCCAATCAATTGTGATGCCAGATGTCATAGAGCGCCGAAGAGTAAAACACTGCATGCGTTAGATGCTTGACCTGTGCACATACACATTTATCAGGGGTCACTGCAGGTAAAATTCCTGGAGATAGCGCCAAATGAATGACATCAATCCTATATGCAGATTATAGTTTTTGTCAAAGTCCAGATGGTGACAGGCTACGGTTTGTCCCAGGAGCTATGTCACATAGTTCTTTTTTACACCTGAAAAGAGACTGTTGACGGTGATGCTGGCCTTGAAAGGATTGAATGCATTGAGCTTTCAGGTTTACGCATTGCTTTTTAAAAAAGACAAAACTTGAAAGAAAAGTCACTACAGTTGTAATGAGTTTTCTAAAAAAAAAAAAAAAAAAAGTGCGTCTTTCTGCTGGTTCTAAATAAACCACCCGTGGCCTTTTCCATTGCCCTTTACTATGTATGCAGATTTCAAGCACCCGCTGGTGACAGGGTGCGTCCCCCTACATTCTTAGTGCCACTTGTAATGACAAGAGCGTTGCATCACAGCAGATCTTGCCTCCACGCTTTGCCCTTTTAGCTCCTAACATATTGTTATCTTTTCTACATGAAGCAGAAAGGAGGGCAGCCTGCCACATTCATACACGGTGCCTAGCACTTATTTCCTCAGATGGTCTGGGTGGGCTTGACGTGAGTTATAATTTTCTGCAGTGGTATAAACACTATATGTCTTTATTCAGAACTAGAAATGCGTTATAATTCCGCCCAGATGACCTTATTTTGACACTATTACCAGCTTTTCCATGTTTCTTCCGCTGGTCTGGCCACACTGTCCGTGTCACATGTGTTCATTATACAGAGCCCCCTATAAGATCATCCATTAACCTAGAGACATGTGTAACCCACAGTAGACTTGCTTCTTGCATTCCTCTGAAATACTTTAATAAAAGCATAAAATCTAAAGCTACACGCTGTAAGCAAGATAGGACAATGTCAGTCCACTTAGGTCCCTCACCCCCTACAGTACAGGAGGTAAAAAGGTTTGTAGGAGGTACAAAGGGATCCACTTTTGGTCAACTCCCAGTTGATTTGCCTCACATTCGGATGTGAGTTCCAGTTTACACTTATATGCTATATTCCAGCACCTTCTTTTGGTTTCAGTACCCCAGAAGAAGCATAAAGAGGCAAAATCAAGCACTGGCACCAAATAATTTTTTATCTTAAAGATTAAATTTCCAGGATTTTGATATTTATGGCCTATCCACAGGATCAATGTCTGATCGGAGGGGATCCAACTTCTGGCACTTGCACCAATCAGCTGTTTGAAGAAGCCACGGCATTCTGGTGAGCGCTGCAGCCTAGTCCGGTTCAAGGTTGGCGTTGTGCTTGAGAAGCCGGTAGTGCTCATCAGAGCACCATGGCCTCTTCAAACAGCTGATTGGTGGGGGTGCCAGAATTCAGACCCCCACCAATCAGCTGTTTGAAGAGGCCACGGCATTCTGGTGAGCGCTGCAGCCTATTCTTGTGCCAGTGACGTCATGTACATTGGTTACATTGGCAGCTCAGTCCGGTTCAAGGTTGGCATTGTGCTTGAGGAGCCTGTAGTGCTCATCAGAGCACCATGGCCTCTTCAAACTGCTGATTGGAGAGGGTGCCAGAATTCAGACCCCCACCAATCAGATGTTGATTAGCTAACCTGAAGATAGGCCATTAATATTAAAATTTTGAGTGTGCCAATGATGACCCAGCAAACAAGACAAGATTTGTCGGCCGATGCTTCGTTTATGCAGCACAAAAATCATGTGTAAGCAGGAATGTGCTGCTGACAAACAACGAATGGGGAATGAATGATCGTGGTAGGGATCATCCATCTCTATGCAGAGGGACTGATTGCTGTATGTAAATGCTGTTGAATGAGCTGACAATGATCAGGAATGCATAGTTAAAGGGGTTGTCTCACTTCAGCAAGTGGCATTTATCATGCACGACCACCACTGATGGATTGCAGGATGGTCTGTAACCATGGAAACAAACAGTGTATAATGTGATGGAAAAATGAATCCAGCCAGCAAAGGAGACAATATGGATAATAACAATACATTAGTAAGTGCCTTGTAATAACTCTCTACATGATAAATGCCACTTACTGAAGTGAGACAACCCCTTTAATTCCAAACCATTGCCCTGAGTATCAGCCCATGTAAATGTGCCCTTAGAGTTAATAGTGAGATCCCGAAACATTCGTTATTTTTTAGAAAGTTCCAGAGCTTTTTGCAATTAAACCTTAAAAATGCATATTAATGAGCAAGCTTATTCTGTTGTGTGGCTTTTCATCACTATTTAAGTATTTTTTGGGAGACTTTACGAGTTCCTAAAGGTTATTAGCTGATAGACATAAGTAATATTTCAGTGAATGCTTTATACATAGAGATCAAGAGGAGGTATACACGTATGCCACTCGGAGTAGACATAGGTAATCTACCCCCAGACCAAGAATGTAAGCATTATTAAAGGCGGCTGATCCTTTGAAAGTAGGCCAGCAGCTTAGAGGCCATGGTTCCCAGAGTTTGAAGACCTGGCATGTTGCCCCATTAAAAGGGGTCAGATCTAAAAAATGTACAAAGCAAAGCGTTACAAACTTTGCAGTCCTGTTCTACATATATATATATATAAAATAAGCATTCCACTTTAAAGGGATAACTGTTCAGTGGACGGTTTACTCTAAAATGATGTCATATAAAGCATATCAGTCTAAAAATAACATGACCAAAATAGCATTGCTCTAGGGATTGTAAATCAAAGTCATTTTTGGGATTGAAGATGCTGGAATGTGGGACACTTGGCACTGCATTCGAAACGCTGACTGTGTATGTGCTGGACTCTAGAAAGTATATTGAAGTTGGCACGGCCTGGCTTTACACAGATGATCTTGTAATCTGATTTAGCGTCTCATTTGAAGAATGACTTTGCCCAAGGTCATGTGGTTGTTCATGAAACAGGATCCAAGTTCAGTGACCGTTTACCATGACCACAGTGAGAGCGGAGACAGCGATGAGCATAGGAGTGCAGCTTTTTGGGGGAGAAACACGGGGAGTAAGTGGATATTGCTCCGAGGTCTCTAGTGTCTCTCAACCCTGACATTGGAATTGTCAACACATTAGCAGCTACTGTGTAATTTATCCAGATCTCAGGAGAGTAATCCCACAGGATGAAATACGAGTGCATGCTACATCAAACCGAATCAGCAAGGGGCAACAGGTGCAGAATGAGAACAAGACTTTGACCGAACAAAGCCATTTACATTTACTGATTTTCCATTCGATGACTGCCCTGAAAATGCCCACCTGTCCTGAAGACTTTTCATAGGAAGGTTACGACCGCACATTCCTACAGTCTTTCATGCCTGATAAGTTGTCCAATGAAAGAGATCCCAGTACCCTGTAATCTGTGAATCAGAACTGCGGGATGCTATCTGAGGCACAAAGAGCCAAATAAGCTCTTCACTTTCTAAGAAGGTAGGTTGAAAGCTAATGATACTTATGTTATCCAATACTCAAACACATTTTTTAAAGGGATTCTACTGAATAAGGTGAAACTGACAAATGCGTAATAGTCTCCTTAATTTCCACATTAACGTTCTGGTTCAGAAGAACATGTCTGCTGAGTAAAAGACATGAATTGTGATATATCATCTGTATCCGCCCTCCTCCCCAAGCTGTTGCACCTCAAGAGTCAGAGAGCTAAACATACTCTGATATTCATATTTGCTACAAATTTGTTGGTAGAGTATAACTGGAACTTGGTGAAGGAGCAATAATAAAATAATATGACAGAGTATATTAGACGGGTTATTCCACATTAAAGTTGCCTATCCACAGGATAGGTATTATATGTTGCGCTGGGGCCCCACCTATCACTAGAATGGGTTCCAGAGCCCCTGTTCTAGTCATCAGTTTTAATAGAGCTGTGAACACGCAGGAGCACTGCCACTCTATTCATAGTCTGTAATGGAGAAGGGCGGATTTGGTATTTCTAGGACCCAAGCAAAGTTATGTTCTGGGGCCCCTGTTGCACTGCTAAGCTATGTCCTTGTAGTACTGTTAAGCTCCTCCCCATTACACCACTAATTAGGTGACCATTCATGTGCCCCCCACACAGTATAATGTCCTCTTATGTGCACCTCACACAATATGGTGCCCATCTTATGTACCTTCAACACAGTATAATGCCTCTTTGTGTGCCCCTAGCACAACATAGTTCCAAATATGTGGCTCCAACACAATATGGTGCCCCTTTAGGGTCTCCAAAATAAATACTCACCTAGCCCACATTCTCACGACAAACAGCAGATTAATCACTAAAGTTTGGCTTTGGTTCGTCTGGTGGCTAGATGCAACAGGCGCTATGATGTCACTATGATGTATCTCTTGCCAGCACTACACCATCGGTCACAGGGTAAATGGTAGAGCAGGGAGCTTAGAGCTCCCTGCTTCACCATCATATTCAACTGTATCTGCATCCTGAGGATATGAATGCAGCTGGAAGTGGTGCTGTTGCCAAAAGAACTCAGCTATCAAGGGGCAGCAGGGGGGGCTAGTTGAGTTGTCTGTGTGGTGCTCAATACCACCTCTGGACAGAGATATCCAAGTCCTTCCACCAGATGTTGTCAGTCTGCATGACTATAGTAAACACAGGTATTACTTTCTACCTGAATCCTTTCATTTTTGACTTACAGGTGGATGAAGGGTGGAGTTTAGTAGTATGGGATGTGGTTCAGCACTTCTAGACTCCTATAGCTGACAAAGGAGTAGGGCTCCTACTTCAGCCAGTTGCCATTCGTCCAGACATAAGATTGTGAAAAAAGAGGGTAAAATGTTTGATCTCTTGCACAAAGAAACATTTTAATATCTCTTTCATTTTTATTGCAAAATGAGGCAGGGTATGCATATTATTGACATTTGACATTCTTTTAACCAATACCAAATTTAAAAGTATGACATTAAAGTAAATTATGCTGTTTTGTTCTTTTAATCAAAGGGATATATACATATATATATATATATATATATATATAATATATAAGCCTCATTGTGCTGGGATAAAACGTTGCTTTGGGGTTAACACAGGTTATACAGGTCAACACTTTTTCACTCTATTTGGATTGCTGCCATCTTTCCAATTTGTATATATATATATATATAAATAAATATATATATATACACACACACATACATATTTGTGTGTCTGTTTGTACTGATCTGTGCAAAAAATGAGGTCTGTCTGCAGAGTATTCTTTCAGTATAAATCACTAATTAATAAAGTAAATGAATTAATTGGTTGAAGGATTATTATTTTCCTAATATGCACGTTCTTGTATTTGTGCCTGCTCTGCTGTCTAGGAATGTGAGACGTTGGAGAGTGACTGCAGCTCGCTGTTTACATGTGTTTGGGCGGTTGCTTTATATGCACAAATGATTGGAATTTTACATTTGCAAGCATATTTTACCAATCATCTCGGTAGTGTTTAATTACTTGAATATTTTCTATTTTCTCCGACCAGCCTTCAGCTTTTTCATATCTGTCAGTAGCAATATTTTGTCAGAATTTTCAGACTTGAGTGAAAAAGCTAATTTCGGATGAGGCAATTTTCTTTCTATGACATCCTTGGTGCATTTTCTTCCCAGTAACCAGTCTCCCTTCATTGTTCTCCCCCAGCCAATCAGATGCTAAGACTTTGCCTGTGATAAGACAATGGATTTCTTTCTCGCTTACCCTTATATGTCTACAAAATAGAACTAAAAAAAAAATATCTGAAAATTGTTAGACTTGTCTCTTTATGTAATCGACTTGAAATGTACGAATTCCTGGATTAAGCAGACATGGGCAACAATGTAAGACAAGTTCCGTACAGATTTCTTCTCGACCATAAAATGTTCTGCTTTGTGCAATTTTTTATGGCTTGTCCCAAAATATTAAGAAGCTGTTGGATAAATTGACATAACCCTGCTGCTCAGGAAGTGTATCTAAGCATGTTATGTACAATGTTCCCTATGTGCACCTTGGTCCACTACATAATGGTATCCCTTCCATTAAGTGGATCAAGATACCAGCTAGATGGATTCATGAGTATTTCTTTAGAAGACTTACAACACTGTGAGGAATACATTTAGTCTACAGAATATGGAACAGTATTTTTGTACTTTTTTGTGACTTCAGCAGTTAAGATATCGCAATATTGCACTATATTCATCTGCTCACCACGCCATTCACTTTCCCCAAAAATGGGGAGAGACCTGTCAAATGAGCTTCAACCCAAGTCAAGTTTATGGATGGTTAATGATCTGTGCCATAAATGGTAAAAGGTTCACGTGAATGATCTTATCAGCTCTGCCATGCAGCATTGGCCATGCAAATATGCATAGCTTATGTACATGGCTGTTCACACTTTTGCAAGTTTCTGCTAAAGCCTTAAATGGGTATTCCAGAATTTTGATACTGATGGCCTATCTTATAAATGGGTCACCAATATCAGATTGGTGGGGTCCAATAGCCCACATCCCTTCCAATCATCTTTTTAGTTGTAGCTCCAGACTAGCCTAGCATTTGTGTCCAGCTCCGACCTTTGTGTCTCAGTAGAAACTGATAAGCCAACCGGCAGTCCCGTGTTACTCCTTTTTCTCTGCTCCCTCTGGTTACTAAAGATGCCTGTTCACCTTCAATAGCTTTTGGCCAAACATGATACCCACACACATACATATTTGGTTCAATGCGCAGAGAGGTGAGATCTGATGTTGGGCACAACTGGTGGCAGCTTATCTCCAAGCAGAACAAAAGAATTCAATGCGGCCAAACCTTCTCTCCCCTGACATCATGTGTCGGGGGAGAGTTGGGAGATCCCAAAACATAGCACCTTTACTTTTGTCTGTAGGTTAGCAAAAAGAGGAGCCTGAGGTTATATAGTAGGATTTGCTTGTAGCTTGTGATCATGGGTTACACATAGATCTGCATAGATGCTGTGGACACAGTAAGATATTTTTTGGTGGTGGTGTGTTCAGATTACTATTTTGTTTTGCGTTCTTCTGATCCGTCAGAAGAAAAGAATATATATCCTTTATTTTCAGCATCCCTGAAGGACTTTTTCTCCTGTCAAAATTACTGGATCTCAGAAGGAACTGACAAAAACGGATGCAAAATAAGCACAAGGGATGCTGAAAATAAAGGATCTGTTTTTTTTTTTTTTTTTTATTCTTCTGTTGTTCTGACAGATCAGGAAAACAAAACGGTCACGTGAAGTGTCGGACTGGGGTACCTAGGGCCCACCAGTAACATTTATTTTGGTGGCCCACCGTATGAATACATTCAAATATAATAAATATTTTAAAAAGTGTTGAATATGAACATAGGCTGGTTGAGGTGCTGTACAGTGAATATATGTATGTGGTGCAGTAAGTCTACTGTGTTATGTGCCACTTGTGAAGGGGGTGGGAGACTAGGGGCCCACCGGGGGATTCCCCTGTACCCGTGTTGGCCAGTCCGAGCTTGGTCACGTGAGGGTATCCTGACCAAGAATATTTTCAGTGGTTTTTTTTTTTGGCAAAATCAGTTTGTTTGTTTCTTCACTGAGGGGTCCCTGAGCAATATTTCTGGTGAGAGGTGCCTGAGCAATAAGTTTTTATCACCAGGGGAGTTTGTAAGTGGCCATACATGTATTCAAATGTATGGACGCCTATGTAATACATCGTTTCGACTGAGTCCTCCAGAGCAAGGTATCTACATGGGTGACATCAACTATAAAGGAAAAAAATTAATAAGACAAAGGAGCTGTAGTTAATGAGAGAAATAGAATGAATTTACTAGGCAGAGTAACACAGTCCCCATTTGTCTCCTGCCAGGGACTGCTACTGTCTAGAGAGTGTATGCAGCCAAATACAGCATTTGTTCCGTTTGTGTATTTTTGCTCTTTTTAGTTAGTGTTGAGATATAATGTGGTAATAGCCAACAAATCACTGCACAGATCACACTCAGAGAAAATAACAAGTACAGGAATAAAGCCTCTTAAAGCGCAGCTGAACACTGTCCAAATGTCAGCTTGGAACAGTGTCCAGGTTTGTTGCCCAAATTTGCAAGCTGCATCGTAAAGGTGCAACATATGGACTTGTAACAAATGCAGAACGGCAAGCAGCAAGGCACATCATGACCTCGACTGACTTCTTCCATCTCCAATTTCCTTGGCAAATCCTAATCTTTTTCTGCACCAGCAGCCGTCACTCAAGCTGTGTATTGCAGTTGTCATGGTGATTCTGCATTTAAATCACCGCTCTCTCGCTTCACGTATTTAAGTATATGTAATAGCTTTCCCTTTGTGAAAATAATATGTGCTTTTTCTGCCAGCAACAGAAAAAAACATTAAATAATTTCAGGGAAGATTCACTGGTAAAGCATTCCCAGTGCATCAGTTCAACAACTTTTATATGCTGTTACATAGGAAATGTGTTAGCAAAACTTTAACCCTTTTTTTTGTTGTTTCCTGTTATTTTTCTATTTCAGTTTTACTCTATTTTTTATGTAGAAAAATATCTTCTTTTGTTAAGTATGACTATATAAAGGGGCTGACAACCTTTTGGGTGTTTTGTGGCAAACTTCCCTTCCTGGCCAAACATGTAAAGGGAAGTAAACTTACCTGCTCGCCATCGCTGGGTCCTGGCACCTTCGCTCCCTGGCCTTGACTGCCTTTCTTTCTTCCTCCACTGTCAAATTTGCTCCCCTTGTCTCATGTTACCAATTGACATGACGCAGAAGCAAGTAAGTATGTTTCCTTTTGCAGGTGTGTCCTTTAAGGTGGTTTACCAAAACCCATCCCCTTTAAGGATCTTCTACACTGGCCAATGATTGGGAATGATTGTTGTTTGCATGATCAGTGCCACATGTAATCTTGTGGGGTGTTCAGTTCATATCTTTTATGGCCCATTAAAAAGTATTGTTTTTTGACAGTACATCAGTCCATGTAAACTGGGGGTGTGCTGCTGACAAATAAAAACTGCATGGTGACAAACGATCATATTAAAAGGGTTATCCTGGAAGAGATAATAATGACTTATCCTCAGGATAGGCCATCATTATCACATCAGCAGGGGTCCAAGTCCCGACACCTCTGCCGATCAGTTGTTATAGGGAACCGTTGCAATCACTGGAGCTCTGGTGAGCGATGCAGGCTCCTGGCAGCTTTTTAAGGACAGCGCCGTGAATCGTATAGTGGCAGTGCTTGGTATTGCAGCTCAGCCCCATTGACATCATATATTACTTAGCGACAAACAAGTCAACAATTAAAACAGCAGGAATGAATGCCCTGTTCACAAGAGCTTACAATCTATGAGGAGATAGGAGTGACAAAAAAGTAAAAAGTGTTTGTTTTACCATGGTCCGGCCATCTTACACAATAGGGGAGTAGATATGGGGCTGCATGAGCCAGTCAGCAGCCAATATCTGTAGTGCGTCTGAGTGCATGGGGTGTGGTGGATACTGATGGATGATGGGTCAGGTTCGGAAGAATGAGGTTGAAGGGAGGGGTGAGTTGGGAAGTGTTAGATTAGGGGATGTTGGGAATTAACCTAATTGCATGGGATAGGGCATTCTAAAGAACTTGCGAAGCTTGGGAGAAGGCTTGGAGACAGGAGGGAGAGGTTAATCTAAAGGTAGATTTACACAGAGAGATAATTGGGCTGATTTTCCGGAACGAGCGTTCCTGCGAACATTCCTTCCCAACAATCTGCCTGTGTAAAGGTGCAGCCGATCGGATGAAATGATTGTTTGTGTAGGCACATAAATGATGGTTTCTGGGCAGCAGATCGTGCTGTCTAAATGGCATTCTGCTGCCCAGAAACAATGATTTTGCATGGGGAGGAGCGATCAGTTTTCCTCCTACTGCGAAGGTCATGTAAATGCAACTGACTGTTGCAACGTATCCTCCCCGACCATCCGCTTTAACTCGACCCGTGTAAGTCCACCTTTAGATTATTTGCAGAGCGTAGAACAAGGGTAGTGTGATAGACAGAAACGAGGGAGGAGATGTACAGGGTGGGGGGGGGGGGCAGCACTGTGGAAAACTTTGTGAATGAGAATGAGAATTTTTGATTGAATCCTGTAATGTATGGATAACCAGTGCAATGACTGACACAGGGTGGGGGTATCAGAGTAGCAGTTAGACAGATAGATAAGCCTGGCTGCTGCATTCAGGATAGATTTGAGAGGAGAAAGTCTGGTGAGGGTTAATTAGTAATGAATTAGGATTTGTAATGAATTGCAGTAATCAAGACAAGAATAGGTCAGGTCAACAATGAGAATGTTTGTTTTTTCCACATAAAAAAAAAGGACAAATTCTAGAGATGTTTTTGAGGTGCAGGCGGCATGGATGGGCAAGTGATTGAATATAGGAGGTGAGGTAAAGATCTTTATCAAACATGATGCCAAGGCCTAATGCACATGGCCGTTACCCAGCCATGCCCATACTGCAGGCCGCAAACAGCGGGTCAGTAATATGTGGGCACTGGCCGTGTGCTCACCGCATCACAGATGTGTACTCATTCACTTAAATGGGTCCACAATCTGGAAGGTGCAATGCGGAACGCACGCACGGAACCCCACAGAAGCACTACAGAGTGCTTCCATGGGGCTTCTCTCTGTGCCTCCACCCCGCAAGAAAATAGAACATGAGCAACGGCCGTGTGCATGAGGCCACCAAGGTTATGGCACATGATCCAAAAGAAAGAGTCAATGTAGGCCGCCATAAACAGAAGCCAGGATATTGCTTTACAATAAGCCCACTTGTATCAGGAAATATTGTAATAATACCTAAAAAAAAATCATGTATACATTAATGATTTCTTTATAAATGGATGTTTTCTGTGTGCGTCTCTCTTTGAGCAGTTACAGGTCTTGTAACTGAAGTTTAATGTCTCAATCTAAGCAGCTAGATCTTTTCACCATCATGGCAGCCTCCCATGAGAAGCGTCTATAACTCATCCAAGCGATCAGGATGTTTTTGTCTTTCATCTCTGTACACATTACAATTTACATAATCTAGTATGATGCCGAAAGCCTGCTATCTTGGCTCTGCTGAGTATGGCAGTTCATAAATGTTTTCTCTAGGCAAGATTGCCTTAATTCTTCATTGTCTGGGTGAAGCTTCATAACAGATTGTATCCTGAATAATGTAATAATTACTGCTTATAGCTGCTACAATATTGTAAACTGGTTCTTTGGAATAAAAAACATGAAAGCACACATCTACACAGTTTTCTAGATTATTGATAGGTAGAATTAAAGGGAACCTAACCAATTGGGCCAGTGGACAGATGTATCGTAAATATGAATGTATGAAAAGATGTCATAAATCAGTGTCCTCCAACCTGTGGCTCTCCAGCTCAGTGTGTATTTAGAGACGAAATTCTGCAACAGCTGAGACCTGAGCTGCAGATGGTTAAAATCCAGTATGTCCACTATACAACCCCCACAATTTGGTGAGATGTGTAGGTGAAGGACTTTGTCATGTAACCCTTGGAAAATTTGTGCTGGAGCCATAGCTTTGAGAGCCTTAAGTTAGGCCACACCTCTAACCCTACCCATTCCCAGTCCATACATGACCGATCCCTCACAGTGTCCTTGTGTTGTCCACATTCACATGAACATATATTTCTGCCCGCATCCGTTCTGCAGTTTTGCAGATTGCATGCCGACCAATTCATTTCAATGGGACCACAAAAGATACAGACAGGAAACTGTGTGCTCTCCGCATCCATTTGTCCGTTCGTGGCCCCACAATAAAGATAGAGCATATCCTATCCTTGCCTGTATTTTAGGACAAGAATAGGCATTTCTATCGTGGAGAAGGATGTTCAGTTCCGCAAAATGCGGAAGCCACTAGGCCGGTATCTGTGTTTTTAATATCCGCAATTTGCTGTCAGTAAAAACGGATATGGTTATGGAAATGAGCCCTAAGGATACCCCCTTAATGCCTTCCACACTGTATGGATGCTCCCTTAGTGCTCTCACATGATAAGAATGTCCCCTTAGTGCTACCTCACTGTAGTGATGTTTCTTTGTGCCACCACACAGTAAAGCTGCCCACTTAGTGCCCTCAGAAAGTAATGATGCCACCTTAGTGGCTCCTCACAGTTAAGATGATACCTTAATCCCTTCTACACAAAAAATATGCCAACTTAGAGTGTCTCACATAGAAATAGTGCTACTAGTTATGCCCTCTCAGTGTCTACCACACAGTGTGATAGCCCCTTAGTGCCCCCACACTGTATGATGCCCATAAGAGGCCCCCTAAACAGATGTCTCTTTAGTACCTTCAGAATAAATAATCACCTAGCCCTGTTCACATGACAAACGGAGCCTACAAGCTTTAGTAACGATGCTGCCACTGTACCGCCGTGACCAGCGTTACCCTCACCTACTGTATCCTTCTCCCATCCCTTGTAGATTGTAAGCCCTCACGGGCAAGGTCCTCTCTCCTTCTGTACCAGTTTGTAAATCGTCTTGTTCATGCTTAATGGAATTGCCTGTATTATGTATGTATTCTCCTTATCATAGGTACAGCGCCATGGAATGAAAAGTAAAATAATAATTTTGTCTGTGGCTCAGCAAAAATGGTACAGGGACATCACTGCATCACACATTCCTGTGCCAAGTTACTGGTGGCAAGGGTAACAAGGTGACAGCGTCCTTCTTTACTATTGAATTCGCCTGTCTTGAGGATGCAGATACAGTCAAAATCAGGACAAGTAGCAGACTTCCCAGGACAGCAGGACAGTGCCTGAAATCCAAGACTCTCCTGCTGGATTCACGAAGGCATGCTAAAGCCTGCCTGGTGGACCTTGCAACCTCTTCACCTTTGCACAATGATTTCACCAGGATCCACCAATAATATTTAGGTCAACAGACATTGAGTATACAATAGGATCCTTTGTTTTTCCCAAGTCTCAGTGTTGGTGTGAGTCTGTTTGACCACTTTACGAACTGGCCTACAATAGAAAAAGAAGCTGAATTCACCCATGTGCTTAGAATATTTTTCCTTTATTCATTTCTCATCTTCCTTTAGTAGTCAGTATATTCTGCTTAACGGATGCCAGTAGGAGCAATGTGTGTCTGTGCCAGGCTTTGCTCTGAATAGTAGTAACATTTTAAAAATGAAGGTCTTGTGTAAGTTCTATTGTCTGTTTAACAGGACATTTATATCACATACAAAATGATCATTTAACACCTTTGCAATAAGCTTCCTTCACAGCGGCATATTTATGCCTGTAGTCATATTGCAGCATAGATTTAGATGGATTGCCAGCTGTTTGCATCTCGTCACCTAACTAGCATTTATACCCTCCTCAACATTAAAATTTCAACACCAAGAAGAAAAACCCTTGGAACTATGGAAATCACAAGATGGATAGAGATGTTAAAGATATGCAAATGATAAAAAAAAGGAAACAAAATATTCAAAACATCTGCATTTACTCAGTATCGAACAACAAGTGCCATGTGCATAAATTCATGCACTTAAACACTTTGACATTCTGTCAATGAGGTTATTAATGGTTATCTAAGGAGTGTTCTGCTGCACAATGCACTTCAGCACACAAATCATCAAGATCCGCTGCTTGCAGCTCCCTTTGCAATTGCTGATTAAAGACGTCTCAGATGTACTCAATGGAAGACACGGCCAGAGATGCCTGTCTGCTCACAGTAGCACAAGCAATATGCAGCCTGGAGTTGTCCTGTTGAAAAATGGCTCCTGGGAAGAAATGACCGTACCATTGCTCCCATGACCAAATCAATGTAACTTTGAGCTGTGTACCTGAAATGAAGACTAGGTGGGTCTGGCTACCGAACATTATGCCACCTCACATAATCCCGGGAGTAGGACTAGTGTGACATTCCCTTGTAAAAGCCTGTTCATGGTGTTGCACTCATGGTCTGCAGAAAAATCTTAGTCTATCATTGCTTCTGACACAGATTGGGACTTAATAGTAGGGTTGAGCGAATCGATCTTCGGATAATATATCTGAAGTCGTTTAGTTAAAAAATAACATTTGTAATCCTGTTTCCGTACAGCATTAAAATGTACTGGCTCCATGTAGCAAAACTTTGTCTCGGCAAAAGTTGCGTTAGACTTCAGTAAAGGACTTCTGTATTCCTATCTGTGTATTTAAAAACATTTTAAAATGAAAATCCGAAGTCAGCTTTGGTACCGAGGTAACAGCCAAAGCCCACTTCAGGTTCCTATTTTTAAATGTTTTTTTAAATACGCAGATAGGAATACCGAAGTCATTCACTGAAGTCTTGCGCAACTTCAGCCAAGACGAAGTTTGCCTACACGGATCCATACATTTTAATGCTGTACGGAAACAGCATTACAAACAGAGTTTTTATCAATAGACTTCGAAATCTATGATCTGAAGCTTGATTTGCTCAAGCCTAATTAAGAGGATAGACCTCTTTTCCAGCCTCAATTACGTGATAGCCTTAGAGAGTGATGTGAGGTCATCCAGGCAACTTTTCATGTCAGCAGAGAACCACTTTAACATATCTTCTCCAAGTCTAAAAGCCAACTACAAAATCAGCAATAATAAACTGTAGGTCCAAATGAGGGGCAATTGATGCACTTTTGAAAAAAAGCCAGCAAATTAGCCACAACTGAGCATGTGTGAGCATCTCCTGACCAGTCACAGCACTGTTATTCCTTCCCTTTAGTAGTAAGAACCATGACCCTCACTGCCCCCTAAAGAGATCACAGAAATCTGCTCCTTGTTCTCTAGCAGTCACAACCAAAAACAACCCACAACTTTGTGGTTAAAGGGGTTGTTCTGCCTTTTGTACACTTATTCTTAAGAATGGACATCAGTTGCTGATCAACAGGGATCGGCACCTTGCACCTCCACCAATCAGCTGTTCATGTAGCTCTTTAGCTGGAAGTCTGCGCCTGAGTAACAGAGCACCCCCGTTAAAATCAATGGTAGGAGGGCTGCAGTGTCCACTACAATTTTGACGGTGCTCTGTAGCTCCGGTGGCAACTTTAAGCTCTGGAGCTACACAGAACAACTGATTGGCGAGGGTGTGGGGTGCCGGACCCTGACGATCACCTAGTGCTCACCTATTCTGAGATGGACATCTCCTTTAAAGTACCCACATAGATCTTCAGTAACTATCGGCCAAATGCTCGTTTGGCTGACAGCTGTCTCTCCCAACTAACCATTAAAAACATCCATGCTTGACTCAGCCAAGCATATATCTGTTTTCACTGGGGAAGTGGAGAAAGTCGCTGTCAGATCTGATCTTTTTCTCCCCCAGCATCGTCTTTTTGGGATGGTCAGAAGCTCCCCATACACAATAGATTGTTGGCTGGTCCAGCCAATTTTTCCTGGTTTTGCCAATAATAATTTAATGTAAACTGAGTCCAATAGTGACAGTGTGGATACCAACCATCCAAAACTTCAGGTACAGTCCATAGTAAAAAAAAAAGAGAATTTTGTGTGAAGCAGGACAAGTTTGTACAAGTTACTGTGATTGTTATTAGACATGAACAAAGGTTTGAAAAATTCGATTTGGCTGAATTGACGAATTTCATGAAGAAATTCACTTTGTGACGAATTTTTCACAAAGCACATTTCTTTGTGAGTAGTGGGCGCAATGATGGGGAACGGCGATTGTGCCGCCCCCATCATTGAACCACTCATATGCCGTGTTTATCGCTGATTACGACATCTGAGATTAATAGTGAGGGCTTTTATCCATTTGAGTGTAAAGAGGCTGAGGCGGCTATTTTGATTAAAGACACCGGCGGCGTGGTGACATCATTCATCACTGCGCATGAGATTTTGCGCAGGATCTTCAATCAAGATGGCCGCCGTGGCCTCTTTGCGCTCCAATGGATGAGGTAAGTAGGTATTTTTTTCTTTTACTGCCATTTCAGGGAAAATTGATTCATTAACACAAAGCACGAAGAAACCCGACTTTGTTGCAAAATCTAATTTTTCCTGAAATTCAGATCGAAGTAAACTTCGGATACTTCGATTTGCTCAACACTATTTGTAATTATCATGATTATACAAAACCTCGAAAGTGGGTATACACTCTAGTATACTGGCTGCACATTGTCCTGTTTGCATCACATACAATAATGAAATTGGTTAGTGATCAGTGAAAACATGGCATAGCGTTCAGCATGCCTGGGATGAGCGAAATATGAATTTGCACTTGGATGGCTAGTTAGCGGGCGACACCACATACAAATGGCAGGATCTCCATCTGTTTTCTTAAGCAATGTCCTGGTTGGTAACACTTGATACATTTTTTCCAGTGACTGTGATTCAGCTTTGATGCTTATTCATTGAGCATTAGACCCCAGGCGCTGACATACAAGCAGTCTGCAGCTGTATTACTGACTATTCCAAGTATTAAGTGTGCTCAGGACCTTTGTGAAGATAACACCGCGCATCTTCTTAGCAGGGTCAATCGTTACAAATTGGCTCAGTGACTCCAAAAAGCTCTGTCTGTTTCTGATTTCATCATTTAAGGACATTGCTTGGCTTTAGTAACTGAAGAACATTTTAACCTGGCTATGCATGCAGCCATGTAATAACCTTTAATAACTATATGATCAAGAATGAATATTTTACAATAAAGGACATGTGGTTGTGATATTTAAAATGGGTTATCCCATAACTAATGTAAAAATATGATAATCAGATATCATATAGTACATGGAAACTAACAATTTTAGAACCAGCCCCGTACCTTACATAGATCCAGAGATCCCTCCGTTCATTACTCTGCTAAATTTATATCAAGCTGGCAGCTCAGGGGAGTGTCTTTTCTGCTGCAGCTAAGGGGGCGTGTCTCAGCTCTCCCTATCACAGCTCAGGAGGCAGCTGAAGGATGAAACTGAGCATGTGCAACCTTCTCAGTGAGCCGGACAAAGAAATAAGAAATAGAACAAAGAACAGGTGGTGCTATACAGATATATTTTATAGAATAACACCGGGTCTGACCCCGGCACCCCAACCGATCAGCTTTATGAAGAGATGGCGCTCGCAGAGTGGACATGCTGTCTCCCTTCTCTCTTCCTGCTTGCATTCGCTATGTCTATATCGAAGGATAGGTCATCAGGAGTAAAAGCCTGGAGAACCTAGGGTTGGGCGATATCAAAAATATTCCCACGATAATGATATTAAGAAATGTATTGCGATAACGATATATATGGTGATAAATACCCATTTAGAAAAAAGAAACACTTGGGGCCACAAGGAAATATTATAAAGTATGGGGTCTACAAGGAGACATCATACTGTATGGGGGCTACAAGAAGAGATTATACTGTATGAGGACCACAAGGAGATATTATACTGTATGGGGGCTACAAGGAGAGATTACACTGTATGGGGGCCACAAGGAGAGATTATACTGAATAGGGACTACAAGGAGAGATTATACTGTATGGGGGCCACAAGGAGACATTATATACTGTATGGGCAGGCAGCAGGGCACAAGGAGACATTATATACTATGGGCAGGCAGCGGGGCACAAGGAGACATTATATACTGTGTGGGCAGGCAGCGGGGCACAAGGAGACATTATATACTGTATGGGCAGGCAGCAGGGCACAAAGAGACATTATATACTGTATGGGCAGGCAGCGGGACACAAGGAGACATTATATACTGTGTGGGCAGGCAGCGGGGCACAAGGAGACATTATATACTGAATGGGCAGGCAGCAGGGCACAAGGAGACATTATATACTGTGTGGGCAGGCAACAGGGCACAAGGAGACATTATATACTGTATGGGCAGGCAGCAGGGCACAAGGAGACATTATATACTGTATGGGCAGGCAGCAGGGCACAAGGAGGCATTATATACTGTATGGGCAGGCAGCAGGGCACAAGGAGACATTATATACTGTATGGGCAGGCAGCAGGGCACAAGGAGGCATTATATACTGTATGGGCAGGCAGCGGGGCACAAGGAGACATTATATACTGTATGGGCAGGCAGCAGGGCACAAGGAGACATTATATACTGTATGGGCAGGCATCAGGGCACAAGGAGCTTGCAGGAAGGGCAGGGGCCACAGAAGACATAGACAGACAGTATAACCTTTATTTAGGACACCCGGGCCGTTAGGGTCTCTCACTCCTCTTCTCCCATCTTGGCTTGGACATGGACTGCTGACTGACTTTGCCCGCCTCACTTCTGTGCTCGGCCAGTGGGCACAGACTTGAATATGGGATCAAGGAGGAGCCGGGGGCGGCCGCTGCAGGAACTAATATGTTATGTTTGGTACGCATATGTACGATGTAGGGGCTGTCTGACACAGATTTAGAAGCGGTCAGCGCACATATGACCGTTCTTATGATGTCACAAAATACCGCGGTTAGTTGGAAACAGCAATATCGCCATATCAATCTTTAATACCATGGTATATCGTTGACACCGGTTTACCGCTCAACCCTAGTAACACCCCTTTAAGGAGAGCAGATATGCATTAAAAGAAATCTTTCCAATAAAGTCAATGATGTTCTTTAGGGTCTGTTTTACATCCATCTGTTAAGGGGATTATCCCATGATAGACATGATCTAGTGCATGGCAACCTCTTTCTAACAAAGCTAGAACCAGCCCTACACATGGATCCACAGATCTCCTCATTCATTGCTCTGCTAGATTTATATCAAGCTGGCAGCTCAAGGGAGTGTCTTTTCTCAGGGGGGTGTTTGTATTATCTTTAGCATAGCCAAGATGGATCCGTCATGAACGCCATGTGTCAGAGAAAACGGATCCGTCCTCATTGACTTGCATTGTGGGTCATGACAGATCCGTTTTGCTCCGCATCCCATGACGGAAAGAAAGCTTGCTCTCCTGTATGAGAACACAACCAAACAGGACAGAACACATTTTGGGGCATTCCGTTCAGTTACGTTTTATCCCCCTCGACCATGAATGGGGACAAAATGGAAGCGTTTTTCTCTGGTATTGAGACCCTATGACGGACCGGAAAAGAGAAACACTAGTGTGAAAGCAGCCTTACATATGCATTACATAGGGCCCAGTGCAGATGTTGGTAACAGTTCTAGATTAATAGTATTGCTCTGTGTACTACTGTCCATAGTTAAAGAGGTTGTGTCAAGTTTTTAAGTTAGCCCCCATCCACAGGATAAGGGATAACTAGTTGATCACTGGGATCCCCGCTGACCACGAGAACAGGGGTCCCGTTCCCACATTCTGATGGAGCAGCAGGTCGTGCATGCATTCTCTGTGGTAGCTGAGTACAGCTATCATGATCGGTTGGGTGCCAGAAGGGAGACCCCCAGTGATCAGCTGGTTATCTTCTATCCTGTGGGTATTGGATAACTTAAAAACTTGGCACAACCCCGTTAACTATCTGTATTTTAGCAATTTTTGCTTCACATTAATCCTCATAGTGCGGTGAAGCTGAAGTTTATGTGACAGCGCAATATTATTTAACAGGATCTTATCCTCAGCGGTGATTTATCATTGTAACAGAATCTGCAAAGAGAATAACATCAATCATTTACAAGTGATTTTCTCACAAAAAGGTAATACTCGGTAAATGTCAAGGATTTGTGGAGTATGACAAGTATCATATTGAGCTCATAGCGATTCAGGGTTCCATAAATATCCAGTGATATGTTGATTTTTAACTGGGAAGTATTATGGAGGATAAAGTAGGATTGCTTGCTATTAATATAGTAAAATGTAAAATGTTTGCTTTATTTCTCTTGTGAGACCAGAAAAGATATATTCCATTGCAGGAAAGAAGACAGCCAAAGCATTATGGGTGTTTGTAGCTCCATTTTACTGTCTTACAAAAAGGGAATACATTTTAACTGTTGTTCAGAGAGACCGTGCTCTGCCATCAGTCGTCCCTATATCCCACTAATTCAGCCATCCCACTTCTCCTGTCATGCCACAGAGGTGTCCCTTTTTTAATGGACATTAAAAAAGGGACACATGAACTCTTACAACTGTCTGTGCATGTGATTGCAGTTGTCTTTAAACGCCATTATAAAAAGGGAAGTCCGCTGCGATTTTAGATATAGTGGAATCTCCAGGATACCGACATATCTAAGGCAAAAAAAAGAAGGCACAGGCAAGTGGACATATACAGTTTTAACACCATATACATGTACCACAGATGCAACGCGAATTTAAAGGTGTATTCCCATCTCAGACAATGGGGGCATATTGCTAGGATATGCCTCCATTGTCTGATAGGCATGGGTCCTGCACCTCTGGGACCCGCACCTATCTCATAAACATAGCCAGTAAAGTCCCGGAGGGCTGCCCACCATTCATTTCTATGGGTCGCTGAAAATAGCTGAGCCCTGGCTTGGCTATTTCCGTCAGCCTCATAGAAATGAATGGGAGTGGTGGCCGCACAAGCATGGTGTGCTCCTATTCACTTGGTGGTGGACGGACCCTGGCCACCACTTTCCTCGCTCCGTTCTCAGTATAGGTGGGACCCGCACCTATTAGACAATGGGGGAATATCCTAGTAATACGCCCCCATTGTCTGAGATGGGAATACCCCTTTAACCTTAAAAGGCTGCACTAATAATATTCCAGTCCTGTATTGTATCCTTAAAAGGGTTTTCCAGTTTGTATCAAGATCCTTTAAATTATCATTTATAAAGGTAGCTGTAATCTTGTAAGGTATTTATTTCCCTATTCTGCTTCTATCTTCCGTTCTGGGCAGGGCCGGCGCCACCTATTGGCGAAGTAGGCGCCGGCCTAAGGTGCACAGATGGAGGGGGCACATACCTGTGATGTCTGCGCTGCTGTGAGCGGCGCTTCAAAGTGTGCTGCGGTCCCAGAGCTAGGACGAACGCGGCACTGAAGAGAGAGCAGGGCAGGGGCGGCTGTGCGGCCGCAAATAATATTAACTATTGCAGCGCACGGTTTGCAAGCTTGATGGGACAGATTTTTATTTTAATTATCTTGAAAGGATGCGGGGTGGTTAGGGATGATTTTGTAATTTTGTCTTTTTATGGACTGTATCAGTCCATAAAAAGACAAAATTACAAAATCATCCCTAACCACCCCGCAACTCCCCGCAAGGAAAATTGGCTTCTACCTCACAGTTTTTTTTTCCTTCCTCTGGATTAACTTGCAGGAAACAGGCCGAACTGGACGGACAAATGTCTTTTTTTGGCCTTATAATTAAACTATGTTCCTATGTTGTAATTTACTCTTTTAAACCTTTGCTCTTTCTAAGCTATACGTGATGTGGGTGCTCTATCAGAGACTGACAGATAACTCTATGACCAGGCATTGAGAGATAGCTGTCATCAGTAAGTAGGACCTCCCACATGACTGAAGATGACAGAGAGAGCAAATGTTTAGATGAATAAAATGCAAGTTTTACGGAATCTTTTCACAGAAAAATATATATCTGCTCAGCTCTGCCTTCTCTATGACGTCCTTTTCATGTTAAAAGGTCCCCTTTAAAGGTATTACTCATTTGAGTAAGATATATAGGTTTTTATAACCACACCATTTGGCATGTAACTAGTAATAGTTTAATCCATTTTTCTATGGTAGTTTATGCTGTGTTTTCTCCGGTCTCTTGACTGTTTACATCAGGTGCTGCATGGGCATGGTCACATGCTTCGTTTCGCCAATTTGGACATGTCACCGCTGAAGCCAGTTATTGGCTGCAGCAGAGCATGTGACCATGCCCATACACTGCCGGATGTAAACAGTCCAGGGACCGGAACATGGACATGAGGGGCCAGCACAATATAAATCTTCTGTTTATGGAGGCAAGTATTAGAGAAAAAGTCATCATTCCCAGAGAACCCCTTTAAGGCCTCTTTCACACTTGCGTTGTGTGGATCCGGCGTGCACTTCCGTCACCGGAAATGCCCGCCGGATCCGTCACAACGCAAGACAACTGAAAGCATTTGAAGACTGATCAGTCTTCAAAATGCTTTCAGTGTTACTATGGCAGCCAGGACGCTACTAAAGTCCTGGTTGCCATAGTAAGTAGTGGGAGCCAGGGGAGCAGATACTTACCGCCCGTGCGGCTCCCGGGGCGCTCCACAATGACGTCAGAGCGCCCCATGCGCATGGTCATGTTATCCATGCGATCATGTGATCCATGCTCATGGGGCGCTCTGACGTCATTGTGGAGCGCCCCGGGACTCGGGAGCCGCACGGACGGTAAGAATACTTCTCCCCTGCCTCCCCACTGCACTTTACCATGGCAGCCGGGACTTTAGCGTCCTGGCTGCCATGGTAACCATTTACAAAAGCTAAACGTCGGATCCAGTGATGCGCCGAAACGATGTTTAGCTTAATGCCGGATCCGGATTAATGCACTTCAATGGGCATTAATTCCGGATCTGGCGTTACGGCATGTCTTCCGGATTTTTGGACGGAGACAAATCCACAGCATGCTGCGGTTTTGTCAACGTCCAAAAAACGTTCACATACTGAACGGAAGACATCCTGATGCATCCTGAACGGATTTCTCTCCATTCAGGATGCATTAGGATAAATCCTGATCAGTATCTTTCCGTCCTAGAGCCCCGAGGACAGAACTCTAGGACGGAAAGCAAAAACGCTAGTGTGAAAGGGGCCTAAGTGGTTTCCTCACAAATAACATTTTTATCCATTATAGTAGTAAGTTATCTGACTGTTGGGACCTTAATGGTTTTCTGAACAGTAAAGCTAATTCCTGTGGAGAGTGAGAGTAGTTGTCTATTTACAAATCTACCATAGATTTGTATAGGGCATTCTTCTTCTTACCACTGCAGTCCACAGAAAGAGGATTGGGGATCTGTGGGGTCCCAGCAATGGCACCTTTTTTATCTTACTTTTATTACCAGTAACGTAAAGCTTCTGGACCCGGTAGCAATAAATGTATAAGAGCCCATAACCATTTATGTGTCATGAGGAGATATTGGGCCCCTTAGTAGATGTAACTGCGTCCTCTTTCGACCCCTTTTTATCTCCTATCCTGCAGATAAATGATAGTCATGATTAAAAGGGATTCTGTCACCACTTTTAAGCCCTATGAGCTAAACATATGCTCATGTCCAGGGTATCATTATGACTTCTAAGGTGGCCTTATAAAAGAGATATGTGGCTTAATTTTGCTAAAAAATAGGTTTTACTAACCTGTCAATCAAAGAATTAAGGTGCCCAAGGGGAGGTCCGGGGATGCAGGGTGCCCGGCTGCAGCCATTGCCGTTCGTGCCCAGCGCCGCCTTCTACTCCTCAGTGCCGCCCTCCCTCCCTCCCCCTCCTCCCACTGTGAGAACCCGCGCGTGCGCACAGCGCAAGAAGAAGCCGATGCCAGCAGTCCGCACCGGCGCATCAGGCTGAGCCTGTGCGCACGTGCGGGATCTCAAAGCGGGAGGAGGGGGAGGGAGGGAGAGGCGGCACTGTGGAGTAAAAGGCGGCGCTGGGCACGAACGGCGATGGGTGCGGCCGGGCACCATGCATCCACAGACCTCCCCTTGGGCATCTAAATTCTATGATTGACAGGTTAGTAAAAGTTGTTAGTAAAAAAAGTTTTTTGCCTACCTTGACAGTTTTTGAAAGATTACAAAGATAGGTCCTGACTAAGAGGATGAAGGAGTGATGATTTGATATTAATAAATGTTATTGTAGACAGTATTATACAAAATAGCTGTTGACAATTAGTGTTAAAATGTGTTAAAGCCTAATTTAATCTCGAAGTTAACACCATGAAAATAAATTTAGATACAAATATTTCTTTTTTTTTACAAAATATATCTTGAGAAACTTAGTACCCAAAGCACAGGAAAAATAAAAATAGGACGACACTTTCAGTTCCTCGCAAAAAAAAAGAAAAGTGCAGTAAAGCATTAAAAAAAGGAATCTGTGGCACCAGATTAGCATCAACGTGTACTAGATAAAATGCATTCAGAAAGGCTTCAGACCCTTTCACCTTTTTCACATTTATTTAGATTGTGGCCTTGTGCTAAAATAAAAAATTAAAAAAGTTTTCTCCTTCATTCTGCACTCAATTCTTCATAATGACAAAGTGAAAACAGAATATTAGAAATCTTTGCTAATTTATTGAAAAGGAAAAAGTAAAATCTTGCATTGACATAAGTATTCAGACCCTTTACTGACTACTTAGGCTACTTTCACACTCGCGTTTGGTGCGGATCCGTAATGGATCTGCACAAACGCATCCGTTCAGATAATACAACCGCATGCGTCCATTCAGAACAGATCCGTTTGTATTATCTTTAACATAGCCAAAACGGATCCGTCTTGAACACCATGGAAAGTCAATGGGAGAAGAATCCGTTTTCTGTTGTGTCAGTGAAAACGGATTTGTCCCCATTGACTTACATTATGTGTCAGGAGGGATCCGTTTGGCTCAGTTTCGTCAGACGAACACCAAAACGCTGCAAGCAGCCTCCAGAGCGGAATGGAGACTGATCGGAGGCAAACTGATGCATTCTGAGCGGATCCTTATCCATTCAGAATGCATTAAGGGCAAAACTGATCCGTTTTGGACCGCTTGTGAGAGCCCTGAACGGATCTCACAAACGTGAACCAAAACACCAGTGTAAAAGTAGCAGTTCTAGCACCTTTGGCAGTGATTACAGCCCCAGTATTTTTGGGTATGATGACACAAGGTTTACACACCTGGATTTGTGGATTTTCTGCAATTCTTTTCTACAGATGCTGTCAAACTCTGTTAGGTAGGATGAGAGCTCTTGGTAGACAGCCACTTTCAGGTCTCTCCAGAGATGTTTGATTAGGTTCAAGTTAGGGCTCTGATTTGGCCATTTATGGACATTCACAGAGTTGTTTACAGAGCCACTCCTGTGTTGTCTTGGCTGTGTGCTTATGGATATTGTCTTGTTGGAAGGTGAACCTTCAGCCGAGTCTGAGGTCCAGAGCACTCTGGATGAGGTTTTCATTAAAAATATCTCTGTACTTTGCTTGATTTAGCTTTTCCCTCAACCCTGACCAGTCTCCCTGTCCCAACCGCTAATAAAGAAACCCACAGCATAATACTGCCACCACCATGGGCGTAGCTATAGGGGGTGCAGAGGTAGCAGTCACTACCGGGCCCAGGAGCCTGAGGGGGCCCAAAGTCCCCTGTGCCGCATAAGACGACACACAGAGCACTGAGGGAAGGGGGGGCCCAAGCTGAACTCTTGCACCAGGGCCCATAAGCCGTTAGCTACGCCCCTGGCCACCACCATGCTTCACTGTAGGGATGGCATTAGGCAGTGTCGTTTCCTCCAGACATGACACTTAGAATTGAGACCAAAAAGTTCAGTCTTGGTTACATCAGACCAGTGAATCTTGTTTCTAATAGTTTTGGAATCCTTTACCCTTTTAGGAGGAGAGGCTTCTTTCTGGCCAATCTGCCAAAAAGCCCATATTGGTGTAGTGATGGAATTTTTTCCCATCTGCACACAAATTTTTTGTTACCTTCTCCAGATCTGTGCCTCTACACAATTCTGTCTCCGAGCTCGGCAGGCAGTTTTTTCCTCCTCCTCACTTCTTTTTTGTGATATGCATTGTCAGCTGTGAGACCTTATTTAGACAGGGAGGTCCAAATCATGTCCAATGAACTGAATTTACCACAGATGGACTCCAGTCAAGGTGTAGAAACATCTTAAAGGTGATCAAGAGAAATGTAGGGTCCCCAGAGTTCAATTTCAAGTGTTATAGCAAAGGGTCTGATACTTACGTCGATGCAAAATTAAATTTTTATTTTTTTATTTTAGCACAAGGCTGCAGCATAACCAAATGTGACAAAAGTGAAAGTGTCTGAAAACTTCAGAATGAATAAGGTGGAATAATCAGGAGGCAGTTTAAGGCATCATAAAAAAGAGAGAAAGCAGACATTCGATGAAACAGGTTTTTGACAACACCACAGTGCAGGTACAAAGGTATTTTTATAGGGCAAGGAGCCCTTCAAATATCCAATGCACTGCATAGGAGTTGGGAACACCCTGTTTTTTTATTTCCTAATGTACTGGTGGGTAAAAGTAAGTTTTTGGCTTGTACACTGGAAGGAAACATGTCACAGATGATGTACAAGAGGAACTGGATGGGCTGAACTACTGAGCATGTGTGACCACCCACACTAAGGTGGAATAGCAAGTAATTAACAGGAGCATTTTGAAAAAACTGAAAAGGTGTCTTAATATACTAGATATATTATATCTTGTGCATCATTTTGATAAATTTTTGCTTAATTTTCCCCATTTTAACCAATATGTAAATTCAGGCGCCCTACAAAAAATATACATTTAACTTAATGTGTCTCTTTAGAATTTAATATACAGATCTGGTCACATTTTAAGAAATCGAAAGCAACACATTAGGGTACTTTTACACTTGCGGCAGGACGGATCCGTCCTTCCGCAAGTGCTCGTGCACTGCCGTGCTGCCACTCCGTTCCCATTGACTATAATGGGGTGGGGGACAGAGCTACGGCACAGCACAGCAGTGCATGGCCGGAGATTGCCGGACTAAAAGTCCTGCATGTCCGACTTTTCAGTCCGGCGATCACTGCCGTGCTGCGCCGTAGCTCCGCCCCCCGCCTCATTATAGTCAATGGGGACGGAGCGGCAGCACGGCAGTGCACGGGCACTTGCGGAAGGACGGATCCGGCAGGCTAAATATCCTGCCGGATCCGTCCTGCCGCAAGTGTAAAAGTACCCTTAGTCAAAGAAGACCAGAATGTTTGAAACATTATGACTATCCTGTGACCCAATCATGATCTACACTCACCTAAAGAATTATTAGGAAGACCTGTTCTATTTCTCATTAATGCAATTATCTAGTCCAGTGTTTCCCAACCAGTGTGCCTCCAGCTGTTGCAAAACTACAACTCCCAGCATGCCCGCACAGCAAAAGGCTGTCCAGGCATGCTGGGAGTTGTAGTTTCGCAACAGCTGGAGGCACACTGGTTGGGAAACACTGATCTAGTCAACTAATCACATGGCAGTTGCTTCAATGCATTTAGGGGTGTGGTCCTGGTCAAGACAATCTCCTGAACTCCAAACTGAATGTCAGAATGGGAAAGAAAGGTGATTTAAGCAATTTTGAGCGTGGCATGGTTGTTGGTGCCAGATGGGCCGGTCTGAGTATTTCACAATCTGCTCAGTTACTGGGATTTTCACACACAACCATTTCTAGGGTTTACAAAGAATGGTGTGAAAAGGGAAAAACATCCAGTATCTGGCAGTCCTGTGGGCGAAATTGCCTTGTTGATGCTAGAGGTCAGAGGAGAATGGGCCGACTGATTCAAGCTGATAGAAGAGCCACGTTGACTGAAATAACCACTCGTTACAACCGAGGTATGCAGCAAAGCATTTGTGAAGCCACAACACGCGCAACCTTGAGGCGGATGGGCTACAACAGCAGAAGACCCCACCGGGTACCACTCATCTCCACTACAAATAGGAAAAAGAGGCTACAATTTGCACGAGCTCACCAAAATTGGACTGTTAAAGACTGGAAAAATGTTGCCTGGTCTGATGAGTCTCGATTTCTGTTGAGACATTAAAATAGTGGAGTCCGAATTTGGTGTAAACAGAATGAGAACATGTTTCCATCATGCCTTGTTACCACTGTGCAGGCTGGTGGTGGTGGTGTAATGGTGTGGGGGATCTTTTCTGGGCACACTTTAGGCCCCTTAGTGCCAATTGGCCATCGTTTAAATGCCATGGGCTACCTGAGCATTGTTTCTGACCATGTCCATCCCTTCATGACCACCATGTACCCATCCTCTGAAGGCTACTTCCAGCAGGATAATGCACCATGTCACAAAGCTCGAATCATTTCAAATTGGTTTCTTGAACATGACAATGAGTTCACTGTACTAAAATGGCCCCCACAGTCACCAGATCTCAACCCAATAGAGCATCTTTGGGATGTGGTGGGACGGTAGCTTAGTGCTCTGGATGTGCATCCCTCAAATCTCCATCAACTGCAAGATGTTATCCTATCAATATGGGCCAACATTTCTAAAGAATGCTATCAGCACCTTGTGGAATCAATGCCACGTAGAATTAAGGCAGTTCTGACGGCAAAAGGGGGTCCAACACCGTATTAGTATGGTGTTCCTAATAATTCTTTAGGTGAGTGTATAGCGTGATTAATATTATTATGCAAAAATGATTATTTAGTGTCTTGTATAACAGAGCAAAGTCATCCTCCATGCACCAGTCACACTTTCTACATTTAGTTTAGTATCGTTACTGTCTTTGTATTATAATGATTAGTGGTTTAGTAGTTGACTTGCTGCTTCCTTTGTGTAATCTCACTAGATTAGGCTACTTTCACACTAGCGTTTTGGATTTCTGTTTGTGAGATCCGTTCAGGGCTCTCAGAAGCTGTCCAAAAAGGATCAGTTTTGCCCTGATGCATTCTGAATGGAAAAGGATGCGCTCAGAATGTATCAGTTTACCTCCAATCAGTCAGCATTCCGCTCTGGAGGCGGACACCATAACGCTGCCTGCAGCGTTTTGCTGTCCGCCTGACGAAGTGGAGCCAAACGGATCTGTCCTGGCACACAACGTAAGTCAATGGGGACTGATCCGTTTTCTCTGACACAATCTGGCACAATAAAAAACGGATCCGTCCCCCATTGACTTTCAGTGGTGTTCAAGACGTCATGGCTATAGAAGACATAATACAACCGGATAAGTTCATGACAAATGCATGCGGTTATATTATGGTAACGGAAGCGTTTTTGCAGATCCATGACGGATCTGCAAAAAACGCTAGTGTGAAAGTAGCCTTACCTGTATGATGTATCTTGTGTTTCTTCACCACTTTCTATGACTTCTCTTGCTGTTTTATGTAGCTGGCCACTTCCAGTGATGTGCGTCTGTAAGAATGAATTCAGCACTCGTACATTGTGTTGCTGTCGCAGTTCTCATCAGTGTATGTTGTTATTGCACATTTGTCTAGCTGGCTTTGCCCTTGGGGTTATAGTTAATTCATTCGCCACCCTGCAGTCACCATGGGGGCATCAGTGCAGTGCCTCTAACCAGCCTGTTGCCATGGAGACCCAAAATTATGCAGTTCTGCAATGAAGCGAGACCAGGCAATGGCTTTTCTAGTGCCTAGTAAAACCTATGAGCTGCCGTCTTTTTTCCCTGTAATGCCACGTATGTTATCTGCAGCATTATTAGGAATTGTGGATCTGTAAGATCAAGTGTTGCTGATATTATTTTCTTGTATACTGGGTGTTATGTATGTCTGTTGGCACATTGTATCCAAGTCTAGCTTTTACGTAGAGATATATGACATTTTAATCCATCCTGTACCTTTAAAGACTAAGATAAAATATTATGTATTGCGTAAAGACATAATTATCAACTCTTTGTAGTCCAAAAAAATGACAATTTGATGTAGTTGCCACCTTTGTTACAGATACGGTGATTACAGGGTGTGTTATACTTGAACCACAGCAATCATCTACAGTCTGTGGGGGAGACAAGGGTTCAGTTTACCTGCACTGGGAAGTCCTCCACAGACAGAGGCTCTTTATAGCACCTAATATATGAGGGTTGGGATTCCTTAAAGGGGTTATGCCATGATTAAAGTAAAACATGAAAATCAGACATCATATAGTACATGGCAAACTTTCTAACAAAGCTAGAACCAGCCCTGTACCTCACATGGATCCAGAGGTTTCCCTATTCATTGCTCTGTTAGATTTATATCAAGCTGGCAGCTCAAGGGATGTGTCCTTTCTCAGGGGGCACGCTCTTTCTGCTCTAGCTCATCCCTGTTACTGTCACAGCTTTAAATGGTAGATACAGGATGGAGGATGAAGTGAGCATGTGCGTCCACCTCTCTGAAATGGGAGGAGAAATAAGGAAAAAAGACCAAACAGCAGGTGGCGCTGTTCAGATATATTTCCTTGAATAGCTCACTGGATTTACTCACTTAATAATTACAAGCAGTTTTAAAAGTATTCAGATCCAGGTGCTAGTTTGAAAAATGTAGAATATTTTTTATGGGACGTCCCCTTTAAAGAGGACCTTTCACCGGTCCAAAGTTTGTTAGTGAAAGATATGTACATGCAGAGCGGCACCCAGGGATGTCCCTGCACTTATTTGTATCCCTGGGTGCTGCTCCGTTCGCCCGCTGTAGCCCCCACTACCGGCACTCGTGCTTCTGATAATTTTGCCTTGGGCGGACACTTCTTCTTTTGCCCTGGGCGTCTCTTTCTCCCAGGGCTGGAGCGCTGGCTAATCGCTGCGCTCAGCTCATATCCTGGGAGGTTGCAGGATATGAGCTGAGCGCTGCGATTGGTCAGCACTCCAGCCTGGGAGAAGGAGACGCCCAGGGCAAAAGAAGAAGTCTCCGCCCCAGGCGAAATTAGCCTCAGCACAAGCGCCGGTACCGGGGGCTACAACGGACCAACGAAGCGGCACCCAGGGATACCAGTAAGTGCAGGGACATCCCTGGGTGCCGCTCTGTATGTACATACTTTTGACTAACAAACTTTGGACCGGTGAAAGGTCCTCTTTAATGAAGTATTTAACAATATTTTTATATAAACCAGTTTACCCCTTTAACTATGTAACATAAGATGTCCACTCTTTTGCATTCATGGTCCCTCCACTGCCCCCATCTGCAGGATTAGACTTTGCATAGGAAATGAATGAATTTAGAGAATAATTGGTGTCACGAAACTTGAAGCTTAGTATGAGACAGTAACGTTTAGTATGCCATGTCTGTGCCACCTTTCCTCGTTGTGCGGGTTCCGTGTATACACACACACAGTGGATTGTTTGCAGAGCAGTATATGAAGACAGATTGGTCACAGAGCAGAATGTTGGGATAGTTTTGTGAGGGTCAGTGGGTCAAGTGGCACTCCCAACCTTTTCCCAGCCATTTCGTTTATGAGCTTTTGGCATTTGGTCACAGCAGGAAACAAACACTATGTAATCTGTTGTATTTTTCTGGCTCCGGCAGCCGAGTACTCCAAGATATTCTCACTTTTCTCATAACAGGACAATTAAGAACTTCCTTCTGTGTTAATATTTCCAAAGATAAAGCCAAGGAAGCAGACATTTCTCTATAAATCATCATATTAACTCCCTGCTATACTGCACACTATGCTGGATTATATCATTTATAATAATGTATATAATGCAGTGCACCTAGATGTAATAAGAGTGAATCCCTTCTAACATTTGGATATTCATCTTGAATTTTTCCGAAGATTCTGATTCTAATGAATCTGAATTTTGAGGAATGAGAGGGGGAGAGGGAGTGAAAGAATCTTCCAAGCAATTGGGGCACTTTTTCTTCAGGTCAAATTTATTCAGACCCCAATCAAGTTGGCCAAATCGGACTAAAATCTAATTTTAAGAAATTTTGTGACTTATTACCATTGTGTGTGATCCACGTCCTTCTTATGCCTTTTCCCTCGTCCTGTGTTCAGCATGATTGTACCAATTTGATGTGAATGTATACCTATCTGTACAGGGTATAACACAAGAAGGTATTTGCTAGGTCTTGGCACCAATGCTTGTAACACTCAAGTAGCAACAAATTGCAGGTTAGTTCTCCTTCTAGGCTCAGTGCTCTCCTATCAGTAAGTTTTTCGTGTCTCAGCCCAGATTCTGTCACTCCGGCTTTGTCATTTTATCCGCCAATAAATGTCCTCATCTTGTTTACTTCCCCTACAACCGTAGGAGGTGACACAGTGTTGCAGTGACAGGTATGGACTGTGACAGCAGCAGACAGGTGGCTGCTAAAATTGTGTCTGTGATCTAATTATCCGGCACTGGAGTCCCCGGCGCACACAGAGCTTGGCACAGAAGGGCTTTTGAAGCTGCAGGCTCAAAGCTTCTACATAATCGTGCACTGTGCCGATGCTGTGTGACCGCAGACTCTGCATGCTACAACCAAGACAAGATCGGAATTAGCATCTAATGGGAAAAGATCCTTATTAGGCTATTAAAACCTGACATCTTCTGGAAAGTAATGGGAAGGAAGCGTGACATCTCTCTAATTTAAGGTCTCTAACATTTTCTAATCAACGCTGCTGAAGCCAGACAGATGGAAGATGAAGAAAACCGACATATTGTTTTGGGAGCAGTTTTCTGCTCCCTTATCTACAGTGTCTTTACAGCTATCCGAGGAGCATAGCCACACAGTTGTACTACTTTTAAAGTGTAAAAACGCTTCTCTTGTAATACACGGGCATCGGGCATTCACTTGGGGAACAACTAAAGATGAACGTAGATCTTTAGCCAGTGTTGACCAATGTTCTCTTTTGCTCCTATACATTATATATATATATATATATATATATATATATATATTATTTTTGCCTATTTTTAAGATTGAACCTTTTTAGAACTATAAACAATTTTTGTAAAAAAAAATATTTTTATCATAATTTTGCATTTACACAATACAATAACAGCAAAAGTAAGTTGGCATAAAACCAGCAACAACTGGCCAACGTACAGCAGTAGGTACCTCAGCTTGGTATACCTGAAAAAGTTGGTATCAGGAGCTGGAGCTGAGGCTTTGATGGTAATTGATGGAATATGGGTGGCTGTTCTAGGCAAGACTGGGATAAAATGACGGGTAGATGAGGGGTTCTTAGGCAGTTACAAAATTACAAAAAGTAAAAAGGCTAAAGTCTGCAGAAAAAACTATGCCGAGATATTTCTGCGTATATTCCTGACAACCCATTCTCTAAGGGATCGGGAGATGAGCTTTTGTTGTCAGTGGCTGCCACAGAGGAAATACAGTATATGAATGGGACCCCCTTTTATGACAGTCTAATAGGTTAGACTACTTTCACATCCGTGCTTTCCTTTCCGGTATTGAGATCTGTCATAGGATCTCAACACCGGAGGAAAACGCCTCAGTTTTGTCCCCATTCATTGTCAATAGGGAAAAAACTGAACTGAGCGGAACGGAGTGCACTTTGTTTCGTTGCGTTCCCATAACACACACAAATACGAAGCAAGCAGCGTTTTTGTGTGCGTCATTGGATGCTGATCAAGATGGATCCGGCATGAAACACAATGCAAGTCAATAGTGCTAGATCCATCTTCTCGGACGCGAAATAGTGTCTTGGTCATTTTAGAGATAACACAGCCAGATCTGTTCAGAATGGATGCAGCCAGTTGGATAGTAAGGGAAGCGTTTTTGCTGGGTCCGACGGGGATGTAGCAGATGTGAAAGTAGCCTTATTAGTAATCTATGGGATTTATTGTACATTCTTGAAGATCTATAGGTCAAGTCTAATCATTAACCATCGTATTGTGTTGTAAACTACATGCACTCTCAGCAGTTCCGTACCCTGAATGCGCTGGTCCGGTGATGTAGCACTGGCGTCCTGAGTGTCATACTATGAGATATGCCAAGTACATTGAAACAGAGTCTTTGATGAATTCTATGTTCACACTGCAGTAGAGCTCAGCTCTGGAAATAAATAATGACACAACCGATTGTATATTATGTGATACTTCTTTTTTTTTGATCATTTTTGTTTTTGTTTGTTCTTCCTGTGTCTGTATGAGTTTCATACGGGTTCTCCAGTTTCCTCCTTGAAGTGTATGCAAGTTGGAGAAATTCGATTGGGAATCTCATAGGGGGCAGAGGCTGAGCGATAGCAATCTCTGGTCAGCACTGTGGAATATGCTGGTGTTGTATGAGAAACAATTCAGAAATAACCCTTTCAAGAGGACCTGTCTGCTCTCCAGATATGTGTGCACTTTTTTCTTAGTCCTGTGTGTTGTGCCGTTCATCTGTTATTCCTTCTCGAAATTCATGAGTACATTGAAATCTGGGTGTTACCCTACCACCATCTGCAACCATTACTGCCAGTGTCATATCGTGTAGGACTATACAGTACCGACAAGGGGAATAGGGACTTCCAGTTCTCAGTTTATTTATAAATATTCAGGAGGAATAACAGAGGAATAGCACAAAACAGTGTTACAAGAAAGGATGCTCCAGAATTGTTATTGCATGGGGAATTTACTATGGTCAGTGGCTGCCTATGGGCTCTGTTGTGTACAGCAGCTCAGCCTAATTTCACATCTCCAACGCATTTCAACTGTCTTAAACAAATTATTTAAGTAGCTGTGTAGGAAAAGGTCAAAGATGACTGCCCATATTTATATTGTGTATTTACGTAGCCCAGACCTCCATTATATTAGTTAAAGAGGCTTCAGTAAAATAATGATACGTTCAGTAGAAGCGCAATATCCTTGCACTACAGGCTATGCTTTTAGCCGGCCTCTGCTCTGCAGGTTGCCAAAAACATCTCAGTCTTATTTTGTCTCTCAAAGTCGGCAGTAACCAGCTAAGCGCGGAGGGAAGTTGTAATAACACATTTATCCTCTTACTGTAAGAAACATGCACCAACCAATCTGCTCCAAAGGAGACTCTGTGGACGCTCTCTCCAAGTGTAATTACAAAGCTTATTAGGATTTTACCTCCAGATGAAATAAAAATGCAAGAGGATCGGTTTGTCTGGGCGTTACTTCAGAGGAGGTAATTTCACAATGAATAAGTATATTTATGGTCACTTGCAAGGTGCAAGATATATATTTGTTCTCCTGCACATGAAATATGGTGAAGAACGATTGGGCTCTTGTGGCATCTGACGGTTTGACAGCCATATTTTAATGATGTCTCCTTAATAAGGGATGTGTATAACACAATTATGCATGGCACTACTGTAGAGGAAGACATTTATGGCTGAATGTGTACTTCTTGTAGCTCTGATGGGGTTGCCCAAGATTTTACAATTGATGGACTATCTTCAAGGATAGGATAGGCCATCAATAATGGATTGAAGGGGGGATGAAACCCAACATTCCTAGTCCGTCACGGCTCTGTCCATGGTATAGTTTTATTTGATTTCATTTTATAGTTTTTTTTAAGTAAATGGTAGTAGTACTGCAGTAACCAGCTCCGTTCACTACACAGTAGACAGCGCTATGCAGTTCCGGAACTAATGCAGAACAGCTGTCTTAAATTATACTCCATTTATACCTATAAAAACGTACTTTGTGTGTCTTTGTGCAACGGGCGCCTCCCCCCAGGGTACTCCTATAACGCACCTCAGGTGTAGGAATGCCGAGTGGTGTAGTGCGGCCTAATTGGCTTTTTTTGTGTCCTTTTTGTATCCTACCTGGATACTGCTGGACCCTAAGCTTTGGCTCTGAAGCAATGAAAAGGGTGAATAACTGAGGGATTGGAAAGAACTTGATTCCAGACATTGAGATGAAGTTCAACAGCAGCTTTACTTTGAATAAATGTTTCTTCCAACAGTTACAGGCTTTGTCTTTCCAGCAGGCTATAGCATTAAACTGGCAGGCAAACTCAACTCTGCTCTATCCTTCTCTCACTCTGCTGTACTGACAAGCTGACTTGATAACTTGGCTTCTTCTTTATGCTGCACTTCACTTTGTAGTCGGACCTATCTTCAGCCAATGAACTTTACTCCTTGCTTCTGAAGCTTTAGGCTTCTGTCTCCATGGCAAGCAGAGCTTAGGGTGCTCTGGCCGGCGTGGGCACGTCTAGCAGAGATGTGCCCCTGCAGACCCTTTCCCTGTCTAGGCAAGACTAGAACTGAACTAGAACTGGTCCCCACCCTTCCTGCAGGAAGAAGGACTAGCCCACTCCCCTACAGAGGAGGGTTAGAATGGAATGGTAAGTTCCATTCTATGTAAGATAGCTCTGCTGTGTTTGCTGCCACCTGCTGGTGAACCAGGCATATTATATGAACATAACAGTTGCAAAGAGATTAGGCATGCACAGTGTATAGGACCTGGACAGAAATACATAAGATGACGTTTTGTTAGCCCAGTAAAGACAGTAGCAGGGTGCAGGAGTGGTAACACCACTCTGGGGTGTTACATTTGGTAAACCTCTCATGATAGTTAAAGGGGTTAACCAACCCCAAAAATGCCCCCCACCTCCCCCCAAGTGCCCGGTCCCCTCACACAGATTGTACTTACCTCGCTCTCCGCTTCTGCTTCCTGCACAGCGGCCGCTGCATCTCCCTGGCGTGAGGATCAAAACATACTGGGGGGGGTTAGCCAATAGCAGACCACAAGGGGGACGAGCTTCCCTAGCATCGTTAGTGATGCTAGGGAGGAGATGGAGCAGTGGCCATGGGCAGCAGAAGCGACGCAGGTGCTGGGGAGCGAGATAAGTACAATCTGTGGGGGGGGGGGCTTTTTGGAGTTAGATAACCCCTTTAAAGCATATCCCCAGTGATCCACATAAAAACCTCCTAAGCTATGCACCTTAGCATGTAAGTCCTTTTTCTTAGATCTAGAAATAAAAATTGAAAATGAGTTATGCATACTGTTTATTAGCTTCACTCATGTATAGCCTGTGCACGCCATTAATTTCACGACTTTAGGGAAGTGTAAGAGGAGGCCTGAATTACTGCATATGCAGAACTGTACCTCCTGCCTGCTGAGAGAGAGCTAAAATAACTGTTACCAAAGCAGAATCTCCTTCTCTCACTCATTTACACATCACAATGACCCTTCCTCCTTATTTCTAGCACCTATATCCCTTTGACAGTACTGGGAAAATAGACAGTAGGAGTTTTCAGCATCTACACTCCCATACTACATCCCATTCTTAAAGAGCATCTGTCAGCAGTTCTGTACCTATGACACTGGCTGACCTGTTCCATGTGCACTTGGCAGCTGAAGACATCTGTGTTGGTCCCATGTTCATATGTGCCCGCATTGCTGAGAAAAACTATGTTTTATCATATGCGAATTAATTTTTAGGAGCAACGGGGGGGTTACCATTACTCCTAGAGGCTCCACTTTCTCAGCAACTGCTGCGCCCTCTCCACTTTGATTGTCAGGGCCAGGTGTGATGACATTTACACTGCTTGGTCATGTCAATCAAATTGCAGAGGGTGCAGCAGTTGCATAGAAAGCAGAGTCTCTAGGAGTAATGACAATGCCCCTGTTGCTCCTAGAGGCTCATTTGCATAGGTTAAAACATAATTTTTCTCATCAATGCGGGCACATATAAACATGGGACTAACACAGATGCCTTCAGCTGCCAAGTGCACATGTAACAGGTCAGCCAGTTTCATAGGTACAGAACTGCTGACAGATGCCCTTTAAAGAGCACCTGTCACCACTCCTAAAATGCCTGTTTTAGTAGCTACACGTGTTCCCCATGTAATAACAATTCTGGAGCATCTATTCTTGTGGCTCTATGATGTGCCATTCCTTTTATTATTTCTACTAGAAGTTGTGAATACATTTCTAGCAGACTACAGTAAGGGTACAGAAGGGAGGTAACCAGTTGGGGGTGTGTCTGACTCTTACCAATTAGTGTTGCTGGTCTCAGACTGTGCAGGGACACACTCTCAACTGGGTGACACCCCTCTGTACACTTGCTGCAGGCTACTAGCAATTCATCCATAACTTTTAGCAGAAATAATAAAAACAAAACAATAGCTGATCTCAGGGAGACCAGCTACATAAAACACCGCGGAGCCTCATTTAAGAGTCTCAACACAGCAATCCGAAGTGCAAAGCTCCCTGGGAAACAGGAATATGCAAAATAAATGTGGAGCCCCAGTTATGGGTCTACAACACAATGAAAGCCAGATATCCCTCAAAGGAAGGAAAACCGAGCAAAGGGGTGTCTCCATTACAGAGATCACCAAATCCACCATATCAAGTGGCCCCTAGGTCAAGATCCCGCTTTTTTACAAGCATTAAGGATGTGACGGGGAAAACCTAAGCCATCCATCCACAGACAGCTGTTTCGGGGTGTTGCCCCTCATCAGTGTGGAGTAGGGTTCTTAAAAAAGCGGGATCTTGACATAGGGGCCACTTAATATGGTGGATTTGGTGATCTCTGTGATGGAGACACCCCTTTGCTCGTGTTTTTCCTTCCTTTGAGGGATATCTGGCTTTCATTGTGTTGTAGACCCATAACTGGGGCTCCACATTTATTTTGCATATTAACGTGGAAATAATAAAGAAATGGCACAACATAGAGTCATAAGGATAAATCTTCCAGAAAAACAGGCATGTCAGGAGTGGTGACAGGTCCTCTTTAAGGCAGTTAATTAGTTAATACTCATATGTTAGAGAATATATATTTTAAATCTATTAGTCAGAAAAATTTTATCTTTTATTTTTTATTTTTGAGTTCCAACTACTACTACTACTCTTCTTGTTAAATGCAAGGAACAATTAAGTAATCTACTTTATAGTTGTTCGTAGATTTAAAGTGACGTTCCCATCAGGCATTCATGGCTAAGATCGGCATGCCTATCGTAGGCATTGGCCAGAGATTGCTAGATTTACACAAACAGCTCCGCGGACTACCAGTGACAGTGCAGCACAGCCCCCTTGGTTGTTTCCATTAACCTAGCCCAGTGGTGGGCAAACTTTTTGGTCAACTGAGCCAAATATCGCCAAAACCACGATTGAAATTTCTTTTGAGAGACACATTTTTAAATTAATTTTTAAATTTGTGGATGACGCACTGTTAATCATCTGTGGATGGCGCACTGTTATGTATCAGTGAATGACGCACTGTTATGTATCTGTGGATGACGCACTGTTATGGGGGATCTGTGGATGACGCACTGTTATGGAGGGGATCTGTGGATGACACACTGTTATGGGGGATCTGTGGATGACGCACTGTTATGGGGGATCTGTGGATGACGCACTGTTATGGAGGATCTGTGGATGACACTGTTATGGGGGATCTGTGGAAGATACACTGTTATGGGGGATCTGTGGTGGATGACACTGTTATGGGGGATCTGTGGATGACGCACTGTTATGGAGGATCTCTGGATGACACTGTTATGGGGGATCTGTGGATAACACTGTTATGGGGATCTGTGGATGACACTGTTATGGGGATCTGTGGATGACACTGTTATGGGGATCTGTGGATGACACTGTTATGGGGATCTGTGGATGACACTGTTATGGGGATCTGTAGATGACACTGTTATGGGGGCACTGTGGATGACGCACTGTTATGGGGGATCTGTGGATGACACTGTTATGGGAGATCTGTGGATGACACTGTTATGGGGATCTGTGGATGACGCACTGTTATGGAGGATCTGTCGATGACACTGTTATGGGGGATCTGTGGATGACACTGTTATGGGGATCTGTGGATGACACTGTTATGGGGGATCTGTGGATGACGCACTGTTATGGGGACATCTGTGGATGACGCACTGTTATGGGGACATCTGTGGATGATGCACTGTTATGGGGACATCTGTGGATGGCGCACTGTTATGGGGACATCTGTGGATGACACACTGTTATGGGGGATCTGTAGATGACGCACTGTTATGGGGACATCTGTGGATGGCGCACTGTTATGGGGACATCTGTGGATGATGCACTGTTATGGGGACATCTGGGGATGACGCACTTTCATGTATCTGTGGATAACACTGTTATGGGGGGGATCTCTTGATGACACATATATAGCATCTTATTTTTTATTTTTGAGTTCCAACTACTACTACTACTCTTCTTGTTAAATGCAAGGAACAATTAAGTAATCTACTTTATAGTTGTTCGTAGATTTAAAGTGACGTTTCCATCAGGCATTCATGGCTAAGATCGGCATGCCTATCGTAGGCATTGGCCAGAGATTGCTAGATTTACACAAACAGCTCCGCGGACTACCAGTGACAGTGCAGCACAGCCCCCTTGGTTGTTTCCATTAACCTAGCCCAGTGGTGGGCAAACTTTTTGGTCAACTGAGCCAAATATCGCCAAAACCACGATTGAAATTTCTTTTGAGAGACACATTTTTAAATTAATTTTTAAATTTGTGGATGACGCACTGTTAATCATCTGTGGATGACGCACTGTTATGTATCAGTGAATGACGCACTGTTATGTATCTGTGGATGACGCACTGTTATGGGGATCTGTGGATGACGCACTGTTATGGAGGGGATCTGTGGATGACACACTGTTATGGGGATCTGTGGATGACGCACTGTTATGGGGGATCTGTGGATGACGCACTGTTATGGAGGATCTGTGGATGACACTGTTATGGGGGATCTGTGGAAGATACACTGTTATGGGGGATCTGTGGTGGATGACACTGTTATGGGGGATCTGTGGATGACGCACTGTTATGGAGGATCTCTGGATGACACTGTTATGGGGGATCTGTGGATAACACTGTTATGGGGATCTGTGGATGACACTGTTATGGGGATCTGTGGATGACACTGTTATGGGGATCTGTGGATGACACTGTTATGGGGATCTGTGGATGACACTGTTATGGGGATCTGTAGATGACACTGTTATGGGGGCAGTGTGGATGACGCACTGTTATGGGGGATCTGTGGATGACACTGTTATGGGAGATCTGTGGATGACACTGTTATGGGGATCTGTGGATGACGCACTGTTATGGAGGATCTGTCGATGACACTGTTATGGGGGATCTGTGGATGACACTGTTATGGGGATCTGTGGATGACACTGTTATGGGGGATCTGTGGATGACACTGTTATGGGGACATCTGTGGATGGCGCACTGTTATGGGGACATCTGTGGATGACACACTGTTATGGGGGATCTGTAGATGACGCACTGTTATGGGGACATCTGTGGATGGCGCACTGTTATGGGGACATCTGTGGATGATGCACTGTTATGGGGACATCTGGGGATGACGCACTTTCATGTATCTGTGGATAACACTGTTATGGGGGGGATCTCTTGATGACACATATATAGCATCTTATGCTATACATGTGTCATCCACAGATTCCCCCCCCCCCCCCCCGTGTCTTTGTAAATAGTAATATAAAATTAGTGGGGCTCATCATGGATGTTTTAAGCAGGGTTTTCCACCTTTATGGATACACCCAATCCAAACAGCAGGCAAGAAGTAAAAGTAATAAAACTATAATAAAATCATGATGCCAAAATGAGTCACCTGTAGAAGGAGGTAATAAAACTGCCTGTATGTCACACTCACAGCACAGAAAGCACCTGCGGGGGTGTTGGTGCTGTTAGATTTCACTGCCCGGGAACTTTCACTACCCCTCGTCACTTCCTCTTCTTACGCAGCACGTTCCAACGCACCTAAGAGCGGTTTGCCGACCACTGACCTAGCCAACGCATATAGACGTGTAGGGCAGGTATACTAATCTCAGTGGCTGAGATGCCAATACCCCTTTAATTAAGCCTCTTATTTTTACACATACTCATTGTGCACATCACCCTAACAGCCTACACGCCCAATTTCACAAAATAAAATATTAATGTTTGAAAAAATAGGCATAATAAATATTGAGGTGCTCCTTGTTAGGGTATTACAATCACACAGAATGGAATATACTCATTATGGTACTTTGTAGTATTTTCCTCTATAATATAGCAAATTCCTAGTAGAGAAGTCCAGGGGCTGGTTGTCCAATGTTGGCAATCGATTTTAGTACGGGCAGGCGTTGTCGCCAAGTTTTTTTTATAGAATATGACTGGGCATATACAGCATCATTTATATTATTACAACAATCACTACTGAGCTACCTGCGTGCCGTCATAGTTCTGACATGATTTACATCTATGTGAAAACTCAGTATTAACGGTGCTATTGGTCTCTCACAAAGGGGAATTTAAATAATCAAAGATGAACATGTTCCACCCAAGAAATGGAATTTGCAAGATGAATCCAGGGTGCCACCAAATGAAATATATCTTACAAACCATCTAAGGTGATAAGGCTTGTAGAAAATAAATAACAATAGTCATCTTATTGTAATATGCCTGATTTATGGCAGTATACCTTCAAATAGATAGATAGATAGATAGATAGATAGATAGATAGATAGATAATAGATATATAGGATATAGATAGATAGATAGATAGATAGATAGATAGATAGATAGATAGATAGATAGATAGATAGATACATGATGAGATAGATAGATAGATACTAGATAGATAGATAGATACTAGATAGATAGATAGATAGATAGATACTAGATAGATAGATAGATAGATAGATAGATACTAGATAGATAGATAGATAGATAGATACTAGATAGATAGGAGATAGATAGATAGATAGATAGATAGATAGATACATGATGAGATAGATAGATAGATAGATAGATACTAGATAGATAGATAGATAGATAGATACTAGATAGATAGATAGATAGATACTAGATAGATACTAGATAGATACTAGATAGATAGATAGATAGATAGATAGATAGATAGAGTCTTGGACCCACTCCTATTTTAGAAGAGGGCCCCATAGTGAACAGAGAGAAGCCGTGCATTTGTACAGCCACCTTCTTTTCACTGCTATGGGAGTTACAAAAGTAGCCGAGTGCACGTGCTCAGCTATTTTCGTAACTCTCATAGCGATAAATGGAGTGCATGTGCGGTGCACTATCCTGCTTTGGAGGCCCAGTTCTAGATAGATGTAGGTCCCAAAGGCGGGGGCCCATACCTATCTGACATTGGCAGCATAGCCTAGCGATATGCCACCAATGTGTGAGATGGGCCAGCCCCATTAAAGTGTTTTTCTAAAGATATATGAAACGAAGACAACGGCTTGTGTACATGATATACGTATATTTTAGCAGATATTTTGCCCAGCCTGCTTGGCAACATCTTTGATTGTCAGATAACATATTTTTACTTTATATAGCTACCCTTCATATCATCAACATTGGCTGCAGAACGAAAGGCTCCCAGATGCTATGGTATTGATTCATATCATCCTGTGAGATTGCTGCCAAATGTTTAACATGCACTGTGTATTGTTGATGGATTGGACACGTGTCAATGTTACTTTTGCATTATATTATCTATTATTTTATATCACTTATTAAATATTAGTTCTGGACCAATCTCTGTAGACATAAACTGCAGTGCAGCCCATTCACAGTTTTAGGCTACTTTCACATTAGCGGAAGGATCCGTGCTGCCGCTAGTGCACGCATGCTGCTGGAAGACCGCTCCGGCCGCTTTCACTATAATGGGGGCTGGCTGGAGGTCCGGCGGCAGCACGGCAAACATGCCGAGAGGCAGCCGGAATAAAACTACGACATTAGTTTAAAGTTTGCAGAAACAGAAGATGTGTCATGTTCAACCTCGTTCACATCTGCTGCACAGCTCTCCGGCACAGAACAGCCTGCCAAAGTTGTCCGGATCTGGCATTTCCGGATAGTGCGCATCCCTGTCAGCCCCATTGACTACAATGTGATCCAGTGGAAATCCAGCCACTACCCGGCAGACAAAAAGATCCAGAGAACTCTAACACTAGTGTGAAACCAGATTAAAGTGTCAAGTTAACATTTGCTACATCTGTAGATTAGCCTCTTCTGGGTGCTCAGTGGGCAAACTGGAATGTTTCAGGATTTTCCAGGGTCACCCCAAATGGGCACCACGAATATAGCAACCAATCAAAGCTCAGCCTTCAGGTTTTAATCTGGTCAGGAAAAGGTATATGGCCAAAGTGCGCAGTTTGTAAATTTGTTGATTTGATGCATATTTTCCCTTCTCTAATTTGCATGACGATTTACGCACAGTTGCCAATAGACTATTAAGCCCATAACCATCTTGGCATGTGTCTACCACTCTATGAATGTTTCTTCTCAGCAGATGGCACACGATAAGACGTCCTTGCGGTGTTTATCTCTTGTTGTTACCTTGGCAACCCCAGAGCAAGCAGTACTGTAAACAGTATTTATTTTATTGCAGCAGTTAGGAGATCAGGTTGGGTCATTTGATGTTTTATTGTTTTTCTTTCTGTTTTCTCAAACAGAAGTTTTTTTTAGTTTTTTTTTTACACAGATTCAGTAGTGCCCATTCAATAGGGTTAATCTGCATGTGGACACCAACGTCATTTCCCAACAGAAACCGCACTAAGAAGGGACATGACACAGATTTCAGTCAGGCAAATGCTCTGAAATCTGCCCAGAAAAAAAGGCGGTGTGAACCTTATTTTACACGTTCTATGCAATTAAAAATATTTATAGGTCTCACCTTTAGAGCAAAAGGAGCAGATGTTCAATGGAGAGACTTTTTGAGGGAGGCTTATCAAGTGCCCTGCACCAGAATAGTGGCACGAAAAAGCCAAAAATTTCTAATTTTCTTTGTAAATCCTGATAAATTGACCCCATTGACTGAGAAATTCATCATTACCAAAGGATGGAGAAATGATTTCTTACAAATGTCCATGAAGGAACCTCACAAGACTGGGTAATGAAAAGAAAAAGAAGACCCGTGAGCTGAGGATGAACGATGAATCATATTTTATTCATTATTTTTGGATGTGAGACATCCATATATCCAGGACACACTTGTTTCCTGAACTGCCAAGTGGAGTAAACCAGTTGTACAATGCAGTGCTCCTCTGGGAACGTTAAAAGTCTAGGTCATATTGACTGTAATAGAAAAATGGTCAATATTTCTGAATAATTTATTTTTATTCTTGTATTTTATTCCTGGTGTGCTATCATACAATGCATGCATCCAGAACTGTTGCAGAAAATATAGAAATACAGTTAAAGGAGTTCAGTAGCTTTTTCTTACTGATGAACTATCCTCTGGATAGATCATCAGCATCTCATCAGCGGGGGTCCGACAGCCGGGACCCCCGCCAATCAGCTGTTTGAGAAGGTCGCTAGCAGTATCATAGCAGCCTTCTCGCTGTTTACCTCAGGCCCAGTGATGTCATGACTAGTATTACTGGCCTGGGCTAACGTCTAAGCCCCATTGAAGTGAACAGGGCCAGTGATACTTGTCGTGACGTCACTGGGTCTACTGGGAAACAGCAATAAGGCCTTCTCAAACAGCTGATCGGCAGGAGTCCAACACATCAGATGCTGAGGATCTATCCAGAGGATAGCTGATCAGTAAGAAAAAACTACAGAACCCCTTTAATTATAAAACATTTACATATTAATGAACTGCAGTAAGAAGTTGAACCACCTGGTTCAAGAAAAAAGAAAAATCACATTAACTGGTGATTGAACAGAACACTTACATTCCTTGTCAGCTTCTCAGCTGCACATCCACCAGTTCCTGGGCTTTGCAGTCATCCAAGGTGGCTGCACCGCTTCTCAGACTACCTGGTGCATACTGTGCCTTTGGTATTTTAAGATACTTACTGCCGCCATTAGATTAGCCAGTACTGCTCACTTGAAACACAGAAGATGTACAAATCTTTCCATGATATCTTTTCCACTGCTGGTTTTGGCTTCCATATGCGACTGTAGGCTTTATATAGTGAAATATGTGCATAGGAAAATTCCTCCTAGTGTATACCTGTGACAGAAGGTTAGAGGACATCGTGAACAGAACCTTAAATGTAGAAATGCCTATTGCACAAAAAAAAATGGTCCTAAGGTGCCAATGTAGAGATCTTCAAGGGATAAAGCCACCCATGGTGAGATCCAGGCTGTCACCTTTTACCACCTGTCAACCGATGAGTTTAGAAACTTCTCCTTTCATTTCAAACGTTTCTGACAGAAATTAATTTGGGATGTCACAGCAGACTTCCTGACTGAAATCAGATTTGATGTCACAGTGCTTATCTGACAGAAATTAATTTGGGATGTATCAGCATATTTCCTGACTGAAACACATCTATGATGTCACAATAGCAGTTGTGATGTCACAGTGCTTATCTGACAGAGTTGTGATAAAACACACTACTGCAGTCAGTTGTGATAAAACCTCACTGCAGTAGCTCTGATATTACATTTATCTGACAAAAATACATTGTGATGTCATAGTGTCTCACCTGACTGAAGATTCCTTGTGATGTCACAGTACTATACTTGATTGTATTTTATTGTAAAGTGAATATACAGAATATATGCAGAATTTTAAATATTTTCATTAGAACAAGCTCAGCTAAAGTCACAGCACCTAAATGGTCCTATTAGAGCAGCAGTGACAAATCTCATCCCCTACAAGCTCAAGCCAATCAATGGGTCAATAAAGTAAACCAAACCCTTAAAGGGCTTGTCAGGTTATGACATTCTTTTTTTATTAAAACGGTTGACCGTTTCTTGAAATGGCTAAATTGGGCATGTCAACCATGCTTAATAATAAAGGAAAATCATCTCATTAAAGTCAGATATTGCTTTTGAATTGTGGTTCAACAGTATAATAAAAATAAAAAAAAGTAATGAAACTGGCCTGGAAAAAATGGCAGTACCTTTAACTTAAAAATTTTTATACAACCTTTTGAGGCAATCACACGATTACTGTAACTCTCAATTAGACTTGTCCACAGGTATTTTGGCCCACTCCTCGTGAGAAAACTGCTCCAGCTATCTCAGGCTTGAAGGGTGCCTTCTCCAGACTGCATGTTTCAGCTCGTTTTTTTTTTTTTTTAACGGAAAGGCACCAACAAAAATCTTTTCCACATGTGCATGTGCCACAAAAGCTTCCTAAGTTCCAAAGCATATATCGAACATATCCATAAGGCCCCATGCACTGGCTCTGTGCCAAAAGTGTAGTTTAGGTGTACACCGGTCCAGAATGTGTCAAAATAATTTTTTTTATATAGGAAAAGGCATAGTCTGCTTGGTTTTCTCTAAAGAGGGATACAGCACTAAAAGTTTTTGCAATGTAAGTCAGTGAGCATAGAGTTCTGCACAGAAAGAAGTGTCCATTTTCTTGAGGATCCTAAAATTGGAGCTTTATTCAGACATATATCCATAACCGTACAAGTATCCGAACAATACTCAGCATAGAGTGCTCCTAACATCTACCTCAGACGAAGGGAAAAATATGTGAAGAGATTCCTACCTAACTACAGGGGTCATTTCCTGCAGACTTGAATGTGTTTACTAGACTGGTAATGATGACCAAGAAGTCCGGCACATTTCAGTGACTTGTCAATGGCACTTCTTCACAACCAATCCTGATATACTCTGTATGCTTTCCTGTGCACAATGGCCGACGGGGAACTGGAGTCCAGATACATTCCATACAGAGAGCCATCAGTTCATATAAAGAGCCGTCTTCTCTACACAACAGAAATAACCTGTGCCCTTCAAGCCACACAACAGAAAGAACCTGTGCCCGTCAAGCTACACAACAGAAATGACCTGTGAACATCAAGCCACACAACAGAAATGACCTGTGCCTGTCAAGCCACACAACAGAAATGACCTGTGCCTGTCAAGCCACACAACAGAAATGACCTGTGCCTGTCATGCCACACAACAGAAATGACCTGTGCCCGTCAAGCCACACAACAGAAATGACCTGTGCCCATCAAGCTACACAACAGAAATGACCTGTGCCTGTCATGCCACACAACAGAAATGACCTGTGCCTATCAAGCTACACAACAGAAATGACCTGTGCCCGTCAAGCTACACAACAGAAATGACCTGTGCCCGTCAAACCACACAACAGAAATGACCTGTGCCCTTCAAGCCACACAACAAAAATGACCTGTAACCGTCAAGCCACACAACAGAAGTGACCTGTGCCCGTCAAGCCACACAACAGAAATGACCTGTACCCATCAAGCTACACAACAGAAATGACCTGTGCCTGTCAAGCTGCGCAACAGAAATTACCTGTGCCTATCAAGCTACACAACAGAAATGACCTGTGCCCGTCAAGCCACACAACAGAAATTACATGTGCCCATCAAGCCACACAACAGAAATGACCTGTGCCCGTCAAGCCACACAACAGAAATGACCTGTGCCTGTCAAGCCACACAACAGAAATGACCTGTGCCCATCAAGCTAGTACATTGCCTTTGAAGAGTATTAACATGAGCAGAGGAAATGCCAGTTTTCTATATGGCTGAGTTTTTAATAAATATCAACCTATAGCCCCATAGTGTCAGTTAAATAAAGATTACATTATTCTAAGTGCTATTTTATCAATATTATGGGCAAAAGAGACGATAAAGAGAAAGGGTGGCTTAATACGGAATTAAAATGGTTATTACATGAGTCCCTCATAATAAAGTATTCCCCCATGTGCTATAATGCCTTTTTTTGTCTAATTGGCTTTAAATATTTTCTTTTAATTGGCCTTGTAGCACACTGCCGCTGTTTGTTTTCCAGCCATACTGTACTATACTATCCAGGCATATTTGTTAGCAGGTTTTGGCAGTAGCAGCTTAAGGCGGATTTTGCAAAGAGGATGACTTACAGGCCAGTTAAAGCAGGAAATATGTGCCGGATTACTGTAATTAATCACTGTGGAGCTAGGCATAGACGAGAGGAAGGGGTGGGTGTTGGAGGGGGTCATTCTACGTGTATATAGATGTGTATATACAGGCTTCTGCCGAGATGCTATAAACAGGCTTTGCTCCAGTGTGGATAGGGAGCAGCTAGGACTCTCTTCTTTTCCAAGCTGGATGCCTTTATTGTGTAATGATGTGAGTAGTCTTTGTACAAATGCCGCTATCAATTAGTTATGACGTAAAAAGCTTTAGACGAGCTTGGGAACAATCTGCTTACATGACAAACCTCTGTGAATTAACACAATGGACTGATTAGGAGGCCAGTTTGACGCACGAATGAATTATTTCTAGAAGAACTCATCCAAACTCATCGGAAATGTCTATAAATGCAAAAATAGCTTTTAACAAAGAAATCTGTACTCATTGCATGTTCTGATCCATACAGCTTCTTAGATCTGGATATTTGCAGAGTTAAAGTGGTTGTCTGCCATATTTGTTTTTTAAAAGGATAAGACCATTGTCAAATAGTAAAATAAGTTATACCTTACCGATCCCACACCACTCCCATTCCAATGCTTCCTAGTCCCCAACATCTCTGCTTCATGGTGCCTCTTGACATACAGGAAATAGCCACTTATCCAGTTACTGTCTGCAACAGTGGTCCAAAATGGGAGTGGTGGAGATTGGTATGTTAAATATTACTTATTTTATAAAAAATGTACTCAGCTAGACAACAAGTAGGCACCCATGTACCCACAGTAACAGACAGTGGATATGGACCCACTGTACCAACTAAGCAATTTGGCTTTGGGTTAGACCAAAGGAGATTATCCTGATGGTCCCCTGGTTTTTACCCTTTAATCCCTATACAGGGATGTGGCCTTCACTGCAGGGGAGCCACCATACCACTACCTCTTGGACTAGTCCCAGTATAGTTGGCTGCTGACTGATGGTGGTCAGAGACACCAGTGCACAGCACCGAGGGAAGAGACAGTACTCATCAGGAAACAGGCAAAAGTAAGGACAGGCAGCGGAGGGTCAGAGTCAGTAAACAGGCAGTTTTGTACACAAGCACACAGACAGAATAAGTACACCTTCTCTAGCACTAGTAAGCTAGAATACCTATTGCTTAGGTACCCTCCCCCCCCCCCCCACCTATTCAGGATATGAGCTGAGCGCTGCGATTGGCCAGCGCTCCAGCCCTGGGAGAAGGAGACGCCCAGGGCAAAAGAAGATGTCTCCGCCCCAGGCAAAATTAGAGCAGCAGGAGCGACGGTACCGGGGGCTACAGAGGACGAACGGAGCGGCACCCAGGGATACAAGTAAGTGCAGGGACATCCCTGGGTGCCGCTCTCCATGTACATAGCTTTACCTAATAAACTGTGGACCAGTGAAAGGTCCTCTTTAATATGTCTGGAGATTATTGGTTTATGGCTTGTTGTGGCTGAAGGAGGGAATGTAATATTGAGATTTAATAAGCATTGGTCTAGGGATCGGTCCACAACAGTAAAGGTCCCAGATTGTTAGAGCAGTAGTACTTCCACTGCCATGAATATTATCATCTACTAGCAAGGTCTCACCAAGTGTCCATTCAGCGCTCATCTTCTGAAGCCAAAGGTTATAAGCCATAAAGATATATTTACTGAATGTCTTGATTGCTTAGTCCAGATAACACTCGGAATGCATAACTTCCATTTTACCCTGTTGTACTTAATATTAGATGAATTGCTCCCATACAGTACTCAGAACAACATCTCCCGAGAAAACAAACAGCTTGATGGGTTTGCTGTATATTTTAGTGAAGCAAATGTATCCATTTGGTTAACATATGCAGCTATTTATGTTATTTTGTGTCAAAAAATGTCACATAATAATTGCATTTCGGCTTGATCTTTCATAGTTGATGGAGAATGTGCAGGCCGTCAGGAAGCTTCAAACCTCTACAAGCTTCAAAACTACCCGTGGCATGTTTAATCCAACTGGCATATAATGATGTGTCAGACCGCTCTTTGGTTATTCCTGTACCATTTCATCATGTTCATATTTCATTTATCTGCTTTACTCAAACATTGCTCTCTTCACCTTCACCGCAGCCTGACTGGAGTGCTCTTTGAAGGTCATTCCAATATTTACGTAAAATAATGCTTCATCTTATCTTTATGAGAGTTAAAACCAATGCCTATGATTGTACATCATCTCATATATTTAACGCCTTCCCAACGCATTCATTTTCAGTTTTTTATTTTTTTTCATTTTAGTTTTTTACTCCCTGCCTTCAAAGAGCCATAACATTTTTAATTTTCTGTTCACATAGCTGTATGAGGCTTGTATTTTGCAGGGCAAGTTGTACTTTTTAATGACACCATTTAATATTCCGTATGAGTTAGTGCGAAGCTGGAAAAATTCTAAATGAAGTGGAATTGTAAACAAATGCAATTCCACCACAGTTTTATGGGATTCCATTTTATGGTGTTCACTAGAGATGAGCTACTTTCCGGTTTTGAAATTAGTTCACGCTTCGTTTACTGGTAAAATGTGAATTGCGTTATGGATTCCGTTACCACGGACCATAACTCAATTCTAATGCCTTTAGAGGCATTACGTTATTTATTCCGTCATAATAGAAGTCTGTGGGCTGCATAACGGATACTTACCTGTTCCCTACTGCTCCAGTCCGCCACTCTGCCTCCGCTACCTGTTTATATCTGGCGGTGCATGGGCACAGTCATATGCTCTGCTGCAGCCAATAACTGACTCCAGCAGTGATATGTCCACAAGCAGCACATCACAACTGTAACCATGCCCATGTACTTCCGAATGTAAATAGTGCGGGGACTGGAAGATAGAAGGAATGAAGGCAGCACGGTGGAGCAGAGTGGTGGGGAGCAGGTAAGTAATGAATCTTCTATTTTAGGCTACTTTCACACTGGCGTCTTGTGCGGATCCGTCATGTATCTGCACAGACGGATCCGCACTGATAATACATCCGCATGCATCCGTTAAGAACGGATCCGTTTGTATTATCATGAACATAGGCAAAACGGATCCGTCTTGAACACCATTGAAAGTCAATGGGGGACGGATCCGTTTTCTGTTGTGTCATATTGTGTCATTGAAAACGGATCCGTCCCCATTGACTTACATTGTATGTCAGGACGGATCCATTTGGCTCAGTTCCATCAGACGGACACCAAAACGCTGCAAGCAGCGTTTTGGTGTCCGCCTCCAGAGCGGAATGGAGACTGAACGGAGCCAAACTGATGCATTGTAAGTGGATCCTTATCCATTCAGAATGCATTGGGGCAAAACTGATCCGTTTTGGACCGCTTGTGAGAGCCCTGAAACGGATCTTACAAGCCGACCCAAAAACGCCATTGTGAAAGTAGCCTTAGGAGGCTGCAGTTCTCCAGTGGCATCATACCAAGCACGACACTGTAAATTGTATAGTGCCTGTGCTTGGTATTTCAGTCCAGACTTAAGCCTCACTGAACACTAAGGCCAGTGATTGGCAGCAGTGGTCACAGGACCTCATCAGTTCCTGTCTGGCACAGAGTGAAATGGCTGGAATGGGAGAGATGAATGATGTTTTTTTCCTCTGGACACACTTTCCATTCATTTTGCTGCTGACACTGACAATCTCTTTAACCTTTGATTATGTGAACCTCTATATCAGAAAAGCAGTGTCACGACTCCCTGTAAGGATATATTATGAGATCTGCACAGAATGACTAAAACACCATGGTGTTAAAAGCTGGATGCTTATTTTTGGACTATTTTCTCTATTATTAAACCACAAGTATTTTGGGCTAAAACATTTTTGTAACAGGTTTTTATCAAAAATGGTTCTTCTTTTGGCTTCTATATTTTTTTATCTACATAGCCAGTAGAAGACCAAACGTTAATAAATTCATCAGACTAGCTGACGGCTTGTTCTCCAGTCACTTTCTGACCAATCCTGAAGATCTCGTAAGCTGTTGCAAGACCAAATCAAAGTTAAACGTGAAGACACATAGTTGCTGTACACACAAAACGGGTGGACATTTTTAATGAAGACTGTTTGCATAATTGCGCTATTAGTCATTTTAGATGAATTGTGTTGTGGAGGTGGACATAGCCTTCAACATTTTCTGCAGGCTTGAAAGGGGTTCTTCACTTTGTTGCAACTGATGATCTATCCTCAGGATAGATCATCAGCATCTGATCGGCCTGGGTCTGACACCCGGGACCCCCACCGATCAGCTGTTTGAGAAGGCAGTGGCGCTGCAGGAGCGCCGTGGCCTTCTCACTGTTTACCGCTGCCAGCTCCCCGCCCAGTGACGTCATGACTTGTATCAAGTGGCGTGGGCGGGGCTAAGCTCTGTTCACCTAATGGAGCTTAGCCCCGCCCATGCCACTTGATACTAGCAGCGGTAAACAGTGAGAAGGCCGTGGCGCTCCTGCAGTGCCGCTGCCTTCTCAAACAGCTGATCGGCAGGGGTCCACGATGTTGGACCCCGGCCGATCAGATGCTGATGATCTATCCTGAGGATAGATCTTCAGTTGTAACAAAGTGAAGAACCCCTTGAAGCCACTTACACAGCGGCTCAACATAACTATATCTCTCTTTATGTATTGAGAGTGTTGGTCATTTGATGAAATCATCCTTATTGTATATCATCTGCTGGTTGCAGAGCACAAATACACTCTGACACACCATACAGTTTGCATAGAAAGACTTGCATTGCTTTTAAGTGATTTTAGTGAATTTGTTGTAAAGAGCTTTTTCTGCTTATTCCAGCTTCACATGTTGTACAGATGATACTTTCCATGGAATGCTTTTACTGGCTGTACTGTATTTTTCATCTCATGACAAGATGAAGTACCTCATACAGATGTTTCCACAGCTTCCTTAAATTAGCTGATTTTCCATATAGTATAATGACTCACGGAATATATACCTCCACTGCAACTCATGCTAATGACTTAAAGTCGCAGTTTTAGGCTGGTTGGAGTATGGGTGATGCCTCGATAAATATCAGAGTTAAGGTAATTGGACATCTACACAGTTAAAACTTACTGGGAAGGAACCACTTGTATGATACTGCCATACTAAAAGGGGTTTTACGTTTTTTTTTTTTGTATTGATGGGGTATCCTCAGGATAGCCATTAATATCACATTGGTGGGTGTTCACTTCTAATCAGTTGCTCAGGAGTAGCTCCAGTGGCAAAAGTCATCACCAGAACTACACAGCTCTGTCCATTGTTTAGGTACTGTAGCACTACTCCCATCCTGCGGATAGGCCATCAGTATAAAAATCCCAGAAAATCCCTTCAAACTTAATCCCTGGCAATCATATACTAATAGTTAGTGAGGTTGTGTAACTTCAGTAAGTGGCATTTATCATGTAGAGAAAGTTAATACAAGCCACTTACTAATGTATTGTTATTATCCATATTGCTTCCTTCGCTGGCTGGATTCATTTTTTCTATCACATTATGCACTGCTCTTTCTATGGTTCCTGACCACCCTGCAATCCATCAGTGATGGTCGTGCTTGCACAGTATAGGAAAAAGCACTAGCCTATATGCACTCCGACGGTCCCGGCCATCAGAGAGGCTAACGCTTTTTTCCCTAAAAACACTCAGGACCCGTTTGGACTCAAATCAGTTTGGGCCAAACCAAAGTTGCTCCAATTGCCCTGAAAGTTGGTATAGAACCCAGCCTCCTAGGACTCATAATTTTTTCCCTCCCCAAGCTGTGGGACGCAATGACAGCAGTAGTAAATGATGTCTAAGTGAATCTGACATACATATGGTTAAATGCACGTTTAACAGTGTTAACATTCAGCGTCTCTGAAAACACACCGCGCTGGCACATGTGTTATGCTTTTTCATATTCCAAAGCTTCCAAAAATTGTCCCTTATCAGGGGAAGATGATGTTTAAACACACGGTGTTATGGGATTAAAAAAATTAATAAAAAAGTGGCTTGGGGGACCAACTGTCCAAAAATTATGCCTTAACAGGGTCGGAATGCCTGCCCGTACGACACTCACAAGTGTTGTTTGTCAGAAGAAAAAGTGGCACGTTGGAAAGTAGCCTAAAAAAATTAGGAGCAGCAGCAGTGCATTGTGGAAGTGGAAAGGCTATGGATAAAGTGCCAGTCAGCTGCAATAGTGGCGGCAGCAGGAGCCGTATAGCATGGAACATACAAGACGGTCTATGGGTAGTAGTAACAATAATAGTAGTAGTGCTAGTGGCAGCAGATACTTTGTGTTAATGGTGGTGGCAGTAGAGGGTTAACAGTGAGGAACAGCAGCAGCTGAGGCAGCGGCAGAAGCAGTAGCAACCATATTGTACATGTTAACAGAAAGGCAGCAGCATGATGGAAGCAGCAGCAGCCTTACAGAAGATGATGGCCAGCAGGTCGCAGTAGTGGTATGATGGTGGCGGCGGGACGACGGAGGCGGCGGCAGCAGCAGCAGCCATACAGAACGTGATGGTTGGCAGGTCACATTAGTGGCATGATGGAGGCGGTAGCAGCAGGTGTACAGAACATGATGGTAGGTAGGTCACATTAATGGCATGATGGAGGTGGCATCAGCAGCCGTACAGAAATTGATGGTAAACAGACAGACAGCAGTGTCATGATGGAGGTGGCAAGAGCAGCCGTACAAGACCTGATGGTTGGCAGCTCACATTAGTGGCAGGATGGAGGTGGCAGTAGCCTTTCATAAAGTGATGGCAAATAGACAGACAGCAGTGGCATGATGGAGGCAGTGGCAGCAGCTGTACAAAACATGATGGTTGGCAAGTTGCATTTGTGTCACGATGGAGGCGGCAGCAGCAGCTGTACATAACTTGATTGTGGTCAGGTCGCAGCATTGGCATGATGCAGGCGCCAGCAGCAGCCGTACAGAACGTAATAGTAGACAGACAGACAGCAACAGTGGCAAGATGGAGCACTGCCAGCAAGGCTAGATTTATTCATTGGAATCAGCCAGAATGTGAAAATCCTCCTGAATCCATGCTTGGTTCATTTTGACAAAAAAAAGTGATGTTTTGGACACTGGCAGAGGACAACTTGGTCTGTTTGGGTCTCACCAGGCCCCCCTTCCCCCATCCTGGAGACTGGGCAAGAAAGAAGAAAGAGAGCCTGTTCCAGTTTGGGCCACTGTTCCAGTCTGGCTGCCCATAAATCTATGGGGTCAGGGAATAAGGTATGCAACAGAGACTGGCCATAGTTTAGGTAGACCTGAACCTGAGCGTTGAGGCGGAAGCTGTCGGCTTGCTAACTGGCCTCAGCTTGGCGTGGCATGTGGAAAAAATGCTCCATCATGTTGAGCAGACTGAAATGGCTGCTGCTGCTGGCACTGCTGCTGTTGCAGCTACTGCTGCTGCAGTTTCTGCTGCTCATGGTGGCAGGAGGCTCTGAAGGGGGGGGGGGGGGCAGAAGATGGAGAGCAAGATAAGTCAGCTGCTCTGCCTCCGCTGTGGTCCTCACCTATAGGACCGAGAGCAAGGTGAGTCAGCTGCTCTGCTTCCGCTGTGGTCCCCACCTATAGGACAGAGACAAACTTTGTGGTCTCTTCGAGAGATTCAGCACCTGACTGGCGTCTCAGATGAGCTCCCACTGCCTGACCTCAAAGCCGCACATGCTTCCTGCTGATGAGGCTGTCTGGTGCATGGCAAAATCGTTCATGGCTTTCTGCTGCTTATATAGATGCTCAAGCATGTGCAATGTCGAATTCCATCGAGTTGGCACGTCGCGGATTAAGCAGTATAACGGCAGGCCGTTCTGTCACTGCAGGTCCACATAAGAGTGGCTGAAGTGCTCCAAAGTGGATTTTGCCAGCACCTTGCACAATTCAGTGTACTTATTTAGAAAGCGCTAGACCACTAGGTTGATGCTGTGCACCATGCAGGAAATGTGTTATTTCTCCAAGGTTCAGGGTGGCCAGGATATTGTGCCCATTGCCGCTGACCACGTTGCCCGGTTGGAGTCACCGGGGTGACAGCCAGCAGGAAGTTTGCTGCTTGATGTAATTTAGCAGCTGCTCACTGGTGTGGCTACTCTCTCCCAGGCCGATCAGCTTCAACACCGCGTAGCAACACTTAATCTGACACATGTGAAAGGAAGCAGGGGTACTGCAAGCGACCCTGTGCCTTGCTGCTGTTGGGAATGGGAACATGTCCATGGAGGAGGCGGATAAGTGCCTGATGTGGGAACCATGCTGACACAATCATGGGTGGGTCAAAAGGAACAGGCCTCGTTGCCAGGGTGTTGCCTCACCGCTGCCGGGAAAAACATTGACCTAGTGGGCAGTGAAAGACATCTACTGTCCTTGCCTGTGAGAGCTGCTTTAGGTGTCGACCGTGGAATGAACCTTGCTGCACAGGGAGAGTCCCACGTTGTCCACCATGGGAGAGTACAAGGCAGAGATGGATTTTTGGGAGAAATTATTCCATCTAGGAATCTTCCAGCAAGGCTAAGCGTATGCCATTAGCTCCCTAAAAGCAGCAGACTTGACTAAATGGTACAGCAACAACTTAATTGCCAGCAACATGGCCAAGTGGGAATTAGGCTTGCACACTATAGGATTACTGGGTGTGTACAGTTATTTCCTGGCCACGCATTCTGTTATCGATGGCTGACGATAGAGCGGAAATGGTGGAGGAATCTGAGCGGGAGAAGCAGAAAGATATGATGACGGTATGAAAGACACAGTACTGCCCATGGATGCGGCCAGGCTGTAGCAAAGGCGACCCAGATAAAGAGGGATCTCTTGCTCATTTCTGTTTGCCCACGAGATGGGGTAATGGCGCTTCATGTGGTTTAATAGAGTTGTGGTGCCTACGTTTGTGTTTGCCTGCCCATGTCTTATTTTGCTCATGCACAGTTTGCAGAAGACATTGCTTTTGTCTTCTGTCAGCTTGGAGAAAAAAATCCAGACGGGAGATACTCACGCAGCAGAGGTAGAAGCAGCCGAGTTCGGCTTAGCTCTGCCACATTTTGGGCCTAACTTACCCACAGCGTCAGCGTCATCACCAGATCCCGAAGCAAACAAGGACCTTGCTGTTCTTTGGGAGGTGCATGGACGCTGCTCTTTATTGCTGCTGCCATCACCCTTCTCCTCTGATGTTGCCTCCTCCTCAGCACCCTGATCTGGCTCTCAGGTCCTGTCCAACACACAGTTGTCATTGGAGTCCTGATCCTCCCTTTCACTTCTATCCGACTGTGGGATATCATGGTGGGTTCTTTGGCCCCCTCCACTGCTCTTTCCCAGCTGCCACTGTCGCTGCCCACAACACCGATACAGTGGCTACTGGGGCCACTACTACCACCTCCAACACGGCTATGCCTGGGGTCTGCAGCCTCCTCCACCACCTCCTGATCAGGGCAGTACAAATGCTGACTGCTCTCACACAAGTCATCAACAGGGAGACTCTCTTGACTATCTACCGGACGCCGTGGTGAGGCTTTCTTGACACTTCTTAGGAAAAAGGAAGGCATCTCTCTAGGAATGGGCAGTGAAGACTGAGAGGCCTCCAATGAAAGCCTTCCTTGGGGCTGCAAGGGAGAGAAGGAGCCCGAGAAACGCTGTGACCCTTGGCTCCAAGGCACTGTGTTGGACTCTGAAGTCACCTCCACATCATCCTGCTGAGACTGAGAGGAAGAGTGAGACATCCACAATTTAATCCTGGTATATAATAGTATGGCTTTCCGAAGCCAGCAAGCACAGCTGCAGCCTACTGCTACTACTTTTGTCCTGATAGTTGGTGCTGCTACTACCCACATTTTGGCTCTTGGTCTTTCATTTGGAACCCTTATGTAACCCGGACATTTTGAGCCTCTCAGATACTATGCACTACCGTGTGTCTTGGTGTAGTAATTAAATATATATATGCTGTTAGTTTGAATATAATCAACGATCCCCCCCCCCTCTCCAACAACAAAAAAAACTTGGTTGTGAACACAGAAATAAAGGGAAACAGATTTAGGCCTCACAGATACTTTTATGTGTTAGCGTGTGTATTGGTGTTGATCACCTACATACTGGTTTAAATAAATTAAAGTCACAAAAAAAAATTCAACCGTTTGTAGAAATGCCTGTAAATGAATTTAACAGATGATTAAGGTCTCAAGCTTAATTTAACGTTATCACTCACAGATAGATTGCTGCCCTACCCAATGTTTTGTAGTACTCACATATATATGGTGGTTGGTTTACACTTAACAATCCCCACAAAAAAAATTCCAACTGTGTGGAAATTGAACGAACGATTGAGGCCTGATGCTCAATATCTCGTTATGACTCATAGGTAGATTGCTGCCCTACCTGGTGTCTTGTAGTAACCACAAATATATGCTGGTTTAATTCAATTTAACAATCCCTAAAAAATTCCAACCACGTGGAAATGGAATTCATGGAAACGGGCAATTGAGGCTTGACGCTCAATTTCACATTAACACTCACAGTTAGATTGCTGCTTTACCATGTGTTTTGCTGCAGTAATTACGTATAACTACATGTGAATTAAATTGAACCCCCCAACAAAAAAACTTTTAAATTGCAACAGTGTTGAAACTGAATAAATGTAAGCAGACAATTGAGTCTTAGCGCTCAATTTCACGTTAACACTTACAGGTAGATTGCTGTTATACCATGTGTTTTGCTGCTCTAATCACGTATATATGCTGATTAATTAAATTGGACTCCCCCCCTCCCCCCCCCAAAAAAAAAATGTAAATTGCAACTGTGTGCAAATGGAATTCATGGAAATGAACCATTGAGGCTTGATGCTCAAGTTCATTTTAAGATTCACAGGTAGATTGCTGCTATACCATATGTTTTGCGGCAGTAATCACGTATATATGCTGCTTTATTAAATTGAACCCCCCAAAAAATGTAAATTGCAACCGTGTGGAAACTGAATAAATGTAAATGAATGATTGAGGCTTGACGCTCAATTTCACTTTAACACTCATATGTAGATTGCTGCTATACTATGTGTTTGCTGCTGTAATCACATATATATGCTGCTTAGTTAAATTGAACTCCCCCAAAAAAAAAAAATTGTGTTGCAACCGTGTGAAAACTGAATAAACATAAACAGACTATTGAGGCTTCATGCTCAATTTCACATTAACACTCATACGTAGATTGCTGCTTTACCATACGCTTTGCTGCAGTAATCACCTAAAACTGACTGTTTCTAAATCCCTAATATTGTTTTTCTGGCAGACACCTTAACACCTAACCAACCTCTTTCACAACCCAGCACAGAATGGGGTTCTGCTCATTCTGCTAGGGCACCTCCCTCCCACCTGCAGCATTGATTGGCTCCCAGGATGTGTTTTAGCCTACACTATTTGCTGTACTTTGTATTGAAGAAAATCTACTAAAACACCTTAAATACAGAGAATCTAACTTGATCTTTGATTTTTGCACAATAACCAGCAACACAAATACGATAATCTGAAATGTACTGAACTTTTCGCTGCACTTTGTATGTAATGACTGTTTTTCTACAAGGCTTCTAGTTTTGATAAGTAATTACAGCAATGTGCTCAAGGCCTCGGGGAAGCTGTATAGCAGTAAACATTTCAGTTCTACTTGACAAGGGGATCGCTATCGGTTCAGACCATGGAACACCAGCTTTAATTACTGATCATCTAAATGTGGCCATCTCCAATCAGCCTAAGGCTATGCTGGCTACATTGTCTTAACCCACAATAAAGTGAAAAAAGCCTGTATGCATGGCCAATATTTTCATTCAAACACAGTCCCAACTCAGTATAATTTTTTTAAGGTCAAAGTGTTAAAGTACAATTTGTAGACGTAGAATAAGATGAGTACAGCACTGCCTATAAAACAAAAAAGGTGTTACGTTGCCCTTTCTTGTTTATGAAGTTGCACACCTAGCCAATTTGCTACTTCCATCTAGATAGACATATAGTAGCAACATCCAAGAAGGCCACACCCTGTTGAAGTGTTGTCTCAGATTGAATGGCTTCTAGTTTTTCACATAACATCATTTTATTGATACGCAACCCCATGGCCAATAACTGGAGGTTTGAGGTTTTCCACTTAGAGGCTATATGAATCTTAGTAGCTAAGAGATATAATAGGAAAAAAGTTTAGTCATGGTTGTACCTAAGATTTTAAAGCTATTTCCTCAAACAGGCCTGTTATGCAAGTCCCAAAGTCACAATGGGGCAAGTTAACCATGTATGGTACATCATACTCCTGGTTCATCATACAGCCTCTAAAAGAAAATGATGATAACTAAATGTTACATAATTCTTCCATTTACATTGTGCCTTAATGTAATCTCTCGAGGACACAGGACAGCTCATTTTAAGTCTGTGGATGGCTATGTTAACAATACCGTAAAGGGGTTTTCCGGTAGTAAAATATTTATAGCCCATCCTCAGGATAGATCATCTATATCAGATTGGCTGGGGTCCGACTCCCAGCACCTCTACCGGTATATATATGTATAATATTAGATATATAGATTAGATTAAATATTTATACTTAATATTTTGGTGGGTTATGTTTCACTTTTTTATTTAATAACTATTTCCCCCTTATGGGCTAGAACCTAGGATCTTTTAATCCCTTGTCCTATTCACCCTAATAGAGCTCTATTAGGGTGAATAGGATCTCGCACTCTCCCTGCTGCCCTGTGCATAGTTCACACCACAGCAGGGAGCTGACCATGGCAACTAGGGCTTCAGTAGCGTCCTGGCTGCCATGGTAACCGATCGAAGCCCCGGGATTACACTGCTGGGGCTCCAATCAGAAGCTGCCACTGCACCACCAATGAAGAGGAGGGGAGAGGGAATCCTGTAGTCACTGCCACCAATGTTTTTAATACTGGGGGGGTGGGGGGGAGGGTACACTGCGCCACCAATGATTTTAATACTGGGGGGTGGGGGGGAGGGCGCCCAATGAAGACAACTCGTCCATTAATTCAAATACAGCCGCACCCGATCTCTATGAGAGGTAGCTGTGATCCGCATCAGTTAACTCCTCAGGTGCGGCAGGGGTTAACTGCCGCGGATCGCAGCTACATCTCGTAGAGGTCGGGTGTGGCTATATGATTCACCTGCCTCCTGTTAAATTAGAATTAATGAGTGAATTAACATCATTGGTGGCGCAGTGGCCACAGACCCTCCCCTCCTCTTCTCTTCTCTCCTCTCATTGGTGGCAGCAGCACAGGGGGGAGGGAGACACTGCTTCCTTCTCCCCTGTGCTGCTGAGCAAACATGGATCTCGCTGACAGTAGCGCGATGCATGTTCGCGATTCGTTATCGGTATATCGACAAGGTAGATGCCGATACCGATAACTTTGAAAATCCTGAATATCGGCCGATAATATTGGTAAAACCGATAATAGGTTGAACCCTGCTGCTAACAATAATGTACACGAACAGCTGCACAAGTGATCATTTATGCAGTCGTTTGTTTGTGCAATTTATCTGCCTGTGTAAAAGGTCCTGAAATGAGTTGCAATCATACCTGAAACCAGCTAACACCTTCTGCAGCCTATCCAACCATGGATCAGTGTAAAACCACATACATATTTAGAGCGTAGTACTTCCTTAAAATTTGTAATTCAGAAGTTCTGAGTTTGCCACTTTCTCGTTTTTAAAAATAACATTAAGAAGCCGCGTTTAGCTCTGAGACACTAGATATCTCATAGGAGTACAGGAGACCAGACCAACCCCAGACACCTAATTAAAACTGTAGAACATGTTTAATGGGGGGAGATGTCTTGGAAGAGACAACGGGAAACAAAGGAGCAATTATAGAGCCTATGACTGGACTTTGTTGTAACTGTTCAAAGTTTGTGTAGATATCAAGTACAAGCTATCCTGTCACTACTGTGAATTCATCTATGGATATATTTAGTAACAATGGCTCTTATGCTGAGACAAGCTTTTCTAGTCCTACCATCACTATTAGAATTATAGCTCATGAATACACATTATAACCCATATAGATAGTGTACACATAAACAAAATAGTGTGGAAACCATCGACATAGACTGATTGGCCAATAATTAATTGCCAAAATATCTATATGATGCAGGCCAAAATCCTTACATGTCCCTTTAAGGTGTTTTGAGGTAATAGATGGGTGTCTCTGATTGAGTTTGGTTGACTCCATTCTTCTGTACCGATGGCCTTTGCTTTGGAGAACTTTAGTCATCAGTTGAAACCAATCAGCACCCTTGAAGCTTGATACATGGTAGAACTGAGCTAAATGGCATTACAAGCATATCAAGCATTTTAGGCAAGTCCTAGTGAACAGGATAACAATACTATATTTAGTACTAGAATAAATAATATCCGGGATAATACTAACCAAGTGTACTACCTATATTACAATAAACAACAAAATATATCATGCTAACTCTATGGTTGTTTTCCGTTTGACTTTGGAGCCTATGTTTGTGTTGCCATGTTGCACACTCCCTTTGCATAGAGTAGACACTGCTATTAAAATACATGCAAAAATAATTTTGTGATATAGATACTTGTCACAAGATGATATTAGTGGAATCCATGAGATTACACCATCAGTCTGGAAGGCATCCAGACTCCTTGGATACCAGAGACTTCTGCTTTTAACATATTCAAGGACCCCACAGTCTAATCAAGGCACCACTGATTTGCGTTGTGCTTTCTTTAGAATGGTGTATCTATGAAACAGCTCCTAAAAAGGTTGTCCTAGGGGGACAACATTTTTATAAAAAGGATCAGGAGGGGTTCAGAATAAAAAATTAGCATTACTTACCGATCCCCATCTTCTGCTTTCCATTTCCTGGTCCCAGGCTGAATAAGTATTTCCACCCATTTCCTGTGTGTCATGGCAGGACCAAAAAGTGGAGAGCAGCAGGGACTGAGCAGTAGTGGAGTGGCAGTAGCGGGGAATCAGTGAGGTAATAGTTATCTTTATTTTGACGCCATCCTGGTCCTTTTAAGAGAATTTTTCCTGCCTCAGACAACCCTTTTAATGATTTTTAGTGATAGCTGGGCTATAGGGCACACCCTAGGGTGACTATGTACAGAAAACATCAGCAATGCAAGAATAAGGAGACTCACCTGGAAAGCTTGTGCTGCCTCAGACACTATTGTAGGCATCTGAAAGATAATCCACAGGTGAAAATGCAGCTACTTTCTATAAATCCTGGCGACAAGAGCCCACCTCACAGAGTAACTTTATTGGTGCAATGAAGTGGTGGAGGTTCAACCATAGGTCAGAACTCCTGTCTGCCAGGATTTATAGAAGGTAGCGCCATTCTCACCTGTGGATTAATATTTAGCTTGCAAAGGACCTACTGTCAATCTAGGCATTAAAAGAAGACTGGATTCCTATATTCTATTCAAACAACATATTGGGGCTATTGGTGTCCCTTCGTCAGGTTACAAAATACAGTGATAATGGTAATGTTAACATACAGCCTAAATCCAAAAAAAAAAAGGTGCCTTTCATGGTATTCCACTAAGGGAAGAATGCCCCCTGGATGTGTTATACTCAACATTACACAACAGCATAAACTGCATATTTCAATCAAATGAGCTTTTTATTGTACAAATACATTAGCGCTGCATGCCCCTGCTGTTGGATTGAATAGCAATTGTAGTAAGCGCTACATTGCCGTATCGACTTATCAGATGCAGACTTATGAGCCTCTGCGGAGCTTGTTGTTAGGCGATTGTAATCTAAGATGGTATTAGCCAATTAGAGGCTAGTATTGCTGATCACATATATGTCTGAGCTCAGTAGTTTTGATAGTGGGAAACCAATCCGATTCATTTGGTCCTGGTCATGTGATCCCTAAGTTGGACTGTGATTGACAAAGAGAGTCTCCTTGCTCTCTGTATTCAATCTCCCAGACTTGTTTGGATTGCTAGTTGGCCCAGCGCTCCCCAAATGAATGTTTGTGAGTTGTAATCTATTATCAAACCTCCACCGCTTTATTGCACCTTTCGGCTTTCAATAGATATTGAAGTCAACAGAAGACTGAACTCTCAGCACCAATCTCCTGATTTGGGGAAGGGGCGAGTCCTCTTTTTAAATGGGTTGTCTCACTTATCATGTAGAGAAAGTTAATTCAAGGCACTTACTCATGAATTGTGATTGTCCATATTGCCTCCTTTGCTGGCGAGAATTCATTTTTCCATCACATTTCTCATATCTAGGGGGTTATGGCCGCCACTACAATGCAGGTACAAAGTGGCTGGTATGGGAACTGTTGTACATGCACGCCTATGTGCGCTCCCACAGTCCAAACCACCAGAGAGGCCGATGCTTTTGCCTATAGTGTGCAAGCACGACCACCACTGATGGATTGCACTGGTGGCCATAACCCTTGGATATGAGCAGTGTAATCAGGGCCGGCCTTTGGGGTGTGCGAACTGTGCGGCCGCACAGGGCGCCATGGCAACAGGGGCGCCCGGGCGGCCAACACAGCTCGCAGACGGCAGACGCAGTTAGTTTATCACTCTCAGTCTCAGCCTGGGCCTGCGCTGCGCTACCATATCAAGCGGGTGCAGCTGCCTCAGGGCGCCGGCACCCCCTGCGGAAAAAAAAGGAATGACTTTTTTTCTTCTTTACCTCACTTGCACGGCTTGCGCCTCAGGCGCATCACCTGCAGCCTCCCAAGTCCCGCCCATCCACCCAGCCTGCTGCTTGACGTGATAGGTAACCCGGCTGCCACTGGCACTGCCCTCTGCCTCACAGCAAGTTGCAAGTTTATAGGCTCAGGGCAGGCCACGGGGCGTAACGAGCAGTGCCGCGGCGGCGAGGAAGCAGGAGACAGGAGTGCAGCAGCCGCAGGTCCTACCTAGAGGTGAACTGACTGACTGTGTCAGCCGCCCTCAACCAGAGCCCCAGGATGAAGACGCAGGTCACGCAGCCTGGTAGCCACCAGCAGGAGAGGAGACATCAACTGGAAGCCTGGACAGACAGGAGTCAACTCAGGAAGACAGCTGTTAGGGTAGGTGGTGACCTGTGATCAATGATGATGAATCAACAGTGTGTCTGGACTGGAGTCTGTCGGTGGGGTCACTGGGGTGATCTTCTAAAAATGATGAGAGAAGTACTGTCTCCCATTAAATGCAGGCAGGCAGTGGCCTAGCTTGCTAGCTCCCATGAAAATGTACCAAGGGCATTAGGGCAGGCACAGCAGCATCCTATAAATGCAAGCAGGAGGGCCTAGCTAGCAGCCATGATGAAAATGTACCAAGGGCAGCAGGCACAGCAGCATCCAGCTAAGTGAGCGCTAGGCCACTTAGTTGGATGCTGCTGTGCCTGCCCTTGGTACATTTTCATGGCTGCCAGCTAGGCCACTGCCTGCATTTAATGGATGGATGTTCGTTCCAAGTCGGAACGAACATCCATCCGTTATTCAGATAAGGGCTCGTTCACATCACCATTTCTCTTTTCTGTTCTCCGGCTCCGTTAAGGAGCAGGAGAACGGAAAGAACGGATTCTGTTCATCACTGACACCTAACTGACGCCAACAGAGCCTAAAGACCCCATAGACTATAGTGGGCTCTGTTTAGTGTCCGCTCAGAACATGATTTTTGAGTGGAGACGAAAGTCCTGCATGCAGTACTTTCGTCTCCACTCAAAAATCATGTTCTGAGTGGACACCAAACGGACCCCATTATAGTCTATGGGGTATTTAGGCTCCGTTGGTGTCAGTTAGGTGTCAGTTATGAACAGAATCCATCCTTTCAGTTCTCCTGCTCCTTAACGGAGCCCGAGAACAGAAAAGAGAAACGGTGGTGTGAATGGAGCCTAAGGAGTGCTGTCTTTCTGGTACATCCACAGCCCACACAGAACCAGCAATGGTTCCCCACCGGCTCACAGGTTTATTTCTCAGCAGCTGCACTTGAGCCTTGCTACGTAGATTTCCCAGCCTGTAGCTCCAGTCTACCGACTTGTCCCATGGCAGCTTCACCTAGCATTTATTTTATTCTATCTGCAGCCTACCAGCACATATCAGTCCGACCTGAAAAGTGCACCCTAAGCAGGCCCCATTGGCACCACACAGGGCTACACCGCAATCCCTCAACACTTCCGTTCTATGATCTCTCTTACCACCACTACTCCCGTCATAGCAGTACTCGCGCTCAGGGTTTTAACACTAGTCAGTAGTGGGCATCAGGTTCTGTGCAGACTCACTATTACACTCGCAATCTCTTCCTTCTGTGAGCTGGCAGCCAGAAAACGTTGTTTCCTGGTGCTAAGTGATGCTGGAGCCCAAATGCCAGTGTTCCCAGTTATTATTGCATTTGCACATTATATTATCTCTAAAAATTCAGTCAATTCAGTTATCGTGTGCATGAGGCCTTACAAAGATTGTTTTCCTCTTTGTGTAACCTGGGCAGTGGGGGCGGGGGGCACCACAACATTAGCTCACACAGGGCGCCTGATGACCTAAGGCCAGCCCTGAGTGTAATGTGATGGAAAAATGAATCAAGCCAGCAAAGGAGGCCAATATAGACAATCACAGCAAGTAAGTTCCTTGTATTAACTTCCTTTACATGATAAATGCTATTTACTGAAGTGAGACAACCCATTTAAAAAGAGGACTCACCTCTTCCTAAAGTCAGGAGATCGGTGCTGAATGTTTAGGAGACAACCGCTGTAAGGATAATTAGGAAATCTATTAAGACAGATAATGTTAATGCTAGCACACCAATTTGATGCCCCAAATAAAGAGTTAGTACAGATGGATGCAGCGTTTATGCTAGTTTTGGAGACTTTGGGAGGCCATAAACATTAGATAGAAGTTGGTTGATGGTTGAACAGCAGTTAAACAGTCATCTGGTGACCAGTCGTTTCACAGACAGTCATGCATTTTATAGACCATATCGGCCTTTACAGTTGTTTAAACTGCCCATACAATGAAACCATGGATAAAAAAAACTTTCTGGGAAGGTTTTCATCCACAAATGATATTTCTTTGAACAAAAGATCTTTCATCTCACTATCAGATGAAAAACACGGAAGATTTCTTATCCGTCATTGGTTGGCTAAAACCATCATTCATTGTTGAATTTCACCTGACGAATGATTGTTTTGGTTGAAATGGACCGTTTTTATTAACTTTAGACCAATGAGTATGGGCACCTTTAGACCTCTTGGGCACTCTACACCATACCACATTGTTGTGGGACATCTCATAATTAGTGACCGATGCTTAACGCCCTCAGATAAGTAACTCTAATGCTCTCGTCTATTGAGAATGAGATTTTCTGTCTGTAGTTGAGTTGTCCAAAGCCAAATGACAGAAATCAGTGAACGTTTTCTCACATAGTCATAAAAATGGTTAAGCAACACATTTGTGCATTGTAATTGAGCCGTTCTGGTCCATCCCTGTTGCTCTCTTTCCTTCCCATCAGGGATATTTCTAATGCCTGTTTACATTAGTGGATTAAATGCTGTAATGAGCTTCTCTTGATCCTTTTACGCTGCGTCTGAGCACATGGTAGATTGCTGTGTAAATGAGCTGGCAAATCAAAGCATATTTCAGGTTAAGAGATCTAAAATCATCAGATTTCCCTTCATGTTTGGACGGCCTGGTAACAGTTTCATACGGTAAGCTTTGCTGCCGCCTCTATCCTCATTTATACCCGTATCCCTGTCTCCTCTCTCTGGTGCTCATCATCTTTCTCTGTGTCTCCGGGGAGTCTGGAGATGGTTGGTAAGGACAACTCAGAGTTCCTTAGCAACAAAAGGCTTGTGAGTATATCAGTGTGGCAAAATGCTATACAAGAAAGAATAATCAAATCTCTGGAAACAAAACCAGGTATTTCATGATTCTAATATTGTAACAGGTAATTTCATATGTTAGAAGGGTATCCGTGTGGCTCACAATGCTTTTCTAATAGCCATTTAACAGAAAGAAGCAATATACCATTCCCTATTTTACTGCAGGTTATATCCTCTCTATTTGATTCATATAAATGGTTACGACTCCCTGGAATTAGGATTAAAGTGAACCTGTCGGTTGCCTTCTGCTGCCCTATTTAAGAGCAGGAAATGGTAGACGCTGAGCTCTACGATGTACAGGTTTACATGACTTGGACCAGGATTGTTTAAGAAAAAACAGAGTAAATCCTGAAAGGACTTCTTGGAGAAACAGAGTCCTGCTTACCATGTTCACACACAGCTTTCCGTCACAGCTTGAATTCCTTTTTTCTTTTCCTATGACGGAGGATAGATCACCTCTTTGGGTGTAGATATTGGATTTGGCAAGACCAAAAACAACGTTTGTCTGGCAGGCTCATCTTGAAATTATCAGAAACCAAGCAAGAGAAATGGGCAACCGTTAGTGATGGTGGCACCTTTAAATGTTCTGGAGACTCAGTTTTATGTAGAACAGGCAGATCTACTGGACAGCTTGGACTCTATAGTTCCTGCTGGGCAGACAGTTTTATTATTCTGCAGTTTTACAAAGACAGAGGAAGCAGCATGCAAGCGGCCTCATTAGCAATTCTGCTACATAAGGATTTTTATGGGGGTGATCATTATATGTGCACTAGTTTGCCATTATGGTGTCACTGTGAGTTTTATTAAGAGGACACTTTAGCTGTCATTTTGGTGTCACTGTGGCTGTCATCCTAGCTACTTCTGCTATAATGCACTTTGGCTGGCATCGTACATGGCTCTATTACGGGATACTGTAGCTGGTATAAGGCTACTTTCACACTAGCGTTTTGGCTTTCCGTTTGTGAGATCCGTCATGGGCTCTCACAAGCTGTCCAAAACCGATCAGTTTTGCCCTAATGCATTCTGAATGGAAAAGGATCCGCTTAGAATGCATCAGTTTGCCTCCGTTCAGTCTCCATTCAGCTTTGGAGATGGACACCAAAACACTGCCTGCAACGTTTGGCTGTCCGCTTGACGAAACTGAGCCAAACGACACAATCTGGCACAATAGAAAACGGATCCGTCATGAACTCCATTGAAAGTCTTGACTACGTTACAGACGATACAAACGGATCCGTTCCGGACGGATGCATGCGGTTGTATTATTGTAACGGATCCGCCAAAAACGCGAGTGTGAAAGTAGCCTTATATACATATGTAGCCATGGCAGTAGTTTCATTTTCTTATAATGCCTAAAAATTCTTAGCTTGAATAGAAACCCAGTAAGTTGTATCATTGTGTGTGTACTTTGTGTGGGCAAATCCTTTGTGTGATATAATAGCTAATGTCAGTACGATTGTTCTTCTAGGCTAAGATTAAAGGCTCTTTCACATGGACCGACAATCGGGCAAACGATCATTCCTGTGAACATACATTCCCGATCATTGCCCCATTTAATCATCAGCCAACAGACGAGCAAACGCTCATTTCTCTACTGATTGCACCTTCTTCTGTCCGCAACACATCCCTATGCTTCCAATAAATACTAACTCAATAGGGACAGATGATCATATTACTTGGTTGTCTCCATACACTCATTGTGTGCAATGATTACAAAATTTAAATGAGCGCCAATCGACAGGCTGTTTCATCAGGCAGCGCTTCTTATCCGAAATCTGCCCATATGACAAACCATTTATTATTGTTTGCAGGATCTGATGAGAGTATTTAAGGCTATTAAAGCTTATGTGGGATAGTGTGGTCTATGGCTGAAACTAGGCATTGAGATAGCACACTTCACCCAATATACATAAGTATCATATGTGGGACTGTTTAAATGGAATATGTCGCCAGGATTTTGGACTGTTTTCTGAGGTAATACATGAGTAGTAGTACAGTAGTCACTATTTTTTACTTTACTACTGCCACCTGTTCTCCCACTGTCAGCATTCAGAGCTGCACTGAAATACATTGCGAGGACTGTCATGCATGCGCACATGAGTCCTCTCCATTATGTTAGAACAGCACAGCAGTCCTGACAATGTATTTCAGTGCAGCTTTGAGAGCTGACAGTGGGGGAACAGAGGCAGTAGGTAAAATGAAAAATGGGAATCTGGACTCGTTATGTACAGTACTTCTTATGAATTACGTCAGATAACTGTCTAAGATCGATTCCCTTTAAAGCTAGTCATAGACATATTTTTACTTAAAGTAGATACAATATGCAATGTTCTTTGCGTTGTTAAATAGAAACCAATTTTCCCATAAATACATTTTGAAGATATGAGAATTAATAATCTGGGGGGGGGGAATTTGTCATGAGGGTAATATTTGAAGTCAGTTCTCCTTGAGTCTGTGTCGGTGCATCAGATTTATCAAATGTTGCATGTTATTTGTTCAATTTGGTGCAAACCTGACACTTTTGCCTAGAAATGCATTGCATCCCCCTTCCCCCAGTCACTGATAGATATACACAGGGGAGGTATTATCAGTGATTGTTAGCATTCTCTGTGTAAGTGTGTATACAGAGATAGCTGTCAATCACTGATAGTTGTACACTGGGGAGGTGTTATCAATGATTGATAGCATTCCCTGTGTAAGTGTGTATACATAGATAGTTGTCAGTCACTGATAGTTGTACACGGGGAGGTGTTATCAGTGGTTGATAGCATTCTCTGTGTAAGTGTGTATACAGAGCTAGCTGTCAGTCACTGATAGTTGTACATGGGGGAGGAGTCATCAGTAATTGATAGCATTCTCTGTGTAAGTGTGTATACATAGATAGCTGTCAGTCACTGATAGTTGTAAACAGGGAGGTGTTATCAGTGATTGATAGCATTTTCTGTGTAAGTGTGTATACAGAGCTAGCTGTCAGTCACTGATAGTTATACACAGGGTAGATGTTATCAATGATTGTTAGCATTCTCTGTGTAAGTGTGTATACAGAGATAGGTGTCAGTCACTGATAGCTGTACACAGGGTAGATGTTACCAGTGATTGATAACATTCTCTGTGTTAGTGTGTATACATCGATAGCTGAGAGTAACTGATAGTTGTACACAGGGGAGGTGTTATCAGTGATTAATAGCATTCCCTGTGTAAGTGTATATACATAGATAGCTGTCAGTCACTGATAGTTGTACACAGGGGAGGTGTTATCAGTGATTGATAGCATTCTCTGTGTAAGTGTGTATACATAGATAGCTGTCAGTCACTGATAGTTGTACATGGGGGAGGTGTTATCAGTGATTTAATAGCATTCTCTGTGTAAGTGTGTATACATATAGCTGTCAGTCCCTGATAGTTGTACATGGAGGAGGTGTTATCAATGATTGATAGCATTCTCTGTGTAAGTGTGTGTATAGATAGCTGTCAGTCACTGATAACTGTACACAGGGCAAGTGTTATCAGTGATTGATAGCATTCTCTGTGTAAGTGTGTATACAGAGCTAGCTGTCACTGATAGCTGTACACCTCCTTCGGCTGCTATTATATCAGTTAGCACATACAATTAGTGCAGATCAGCTGTGATCATCATTTTTGTGACAAACATTTGCATTGTAAATTTTTCATGGATCTAAATCAGCATAAATTTCCATTCCATCTGTAAAAGCAATTTATTCTTATAGGTTTTTGCTCTAGAGATGAGACGGTGAAGTGCATGACCGCATAATTTATGACACCGAACATTTTCCCATATTTCAAATAGCAAAATAACAACTGGCGTGTGGAACCAGTTCAGTGTAGTATCATTGGCACCAAACTGTTTGCACTAATTAGGAAACTGAAATAGTTATGGAGCCTAATATCATGAATGTAATGCCAATGTCAGATTTCTTTCTGAAGCCTTTCTGGAATTTAAGGGCAGGTGCTGGCAGGCCGTGAACAGAATAGTGTAGGGTGAAGGAAAAACCTGTGTAACTGCCATCAACTGTTATAGAAGCCCCTGAAGGTAGTAGCAGGTCAGAACAGCATATCTATGGCTGAAAAGCCAGGAGCGGCAGAGCAAGTCTGTGCAGTGTCTGAAAAGGTTATCTAGATGTAACTGATGTGAGGAGCATGAATAGGCTGCTTTCACTGAGCATCTGCCTTCAGATCATCATTCTCAAATTAATACAATCAAGCCTCTTACTGAATTGCAGTTTTGCGCTCAGCATCTCCAAAGCCTATACTGAGGAATGTTGCGATAAGAATGAAGAAATGTTAGAAGACCATTTCACCGTTCTGGTATGTAATGCCCTGTACGCCCCAGAATGAAATAGTGGCTACTTTAAGGGTACTGCCACACGTTTCCTGCTGCAGTTTTGGAAGTAGAGTTGTTTCGGTACCAAAATTTTGATTCGGTATCGATACCATAAAAAAGTATTGCGATACTCGATACCATTCGATACCACGCAAAAAAAATAAAAAACGCCAAAAAAATCCGCGTGCATTCCGCATTTTTGGAACCGTCAGCTCATAATATAAATATATATAATATAACAGTCCTAGCGTACTTTTTTACTTTTTTGTGGTGACTAAAAGAAAATGGCGAATCGTGCATTTTTTTTTTACGGCGTTCACCGCATAAAAGTGGATTTTTTAATAGTTTGGACTTTTGAGACGCGGCGATATGTAATATTTTATTTACATATTGTTTATATTTTATATGTAAAATTGGGAAAGGGGGTGATTTATAATTAATATTTTGGTGTACTTTGTTAACTTTTTTTTTCTTTTACAGTTTATTTATTAACTATTTCCCCCTTAGGGGCTAGAACCTGGGATCTTCTCATTCTATTCACCCTGATACAGCTCTATCAGGGTGAATAGGATCTCACCCTCTCCCTGCTGCCCTGTGCACAGTGCACACAGCAGCAGGGAACTGACTAAGGCAGCCAGGACTTCAGAAGCGTCCTGGTTACCATGGTAACCGATCGGAGCCCCAGCATTACACTGCTGGGGCTCCGATCACTGCCACTGCCACCAATGAGGAGGAGGTGAGGGGACCCTGTGGCCACTGCCACCAATGCTTTTATTACTGGGGGGAGGGAGGAAGGGGGGGCGCACTGGCCCCCAATAATGTATTTAATACTGGGGACAGGGGGGGCCACACTGGCCACCAATGTTTTAATACAGGGGACGGGGGGCAGGGCACTGGCCAGCAATGCCTAGTAACGTTTCATATATAAATGCAGGCAGAAGACACACGCTGCCGGCACCTGCCTGTGACCCAGCACTGCGATCAGAGGCAAATAACCCCTCAGGTGCGGCACCTGAGGGGTTAATTGCCGCGGATCGCAGCGATGGGTCACAGTCAGGTGCCGGCAGCGTGTCTTCTGCCTGCATTTATATATGAAACGTTACTAGGCATTGCTGGCCAGTGCTCCCGCTCCGCCCCTCTCCCTCTATTGGTTGCAGCGGCAGCACAGGGGGCGGGAGAGACGGCCTCCTTCTCCCTGTGCCGCCGAGGAGAACATGGCCGCGCTGAGAGCAGCGCAGCCACGCTCTTCTATACTGGGCTGTGCAGTAGCGCAGCTCAGTATCGATAAAATACTAATCCTGGTATTGAGCATGATACCAGAGAAAAGTATCGATTGGGTATCGAAACTTCGATACCCGAAACAACCCTATTTGGAAGCCAGAGAAAGTAGAAGGAGAGACATTATAAAGGATAGATATGACTTCTCCTCTTTTTTGATTTCACTCCTGTTTTTGGCTTCCAAATCTGCATCAGGAAACCTGGCTGTGTGACGGTACCCTAAGGGCTCATGCAAACAACCATATATATAGTGCGGTCCACAAAACACGGATCTGCAAACCAAACGGATGATGTCTGTGTGCATTCCGTATTTTGCGGAACGAAACAGCTGGCCCCTAATAGAACAGTCCTAACCTTGTCCGTAATGCGGACAATAAAAGGGCATGTTCTATTTTTTGGCGGAACTGACATACGGAAACGGAATGCACACGAAATGAATGCACATGCACATGAAATGAATGGTTCCGCATACGGTCCGCAAAAAAAACGTATGGACAGGGAAAGAAAATAGGTTCCTGTGCATGAGCCCTAAAGAGTCTGTCAAGAATTAAGGACCAGCACCATATCTGTCCTTGAGATATGTCTGATATTGCCGTTTAGGCCTATTCACTAGATCATGGATCAGCTGCAATACCAGACAACTTTAAAAAAAAACAAAAAAGACCCTTTTTTTGTTCTGGAAAGCCTCCCTAAGGGTACTTTCACACTAGCGTTTTTACTGGATCCGGCAGGGCTCCATAAAAAACGCTTCCATTACTGATAATACAACCATCTGCATCTGTTATGAACGGATCCGGTTTAACATACTCAAGAGAGATCCATCATGAACTCCACTGAAAGTTAATGGGGGACGGATCCGTTTTCTGTTGTGACAGTGAAAACGGATCTGACCCATTGACTTGCATTGTGGGTCATGACGCATCCCATGATGGCAAGCAAACCGCACCATGCTGCGGTTTGCTCTCCGATACGAGAACGGAATGCATTTTGGAGCATTCTGTTCTGTTCAGTTACGTTTTGTCCCCATTGACAATGAAATGGGACAAAACGGAAGCGTTTTTTTCTAGTATTGAGACTCAAAACCAGAAAATATTAACGCTAGTGTGAAAGTAGCCTTAAAGGGAATCTGTCACTAGCTTTTACCCTTGTCAGCTAAACATATGCTGACATTAAGGGTCTCCATAGCAGTCCTAATGTGTTTTTATTTTAGATATCCAAGGCTTTATTTTCTCAAAAACAGGTTTACCCACCTGTCAATCATCAGAATAAGGAGCTCAGGGGAGGTCTGGCCATGCAGGGTGTTCGCCTGCACCCTCCCCGTCAGTGCCGCACGCCGCCTCTCCAAACCTCTGCGCCGCCTCCTAAAGCGCACTGCCGCTTCTCCTCTCCCTCCCTCCCTCCTTCCCTGTCAAGATCCCGCGGCGCACAGGGCACAGCTCTTCGCTGGCTCTGAGAGGCTGGCGCCAGGGTGCGGTCATACCAGGGAGGGAGCGGCGCCGGGCGCATGCGCGCTCGCTCCCTGAAGCCGGTTGCCGGAGTCCACACGGGAGCATCGCGCAGTGCCCTGTGCGCACGCGCGGGATCTTGACGGGGAAGGAGGGGGAGGGAGAGGGAGAGGCGGCACTGCGCTTTGGAGAGGCGGCGTGCGGCACTGACGGGGGAGGGTGCGGACGAACACCCTGCATGGCCAGACCTTCCCCTGGGCTCCTTATTCTGATGATTGACAGGTGGGTAAAACCTGTTTTTTGAGAAAATAAAGCCTTGGATATCTAAAATAAAAACACATTAGGACTGCTATGGAGACCCTTAATGTCAGCATATGTTTAGCTGACAAGGGTAAAAGCTAGTGACAGATTCCCTTTAAAATGAGTCCTGCAGTTGTTTTATACCAATACTTCTACCAAGGTAATGAATGCCAAGTTTAGATTTTGGTCCAGGAGTATAACTTTTGGGTAAGTTAGATTGTGATCTCGGACCACTAAAAAATAATATCCCAAAATTGATTTTAGGGTAGAGTTACTTGATAAAGAGAACCTGTTACTCTAGACCTTACATAAGGAGATCAATGTAATATCATAATAAGGGTTAGAACTGTGAGTATTATTAAACCCACTATAAATAGTACCCCTCCCAAAAAAGGGGAGGTAAATATAAAGCATTTCCTGATTCTTTGAATCACATCTTCACTCCACAGTTCTGAAAAATATCAGGTGATTTATAGTGAAATCCCTTTTTCTTAAAAGGAATCATGTAGAATCATTATTCATGCCCCAATTTGCAGGAACTGTCCCTAACTTTAAGAAACAGCCCTGGCAAATTTGGGATGCCCCAGACTGATAATGAGTAGGGCTTAATTAAGCCCCACCAATATGCTGCATTCCAGGGGTGGGGCTTACATGCCCCGAATTTACCAATTAACGTGTACAAGCAGGTTGTTTACTGTATAGAGAGAAAGACAGGGCGCACCATAGGGTAAAAACATTTGGGAATTTGAAATAAACTCCAATTTAGGAGGCTCACCTTTGGCTGAAATTTTCACATTCTTCTTTGAGAAATAGCACAAGCTCAGTCAGATTGGATGGAGAGTGTCTGTGAACAGCAATTTTCAAGTCTTGCACAGATTCTCAATAGGATTTAGGTCTGGACTTTGACTGGGCCATTCTAACACATGAATATGCTAACCATTCCATTGTAGCTCTGGCTGTATGTTTAGGGTCATTGTTCTTCTGAAAGATAAACTTCCTCCCCAGTCTCAAGTCTTTTGCAGCCTCTGCCAGGTTTTCCTCCAGGATTGCCCTGTATTTAGCTCCATACATCTTCCAATAAACTCTGACCAGCTTTCCTGTCCCTGCTGAAGAAAAGCATCCCCACAGCATGATGCTGCCATTACCATGTTTCACAGTGGGGATGGTATGTTCAGGGTCCTGTGCAGTGTTAGTTTTCCACCATACATGGCATTTTGCATTTAGGCCAAAAAGTTCAGCTTTGGTCTCATCTGACCAAAGCACCTTCTTCCACATGGTTATTGTGTCCCCTACATGGCTTGTGGCAAACTACAAACAGGATTTCCTATGGCTTACTTTTAAAAATGGCTTTCTTCTTGCACTCTTCAATTTAGGCCATATTTGTGGAGTACAAAAATAATGGTTGTCCTGTGGACAGATTCTCCCACCTGGGCTGTGGATCTCTAAAGTTCCTCCAGAGTGACCATGGGCCTTTTGGCTGCTTCTCTAATTAGTGCTCTCCTTGTCTTGGCTGTCAGTTTAGGTGGACGACCATGTATTGGTAGGTTTGCAGATGTGCCATACTCCTTCCATTTTCGGATGATGGATCGAACAATGCATTCAAAGATTTTGAAAACCATGTATCATTTTCTTTTCACTTCACACATACTTGCTATTTTGTGTAGATCTAAGACAGTACTGGTGTGACACAGTAAAACTACTGGAATCGATATTAATAAATAATTACAGGTGACATCTCTGATTCTCCATCTTGTCCAGATCTTCATGATGTAGTCCAGCTATGTCTCACCTCTGCTGAGTTTGCCACTCAGACACCTTTGGTTTCTCCGTTTTGCAGTAGATCCTCATCTTCTTTACTAAGACAGGCTCCTCATAATGCTACACACTGTGCCCCTGAATGTAATAGTGACACACACTATGCCTTCTGATAATGTCGCAAGCTGTGTCCACCAAAAATAATACCGCTAAACACTGTGTCACACTAGGCTCCCTTGTATGAATAATTCAATCTACACTGTGCTGCCAGAAATGTATAATAATAACATATGCCCCCAGAAATGAAAAGGGACATCTAAAACTGAAAAAAAATTAAAAAACTACTTAGCTTGTCAGAGCATCCTGGTCACTGCCAGTCTGGAAGTGTGACATATGCATCAACACCCCATGACTGTTGGCCCTTAAAGGGGTTCTCCAGGAATTATTTAAAATGTGCGGCAGCAACCTGTCCTAGAATGTGAGCAGGATGATGTGCCATCACTTGCAAAGTTGCTTAAGGATGCAGGCGGCACAATGATCTGATCATGCCACCTTCATTTCAGAGGAATCGCTGAATGGTGAGACAGGTTGCCAAGGACTTACTTGCACCCAACAGAACCTGACAACTCAATTGTATCTGCATCCTGTGCAAGCTGTTACAATTGAATTCAGGGGAATCGGGTTGGGGTTCCTCTTTTCCCCAGTTCTCCAAACCGTCGCTATTTTAACAAGTGTTTTGGGATAGCTAAAAAGAACTGGTTGTATTCCACCCCTGTATAATTATCGAATTGTCCAGAGGTAGCAAAAAAACATCCAGCTCCTTTTCCTTAAAAACCAATGCTTTATTCTTTCACATTTTCATTTAAAATCCATGTTTACAAATTGTAGTAGAATGTGACGCATTTCGGGACACTTACATATGGGCCCTTTATCCAGAGATTAAAGCAATAAAGCATTGCTTTTTAAGGAAAAGGAGCTGGAGGTTTTTTGCTACCTCTGGATTGTTCACCTGGCCACGTCTTGACCAGTATAGTCCATGTCTCCTTTAAAAAGCTGGAGGAGAGTGCTGCAGTAAATGAACTGTTTCTTTGTAATTATCAAATTGTGGCTGTTGCCCTGACTTCTAATTTACTAGTTTATAGCCATTTTACATATTGAGTTGGAAACTTAGTATGTTTTTTTTTTTTTATTATGTTATTTAAAAAAATGGATCCTGGAAGTCAGAAATTGTCTTCATATGAAATGAACCCATGTGTATCTGAGATAGGTCATTTAGATTGTAAGCCCCATTGGGAACTGGAGCTGATGTAAGTGGCATGGAAAGTGACAGCGCTGTGAAATATATTGGTGTATAATCAACAGAAATAAATTGGTCTCAGATGTCTGTTATTTCTTTAATCAAATCAATACTGTAATGTACAAAGAAAAAAGTGATAAAAATGGTATTTGAAAATGTATGTAATTAGTCTTTCTTGTGTTTTCTTTCCAGCAATGCCCTACCCACATAGCTCGTACAGTTCATCGGGGAGCTCTGGGCCTATCCAATGCTATCGATGTAGAGAGACGTGTAAAGGAGAAGTAGTGAGAGTGCAGACCAACCACTTCCATATCCGTTGCTTCACCTGTCAAGGTATCACTCAGCAATCTACGCGTGTCACTTCAAAAGAAGCTGAAGAAATTCATATATTATTTTTTCACTTTTAATAGTAATTGCCATCTTTTCCAAAAAATGTCAGACTAAGCTTATGTTCACAGTTGCATCAGAGGCTCCATTAAGATCCTCCACCATGGGTTCCCTCACATTTAAAGGGATATTCCCATCAGAGCCCTTCAAGGTGGTGGCTGGAGGACTCCGGTCCGACCACCACCAAGCCGGCTCCCCATAGAAGTGAATGGGAGTGCACCGCGCATGACTGGCCACCACTCCCATTCACTTCTATGGGCTTGCTCAGCTATTTTCGCCGGCCCCATAGAGAATGAATGGAGGGCGCATGCTCAGTGTGCCCTCCTTCACTTTCGGGGCTCCGTTCTCGATATAGATGCGGTTCCCTGCGGTGGGACCCGCACCTATAAGATAATGGGGGCATATCCTAGGATGTGTCCTATGTATGATTAACACATGCTGCACACATTCAACTGATGTTTCTACTCTTCCTCATCATTTTACTGAGAAGGGGACATGATGAGTTTGGGGAGGTGCCCGGCATAATTATCTTCTTTTACGTCAATTTTCTGGCATATAAGAAGACTAAAATCCACGGCAGCTCTGAGCTAGTGTTAAATTCACTTTAGATGCACGGACTGCCGAAGGATGACGTCTAATTTATGACGAGGCCTGCGGGGGATATCATAGCCCAGGGGATATCATAGACCAGCATAAAACTCTTGTCTATGATAAATTCCCCATGTCTCCAGCAAATGAGTGGCATATGTGTGGCTTGTGTCCTGTTTGTGATTTGTTTGTGTGTGGCATGTGTCCAGCATGTCAGTGGTGTGTGTGCAGTAAGGGGTGTAGCTAGAGTGGAAACAGGAGTAGCCCATACTCAGAAGGGGCCCACCCAGGAGGAGGACTAAAAGATGTTATTGTCAGGGGCCCCTCAACAGTATTATTCAATGACATTATATACAATGACACTGTGGGAAACGGAGGGAGCAGCTGCCGGGCCTGCTCTGAGGGCTCAGTCTTGACTAGCCACAGGAGTGGGGGTTGCACAGGAGTCTGCAATTGCAAGGAAATTTCTGGGGGAGAGGGGCCCGTTCAAAGTTTTGCTGTGGGCCCGGTCATTTCTAGTTACGGTACTGTGTGCAGTCTTGTGTCCAATGCATGAATGGACCATGTGATGCATGTCCAGCCTATGAGTTGCATGTATGCAACGCTTGTCCAGGACAGTTCTTGCGAATTGGTCCTTGGCTGTTAATGTCTTCCGCTTTTTGTAAACAAAAATGGTCATTATTTTTCTATGTTCCAGAGGTTGTGCATCAAAAAGCTGCACTACTACCACATTACCCCAACATCCTAAAAAATATCGCATGCCCTAAGATACAAGAGGTTCCCAAAAACATTTCCACATCACTGCGGTAATCTTTACATCAAGACTGGTTCAAAGGAAAACTGGCTTAGTTGCCCATTTTCAGAGCTCCTTTGGAAAATGAAATAATCACTTTGGTTGCTATGGGCAACTAAGCCAGTTTTCATTTGCACCAGTTTTGATAAATCTACCCCTGTGGCTTGAAAGTTGGGGTTAATAGAACAGACAGTTAAAGGGGTTGTCCCATCTCAGACAATGGGGGCATATTGCTAGGATACGCCCCCGTTGTCTGATAGGTGCGGGTCCCACATATACTGTACATAGATAGATTATAGATTCTGCAAGACTTACTGCCAGATACGCTTTTATTTATACCGAGGTTTTAGAATTACAGAAACAATAGCTGCCCATCTGTACAGTGACCTATTTTCTGCTTTGTCGCCACTGTCACCTTTGTCATATCTGATCTTAGGTATAGTGAGGCTTAAACAAGCCCAGAAGGATACACGGCAGCTGATGTATAAAAACCTGCAAAGCATAATACAATTTGCAAGGACCAGAAGTCTTGTTGGCACATTATCATATAAGGGTTGACCTGAGACTTTTATACTTAGGATAGGTCATCAATCAGCTGGTTACTGCGGCACTGCTGCCATTGAAATGAACCATCTCCCACCCCTACACGGTGGACAGAGCGGTGTAATTCCGGTGTTTATTTCTGGCTCCGGAGCAATGGCAGAACTGCTGGTCAACGGGGTGTCGGGAAGCAGAACCCCAGAGATCTGATGACGTGTCCTAAGGTATCAAAGTCCAAAGAACCCCTTAAATATGACATTAAGATTTCAGGCACCTACTGTGTATATATGTATATATAGTGTATTTATCAGTTAGCAGTGACAGACAGGGTCCCCATGAACAGTGTAAGGCTAGTTTCACATCTGTGTCAGAGCTCTCCGGCAGGCTGTTCAGGCAGAGAAAAGCCTGCCAGGCTTCTCCTGATCTGGTATTGCTAGATACTGCACACCGAACCCCATTGACTATAACGGGGTTCGACCGCGACCTGCCAAATTATCGAAATTGGCTGGACAAAAAAAACGCTGTACGCATTGCTTATTATCCAGCTGATTCCCAGCATTCTCTGCCGGAACAGCTGGCCAGATGTAAAGGTAGCTTAAGACACTAGCACTAGGAGCATTACCTGACAAGCTTGAGAGACTTCCACTTTTTGGAAGAGTAAAGGTACCCATGCACCTCCAATACTGCAATTGCTCATTTGGGTGACAACTGTCTTTCCTGACTCTCACATAGATGCTTGGTTCGGCCAATGGGCTGAGGAATTCATATTACAAATCCTATTCTTTTGTCATCGTTATCAGGGGGGAGTCGAGAGACCACATACACTTAAGATTGCCTGCCAGTCCCGCCGAAAACTGGGTTTAATAGTTTAATATGTGGGGCCTTTAGTAGCAGTTTTAGTAGCAGTATTCTTGTTTTAAAAGGTTTTGTGGGAGTATGGTCATGATGGACTATCCTTTATCATATTGGTGGTGGGGGAGGGATGATCAGGGTTGCCAACCGTCCAAAACTTCCTGGACAGTCCTTAAAAATAATTATTTATCATTTTATATCAAAATCCTTGACAACCTTTTTAAGCTTTCAGAGGCAGTCTAACTTGTGGGGGGATTTTTGAGGATTTTGACTTTAAAGTGGGCAAAATTCACAAGAAACCTGGCACCATTCAGCAACATTAATTGCCAAACTGTGGACCTGCAACTCGGCACCACAGGTCAAACTATGTGTGGAAACTTCTATGTGTGGATGAGAAATGTTAAAGGCGTATCCCCATCACAGACAATGGGGGCATATCGCTAGGATATGCCCCCATTGTCTGATAGCTGCGGGTCTCACCTCTGGGACCCGCACGTACAACGAGAACAGAGCGGGGAGAGCTGTGGCTGGAGGACCCTGGGTTTCCCGGGGTCCGGCTACCACCAAGCGCTGCTCCCTGCTGCTCTTATAGAAGTAAATGGGAGCGCACCGCGCACGCGCGGCCCTGCTCACGTTTATTTCTATGGGGCAGACGGAAATAGCCGAGCCATGTCTCGGCTATTTTCGGAGGCCCCATAGAAATGAATGGAGGGCAGCTGCACATGCACAGTGCGCCTCCGTTCATTTCCCCGATTCCTTCTTCATTGTAGGTGCAGGTCCCAGAGGTGGGATCCGCACCTATCAGACAATGGGGGCATCTCTTAGCGATATGCCCCCATTGTATGTGATGGATTGGCAAAACCCCTTTAAGGCTACGTTCACAATAGCATTAGGAGACATCCAGCAGGCTATTCCAGCATATATGCCGGTTTTCAGCCTCACAAAAACTGTGCAGCAACGTTTGTCCAGCCAAAGTCCTACTGGTTCTCAGTATAGTCAACAAGGTCTAGTGTGCAAGCTGCACTTTCTGACTATAACCAGAGAACCGGCAGAGAACAGCCTGCCAGATGTCTTTAAGGGTACTTTCACACTAGCGTTTTCTTTTCCGGCATTGAGTTCCGTCGTCAGGGCTCAATGCCGTAAAAAAACGCTTCAGTTTTATCCTAATGCAATCTGAATGGAGAGAAATCCGTTCAGATTGCATCAGGATGTCTTCAGTTCAGTCACTGTATGGCGTTTTGGACGGAAAAAATACTGCAGCATGCTGCGGTTTTATCTCCATCCAAAATTCCGGAACACATGCTGTATTGCCGGATCTAGGGATTAATTTCTATAGGCATCAAACATACCACATTGACGGATCAGTTCTTCCGGTCAGCGCATGCGCAGAACTTTAAAAGTGTGAAAAAATACATAACGGATCCGTTTCTCCGGATGACAACCTGAGAGATGGATCCGTTCTTGCAATGCATTTGTGAGACAAATGTGTGTCTACAAATGCTGTCTGTTTCAACACAGATTGCCAGATCCAGCAGGCAGTTCCGGCGACGGAACTGCTTGCTGGATCCCTCTGCCACAAGTGTGAAAGTAGCCTAACACCGGTAAGATCTCATCTTCTCTACTGCTATCATATTTTACTGCAGACTGTCCACCTGCAAATCTGAATGGAAAGTCTGCAGCAATATCGTCATGTATTAACAAATCCTTCTTATTTCAGCTTTAAGTATCTATCTATTATCTATCTATCTATTTATCTCATTTCTATCTATTATCTATCTATTTATTAGCAATCAATCTACTGTATCTCTAAACTATCTCTTTAGCATATATTTGTGTTTTATATCTATTTACATATATTTTATTATCTATCTATCTATCTATCTATCTATCTATCTATCTATCTAATATCTATCTATCTATCTATCTATCTATCTAATATCTATCTATCTCCTATCTATCAATCTCCTATCTATCTATCTGTCTGTCTGTCTATCTATCTATCTATCTATCTATCTATCTATCTTGTATCTTCTCTCTATTATCTATCTATCTATCTATGTATCTATCTATCTATCTATCTATGTATCTATCTTGTATCTTCTCTCTATTATCTATCTATCTATCTAATATCTATCTATCTATCTATCTATCTATCTATCTATCTATCTAATATCTATCTAATATCTATCTATGTATCCTCCTATCTATCAATCTCCTATCTATCTGTCTGTCTGTCTGTCTATCTATCTATCTATCTTGTATCTTCTCTCTATTATCTATCTATCTATCTATCTATCTATCTATCTTGTATCTTCTCTCTATTATCTATCTATCTATCTATCTATCTATCTATCTATCTATGTATCTATCTTGTATCTTCTCTCTATTATCTATCTATCTATCTATCTATCTATCTTGTATCATCTATCTATCTATCTATCTCATATCTATCTATCTAGTATCTATTATCTATCTATCTATCTATCTATCTATCTTCTCTCTAAGGAAACATTTCCTCTCTATAGATACCTATAGTCACCACAGTCCATGTACCTTATATGGCCTCCATGAAGTACATCACCTTCCTATGTACTCTTCTCTTACACCGCCCCATAGCTGCAGATTAGTAATGCTCCCAGCATCACTGGCAGTGAAAACAAATTGAACAATCATTCCTGCATTACATTAAGCTGTCAGCTAGGCATGAGCTCAATTTCATTCCTATATGATGATGTATGTGTGAGGTTCCACAGCTCAGCCCCATAGATACCCACTATTGGCCATACAACAGCATACCATTCACATGTACTAAACCTAATGTAGTAGCGTGTCGTTTAGAATGAGGCAAGACCCCAATATACATACATGGAAGCCTGAGCATATTTATTCTGCGCAGGAACTGTTAGATTATTAATCCATCATGTGTTAATTGAAATGATGCCGTGTCGACTAACTGCTAGAATTTCAAGGAAGCATTATGACTTAGGATCAATAAGACGACTAATTACGAGCAATACCGCTGTGAGTTACAATCAATGACACCAGCAGTAGAATAACATTATTTTACCCCCCGTTATACAAGATGTTTCTGCAGTTTCTTTTGTGTTTTTTATTACAGTGTAAATTTAGAGAAAGGAAATATTGGTGCCTTATTTTTTTGTTTGTAGAAAATTTATATCTCTTTATATTTTTAATCAGAGTATGATTTAGATCTCTCCTGATAAGGTGTCCCTACAGGCGCATACGCAGAATTTTTTAAAGGAGCAGGACAGGGTTTGTGACTTTATTTTCATATATTTGCAAAAAAAAACACAAACACGTATGTACACACATACATGCATGCCTTCACACATTGGCCCTATTATATGTCAGAAATCACATGTCCCGCTTGAGCAAAAATCTGTGACTTTGGCGGATTTTATTCCCAATCACCGCATTCCAAAAAGTGGGTGGTGCGGGCCCAGCACATTTATTGCAATTTCTTCCAAGATATTATACCTGAAATCTAAGCCGCCTCGCTTCCTGGTGTAGATTTCCGTTTTGGCTCATGGACTTACACTAAATACCTCTTAACAGGGGCATAACTGCAGGGGAAGCGGATGCTTTGGGGCCCTGACCCGGAAGGGGCCCATCCAAGAGGAGGAGAAGTACTAAAAGATTTTGTCAGAGCCCCTCAACAGTATTATACAATGAAATTATATACAGTCGGCAGTATAGACAGTGTAGAAAACGGATAGAACAGCTGCTGGGCCTGGTCTGAGAGAGAGATCTTTACTAGCCACAGGAAAGGGGGCGGCATGAAAGGAAGGGGTTGTGAAAAAATTACTGGGGGAGGGGGCCCCATTCAAAAATTTGCTGTGGGGCCCAGTCATTTCTAGTTACGCCACTGCCTCTTAATGTTGGTGGCCCGTCCCATGCCAGCTGGGTAGAGATTAATAAATGCCCCCCATGCTATATACATACCTCCACACACAAATATATACCTACATACACACACATATACACTGTGACGCACATACAGCACATAAACACACTCTGACACATACAGTTGATTTCCAGATACCAACATGATCAGATATTCTTCGTAATTCCTTATATAGTCCTTCCTCCGGCATCCATTTTGCTGTGATTCTGTTTTAATGTGATGTTATTTACCATGAAGGCAGTGGTTTTCCCTTTAAATAAGATGTATGCGTATTCTTAGTTCCCTCCCTTCAAAACTGGCAGCGGCAAAAAGACCACCCCGATCTGCCATGCTTAAAGGGGACCTGTCATCATTTCTGAGATGTCTGTTGTAGTAACTACTTGCATCCTCCATGTAGCATCTATTCTTATGACTCTATGTTGCTATTCCTTTCTTAATTCTACTGGAATCTATGAATGAATTGCGAGCAGCTTGCAGTAAAGGTACAGATGGGAGTTACCAGTCCCTGCACAGTCTTACACTGGCAGCCCTGATTGTATATAGTCAGACACCGCCGCTACTGGTAATACCCAGCAGTACCTTTATGGCAGACTGCTTGCAGGAATAATACAGGAATGACACAACATAGAGCCATAAGAATAGATGTTCCAGAATTGGTATTACATGGGGAATGCAAGTAGTTACTATAGCTGACATGTCAGGAGAGGGGACAGGGCCTCTTTCATAGAGGTGCTTATGTCAGCCTTGGAAGTGGTGAGCACATGGGTATGCTCCAGTCGTCAATGATAAAAGGGTGGCGTTCCTGCCATTTGGGGGTTCATTGTGCAGGCTAAGACTGTGTAACAGACCTAAGCCACAAGATACTACTACTGAGATACACTGTGCCAGGCAGAGCATGGGGGTCGTAGGGGCACCTGATCTGTAACAGTGGAAATATTCTGAGAGGAAAAGCCTGATTCTGCTAAACGGTGGTCTTAAGGTGGTAATTCAGCTGGGAAAGCTTTCTGAACACTGGGAGGGAAAGCCATCTTACCACTGCAGCCACCCACTGGGCCTCTCTAACCCTTTTGTACGTGCGCCCTGAGTGATCCAGCTAGTAAGAAGTAATTAGTGCCTAGTTGTACAGAACTCGGACTTGAGTGTGGACTCGACTGGGCCATTTACCCCCTTCCTGACCAAGCCTAAATTTGCAAATCTGACATGTCACTTTATGTGTTAATAACTCTGGAACTATTTTAATTATCCAAGCCATTTTCAGAATCTTTTTTCATGACACATTGTACGTCATGTTAATGGTAAATTTGAGAGTCAATATGTTTTACCATTATTTATTTGAAAAAATCCAAAATGTACCACAAAGTTTGAAAAATTCACTATTAACTAACGCTGGGTTCAGACCTGAGCGTTTCTGAGACGCGCGTTTTCCGCAATTTTGTGCGCATTTTTGGCAATACTTAACGCGCGTTTTACGCGTGTTTGTGTGATTAACTGCAGTGTTGTCCAATGGCCAAATATCCCTGTCTATATGAAGTTTGGCCAATCAGAGTGCATTATGCAAAAACTGTGCCTAGCACTTGGGGTTTGGCCTTTCCAGCATGTTGCAAATTCATAAACGCGCGTTCGAACTTCAAAATTCAAAATGCGCGACAAATGCCCCAAAAAAGCTCAAGTACTTGTTTATGCGTCGGGCGTTTTTCAGCGCGTTCGAACGCGCTTTAAAACGCGAAAATGTGAACCAGTCCCATAGGGAAGCATTGGTTTGCATCGGTTATGTGTTTTACAGCGCGTTCGAACGCGCTGTAAAACGCGCAAGTGTGAACTGAGGGTTACAGCGCATTCGAACGCGCTGTAAAACGCGCAAGTGTGAACTGAGGGTAAATTTGAATTTCTCAGCTTTTTTTCTGCATCAGATAGTGATGCCTCCTAAAATAGTTATTAATTAACATCTGCCATATGTCTATTAAATATGTTGGCATCATTTTGATAACATTATTTTATTTTTTTAGGATATCACAAGGTTTAGACTTTTAAAAACAATTTTTTACATTTTCAAGAAAATTTCCCAAATCAGTTTTTGATAGACCAAGTCAGTTCTAAAGTCACTTTGAGGAACTGACATAATAGAAACCACCCATAAATTACCCCATTTTAGAAACTAAACCTTTCAAACTATTCAAAACCGATTTTAGAAATGTGGTTAACCCTTTAGGTATTCCACATTTTTTACAGATTTTCATTTTAATCAATTTTTTCCTGTAACACAGCAATGATTAACAACAATACAACCCTCAATAATTTATTACCCCAATTCTACAGTTTACATAAATACATATAGTCGTAAACTGCTGTTTGGGCACACCGCAGTGCTCAGAAGGCAAGGAGCGCCATATTGTTTTTGGAGGGCAGATTTTGCTGGAATGGTTTTTTGGGCACCATGTTCCATTTAAAGAGACCCTGAGGTACCCCTATAGTGGAAACCCCAAAAAGGGACATTTTGGAAACTGCACCACCCAAAGATTTTTTAGATGGTGTAGTGAGCACTTTGACCCAACAGGTGTGTCATAGAATCTATAACACTTATAAAGTCATGCAAGACATAGTAGCCCCAGTTACAGGGGTAATACACTCCCCAGAGAGGCTGTACAGCATTATACAGTGCTGTACAGCCTCACTGCAGAGATGATCGAGGTCTAAAGAAGACCCAACAGCTCCTGCAGTCTCCTGACCCCAGCGGTCACATGACCGCCAGGCCGGGACAGGAAGCCCGATTCCTTAGCTGTATACACAGCACTCCCTCCCTATGGGGTGCCTTGCTGACACTGACAGCGGGCCCCCCATTCTGCAGCTGCAGTCTCTGAATGGACGTTCTAAAAACATCCATTCAGAGATAAATCCCGACCCCCAGAAAGTTTATAGTCTATGGGTGGTCATGAGGAGTATTAAACGGGTTGTTTCACTTCAGCAAATGGCATTCATCATGTAGAGAGTTAATACAAGCCACTTACTAATGTATTGTGATTGTCCATATTGCTTCCTTTGTTGACTGGATTCATATTCCCATTACATTATACACTGCTCATATCCAGGGGTTAAGACCACCTCTGCAGAACATATACAAAGTGGCTAGAAGGGGAGCTGCTGTGCATCCATGCCTAGGCACACTCCTACAGTCCTGGCCACCAGAAAGACTCATACTTTTTCCTATAATGTGCAAGCATGACCACCACTGCTGAATTGCAGGGTGGTCGTGACCCCTTTAATGAGGGAAAAATGAAGTGGTTTTGTTGAGTATTACTACGTCTGGCTACTAGACTTTAACTAGGACAAAGCTTGTGGGCAGAGTGGCAGCAAAATTGGGGGTCGGGGTTACTTCCGACTCCTATACTAAAATTTGAATCCCAAATTTTAGGACGTTTGTAACGCCCTAAAAAAGCCAGAAATTCTCCTCTTCAGGTATGGTTGCTTCTTTTGCAGTTCATTTAATGGGAAAGTTCCACAAATACCAGGACAGTTGGCAAATATGGTTACTTTTGCACCACCAGGAACATGATGAATGTACCAGTCATTATTACAATAATGGTCAATTAAAAGCATTATCGTTTTATCTCTAACATTATGATCATAGTCGGCAACATCTCAATGATTTTTCCAGTGAAGAAATTACATTACAAGTTGAGATTGATTAAATTACACTCAGAGTGGGATTGATCGAGAACAAAAGCTTAATATTCGACTTGCTGTGGAGCCAGGTTTCTTTGATACAGGCGGTACATGGCATATTGGTGGAGCTTGTAGAGAATATACCTGGAGATTACAGCTCCACCATCACCTGGTAAGCACTAAATCTTAGGATCTGCACATTACGAGGGGGCCTTTCAGCTGCAATCTCTCATCTATATCACTAGGCATTATATGCCTAATACGCTTTTATTGATTGGAAAGTATTTTTCTTTTAACCCTTTGAGATTTGCACTACAGCCTAGTCATATTTTAGGATTCTGGAGTACAAGATAGAGATAACTCTACAATAAAAGTAACAGATGGCTTTAAACAGTGATGGGACGTGATGTTCTGTTCCTTCTCACCACACTGTGCAGTCGCAGGAGTACAACACTTAGTACATTGTAGTATTTTCCAGTGTAATACAGTGCTAAATAAAACAGTATAAGGCCTCCTTCACACACACTTTTTTAAGTGTTTTTTTAAAGAGGACCTGTCACCACGAAATGCAGTGCAATCTGCAGGCAGCATGTTATAGAGCAAGATTTGCAGAGCACCCTGGAGGAGACGATGCAGAGGATGGGGGTGGTAGTGGCCTTGATGAAGTGTTTTGTCACTGTTTATTACCTCAGGCCGTTGCTCTCTGGTAGTGATGAGCGGCAGGGGCAATATTCGAATTTGTGATATTTTGCGAATATTTGGTAGAATATTCATCATATATTCGCGAATTTGCGAATATTTTCTTGATTGCGAAAATCGGCAATGTAATATGCGCGTATTGCGCGCGCAATACAGGCGTGGGTCACTTTTGCTACTTTTTTGAGGCTGCTAGAATGGCAGAACATTACAATAGCATGGCAGAACATTACAATAGCTTTATATGCAGATAGAGTGCTGCAATATATTCGGGATTGCGCAAATCGGCAATTAATGATGCAAATATTTTGGTGCAATACGTGCAACTTCACATTTTAGCAGGTCTGACTACATATTAGTGATTGGTGCACTAAGTATTGTTGTGAACTTGTGACATCACATCATTATGTCTGTAGCATGTATGTATGGACAGCAGAACCTGTCACACTACCTAACACCCAGCACTGGAACCTATCAGCTACACTATATCACTATCTAACCTACACTATATCACAATCTAACCTACACTATCTCCCACTAACTATCTGTATTATATATATAAGCTAACTAACTATGTAATGTAATGACACAGGAAAGCAGAGAGCACAGCAATGACACTGCTGTCTCTCTCAGAACTGTAATAAACTGCAGAAAATGGCTGCTGGGGAGGTTCTTATATACTAAAGGGGTAGGCAACTTTCCTATTGGTTGCTAGGGATGTTGCTAAGCTCAGACAAAGACATTGCAGCCTTCTCATTGGCCCACAAGCAAGAAGCAGGGAGGGATCATGGGTTCAGATGAAAAAAAATCTAGAATATTCGAAAATACAAATATATAGCACTATATTCTAAATATTCGCAAATTCTCGAAGTGGCGATATTCGCGATTAAAATTCGTGATTCGAATATTAGTGCCCAACACTACTCCCTCGTAATTGGTGCACTGGAAATGTAGTTTTGAAGGATAAGGCCAGAAGAAAACATAGAACAGTCTTTTCTATGTTGTGTAAAATGTAACTTTCCCATTTAAATATTATTTTTATTAAATTTGTTATCCATGTATATTATTCGCAGCAAAAGAAATGCGAATTTTCATAACCTACTAATGTTTGTATTAACTGACAAAATTTAATAAAATGTAACTTTCAATAGCAGCAATTTCCAAGTGCAATTTTCTGGCACCAGTAAGGATTACGGAGTTAGGTTGCATGGCTGCCATTTTGTACTAGTATTGTACTTGCCTAGTAGTAGTCTGGGTGATGGGTGTCTTATCAGTAGTCCCTCAACCTACAGCAGTGTATTTACACTGAACAAAAATATAAGCACAACACTTCGGTTTTGCTCGCATTTTGCATGAGCTGAACTCGAAGATCTGAACCATTTTCTATATACACAAAAGACCCAGTGCTCTCAAATATTGTTCACAAATCTGTCTAAATCTGTGTTAGTGAGCACTTCTCCTTTGCCGAGATAATCTATCCCACCTCACAGGTGTGGTATATCAAGGTGCTGATTGGACAGCATGAATATTGCACAGGTGTGCCTTAGACTGCCCACAATAAAAGACCACTCTGAAATGTGCAGTCCACACAGCACAATGCCACAGATGTCGCAACATCTGAGGGAACGTGCAATTGGCATGCTGACTGCAGGAATGTCTACCAGAGCTGTTGCCCATGCAATAATGTTCATTTCTCTACCATAAGCCGCCTTCAAAGGCGTTTCAAAGAATTTGGCAGTACTTCCTCACAACCGCAGACCACGTGTAACCACACCAGCCCAGGACCTTCACGTCCAGCATCCTGTCTGCCATCTGCCCTGAACAGCGAAAACTGGGACTCATCCTTGAACAAAACGCCTCTCCAACATGCCAGACGCCATGGAATGTGAGCATTTGCCCACTCAAGTCAGTTACGACGACGAACTGCAGTCAGGTCCAGACCCCAATCAGGATGACGAGCATGCAGATGAGCTTCCCTGAGACGGTTTCTGACAGTTTGAGCAGAAATTTTTTGGTTATGCAAACCGATTGTTGCTGCAGCTGTCCAGGTGGCTGGTCTCAGACAATCATGGAGGTGAACATGCTGGATGTGGAGGTCCTGGGCTGGTGTGGTTACACGTGGTCTGCGGTTGTGAGGCCAGTTGGATGTACTGCCAAATTCTCTGAAACGCCTTTGGAGATGGCTTATGGTAGAGAAATGAACATTCATTGCAACAGCTCTGGTAGACATTCCTGCAGTCAGCATGCCAATTGCACGCTCCCTTAAATGTTGCAACATCTGTAGCATTGTGCTGTGTGATCAAACTGCACGTTTCAGAGTTACCTTTTATTGTGGGCAGTCTAAGACACACCTGTGCAATATTCATGCTGTCTAATCAGCACCTTTATATGCCACATCTGTGAAGTGGGATGTAGAAAGTGTTTCAGATCTTTTGAGTTCAGCTCATGCAAAATGGGAGCAAAACCGAAAGTGTTGCGTTTATATTTTTGTTCAGTGTATATGCTGGTCTCAGCTGGCCAGTCTGCTGTCTGTCTTCTCAAGTATTTACTTGAGTATAATTGTTGGTTGTTTTCTCTGGAGAATCCTTCTTTGGAGCAGGAACTCTGCAGTGTGCTTCCAATTGTCTCCGTCTGGACAGTATCTCCCCCTCCTAACTCTTACCAAGAGGGGAGGAACAGGGTGGTTAACCTTGGTCCTGCCAACCATTTGCCAATCCATTTCCTTAACTAGTTGATATGGCCACATCACATAAAAAATATATAACAATATAATACATTACAAACTATGTGATGCGGAATGCACACGGCCGGTGCCCAGTGTATTGCAGACCCACTGTATGCGGGCCACAATACAGCAAATGAGGGGCAACAGTCATGTGAACAAGCCCTTACACAAAGAATGGTATCACTGATAACACCTCCCCTGTGTACAACTATCAATTACTCTTAGCTATCTATGTATACACACTTACACAGGAAATTATATCAATCACTGACAACACCTCCCCTGTGTACAACTATCAGTGACTGACAGCTATCTCTATATACACACTTACACAGAGAATGCTTTCAATAACTGATAACACCTCCCCTGTGTACAACTATCAGTCACTGACAGCTATGTACACACACTTACACAGAGAATAATATCAATGACTGATAACACCTCCCCTGTGTACAACTATCAGTGACAGATATCTTTATATACACACTTACACAGAATGCTATCAGTCACTGATAAAACCTCCTCTGTGCACAGCTATCAGTGACTGACAGCTGTCTATGTATGCATACTTACACAGAGAATGCTATCAATCACTGATAACACCTCCCCCATGTACAGCTATCAGTGACTGACAGCTATCTCTGTATATACACTTACACACAGAATGCTATCAATCACTGATAACACCTCCCCCATGTATAGCTATCAGTGACTGACAGCTATCTCTGTATACACACTTTCACAGAGAATGCTACCAATCACTGATAACACCTCCCCCGTGTACAACTACCAGTGACTGACAGCTATCTCTGTATACACACTTACACAGAGAATGATATCAATCACTGATAACACCTCCCCGTGTACAACTATCAGTGACTGACAGCTATCTATGTATACACACTTACACAGAGAGAATGCTATTTAATCACTGATAACACCTCACCTGTGTACAACTATCAGTGACTGACAGCTATCTATGTATACAAACTTACACAGAGAATGCTATCAATCACTGATAACACCTCCCCTGTGTACAACTATCAGTGACTGACAACTATCTATGTATACACACTTATACAGATAATGCTATCAGTCACTGATAACACCTCCCCTGTGTACAACTATCAGTGACTGACAGCTATCTATGTATACACACTTACACAGAGAATGCCATCAATCACTGATAACAGCTCCCCTGTGTACAGCTATCAGTGACTGACAACTATCTTTATACACACTTACACAGAGAATGCCATCAATCACTGATAACATCTCCCCCATATACATCTATAAGTGACTGACAGCTATCTATGTATACACACTTACACAGAGAATACTATCAATCACTGATAACATCTCCCCTATGTACAACTATCAGTGACTGACAGCTATCTATGTATACACACTTACACAGAGAATGCTACCAATCACTGAACACACCCCCCCTTGTACAGCGATCAGTGACTGACCGTTATCTATGTATGCACACTTGGCATTCTTGTGTATCAATCACTGATACCACCTCCCCCGTGTACAACTATCGGTGACTGATAGCATTCTCTGTATACACACTTTCACAGAGAATGCTACCAATCACTGATAACACCTCCCCCGTGTACAACTACCAGTGACTGACAGCTATCTCTGTATACACACTTACACAAAGAATGCTATGAATCACTGATAACACCTTCCCTGTGTATAACTATCAGTGACTGACAGCTATCTATGTATACACACTTACACAGAGAATGCTACCAATCACTGAACACACCCCCCCTTGTACAGCGATCAGTGACTGACCGTTATCTATGTATGCACACTTGGCATTCTTGTGTATCAATCACTGATACCACCTCCCCCGTGTACAACTATCGGTGACTGATAGCATTCTCTGTATACACACTTTCACAGAGAATGCTACCAATCACTGATAACACCTCCCCCGTGTACAACTACCAGTGACTGACAGCTATCTCTGTATACACACTTACACAAAGAATGCTATGAATCACTGATAACACCTTCCCTGTGTATAACTATCAGTGACTGACAGCTATCTATGTATACATACTTACACAGAGAATACTATCAATCACTGATAACACCTCCCCCATGTACAGCTATCAGTGACTGACAGCTATCTATGTATATACACTTACACAGAGAATGCTATCAATCACTAATAACACCTTCCCTGTGTATAACTATCAGTGACTGACAGCTATCTATGTATATACTCTTACACAGAGAATGCTATCAATCACTAATTACACTTCTCCCAAGTTCAACTATAAGTGACTGACAGCTATGTATACACACTTAAACAGAGAATACTATCAATCACTGATAACACCTCCGCCATGAACAACTAGCAGTGACTGACAGCTATCTCTGTATACACACTTACACAGAGAATGTTATCAATCACTGATTACACCTCTCCGTGGACAACTATCAGTGACTGACAGCTATCTATGTATACACACTTACACAGAGAATGTTATCAATCACTGATTACACCTCTCCCAAGTACAACTATCAGTGACTGACAGCTATGTATACACACTTACACAGAGAATGCTATCAATCACGGATAACACCTCCCCTGTGTACAACTATCAGTGACTGACAGCTATCTATGTATACACACTTACACAGAGAATGCTATCAATCACTGATAACACCTCCCCTGTGTACAGTTATCAGTGACTGACAGCTATCTATGTATACACACTTACACAGAGAATGGTATCAATCACTGATAACACCTCCCCTGTGTATAACTATCAGTGACTGATAGCTATCTATGTATACACACTTACACAGAGAATACTATCAATCACTGATAACACCTCCGCCATGTACAACTATCAGTGACTGACAGCTATCTTTGTATACACCCTTACACAGAGAATGCTATCAATCACTGATAACATCTCCCCCATATACAACTATCAGTGACTGACAGCTATTTATGTATACACACTTACACAGAGAATGCTATCAATCACTGATAACACCTCCCCTGTGTGTAACTATAAGTGACTGACAGCTATCTATGTATACACCCTTACACAGAGAATCTGCTCAGTTTCTCCTGCTCTATAACATGCTGTTTACAGATTGCACTGCATTTTGTGACTTTACCTTTAAACGTTTGTAAAAAAAAAGTGTTTTAAAATGTCTCTTTTATTGGTGTTTAAAACATACTTTTTTCTAGCCTTCTAATCAAGACATATTGGAAAATATTGGAATAATGGAAAGAATATACACAAAAAACTCTGATAAACATTGCCACTAAAAAAACTCTACAAAAACAGTTAAACATGCCTAATCCGTCCAGCTTAGCTATGAAGTACCACTGCAAAGTACTGCTTATGCCCAAGGTGCCATGTTTCTTATAGCTATGCAGTGGCAATATAATATTGTCATGCCTTGACCATATAATAGTGACATTTTAATCCTGTACTGTTTGTACACAGCGCTGCATATGTATATTTCTCTAGTCTTTAGTGCCATCTTTTCCCCTCTGGCGCTTGCCATTAACACTTGTAATGCATGTTGGTGATATGTGCATATGTCTTCCTGGGTATAAAGATCTGCGGTATCAGAATCCTCATTGAAAATCCTTAGCTTCCCCATGGATATTACATCTTAATGCACCGTGAGCAAACTGTTATTATCATTCTCTACAATATAGCACAAATTTGATGTAAAATGACATACGTCTGCCATAGTCACTGTATGATTGCATTGCTTGTATTGCATTAGTCTAGCCGGCACAGTCAAAATATCATGCATATTTCATGCATGTTAAAGACCCAGATAAATTATTTCCTGGAAGTGAATTATGATTGGGGCAGAACAAGTGCGATTATTGCTATTATCGATTGGTTACAGACTCCAAGGAAGATTTATTTTCTTTTTGTGACAGAAATTGGCTCATCGTAGTGGAACTTCTTTCAATGAATACATTTTCTAGGTTTGCAAGCAGCTTTTGTTACGTTTTCTAAGATCTGTCTTTCTTTTGTTACAGTGTGTGGCTGTGATCTGGCCCAGTCTGGATTCTTCTTTAAGAATGGAGAGTATATCTGCACACGCGATTACCAGCAACTCTATGGGACCCGGTGTGACAGCTGCAGAGATTTCATTACAGGAGAAGTCATTTCAGCGCTTGGACGAACATATCATCCGAAATGCTTTGTATGCAATATGTGCAGGTAAATTGTATACACTGTTACATTCATACATACAAACGGAATATGAAGGGCTATAGCAAGGCAGTTGAAAATCCCACCACAATAGTAACAAATAATATAATATAGTAATATTTTGCCATAAAAAGGCACAGTGTGAATTTCAGTCTGACTTATGAAATTGCTGATGTTAGTAAAATTTAACCCCTTAAAGGGGTTATGACTAATGTAAAAAATTAAAAGAAGACATCATATAGTCCATGACAATCTCTTTCTAACAAAGCTAGAACCAGCCCTGTACCTCACATGGATCCAGAGATCTCCCCATTCATTGCTCTGCTACATTTATATCAAGCTGGCAGCTCAGGGGAGTGTCTTTTCTGCTGCAGCTAAGGGGGGCGTGTCTCAGCTCTCCCTATCACAGTTCAGGACAGCTCAGGAGGCGTGTCTTTTCTGCTACAGCTCAGGAGGTGTGTCTTTTCTGCTTCAGCTAAGGGGGCGTGTTCATGCTCTCCCTATCACAGCTCAGGTGGCAGGTGAAGGATGAAACTAAGCATGTGCAGCCATCTCAGTGAGCCGGACAAAGACATAAGAAAAAACACAAACAGCAGGTGGCGCCATACAGATACATTTTATTGAATAAATCAGTGGCTATGCAAAATTTTTAATTACATGCAATAACAAAAATATTCAGATCCAGGTGCTGGTTTGAAAACTGTAGAATGTTTTTCGTGGGACAGCCCCTTTAAGTACCAGGCCCGTATTTGCATTTTTGTTTTTTCCATCCCCAGGTTCCAATAGTCACAACTTTCTTTTAAATTTTCCATCCATATAGCCATATCAGGGCTTATTTTTAGCAGAATAAGTTGTATGTTTTTAGTGGCACCATGTCTTGTATTGGAAAACTGGAAAAAAAATTATTTGTGGAGTGAAATTGAAAAAAACAACACAATTCCGACAAGGTTTTTTGGGTTTTGATATTACAGTGTTCACTGTGCGCTAAAAATGACATGATGTCCTTATTCTGCAGCTCAATACAATTAAGGTGATACCAAATTAGATTTTTTTTTTTAAACTTCCTTTAAAAAAAAAAAAAAAAAACTTTGAAACCATTCAAAATTTTCTGACAGCCATAACTTTGTTTTATATTGCTGTCTACAGAGCTGTATGAGGGCTTGTTTTTGCACGACGAAATGTATATTTTATTGGTAGGACACATACAACTTTTAGATGACTGTTTTTTGGGGGGATAAGGTGACTAAAAAATGGCGAATCACGTTTTTATTTTCCATTACATCGTACACAGCACAGGAAAAAAAATATATATTTTAATAGTTCAGACATTTTTGGATGTGGCGATACCTGTTATGTTTATCTTTTAATTGTTTATTTTTTATATGTAAAATTTTAAAAAGAGCAGTGGTTTGAACTTTTAATATTTTTATGTTTTTTAAACTTTTTTTTACATAGTATCCTGTAGCTGCCTTTGGTGACTGGGATTTAGCCACCTTTAGCAGGCCCCAGTCTGTCATGGTAACCGATCAGAGACCCGTGATTTCACTGTGGGGTTCCCAATGGAAGGCAGAGCCCACTCTATACATTCCCTCAGCCACTATGACGTACAAGTACGTCACGGTGGCTGAAGGGGTTAAATAAGGGAATATTTTCAAAGTATTATTATTAAATGGTGGTACTGTATGTCATGCAGGCTTAGGGGCTTTTTGCACCATGTTTTTGTCTCACGCTTTACATATATACTTTATAGAAAAAAGGATGCAAAAGTGTTATACACTATGCTTCTCCATCCAGTAAAAAATGTGTACTGTACGTTTACTGATACTTTTTTTTACAATGGAGCCCTAGGGTGATGGATGCCACTGTATGGACATGTGTTTAATAGATAAATCATGTGTATACATTAAACCTGGGATAAAAATTTTATGTGAACACATCCTTAGTCCTCATGCACATGGCCGTATTACAGGTACTAAGGCATCCATACATGTCTTCAGAATGGTACCTCTTTAAACCATCTCATATACAGTCATGAAGAATTGTTTTTGTGATGGACTCTGCAGGAAACTGAGTGAAAACCATGAAGCTATGTTCTGTTGGTAGATATAATATTTCTCTGGAATCTGTTGATTCAGCCAGTTTCCAGAAGGGATAATGTCAAGGCCGCTACACATCAAAGCAAAGTTAGCCAAAACTGACCAATTTCACTAGGAGTCTTCCCATTATTTTTTGTGTATGGAGGTATCTCAAAAGATTTGTGATGTTGAATTCGAACACAGCACGAGGATGTGGGTTGCGAGCACCTGGGGTAGGGTGTTTCATTTTGTAATCCAAAAAAAAATATTTCTAATTTGTACAAACTTTCCTTATGCCCTGAGTCTCATCGATGTAAAAGATATATATGCCAAATTTCAAGAAGATTGGATAATATTTAGGGGTTGCACACTTTGATCAGGCAAAAAATAAGATTTTTTAATGTTAATTACTTTTATTGGGAAAACTAGAAATCACAAACTTAAAATAACATTAAAACTAGACACTAAGATTAATAGGTAGTATGATAGGCAAAACATGTGTTATATTAATCAACTTTGAACAATGCAATCCCTTCTTTCGTTAGCTTGGTGACGACTTTTCTGTGATGCTCGACTTCCCTCAACAAGAATTGTTTTTGTTGTTCGTCCCTGACCGATTCGTTAAACTTTTTTATCAGAGCAATTCCTTTCTGCGGTATCTTTTACCACCTTAAGAGCGTTCACATGGCTTCTTAGAGAATCACTGCAGTATTCTGTCACGTGATGGATCCCAAACAATTCAAAGAACGTCTTTGTTTTATTAGTAACGAAATGGCTCAAGTCTTTTCCTTCTAAAACTAGGTTTTTACCCTCTAATCGTTTCATTTCCTTTTTCTTTACAGATTTGGTTCCTAAATTTTTAGTCATATTTCCTTAACAGCCTGAGTAATACATTCGTCCAAAAAAGCCTATCCTACGTTGGTTTCTGACAGATACCAAAGGTGTCTCTTAGCAACTGTGAGAGCGCTTTTTTTGATGTCTGCATCTGGGTAAGTGCTCAGAAGCTGAAGCATATCCGAATCATTCTTTGGAGCCCATCGACTTACAATTGCCTCGTGCCATAAGCGAACATATATGAGGCTGACAAAATGTGCAACCCGTTTCATTCCTTTCAATTCTCGTTGAGGAATATTCAACTGTTTAGTGAAGAGGACAATTTTAAGCGAAAATATTGCCTTTGCCATCCACCTTGCTTGATGCAGAGCCCCTGGTATCCTGAAACTGAAGTCGTTTTTAGACCAACCTCCTAGGTACAGGAGTGAGAGTTGTAATAAAAGTGACCAATGTGTGCAACCCCTAAATATTATCCAATCTTCTTGAAATTTGGCATATATATCTTTTACATTACTGAGATTTGGGGCGTAAGCAAAGTCATATGAAAATCACATCTTTGGAAAAATAAAACACCCTAGCCTGGGACCTGGGTTGCCAGCGTCTGGGGCAAGACAAGTGTTGCACCCCCTAACCTGTGGACGCACCTATCTATTAGCAGGATCTGAATTTTCACTCTGTTCCATCAGCCAACTCAGCTGAGGGGCTTTTTATCTCTGATCTCTGATCTTAACACTCAATATAGCTCAATTTGTATCACTTACTGATAAGAATGTGGCTTAAGGCACCATTACACGGGCTGATTCTCAGTCAGATGATTGCTAAAAAATGTTCATAGGAACGCTCGTTAGCAATTATCTGGCAGTGTAAAGGTGCCGCTGATAACCCGGTCACTAAAAACGTTGTTTGCTTTCAGCAAGTCATGTTGTGTCAACAGCCTCTGCTGCCAACAAACAGCAAGTCTGTATGGGGACGAACGATGGCATTAGTGATCACTCCTCGGCATACTGCGGAGGAGATCACTGTGTGTAAATACAGTGCTCTCCTTCACTGACGAGCAGGTGCTTGTTAGGAAGGAAGGGGGCTTTAAATAAGTGTTTATGACCTTTTGGTAATCTAGAGATAAGGTTTACAAAATGACTGACACAAAGTGAAAATAAAAAGTAGGATTTACACAGCTAGACAAACAGTTAACCCTTTGTGACAGAACGGCTCAAAATTTTTAATAAAGACCAATTGAAAAAATTATTTTTAGCCAAAAATGAGTAAAATACAATCATAAAAAAATTACCGTGCACGTAGTCTTTAACCTCTTGGGGACACAGGACGTACGGGTACGCCCTGATGACCTGGTACTCAAGGATACAGGATGTACCCGTACATCCTGTATATTTCCGATCACCGCTGTGCAGTGTCATTCAGCAGGTACCTTGGGACAATGCCGAGGGTGGTCCTGTGACCCCCGTATCGGAGATCGTCAATTCATACCTGCGGTTTGCAGCGATTTAGGCAGTTTCTGATCAGAAACTTAAAAATGGCGTAATTTTGTTTGCAATTGCCCCCCCTGAAGCCCTCTTACTGATTGGCTGGCGGACGATGCAAGGGGGGGTGTTGCGGGCTGTGCGGAAGCGGGCGGTGCGGAAGGCCTCCTCTCTAATATCATGTGCTGACACTCTGCTAGAAACGGCTGACATCTGTGGTGTGATGTCAGCCGTTTAACCCCTTCCATGCCACGGTCTGTGCGGACGTTGTATGGAAGGGGTTAACAGGGAGGGAGCTCCCTCCCTCTCCAATCGGGGGCTGCTGAGCCCTTGCAACCCTGATTCTTAACGGGATCACAGAGGGAGGGGGCTCCCCTCCCTCGCCATCACCCGCTGCTCTGTTCTGGCAGCAGGTGATGGCTACCATGGCATCTTCACAGGCGTCCTGCTTGCCGTGGTAATAGTAACTCTGATCAGACTTCTGCTAAAGGCAGAAGTTTGATCAGACTGTGTAAAGTAAAAAATACAGTACAGTACACTATATAGTGTACTGTACTGAATTATACAGACATCAGACCCACTGGATCTTCAAGAACCAAGTGGGTCTGGGTCAAAAAATGTAAAAAAAAAATGAAAAAAAGGTAAAAATAAAAAAAACACATTTATCAATGAATAAAAATTTAAAAATAAAATACACTACACATATTAGATATCGCCGCGTCCATAAAAACCTGCTGTATAAAAATATCACATGACGTAACCCCTCAGATGAACACCATAAAAAAAATATAAAATTGTGTAAGGAAAGCCATATTTTCTCACCTTACATCACAAAAAGTGTAATACCAAGCGATCAAAATGGTGTATGCCTCTCAAAATAGTACCAATCAAACCGGCCTCTCATCCCACAAAAAATGAGCCCCTACATAGCACAATCGCCCAAAATACTTAAAAAATATGGCTCTGAGACTATGGAGACACTAACATGATTTTTTTTTTTTTTAAATGCTGTTATTGTGTTAAAGTAAAATAAATAAATAAAAAGTATACATATTAGGTATCGCCGCATCCGTAAAAACCTGCTCTATAAAACTATCACATGATCTAACCACTCAGGTAAATAGCGTAAAAAAATTAAATAAAAACAGTGTAAAAAAATTTTTTGTCACCCCACATCACAAAAAGTGTAATAGCAAGCGATTAAAAAGTTATATGCCTCCCAAAATAGTACTAATAAAACCGGCATCTCATCCCACAAAAAATGATACCCTATATAGGACAATCGCCCAAAAAAATAAAAAAATATGGCTCTCAGACTATGGAGACATTAAAACATGATTTTTTTGGTTTTAAAAATGATATTATTGTGTAATACTTAAAGAAATTAAAAGTATACATACTATATATCGCCGCGTCCATAATCACCTTCTCTATAAAAATAACACATGACCTAACCCCTCAGGTGAACACAGCAAAAAAAATAATATAAATATGGTGTCAAAAGCAATTTTTGTCACCTTACATCACAAAAAGTGTAATAGCAAACGACCAAAATGTTATATGCACCCCAAGATAGTGCCAATAAAACCATCATCTCATCCCGCAAAAAATGAGCCCCTACATAAGACAATCGCCCTCCCAAAAAATATATATATATCGCTTTCAGTATGTGGAGACACTAAAAATATTTTTTTTCAAAAATGCTTTATTATGTAAAACTGGGCCAAAAAGTAGTCATATTTGGTATTTTCGGCTCCGTAACAACCTGCTCTATATAAAAAGCACACGATCTAACCTGTCAGATCAACGATGTAAATAACAAAAAATAAAAACCGTCCCAAAACAACTATTTTTTTTGCAAATTTTCCATTTTAATCCATATTTACAGTAACAAAGCAAGGGTTAACAGCCAAAAAAAACTCAATATTTATTGCCCTGATTCTGTAGTTTGCAGAAACACCCCATATGTGGTGGTAAACTGCTGTATGGCCAAACGGCAGGGCACAGAAAGAAAGGAACGCCGTATGGTTTTTGGAAGGCAGATTTTGCTGGACTGGTTTTTTGATAACATGTCCCATTTGAAGCCCCCCTGATGCACCCCTAGAGTACAAACGCCAAAAAAGTGACTCCATCTAAGAAAGTACACCCCTCAAGGTATTTAAAACTGATTTTACAAACTTTGTTAACCCTTTAGGTGTTCCACAAGAGTTATTGGAAAATGGAAATGAAATTTCAGAAATTTTATTTTTTATTACCTTTCTTAAAAAAAAGTGTAACATAGAGCAACCAAAAATCATATGCACCCTAAAATAGTACCAACAAAACTGCCACCCTAAACCGTAGTTTCCAAAATGGAGTCACTTTTTAGAATTTCTACTGTAGGGGTGCCTTAGGTGGGTTCAAATGGGACATTGTGTCTAAAAACCAGTCCAGGAAAATCTGCCTTCCAAAAACCATATGGCGTTCCCTTCCTTCTACGCCTTGCTGTTTGACCATACAGCAGTTTACAACCACGTATGGGGTGTTTCTGCAAACTACAGAATCAGGGCAATAAATATTGTTAACCCTTGCTTTGTTACTTGAAAAAATGGATTAAAATGGAAAATTTGCCAAAAAAAGTCAAAATTCTGAAATTTTATCTCCATTTGCCATTAACTCTTGTGGAACACCCAAAGGGTTAACAACGTTTGTAAAATCAGTTTTGAATACCTTGAAGGGTTTAGTTTCTAGAATGGGGTCATTTTTGGGTGATTTTATTATATAAGTCTCACAAAGTGACTTCAGGCCTGAACTGGTCCTTAAAAAGTGGGTTTTGGAAAATTTCAGAAAAATTTCAAGATTTGCTTCTAAACTTCTAAGCCTTGTAACTTCCCCAAAAAATAAAATGGCATTCCTAAAATGATCCATACATGAAGTAGACATATGAGGAATGTTAATTAATAACTATTTTTGGAGGTATTACTATGTATTATAGAAGTATAGAAATTGAAACTTGGAAATTTGCTAATTTTTCAAAATATTTGCTAAGTTTTGAATTTTTTTACAAATAAAAATGAACTTTTTTAACCACTGTCATGAAGTACAATATGTGATGAAAAAACTGTCTCAGAATGGCCTGGATAAGTAAAAGCGTTTTAATGTTATCACCACATAAAGTGACACTGGTCAGATTTGCAAAAAATGGCCTGGTCCATAGGGTGAAAATGAGCCTGGTCCCTAAGGGGGTAAAGTGGCCCTGGAAAAAAAAATCTATAAGTGGCCCATGTTGTAGTCGGGTCCGAATTGACAGAAGGCAGGACAACACAAGTAGGCAGGGCCAAAAGAAGTAGGCAGGGCCTGAAATACTGTAGTGCAGCACACAATATTGCCTCAACAGAAGGAAACTCCACAGTGCAGCACAAAATACTACCACGCTCACCAAAGTGCTCAACTGTATCACTGTCCTGAGGACAGTGATACAGTTGAGTTCAGGAGAGCACGTGACGCTGTGAGCCAGGTGCATAATTACTTAATGCTGAGAGCATCAGATCATTATGTACCCATCTGGAAGCAGTTAGGAGAGCTCTGGTGGCCCCATGGGCATAGGTCCACCGGGAAATTTCCCTGTAAGGTCTATATCCAATCCGCCCATGCCACGGGATCCACTAGAGGATGAGACATAGCCACGTCCTCTATTCCCTGCATAGCACTCATTGACGTTTGAATGCTATGTATTGAGCAAAGAAGGTAGAAGCAGTAATAAACCACTTCTGTCTTCTTCTTTACCTTAGTGCGTAATGCTCAATATATGGCGCTTGGTGTTGGGTATTAATCCGAAGCACTGTACATGTATGGTACCATATCTCGACAAGATTGCAGGAGCTTTAATCTGGCACCATACATGTACAGCACTTAATTGTTATCGAGTTAATAAGGAGGATTACTACTGTGGGGGCCGAAATAGAGTCTGGGAATGTTACTAGTACTACTCTAAGCCTGCTGTGAATATCACTTAAACTCTCACAGTAATAATCCTCCATTATACTTCATTATGCACCCAGTCCCAGTTCCACTCACTAAAATTCCCTCTTAAAAAAAAAAAACGCTGCAGGGACACATTGCTCAGCATTGTTCAGAGACGGTGGCCTGTGTTCTGCATCCAATTGCTCCATACCGAAGTGGCTTCTGGCTTAGGAGGCCAAGGAGAGATCCAGATGCACGCTCTTATGTCTCGTCAGTACATGCTCACTGCACGTATCCTGTCATTAAGGCCCCTTTCACACGGGCGAGTTTTCCGCGCGGGTGCAATGCGTGAGGAGGACGCATTGCACCCGCACTGAATCCTGACCCATTCAGTTCTATGGGGCTGTGCACATGAGCGGTGATTTTCACGCATCACTTTTGCGTTGCGTGAAAATCGCAGCATGTTCTATATTCTGCGATTTTCACGCAACGCAGGCCCCATAGAAGTGAATGGGGATGCGGAAAATCGCAAGCATCCGCAATCATGTGCGGATGCGTTGCGATTTTCCCGCATGGTTGCTAGGATACGATCGCGATGGGGACCCGATCGTTATTATTTTCCTTTATAACATAGTTATAAGGGAAAATAATCGCATTCTAATTACAGAATGCAATGTGCCCCGGCTTTAAGGGTTAAAAATAATAAAGAGTTAACACCTTCTCCCATTGTCGCGCAGAGCCCCAGAACGTCTTCTCTCTTGATAGTTTGGATGCTTGAGGACCTGTGGTGACGTCACAGGGTCACATGGTCCAATCATAGAAGCATTTGAGTGGACCATGTGACCCATGTGATCCTGTGACATCACGGCAGGTCCTTCATCCAATGTTGGATGAAGGACCTGCCGTGATGTCACAGGATCACATGGGTCACATGGTCCACTCAAATGCTTCTATGATTGGACCATGTGACCCTGTGACGTCACCACAGGTCCTCAAGCATCCAAACTATCCAGAGAGAAGACGTTCTGGGGCTCTGCGCGTACAATGGGAGAAGGTAAGTTAACTCTTTATTATTTTTAACCCTTTAAAGCCCGGGGCACATTGCATTCTGTAATTAGAATGCGATTATTTTCCCTTATAACTATGTTATAAAGGAAAATAATTACACATACAGAATACTCATCCCGAAACCAGACTTCAGTGATGAAGTCTGACTTCGGGTCTGGGTACCAAGCATGCGGATTTTTTCACGCGCGTGCTCAACGCACTACAAACGTTAGCACACGCGCGGAAAAATCGTGGCGATTCCCGCAACGCACCCGCATCTTATCCGGGCGTCAAACATGACGCCCGTGTGCAAGAGGCCTAACTGAATGGTGATGGTGAAATGTGTGCAGTGTGCTGCCTGCATCAGAGGCAACCTTCCGCCACCCCCCTCCACACCTCCACACCCCCCACGCTACACCACTGTGTCAATGCTGGGTTCAAGGGAGATAAGCCACTGCTGGAGGTGACTGGCAGTTTTTATTACCATCTCCTTATTAAGAATACATTGAGCATACAATGTAGTGGTATGGGTTTTGTTTTTACAGAGTTTTCTATGATGTATAAACTGACCTGATACTTTCATTTTCTGTGTCAGTATGATTATAACAATACCCCACATGTATAGTTTTGTGTTAAAATTTTTTATTTGCATCCCCATATTCTTACCCCCACTTTTTTTTTTTTATGGGTACGGAGCTGTGTGAGGATTCATTTTTTGCGGGTCGATCTGTACTTTTCATTGATTCCATTTTGGGGTGTGTATGATGTGCTAATCACTTTTTATTTGCTGTTTATTCGCTGTTTGCCGTATAGGCTAAAATTTTTTATATTTCAATAGTACAGGTGTTTTTGCATGCAAAGATACCCATGATCGAGGGAGCACCGGAACACTCTCATAAGTGCGCACTTCGGGGTCTTTGCGCCTTCCAGTTGCTATGGTCACATTTGGTGCCCACTTGTTGCGTGCCGGCCGCCAACATATATATACGTAAGGCTGTCAAGAACGAGTTAAGTAACTGATGAGGGGCCCGTCACTTGTACAAAAACAAATAAAGAGGTGCACAGAAGGAAGGAAGGGACATGAACGGGTTGGCCCATCTACATTTTGATGGCATATCACTAGAATGTGCCACCAATGTATGATAGGTGCAGGTCTCACATGTAGCACCAGCATCTCTAGAACGGGGGCTCCAAAGTGAATCAGGGTGCACCCCGCCAGTGAGGTCACCCTCCATTCACTTGGAAAAGCACCAGCTTGGCTATTATTCAGAATTCCCATGGAGGCGAATGGAGAGGTGGCAAAGCTTGTGCGGTACACTCTCCTTCACTTTCAGGGGCCAGTTTTAAAGATAGGTGCAGGTCTTAGAGGTGGAACCTGCACCTATCGGCCATTTGTGTCATATCCTAGCGATATACCACCAAAGTGGGAGGTGGGCCAATCCCTTTAAGGCTCCATTCACACGTCCGCATTCAGTGTCCACACCCATTCCGCAATTATGCGGGACGGGTGCGGAACCATTCATTTTGAATGGGGACGGAATGGATGCGGAGAGCACACAGTGTGCTCTCCGCATCCACATTTCCGCAGCATGTCGCCGAACTTCCGGTCCGAGGCTCCGAAAAAAAATAGAACATGTCCTATTTTTGTCAGCAGCTGCGGATAAGAATAGGTTTTTCTATGGGGGTGCCAGCCGTGTGTATTGCGGATCCACAATTTGCGGATACGCAATACACCACGGACGGGTGAATGGACCCTTAACCTGCAACTGATAAAAGGAAGCACTGTGAGATTCTAGCCAGGATTTCTGAATAGGGATCAACAAATTTCTGGAAATTTGTTTTGGGTCTGATTTGACCAAAATGAGTTCCAGATTTAATTCAATCACCCCGAAAAGCTTTGGATCGCATTTTGGTCTCTCCCTCTCTGTTCTTCTCCCTCCCACCCACTCTTTTTGTCTCTCACACGCACACTTTTTCTGCAAAAATGATTAAGAATCAAATTAACAAAAAATTTGGATCTTCTCCTGAGCTATCTGCATAAACCGTCTGTGCAGTCTCTTGAGCTGTTGCAGTCGTGTCTTCGGTTCTGTTTCCTGAGTGGCAGTAGTCAGTGATTATTTATTAAGCAATTGTGTAGTAATCCTTCAACGCTAGTATATGTGTAATACAGATAAGTGCGGAGTACATCAATCTACATTTTTATTCCAACGGTCACGTCACACATGAGTAATGACAGCAGATGGATCCCTGTTCTACAACAGTCTATGGGCTCAAAGTATAGATGATATGTCCACCCCTAAACTTACCTGGCTGCTCTAGATACTGAACAATGTATTTAAAAACAATAAATAGATAAAATGACGTGAATACAAAAGGGGAATCCGCAGTGTGCTGCTGCCTTTCTCAGGTACAGTATTAGTCTTTGCATCCTCATAGTGGTTAACTATCTGTGACCCAGAAGTAACACTCCTAGTGTTACACACTACAATGATAGAATGCATTAGAGAAAGAAACGCAAACCCACGAATGGGGAAAAATGAACTAGTATAAGCATGATCTAATGTGCCAGATTTTTATCAATAAAAGCCCCTAAGGAGCCAGTCTGGAGGTGTTGTGTCACGGTGTACACTCTCAGGCCGTTGCTCCCTGAGGATCATTGCAGTGGAAAGGTGGTTTGAAGAATCAAGCTAGCAGTAAATGTATAACAGTCTCTCTGTACTTAGTGCAAAATATAACTTGTGGTACATTAAGCGATATTAGGTACCAGGTGATGAGATACGGTAGCTGGTAGGTGACATTTATGCTACTTGCAGGAACTTGTGGATATAGGTGTCCACAATGTGATACAGGACTGGTGTTTGACTGGCCTAGAAGAGGTCTAGATGATGGGTGTCTGAGCCATAGTCCCCCACCTGCAGCAGGGTCAGCAAGGCTGTGATTTTGCTGATCACTGCTGTCTAGGCTTTCAAGAAATTTTCAAAATTTTGTGTTTCTTCCTGGGGTGTAGGTGATATGGTCCCTTAGAGTAGGAGCTGAGATATGAGCCTATCTCCTCTCTGTCTGGACTAGAACTCCCCCTCCTTGTACGAAGTAGGACCAGTCCCCTCCTACCAAGAGGGGAAGTGTCACCTGCAATGCTAGGGTCTCCTTCCTGTCCCTGCTTGCCATTGGCTGCTCCGACCCCCCCCCCCCCGACACCGGATGTTTTCAACCGCGCATGAGGAGAAGCAGCAGTGGCGGTGCGGGGACCAGGAGTGGCGCTGGGAGCGAGGTAAGTATATTTAGTGTGACGGGCCCAGGAGTATGGGTGGCATTTAATAGTCTTGGATAACCCCTTTAAGACATTTTCTACGCCACAAACTGGTGTAGAAAATGATGAATGAGATGGGCCTCCTGGCCCGCCCTCTTCCCCACCCACGCCACAATCCCTTTTCTTGATCTGTTGGAAAAGTGGCGTGAGCGGGAAAAAGTAACAGCTTTTGCCATAAAATGGTGTGCGACAAAATCGTCGACTGATATACGTCTATGGCGTATATAAGTTCATAAATGAGCTCCATAGACATTTTGTAAATACAAGTATTTACTATAGCAGACATGTTAGGAGAGGTTTACTGTTGCACTGTAAATGCAAGTGACTCTTCACATCCCCACAGGTGATGTCTTCTCTGCGTGAATTTGTTCTCTTTCCTTTCACCATCCAGCCCAGACCACCATGATGACTTCTCCAGAAGACTACAGAGTTTTCTGTCCTAACATCTTTGGCCTCAGACCCATCGTTATCTGCAACCAAATAAACAACACAAATAAATATAGACCCCAGACCAGATCCCAGAATAAGTGTGGACTCCCTATACAAATACAGCCCACAGACCCCCTAAACTACTACAGTTCCTAGATCAACCCCCTTTAAACACAGATCCCAGAACAGTCCTTGGACCAGACCCCCTAAATAAATTCAGGGGGGAATTTATCATAAGGTGAAAATTTGAAGTCAGTTTTGCTTGAGTCTTTGTTGGAGTACTTTATGCCACATTTATCAAATGTCTCATGTTACTTGATAAATTTGTCTTATCTTAGACCTGACACTTTTGTCTAGTGAAGCTACAACAGTTTTCCTACTCCACCCTTCTCCTGGAGTGAGATTGCGCCTTTTTTTGCGATTCTTTTTAAAAAGTTACACACTTTCCCACCCATATTTCAAAACTGGTGTGAATGGTGTAAAAACGCAAAAAGTCACAAAATGTTGCGCAAGTGCAAAAAAAGTTGCAAAATTTACTGCAATTGCTTAAATTTTGCACGAGTGCAAAAAGGCGCAAACGCCCTATTGTTGCGACATTTTGACACCAGAATTTTGGAGTGAAGGTATAATAAATCAGGGCCACAGACCCAAAATAAGACCCCTAAATACAGACCCAGAACAGATTCCCTAAATACAGGACCAAGATAAACCTCCAAAATTAAGGGGCGAGTTTTCCGCGCGGGTGCAATGCGAGTTTTCCTCATCCAACATCTGTTGGATGAAGGACCTGCCGTGATGTCACAGGATCACATGGGTCACATGGTCCACTCAAATGCTTCTATGATTGGACCATGTGACCCTGTGACGTCACCACAGGTCCTGAAGCATCCCAACCATCAAGAGAGAAGACGTTCTGGGGCTCTGCGCGTACAATGGGAGAAGGTAAGTTAACTCTTTATTATTTTTAACCCTCTATAGCCCTGGAAACATTGCATTCTGTAATTTGAATGCGATTATTTTCCCTTATAACTATGTTATAAAGGAAAATAATTACATATACAGAATACTCATCCCGAAACCAGACTTCAGTGTTGAAGTCTGACTTCGGGTCTGGGTACCAAGCATGCGGATTTTTTCACGCGCGTGCTAAACGCACTACAAACGTTAGCACACGCGCGGAAAAATCGTGGCGATTCCCGCAACGCACCCGCCTCTTATCCGGGCGTCAAACATGACGCCCGTGTGCAGGAGGCCTAAGACTCTCGAACCAGATCTGTTAAACTAATTCAGACCCCAGACCAAACCCAAAACACACAGTAGTTTACACTGTGTACCTGCACACATATGGTCATTTGACCTTATCTATAAACATATTTTAGCAATAGGGGGTCCTTATGTAGGTCTTGTGGATGATTGCACAAGGCAGTTTTGTTATGGTTTTTGCTGCAAATCATGACAAAAATGCAATAAAACCAGCATGTGTTTGGACCAGGGATCACTACATAAAGCAGCTTAGTCGTGGTTTAGACAAATAAACCACAATGTGCATCAATTCCATATTACATTAGGCAACCTCCTGAAGGCCTATGATATACAGTACTGAAATCCGACGGGAAAGCTGCAGAAATCATGACTATATAACTACTACCATGGGGCAAGTTGATATGAGTCAGAACGTTTTTCCGAACCATATTGAGCACTGCACAGCTCTGTATTCTGCAAACATAACATTAGCATTTATTTATCTCTATTATGTAAAATGATTATGTGATATTACCACTGGGCTGTATTAACACGTGCTGCGTTTTTAACACCCCATGTAAAAATACCCTTAGGTCACATTCATATTTTCTCCAAGCCACACTGCAACCACATAACACAAACACAGGAGAAAAAAAAAACGGGCTTTTTCACATTTGAAAATTTGTACTTTTTTCTTCTGCATTTTTGTAAAGCAAAAAAAAATCTATGTCCAAACATTACATGCAAGCAAATGGGATGTTTAAAATTCATTTTTTGTATTTGAAATCCGCTAACCGCTTTTTGGATTTAAAAAAACACTGCCTGGGGAATATATTAAGAGTGGCATTTTTTATGCTGGCCTTAATAGCGTATGAGGCGCCAGAATTATTAAGAGCTAATAATTCTAGCCCAACGAGTCCTGTGCCCTGAAAAAAAAATCTATGACAGCTGGCGAAGATTTCTGGTCCACAGTGAATCAGGTTTTTGGTGCTCATGATGCTAAATGAGTCAGGTCGCAGCCTTCCTTTTTGTAACCGTGGTGGGGGAGGCAGAAAACAACGATGACATATTTCCCCTTCATGTCCTGTCTGACACAGTTTTGCTGCCTTTTCCCCATTTTTTCTATTGTCAAAGGGGTTATGCCATGATTGATTTATACAGCCTCATGTAGTACATGACAATCTCTTTCTAACAAAGCTAGAACCAGCCCTGTACCTCACATGGATCCAGAGATCTCCCCATTCATTGCTCCAATTATTCTGCTAGATTTATTTCATGCTGGCAGCTCAGGGGGTATGTCCTTTCTCCGGGTATGTGTCCTTTCTGCTGTAGATCTTTCCCTGTAGCTGCCATGGCTTCTAACAGAAGATATGGCTGGCGAGGAGCGTGTGCGACCACCACAGTAAGGTGGAAAAGAAATAAGGAAAAGAGCAAACAGCAGGTGGCGCTATACTATACATTTTATTGAATAGCTAAGGGTGCTTTCACACTAGCATTTTTACTTTCCGTCCTAGAGTTCCGTCCTCGGGGCTCTAGGACGGAAAGATACTGATCAGGATTATCCCAATGCATCCTGAATGGAGAGAAATCCGTTCAGGATGCATCAGGATGTCTTCAGTTCAGTCTTTGTGACTTTTCAGGACGGAGATAAAACCACAGCATGCTGCGGTTTTATCTCCGTACTGAAAAGCCTGAACACATGACTGAACGCCTGATCAGGCCTTAAGTCCCATTGACTTACATTGGGGCCGGATCCGGCATTAAAAATAGACTGAAGGATGGATCCATCCTTCAGGTGTGCGCATGCGCAGACCTTTAAAACAGGCCGCTGGATCCACACAACGCAAGTGTTAAAGGGGCCTAAGTGGTTTGTGGGGAGTCGCTCTGGTAGACAGCGGTGCGGGTGCAGTTTAGAGGCAAAACAAGGAGTCCAGATTGTGCAACAAACAGTGTTTTATTCACACTTGCACACCATAAATGAAAAACAGTCTCTTTGGTGACAGTTCACACACAACGGAAATAACGTGGCAAAACAAAAACAGGCCAACACAGGTTCAGTCACCTGGGAGGTGTAGGTGCAGGTTCGCACCACGCTGTCGGCCCAGCCGCAGGAGAATCCAGCTTCAGGTAGCCAGGAACAAAGCACCTCCTTGCTGAGCTCTTTCCTCCAGGACAGAGAACTCCTCAGCCCTGTTAGCAGCTCCAGGATAATCACAGCCTCCAGCTGCTGAGCTGGCTGAGCTTTTAAACCCAGCCCAAAACCAGGACTGGGTCGTGGGAGCAGCCACCCACCCTACACTTTAGCTGCTCCCGGTAGAGCCGGCCCGGATCGGCTTTGCAGCCATGCTATTTAAACTCTGTCAGTAGCACTAGCTGCTGCTGACATCAACAAAAACGGGCTCTTACCTCACCGAGGCTATGAACCTCGGTGACACATACCTGCCATCCACGACGGCACCCTGCACCTTACCACACCCCCTTTGTTCAACCCTGAGGGGTGGACACATGTGAGGCAGTGGACGCGGAAAGGGCATCTGCATTTCCCTGCAAGCGACCTGCCCTATGTTCCACGGAGAACTTGAAATTTTGAAGGGATAGGAACCACCTGGTGACCCGAGCATTCCTCTCCTTGGCCTGACTCATCCATTTGAGGGGGAATGGTCGGTCACCAGACGGAACCTCCTCCCTAACAGGTAGTAGCGGAGAGATTCGAGTGCCCACTTGATAGCCAGGCACTCCCTCTCCACTATACTATATCTGGACTCGGCGGGACTGAGCTTACGGCTCAGGAAGACAACGGGATGTTCTTCCCTGTTGACCTCCTGCGACAGTACCGCACCGAGGCCTACCTCCGAGGCGTCGGTCTGTACGACAAACTCCTTGTTGAAGTCGGGTGTCACCAAAACCGGGGACCCACACAGGGCCGACTTCAACGCGGAGAAAGCCTCCTCCGCCTTCTCACTCCAGCTAACCCTCCCAGACTTTCGCCCCTTCAACAGGTCTGTCAATGGCGCTGCTATTGTGGCAAAGTGGGGCACAAACCTCATGTAGTATCCTACAATCCCCAGGAACGACTTTACCTGCCTGGTGGTGACCGGTCGGGCCAGCTACGAATGGCCTCTACCTTAGTTACCTGAGGTTTGATGACTCCCGGCTCAATTACATATCCCAGATATTTGGTCTCTTCCAACCCAATCGCACACTTTTTTGGATTGGCGGTTAGTCCAGCTTTCCTCAGGGCATCCACTACCGCCTGCACCTTGGGTAAATGGCTTTCCCAGTCGGTGCTGTGGATGACTACATCATCTAAGTAGGCCGAGGCGTACCGACGATGTGGTCCCAGCACTATGTCCATTAACCTCTGGAAAGTGGCGGGGCGCCATGCAGGCCAAAGGGTAACACCTTGTAGTGATACAGGCCCTGCGGGTACCCTTTAGTGAGGTCCAGCACAGAAAAATAACGGGCTTGTCCTAAATTTTCAACAAGCTCGTCTACTCGGGGCATGGGATACGCGTCAAACTTGGATACTTCATTTAACTTACGAAAGTCGTTGCAGAACCGCAACGTCCCATCCGGCTTGGGTATTAGGACTATGGGACTGGCCCACTCACTTTTCGACTCCTCAATGACATCGAGCTTCAACATTAACTGCACTTCCTCCGCGATGGCCCGCGATGGTTTTAACCGGACCTTGGCCTGAGGCTCAGTGACGATGTCATGTCGGATGAGAGACGTGCGGCCAGGGAGGTCCGAGAACACATCCGTGTTCCGACTGAGGAACTCCCTGACTTCCTGAACTTGTGTGGAAGACAGGCTGTCTGCAATTTTTACCGTGGTTACGGCTTCATAGGCCTCGAACTGTGGGGCTGGACCCTTTTCACCTAGAAGCCCTGGCCGGGGGCTGTGGTCGTCGGCCGTGTCCCTATCTTTCCACGGCTTTAGCAAATTCACATGGTACACCTGCTCCGGCTTGCGCCGCCCTGGCTGGTGTACTTTGTAATTACTTCCCCTACCTTCTCGACCACCTCATAGGGGCCCTGCCACCTAGCTAGGAATTTGCTGTCAAGGGTGGGTACCAGAACCAACACTCGATCTCCCGGATTGAAGCCCCGTACCCGAGCCTGACGATTATACACCCTACTCTGGGCTTGTTGCGCTGCCTCCATATGCTCCCGGACCAACGGCAACACCCTTTCTATCCGTTCCTGCATCTGGGTGACATACTCAATGACACTTTTGTGGGGGACAGGCTGTTGTTCCCATGCTTCCTTGGCGATATCCAACAGGCCCCGAGGGTGTCTGCCATAAAGCAGTTCGAAGGGCGAGAACCCAGTAGAGGCCTGGGGTACCTCTCGCACTGCGAACATGAGATAGGGCAGAAGCAGGTCCCAGTCCTTCCCATCTCTAGACACCACCCTTTTTAACATATTTTTAGAGTTTGGTTAAACCTCTCCAACAAGACCGTCTGTTTGCGGATGGTAAACGGACGTCCGTAACTGCTTTATACGCAACAATTTACACAGTTCCTTCATTACTTTGGACATAAAGGGGTCCCTTGGTCTGTCAGAACCTCTTTTGGCAGGCCCACACGGAAAACATCTCCATTAACTCTTTGGCAATGAGCTTAGCTGAGGTATGTTGCAGAGGCACCGCCTCCGGATACCAGTGGCATAGTCGAGAACTACCAGAATGTGTTGGTGGCCCCTAGCAGACTTTGGTACAGGCCCAATTAAATCCATAGCAATTCGCTCAAGCGGTACTTCAATAATTGGCAGAGGTACCAGAGGACTACGGAAATGTGGCTGGGGGCTAGTTACCTGACAGGTTGGACAGGACTTACAATAATTTTCTACTTCCTTGAACACACTGGGCCAATAAAACCGCTGCAGTATGCGGTCCTGGGTTTTCTGCCACCCCAGGTGTCCCCCAAGAACATGTTGGTGGGCAAGCTCCATGACAAGCTTGCGATACGCTGTGGGCACCACCAACTGTTCAACAGGTTCACCTCGGATTTGGTTCACCCGATACAACATATCCTGCAGAACAATAAATCGTGGGAACATTAATTCAGCCCCTGGTTTCTGGGGTTTACCATCAATTTCAGCACATTCTCCCAGGCCCTGGTTAGGGTTTGGTCCCGGTGTTGTGCGGTCCCAAAATTTTCCCGGAGACATTGAGGTCTGCCAACTCAGGTCCCGGTGGCAAGTCCTCCGTGTCTCCCACCATTACACTCCAGTGGGGTTGTCTCCCCCACTACCGCTGCAGCAGTGGTCACCCCTACCGCTGGCCCTTCAGACTCGGGCTCCCAGGGTTCTGGCCTTCCAGGGTATCAGGCCACTCTGCTAGGGTTACCCCTGTCTCAGGGCTATTAGTCACTTTCATCTCAGGCCACAGTGACGGAAAACCAGGAAGTCTCTCCCAATTATTAGTTCATAGGGCAGCTTTGTGGAGATCGCCACTTCACAAGTCCAGGTGCCGACCGCCGTGGACAGAGACATTACAGCAGTGGGATAGTCCTTTAAGTCTCCGTGTATGCACACCACACCCACTGTCCGGCCCGTATACTGGGTGGGCTGTACCAGGGCAGCACTTACCAGGGTTACCAGGCTCCCTGAGTCCAACAGCGCCACTGCCAGGTTATCCCCGACTTGCACCTGGCACAGATGACGATTGTCTATTGTCCCGGGGATGCCGGTCGCACACAGTCTCCGGGCATACATGGAAGCCCGGTACCCATAATTAGTCTCCATGGGTTCCCCCACTGTGGACAGTTGGCCCTTATGTGTCCAGGCTCCCGACACTGCCAGCAGACCACTGGGGACGGATCTGCAAGAGGTACATCCCGGGCGGGTTTGGCCGGCCGCCGGGACTGGGGTGGAGATTTCCGGGGTTTGACTGGCCCCCTCCCAAAGAACCCCCTGCAGGTTTCTGGTGGCCTCATATCGCTCCACCAGGTCGACCATCTCAAGGGCATTGGTGGGGATACCTGGCCGATCCAGTGTTGAAGGGGGTAAGGCAAGGCCCTCCAAAACATGTCAGCCAGCAGCCGGTCCAGCATAGCAGTCGGACTTAGAACCTCAGGCTGCAGCCATTTTTGCAACCTGTGCAGCAACTCATAGTACTGCGGCCTGGCGGGTTCAGCCACTTTGAAGTCCCACTGGTGGACCCGCTGAGCCCGGACCAACACGTTTACCCCCAGTCTGGCCAGGATCTCCCCCTTCACCGTGGAATAGTCAGCAGCCTGGTCGTCTGCCAAATCAAAAAAACTTGCTGGGGTCCGGATGCCAGGAGCGGAGCAACCACCTCGGCCCACTGGTCACGGGGTAACTTTTCCCTCACGGCGACCTTCTCAAAAACCGCCAGGTACGTCTCAACGTCGTCTGCGGGGTCATTTTGGGATCGCCGCACGGACCGCTTTCCGGGCATCATGGACGTGGTGGGACGCTCCTGCCGCCTGTAACGCCATCACATGTTGTAGCAGTAGTTGGTTGGTCTCCCGCTGCTGCACGTTAGCCTCTATGAGAGCCTTCACAGCAGCCTCCATGTTGCCAGAAACTCCTGCTTGCAGCTTTGCTGGCTTAATATATTCCATGCACTTTAGAAAAACAAAACTTCGGCGTTCACGCCAGCCTCACTGCGCATGCCCGCATCCGCCACCAAATGTGGGAGTCGCTCTGGTAGACAGCGGTGCGGGTGCAGTTTAGAGGCAAAACAAGGAGTCCAGATTGTGCAACAAACAGTGTTTTATTCACACTTGCACACCATAAATGAAAAACAGTCTCTTTGGTGACAGTTCACACACAACGGAAATAACGTGGCAAAACAAAAACAGGCCAACACAGGTTCAGTCACCTGGGAGGTGTAGGTGCAGGTTCGCACCACGCTGTCGGCCCAGCCGCAGGAGAATCCAGCTTCAGGTAGCCAGGAACAAAGCACCTCCTTGCTGAGCTCTTTCCTCCAGGACAGAGAACTCCTCAGCCCTGTTAGCAGCTCCAGGATAATCACAGCCTCCAGCTGCTGAGCTGGCTGAGCTTTTAAACCCAGCCCAAAACCAGGACTGGGTCGTGGGGAGCAGCCACCCACCCTACACTTTAGCTGCTCCCGGTAAGAGCGGCCCGGATCGGCTTTGCAGCCATGCTATTTAAACTCTGTCAGTAGCACTAGCTGCTGCTGACATCAACAAAAACGGGCTCTTACCTCACCGAGGCTATGAACCTCGGTGACACATACCTGCCATCCACGACGGCACCCTGCACCTTACCACAGGTTACACTAAATGTTAATTTACATGAAATTTGAAAAAAAATTCAAATTCAGGTGCTGGTTTGAAAACTGTAGAATATATTTCGAGGCACAACCCCTTTACATCACTTGTAAATCAGCTATGGCAGACCACAAGATATTATAACTGGTCATGGCACAAGTTTATAATGTCTGTCATTTGCAGGATGCAAAGCATTCTTGAGATCTGGTGACAGTACTGAGTGAAACAAGCGGCAGCTGCCTCTAAGATGATGCCAACTCCTAGATAGTGATTTGAAGATGAGCACAGGGTATAGATTTCTTATACCTACAAGTATAGTAGTAAACAGATGCATGTACTAACAACCCTACTGATTGCTCTCCAGAGACCATTAATGGCCTGCTTGAGGAGATGACATGGTGAGTAGGGCAGACAGATACTAGCCGCCTTGTAGTCTTTGCCACCATGTACTGTACATACAGGCATCTAATGGTAATTTGTAGCTCAGCAGTTCACAAAGTGCTTTTCACATGACATGGGAGCAGCCCGTTCGGAGAGACAGAATTGGGTGAGGCTGGGAATGCAGCTGTGCTCTGTCTATTTTAAGGGTCTCTGTGGAACAGCTGTGCATACATTCAGCTCTCATAAAAGAAATCAAACCCCGATAACATCCACAGAATACCGCTCAGCTGTCAAGACCCCCTGGGTTGTCCTAGATACTACAGAGAACCTGTACGAAGACATGAAAGCTTTCCGCAACCCCCTACAAGCATCTTGCAAAACCTGGTTGTTTAACCGTAAGCAGATGAGGGAAGATGAAGGATTTCGTTACAATTTTTATTTCTTTGCAGAAATCTCCATTAGTTTCCAATTACAGTAGTGAAATTGGGGGGTTGGCATTGCTCCTGATTTCTGAGTCGTAAGGATAACCCTGCTATGTATATTTTTGTTACTTACATAGGTCTACTCTCCTATGTCACAAGTATGTAGAGATATTGTAGAATGGAGTATATTCCAAAAAAGGGATGTTATACCATGGAAGCCAGAAAATAAATGACGTTACGTAAAAAGGAGATACAAGAAATCAGCCATTCCATCCTTTTCAAATGTACCACCAATTTATTAAAAAATATATAAATTATAAATAAAATAAAATACTGAAAATACTAAGGTATTACTTTATTATAAATATTTTCCCAAATTCCTTTCATTACCTATAATAGCTCATTTTGTCTAGGGAGCAATAATTAGGAGAAATAAAATGGCCACCATCCTATTAGTGCACATAAAACCTGTCCTAATCACACAGGAGGACAAGTTACTTTACAACACTGAGGTAAAGATCTGCCTCATCCTCCTCTCTGCTATGCTTGTCAGGGATTATAGTCCTGAATACAGCTGATAAGATCGAGCCATTATAACTAATGAAAGTTATTTGGGAAAACATTCATAATTAAGTAATATTGCATGTAAGTATTTCCAGTAATTTTATTTTATTAATTCATGGAAAACCCCTTTAAGATAGAACTTAGAGGGGGAGATTTATCAGTGTTTAAACTTTTCACGCCACTAAAGTAGCGGATTATTACTTTTTGAGCTTCTCAACACTTTTTAAAAGTCGGTGTAAATTGTAGCTGAAATGTACACCAGCTGCTAGCTGGCATATAGTTCAGCTTCTGGTGCACAGAAAGCCCTAAGATGCACCAAATGTATTAAGATTCCCGTTAATTTGGTACATCTTAATCCAGTGCACTTTTAAGACTGGTTTAGGAAACATTCAGGGGATTATTGTTCTATGGATAGACTTGTCCTGCTGTGCAGGGATCCTGAGCGACACGGGTGCCGGGGAGCAGAAAAGTGTAATGTATACGAGGGTCCAGGCACTGGGGGAGTCAATATAGGGGTTGGATAACCCCTTTAAGGTTTGTTATTTTTAATATACCATGTTCCATTCTTGGCCCAAGCATTGGCGCACATGAAAGACCCATTGCAATATGGACATATTAACTTTGCATTGTGTTATGTAAAATGCAGTGAATATACCATACAATAATGGTATGTGCTGTATACGCGATGGGTGAAAAATAAAAACTGATGGGGCTGTAACATAACAGTGACATACAGAGTACCCCCATAACAGTGAGATACATAGTGCCACTATACCAGTAACAACCACAGTGTCCCATAAAATTGACATGCAGAGCACTCCCATAACAGTGACATACACAGTGCCACCATAACAGTAACATGCACAGAGCCCACATAAGTGAAATCCACAGTGCTCCCATACCAGTAACAGCCATAGTGACATCCACTGTGCCCCATAACAGTGACATCCAAAGTGCTCTCATATCAGTGACATCCACAGTGCCCCAAAACAGCGACATCCATAGTGACCAATAACTGTAATGATAACAGTGACATCCACAATGGTCCCATAACAGTGACATCCAGAGTGGGCCAAAACAGTGTCATTCACAGTGTCCCTATAAGTGTGACATGCACAGTGCCCCATAACAGTGACATACACAGTGCTCCCATAACAGTGATATCCATAGTGGCCCCATAGCAGTGACATCCACAGTGCCTGCATAACAGTGGCATCCATAGTGCCTGCATAGTAAAGACATCCACAGTGCCGCCATAACAGTATCAGACACAGACCCCCCATAAAAGTAACCTAAACAAAGTCCCCATAACAGTAACATAGAATGAGCCCCATAACAGTGACATCCACAGTGCACCCATAACAGTGACATCCACAGTGCACCCATAACAGTGACATCTACATACAGAGCTCCAATAAGTGATATCCACAGTGACCCATAACAGTGACAACCACAGTGACCCATAACAGTAATGAGAACAGTGACATCCACAGTGCCCCCATTACATTGACATCCACAGTGCCCCAATAACATTGACATCTACAGTGCCCCCATAACAGTGACATCTACAGTGCCCCAATAACATTGACATCCACAGTGCCCCCATAACACAGCGCCCCCATAACATTGACATCCACAGTGCCCCCATAACATTGACTTCCACAGTGCCCACATAACACTGACATCCACAGTGCTCCAATAACATTGACATCTACAGTGCCCCCATAACAGTGACATCTACAGTGCCCCAATAACATTGACATCCACAGTGCCCCCATAACAGTGACATCTACAGAGCTCCAATAATTGACATCCACAGTGACAACCACAATGACTCATAACAGTAATGAGGACAGTGACATCCACAGTGCCCCCATAACATTGACATCCACAGTGCCCCCATAACATTGACATCCACAGTGCCCCCATAACAGTGACATCTACAGAGCTCCAATAACATTAACATCCACAGCGCCCCCATAACACTGACATCCACAGCGCCCCCATAACATTGACATCCACAGTGCCCCCATGACACTGACATCCACAGTGCCCCCATAACAGTGACATCCACAGTGCCCCCATAACATTGACATCCACAGTGCCCCCATAACATTGACATTCACAGTGCCCCCATAACAGTGACATCTACAAAGCTCCAATAACATTAACATCCACAGTGCCCCCATAACACTGACATCCACAGTGCCCCCATAACATTGACATCCACAGTGCCCCCATAACACTCACATCCACAGTGCCCCCATAACACTCACATCCACAGTGCCCCCATAACAGTGACATCCACAGTGCCCCCATAACATTGACATCCACAGTGCCCCCATAACATTGACATCCACAGTGCTCCCATAACAGTGACTTCCACAGTGCCCCATAACAGTGATATCCACAATGCCTCCATAACAGTGACATCCACAGTGCTCCCATAACAGTGACTTCCACAGTGCCCCATAACAGTGATATCCACAATGCCTCCATAACAGTGACATCCACAGTGCTCCCATAACATTGACATCCACAGTGCCCCCATAACAGTGACATCTACAAAGCTCCAATAACATTAACATCCACAGTGCCCCCATAACACTGACATCCACAGCGCCCCCATAACATTGACATCCACAGCGCCCCCATAACATTGACATCCACAGTGCCCCCATAACACTCACATCCACAGTGCCCCCATAACAGTGACATCCACAGTGCCCCCATAACATTGACATCCACAGTGCCCCCATAACATTGACATCCACAGTGCTCCCATAACATTGACTTCCACAGTGCCCACATAACACTGACGTCCACGGTGTCCCTGTAACAATGACATCCATAATTTTCCTATAATAGTGAAGAAAAATTGCTAGGTTGTTATGGAAACCTGGTTTAAATCTGTGGCGAAGATTGAAGGACCTGTGACAACAGAAATTCATATTCAATATACAGTATATACATATATTCATACAAAATAATTTTTCTCTTGCAGGAAACCTTTTCCTATTGGAGATAAGGTCACCTTCAGAGGTAAAGACTGTGTTTGCCAGAATTGTTCCCAGTCCTTAGTAAGTGACAAGCCAATCAAGATCCATGGACCAAGCCGTGAGTACCTCACTCAAATATTTGGATGTGATGTAATGCTTCACTTACACAGCATTTCCAGTAGCAGAACCCCCAGCAGTAATCTATATTCAGGAGGACCCACAATCTGAAAAGAAGCTGTCCAAACTGAAGAACTCCTTTAACTCCATAACAATTTAAAAGCTCATGTGTTGCTAAGTTAGGTATTTGGGGCCATGTCCTGTCATCTATTGAGGACTACAGAGTTTTAGGATGAGCAGATTAACAGTTAAATGACAAAGATCATCAGAATCTGTATATTACAACAGGTTAAGCCCAATCAATAAGGCCTCTAGACCTCCATTACCCTTCATTCACTGCAATTTTCTTATATTGAAAGTATTAGAATGTGTAAAGAAGATGAGGGTACCTAGTGTTGACTAAATGACCAAGGCACTCTCTTACAGAGATCTCATTAAGGTGTTCACTAAACCTCTCTGTCCATTAGAAGGCTGAAGTGGATGGGCAACAAAATCAGGACCATGGACAGCAGTCACATCACACCTAGTGGCACCTTCACCACATAAGGTTATAGCAGCCAGGAACATAAAGATGCCACCTGCTGTTGTACACGCTCACTTAGACATGTAATAATATCTTTTTTTTCACATAATGTAATTTTTTTTACTCAGAAAATACAGTTTTTCTGTTTTCTAGAAATCCTGAGGATAGGTCATCAATATTAGAAGCCCAGACAACCCCTTTAACTACACCGTTTTAATGGGAACCATCAAAATATACTGATACTGATCTAAAGAAGTTGTGATGAGAGTCTTTAGACTTAGAAACAAATATAATAACAAATTAATACAAAACTAAAATACTAGAGTGATGACTAATACTGGACTGAACTTTCTGTGAGTCAGTTATCCAAGGTCAGTTTTTCTTTTGTTCCAGAAGAACAAGTGTATTTATGGTTCCTCTCAATGTGCGAGAATTGAGAATGTTATAGATAAGTATACAGTACCTTACCCCTTGTCAACTGATTTACTTGATGTACTTAGTGAGTGGAGATACCTAAATAACATATTTTTGAATAGAATACGGTGAAATCTCTATAAGACTACCTCCTTGTCCAGACCAGATTTCAATGTTATTCTTACTGGTGATCTTCATTGAGAAGACCACCACTCTAGAAGACCACTTTTAAATATAATTGTGGGTGGTTGCCTCAAAGGTTTCACTATATATATATATATATACAGTAATGTTCAAAAGTTTTAAGCAGGTGGGGAAAAATGCTGAAAAGAAGAATGCTTTTAAGAATAGAAGTGTTAGTAGTTTATTTTTATCAATTAACAAAATGCAAAGTGAATGAAAAAAGTAGAAGTCTAAAATCCCATCAATACTTGGAGCAAGCACCCTTTGCCTTCACACTTGCACACAGTTCTAAAGAAACTTGTCAGGGACGTTGTTCCAAACATCTTGGTGAACCACAGATTATCTGTGGATGTAGGATTGCTCAAATCTTTCTGTCTCTTCATGTGATCCCAGACAGACTTGATGATGCTGAGATCAGGGCTCTGTTGGCTCCATATCATCATCTCCAGGATTCCTTGTTCTTCTTTACACTCAAGCTGGTTCTTAATAATATTGGCTGTATGTTTTAAGGCAAAGGGTGGTCACACCAATATTGATTTACATTACTCTTTTGTTCATCCACTTTGCATTTTGTTGATTGATAAAAATAAACTTTTAACACTTCAATCCTTAAAGCATTCTTACTTGGCAGTATTTTTTCCACACCTACCTAAAAGTTTTGCTCAGTACTGTATATATTTTTGCTGAAAGCCAACTTGTAACTGAGAGCTAATAAAACAATGCAAAAAAATGCAGAATTTATTATTATTAGTAGTACTTTCAGCTGTCATCCACTGTCATGTGTTTTTGGTCACTTTCACATGGGATGGAACAGATGTGACAGGTGACAGAAGTATCAATTTTTGTATCCACAATCTCAACGTTTGCCTTATGGGACACAAAAGGGCAAAATACCACTCAAATGAGTGGTATGTATTATTAACCCTTCTCTATACATTCTCTTGATCACAAAAATAATGTGTAAAAATGTTTAAGACATTAAAAAAGTCACAAATTATGGAGCGTGCCATTTTTGCAGCTTCACAGTGGCAAGAAAAGAGACTTGGCTTAGCAGGAGCAGCTGAGACTGTTGTGGCCCCCTCCCAATTTATTATAACTTGTGCCAGAAACTGACATGAGTTACAGGCCCTGGTTAGCGTAGATTTGAGTTTCTAGCGCATCTTTCTCCAGCGCGGCCTATGGGAATGCCAGTCTTGATAAATGTCCCCCGAAAACTTTTGAACAGAAATCTGTTTCAGAGAGCAGAAGCTTCACATGTAACCTGAACTCTGATGTTTGCATGACTGCTAGATACATGGAATTTCTCATTGCCTTGCTAGAATTGGAAAGAGAAAACCTCGGGGCATTCAGCCTTGAGAACATATTTGTCTTCTAGCGGAAGGGAGTGGAGAAACAACACTTCATATCCATGTCAGAGAGATTTGTGTTTCTGCAGGAGAAGCAGATCCAAAAAATATTGTGTGGTTCAATGAGCAATCGGTATCTGTACCTTCTGGAAAGCTACATTATTTCCATCTGGAAAACACATTCTGGCCAGAATATATTTTTCTTTTGCTGGGTGTATAGCTGGAATTCACTGTATTAATGCAGAGCAGATAAAGCATTAATATGAATCATTTGTTATCATACAGCGGTGTCACTTCGCTTTACAATTTGGGAGCAAGCAGTGAATGGATAATACATCACTGTCAATGGTCTGCCAGTAGCCAAAAATACTGCATTAGAAAGCACATTTATAAGGCTTGCAGTGATGGGTTTTCTAATGTTAATTATTAAAGCTTGCATGATAGTGTAGTTCAAGGTATGGTCATTAATCAAACCTAGTTTCTATTGTACACCTAAGACACTTTTGAGGGATGTTTTTGCATCATGATTTCATTTGCTTTTAAAAATACAGATTGTGCCGGGTGTAAGGAAGAAATCAAACATGGCCAGTCACTACTGGCACTGGAGAAACAGTGGCACGTCAGCTGCTTCAAGTGTCAGACATGTGGCATCATCCTGACCGGGGAGTATATCAGCAAGTGAGTAATGATCAGCGTGTGAAAGGAGTGACAGATGCCAGTGAGTTTAAGTTTTACAACCTCCGAACATAAAAAGACCGATAAAGATACATTTGTAAAACGTCTGTTAACATATATTAAATCTGAGAAGAAAAAAAGAGATAGATGGGTTAAAGCCCAAAGCATCAAGCTCTAGAACTAAGACATTCTGATGATGGCATGACCCATTTTGGCTCAGTCAAGCCAGGTAAGAATGTAAATGTGTTGATTTCCACACAAGTTCTTCTTGACAAACCTGCATGTGACAGAAATCTGAAAAGGAAATGTTGTCATCAGACCCTCTTTTGTTCAGTCTCAGGCTTTGGGCCCATAAATTCAAGAAATCAAGTTGGATATTTTTTATATGTTACTGTTACCTTCAGAAATAGAATATGATATTTCAGTTTCTTGCATAGTTAAAAAATGAAGCATGGCTACTTGTATACAACCCATTTGGACAGGCAGACAGTTATCCTAACTAACGGTTAGTCATGTAGAAAAAGTATATTTTTCTCTAGATATGAAATAGTTTTTGTCCACATAGATAAGAACAAGCATAAAAATTGCAAGATATATCTTATACATGAGATATTTGCAAGATCTATCTTATGTATGTTTTAGATAGGAATGTGGCATACACATAAGATAAAGGTTGGCCGAAAATAAAATTCTAACCATTTTAGCCAACCATCATTTGAAAATGATACATGAACATGATGGCCAGCAGCAGACTAATATCTGCCAAAAATGTAGTCTTCTAGCTTGGAAATGTATTACTTTGATGGCTGAAGTTGCAAATGGCATGATGTGAGCAAGCCCACTCTAGTGGCTTACATTTTAGTTGAAATATCCCTTTCATCTGCCAGTTTAGTTTGGTATGTTGATGATCGGACAGTTTATATGAATGGTCCAGCGTACAAGCGATTGGCCATCTTTAGATAGAATAGTGCCCGCTGTATGGCAAGCTTCCGATTGGATAGCGCTCTGTTTATAGCCGACTTTAGATTGGGCAGTGCCCTATGTATGATTGGCTTTAAATTGTATAGTACCTTATGTTTTGCTGGCTTTAGACTGGAACCTGCCCTATGTATGGCTAGCTTTAGATTGTATAGTGCTCTTGTATGATCGGCCAGTAACAGGCAATCACTTGCTGCCACTGTGCCCACTCTGTTGGGTTAGATTTTTTTAATCATCCTCTTCATCTGTCAATTTCATCTGGTCTGTTGATGATCATGAATGATCTAACGTACAAGTGAATGGCCACATTCCAGTTGATACTAATCTTATGTGTATGGCTGGCTTTAGATTGGATAGTGCCTGGTGTATAGCCAGCTTTAGATTGGATAGCACCCTGTCTATGGCCAGCTTTAGATTGGATGGTACTCTATTTATGCCCGGGTTTAGATTGAATAGTGCCCTGTGTCTGGCTAGCTTTACAATGGATATTAACCGCTGTATGGCTGGCTTTAGATTGGATGGCATCCTGTGTATGGCTAGCCTTAGATTCCCGATGTATGCCCGCCATAAGATTGAAATGTTACCAGTTTATGGTTGACTTTAAATTGCATAGTGCCCTGTGTATGGGTAGGTTTAGATTGAATAATTCCCTGTGTATGACCAGTTTTAGACTGGATAGTGCACTGGGTATAGCCGGCTTTAAACTGGATAGTGCCCTATGTATGCCCGGCTTTAGATTGAATATTGCCCTTATTGGATTTTTGAAAAATAACATATAAGAAGGATTTACTTGTTGAATACATAAGGTAACTGTAAAGTTCACTTAACAGACAGATCCGTTTTGCATCCCATAGACTTCTATTATGACGGACTTCTAAAGGCATTCTGTTATGCATTCCGTCATCGAATCACGTTATGTTCCGTGGTAACAGAATCCATAACGCAATTCTGCTTTTACCAGCAAACGAAGTGTGAATTAATTTCAAAACATGAAATTCGCTCATCTCTAGTCCTCACCCGTTACGCAAAATTGCAGAACAGATGCGGACCCATTTATGCGGATGTGTGAATCGACCCTTATGCTGCTGAAAAATGCCAGTTGAAAACTTTGCTATGAGGGCCAACATATGTGGCCACAGAATGTTCTGCACATATCCCTGAGCTGTTAGGGTCCCTCGTATCACTACTAGGGGTCACCGACTCATATGCGATGACTCTCCAGATCATCACACAAGCAGCTGGGGCAATGTGTCACACAGTAGCAAAGGCAGGGTGGAAGCACTCACTATGAGGTTTCCATACTCAAACCCCATTATCGTCAGATCTCAAACAGAACCTTGATTAATCTCTAAGAACAATATGGTTCCGGTCCATAGCAATCCAGGTTTCTTGTTAACTAAACCACTGCAAATGACGGCGACAGTAGATGGCTGTCAATAGTAAAACTTGTAATGGGCTACATGACACCAAATTTCCTCCTGCTAAGTGCCTGGAGATGATCCAGGCAGAGATAGGGGTGTGTAATGAAGGTGCCACCGGTGTCTGTATGGACATGTAATAAAACTGTGTGAACTGCTCGTGCTTGTCAGCAAATCAAATAATCCTGTCTATTGATGGTCTGTTTGGGCCATCCGGAGCCTGTTCACCATGTGTGCACACCCTAACGTAACCACTGCTTCAAACACATCCTAATAGCTAGGTGAGAATGGCTTAGAGGGCAGGCAATTTGTAGAAATGACCATCCTGCTTCTCTTAGTCCAATGATGCACCTCTTCTGAAAGTCTGTCAACTGGGCAAAATGTCTTTGAGTGTGTCATAGAGGCATGTCTAGCAGTCAAGATCTCTCACTAAGAGGTACATTACCCAAAAGTAGCCTCTGAGAGCCCTTTATAGAGCAGCTGGTGGAAGCACTTTTATGCCCTCTTGTGACAAGACCCAGTGTCTAATGAGACCACAACTGTAATCATTTATATATTTGCCTGAGACATGACTACATTTCTATCTGGGTGCGTTATTATTTTATGTCTATGAGTGTAGCTGAATGTACTACAGAAAGACTGCGCACAGTTACTGTACATAAAGGAGTCTTAAGCAGAGTCCAGCTTTTATTTTTGCCTGGAGGTACACGAAATGTAAATGGTGCCATATTACAGAACATATAAAATGGGGTACAGTATTTGTATACATACATGAACCAATATGTACTTATTGTGCTCTAACATTTTAAGGGATTGTCCAATTTATTTTAAAATCTTTCTAGACCTGCTAAATTTGATAAAATATTAAAAATCACAGACTCACCTCTTAATGCCCCGCACTGCCACTGCGGTCTGTTTTTACAGGCTGCACTGGTGATATAGCTGTATTTGGCTCGGGACCATGTGTTCAGCTGACACCTTTAGGATTGAATTGTCTGGATTGAACAATGTATAGAGTGTCAAGGTCAGTGATATCACAAGAATCAAGATGACCGCAGTGTTAGCTCTGCTAGATTGCAGAACACTGCTGAAAAGGTGTAGGGGACGCTTAAAGTATCTCAGCTCGAGCAGTGCCTTACAGAACTGCAATCAAATGTCATTATACAGTCACTAATTTGAGAGAGCTGTCATGTTAATAACCCGGCGTAATGAATATCTCAGATTAGAGTGTGACCATATCCAGATTACTATATCTGTTTTCTCGCAAATAAGCTTATCAACATATATTTAGAATGTGGCTCATCTGGCTTTCTAATAGTTAAAGGGGTTATCCCATGAATAATGTAAAAATGAAAATCAGACATCATATAGTCTATGGCAATACATTTCTAACAAAGCTAGAACCAGCCCTGTACCTCACATGGATCCAGAGATCTCCCCATTCATTGCTTTGCTAGATTTATATAAAGCTGGCAGCTCAGGGGAGTGTCTTTTCTGCTGCAGCTCAGGAGGCGTGTCCATGATCTACCTATCACAGCTCAGGAGGTGTGTCTTATCTGCTGCAGCTCAAGGGGCGTGTCTCAGCTCTACCTATCACAGCTCAGGAGGCAGTTGAAGGATGAAACTGAGCCTGTGCAGCCTTCTCAGTGAGCAGGACAAAAAAATAAGAAAAAAACAAACAGCAGGTGGCGCTATACAGATACATTTTATTGGATAAGTGGCTATACAAAATTTTTAATTACATGCAATTAGAAAAGTATTCAGATCTAGGTGCTGGTTTAAAAACTAGAATATTTTTCCTGGGACAACCCCTTTAATATGCCAGTATGTTATTCCTTTTAACAGGATCACTGGCAAATGCAGTAACTAATAAAAGAGCACCTCGATGCTAGTATTGTACTGTGTGCAGCATTGGTTCTGGATGCTGAGTGTGCTTAAGAAGAAAAGGGCACACAGAATTGTCCCCTTTAGCAATGTTATCAAATGTCAAGCTGCCCCTAGTTGTGTGCCCCCTAGTCACAGTAGATAATTAGACCTTTTCTATCATATACTGCTTCCTTGTCTTGCAGAGACGGCGTGCCTTACTGTGAGTCCGATTACCACGCTCAGTTTGGGATTAAATGTGAAACTTGCAACAAATACATCAGCGGCAGAGTCCTGGAGGTATGAGAGTTATGACAGACCAAAGCCGAGCCACTTAGTGCAGCTGAAGAGTCTACAGTAACTGATCCTGACGTGTAATGAGCACTTGTCCAGTGTGTGCTGGATGAAATGTCATCCTTGGGCTTCACAATGCCATGCAGCCATGAGTAGGTGGCCATTCACTTCAATGGACAGTGATATCTCTCCAAAGCCAAAAGGCATGTGGCCTTGTTTTGATTGACACTCTTGTCCACCAGAAATTAAAATCTTCACCAAGCCCTCTTTCACTTTGCAGTTGTTATCTTGGAAAAGATAATGATGACTTATCCTCAGTAAAGGTCATCATTATCTCATCAGCAGTGTCTATTGTTGAGAAAATCAAAGTCCAGGAAAATTCAATTTGCTGCAAAGCCAAATTTCCTCATGCTTCATGGTAGCGAATCGATTTTCCTGAATGGAGTTAAAAAATGAAAAAAATCATACTTACCTCCTATGTTTAGGTACGAAGAGTTGGCCGCCACCATCTTGATTGAAGATCTCGCATGAAATCCTGTGCACGGGCAACGCGAGATTTCACGCTAGATCTTCAGTCAAGATGGCAGCGGCCAACTCTTCGCACTCAAGCAGAAGAGGTAAGTATGATTATTTATTTTTTTTATTTTACACTGTATTATTGCTATCAGAGGCTACGATCAGCTTTGAACGCGGCATCTGAGAGGTACAATGACAGGGGGTGGCGCAATCGCCACTCCCTGTCATTGCACCCACTATTTGCGCTTCGTCACAAAGCAAATTTTTTTGTAAAACTCGGGGTGAAACAGCCAAATCGAATTTTTCAATACTCCGATTAACACTAGCGGGGTCCAAGTCCCCGCATCTCCACCGATCAGCCTCTACAGTTAATCACTTTACTCAGGGGGACTCTAGTGAGCAATGCAGGCTTCCTGCGGCTTTCCAAGGACAGCGTACATCGTACATATGGTGGCAGTGCTTGGTACTGCTGCTCAGCCCCTTTGAGTTTATTAGGGCTGAGCTGCAACTAGGTCATGTGACCAATGTACAGTGATGTCACTGGCCTAGAGGCCTAGAAGAGGCTGCAGCGCTCAAGGCCTCTGCTAACAGCTAATCGGCAGGGGTTCCAGGTGTCGCACCCCGCAGATCTGAGGATATGTCATAAATATCTTATCCCGCATAACCCCTTTAATTTGTGCTTTTAGGATGTAGTTTTTAATGCCAAATTGTATGTAAATTAGCTCATTTTATCTAAACCCGAGACTCCACCAAAAGGAATTGCTGTTTCAGGGTTCTTGACTCTCATCAGTATAGAGCAGGGTACTAGTTAGCTGGAATAAATTGACTGACATGAATTACTAGAGGTCCCTTTACACGGGACAATTCTGCAGACAATTCTTGGGAAGGAAGCGTTCCTAGCAAGCCCCTGCTCGTCAGTGAAGAAGACCACACCATTTACATTCAGCGATTCCCATGAAACATTGCGTGAAAAATAAGTCTGCATACACCTGCCGGGTCTCTTTAATAAAAACTGATAAAATTAAATTGGTATCTTTTATTCTTTAGGCAGGTGGCAAGCATTATCACCCCACATGTGCCCGGTGTGTACGCTGCCAGCAAATGTTTTCAGAAGGGGAAGAAATGTACCTGACAGGTAAGGCGTGTTAAAAGTAAAGTAAAACTCAGCCATTAATTGATATTGGCTCTAAATACATGTTCCAGTATGTTTGTAATAAATCTCCATACAGTTTTTTTTATTTAGGCCTAGTTCAATTCAGGAGAGCACAAAATGTAATTACTAGCCGGGTACATGAATAGATGATTTTCACTGCGTTAATTACACCGATACCGCATTATGTACACGGTCAGCGGCAAAGGACTTGGACTGCCTCCTCAGCATCGGCCCACAGGGAAATTTCCCTGTTAGTTCTATGGCCAGTGTGCCCCTGAATAGGGCTCTACAGCAAAATAACGTCACCTCTGAGTCATGGAAAAACTATGGGAGTGCTGCAACTACAGTGCGGCCCTCATGTTTTCAGCTACAGCTGCAAGTGACCTTGTACTCTATAAAAAAAAATTGACGTTTGGATTTTTCGCACTGGTCACTTGGACACAAGAGGACAGTTTTACCATAGCCCATGAGCAACGCTATAGAGCTTAAGCCATTAAGGAAAAGTGGTGATGAAAAAAATGCTGTGGTGTAAATTTAATGAAAATAATTTGCACAATAAAGATGTAAATGATAATGTTGAATATATTTACCAGGGGTTACTAGATGTATTGTGTGTGTGTGTGTATAAATATATATATATATATATATATATATATATATATACACATCGTATATTTACTGTACAGTGCATTTCAAAACTCTTCAGACCATTTCACTTGTTTCAATTTTGTTAAGTTGCGGCCTTGTACTAAAATTTAAAAAGTTCACAATTTTATCCACCATTCTGCACTCAATACCCCATAATGACAAAGTGAAAAAGAATGTACAACATTTTTCCTTAAATTATGGCAAACAAAAAATTGAAAAATTGCATTGACATAAGTATTCAGACACTTCTGGTAGCGATTACCGATTCAGTCTTCTTAGATATAATGCCACAAGGTTTGCACACCTAGATTTAGAGATTTTCTGCCATTCCTCTTTGCAGATCCTCTTAAGCTCAGGTAGGATGGGGACCATCCGTGGACATCCACTTTCAGGTCTCTCTAGAGATGTTCAATTGGGTTTAAGTCAGAGTTCTGGCTGGGCCACTCAAGGACATTCGCAGAGGTATCCCTAAGCCACTCCTGTGTTGTCTTGGCTATGTGCTTAGGATCATTGTCTTGTTGGAAGGTCCAGAGCACTCTGGATGGGGTTTTCATTAAGAATATCTTTGTACTTTGCTCCACTTAGCTTTTCCTTCAACTCTGACCGGTCTCCCTTCCCAGCTGCTGAAAAACACCCCCACAGCATGATACTTCCACCGCCATGCTTCATTGTAGGGATGGTATTGGCCAAAAAAATTAAATCTTGGTTTAATCAAATCAGAGAATATTGTTTCTCACAGTATGAGAGTCCATTAGGTGCTTTAAAAAATAATAATGTGTCTTTTACTGAGGAGAGGCTTCTTTCTAGCCGTAAAGCCCAAATTAGTGGAATGCTTCATTGATGCTTGACCCTCTGAATGTTTCTTCCATCTGCACGTAGGATCTTTGTAGCTCCACCAGAGTGACCATTGGGTTCTTCGTCACCTTCCTTACTTAGTTTGGTGGGGCAGTCATCTCTAGGAAGATTCCTGGTTATTCCAAATTAATTCTGGGGGCCCAATGTACAGCTACATTCAAATATTACCTACTCACAATGCTGCAGCAGCAGCAAGATGCTACAAGATAACTGAATATAGGATCCCTGCAGCGGCTTCAACAGGGCAGGTCCCTGAGGAAAGAGGATACTGTCTGGCATACCTCTATACTTAAAAGACATCTCAGTCAAACAATGCTTCTATAACAAACTGGGTAGTCTAGGGGCTGACCTTGTTTAGGGGCCCACTGGAGGATTCACTGTGGGTCAGTCTGAACCTGCTCTGATATGCATTGCTAGATGTGAGAATATATATAGATATAGGGTTGTCTTAATAAATCATGTCCAGTCAACTAAATCTACCACAGGTGAACTCCAATCAAGGTACAGAAACATCTCAAAGGTTATAATGAGAAATGTGAGGCCACTAGAGCTACATTTCAAGTGTCATAGCAAAGGTTCTAAATACTCATGTCCATATGAAATTTCAGCTTTTCATTTTAGTGAATTAGCAAAAATTTTTAAAATTCTGCTTTCACTTTCTCGTTATGGGGTATTGAGTGGAAAACTTAATTCGCACAAGCCCGCAATATAACAAAATGTAAAAATAATGAAAGGGTTCCAAATGCACTGTATATGCATATATATAGAGAGAGACATAGAGACCTCAATAAGGCATTGCACTGAGATCGCTGCATACCCCTCTGCCCTAGTGATCATGGTTGTCCCTGCTTCTGGAGTCCTCTCTATGACCTGTTAAAATCTATAATATTGTGTACAAAGGTGCACATTCCCTTTAACGGCAGACCTCGTGTTCAGCAATATATTTCAGATTACATCACCTCACATAATTTCCCAGCCCTAGCTCTCATTGAAAGAGGTATCTTTGGCGCCCTCTTCTGGTCCTCATTGAATTCAACGATGTCGTATTATTTGGAATATTGTGCTGTAAAGTTTAATTTTCACTAACTACCCTTTGCTTGCCCAGTTTAGCATTTTGTTACATAAGTTCATAAGCTAAATGAATACCAGAATGCATTCTTTAAGAACTGCTGATATTACGGCAACACCCACGTAATGAGCTATTGTCCTAAAAGTGGCCATAACATGTGTTATAGCGCTCTAGTCTGAAAGCTGCTCTAGTCTGTAAATCTGCTTATTATTCAGAACTCCCTATACTCTGGCGTGGGTTGATCACCTTTGGCTGCACCCCACGTTCCCTCCATCTGCTGGCTGTGATGTATGCCAGATTTCTATTAACTCTGCTTTCATATTTGTAAAACCTACTGCAGCACCTTTTACTGTAAGGCAGTTGCAGTGCACCGTATTCCCTCAGTGCTTTTTAGAAATGTAAATCCCCATCTTGCCTTGAGTGCCAGAAGAACAAAGAATTCAGACAGAGCTATTATCAAGGATTCCCAAGAGTGCCTCCGTCATGCTGAAGGTGACCTTCAAATACTGCTGTGTGTACCGAATATCCCATTAAGTACCAGTGATCTGTGGAAATGTGTTTTCAGTGTGTGGATCAAGGATAGAGCGGGGAGCAGCGTCTGATTGTACGTTCCACTTCTTCTCATTTGCTGTCATCTCATTTCTTAGATTTTCTTTTTTTTTTACCCTTTTAATAAATTACTTTTAATTATGTGGCATTATTCCTATTAAGTGGCAATCTCTGGTTTCTCTAGGCTCTGAAGTATGGCATCCAATCTGTAAGCAAGCAGCCCGTGCAGAGAAGAAGCTAAAAGTGAGTGGACTATATACTGGCAAAATTGAAAACGTTCACTTTTTTAAGGCGACAAATATTTTACTAATTATGACCTTGTTAGTAAAAAAAAAAAAGATGAAAAGACATTTACATTGTTTTGTTCTTTACTGTTATTTCTTCAACCATCCAGGTCTAGACTTAAAGGGAACCTGTCACCTCCAAAGCACATATCAAACCACCATCATTACCTTACAGTGGCCCCCAGTGTGTTCCTAATCGTGATTTTCTTTCCTCTATCGGTGGTTGTAAACTTTAAAAAAACGCAGTTTTAATCTTGGTTTTCCCTATCGTCAGAGTCAGCTTGAAGTCAAGGGGGCAGCGGCCTCCTAGCTTCAAGTCAAGCTAAGCCCGCCCCTTACCTGTCCTCCCTTCATTGTGATAGACATCCTGCTGTGAGGCCAGGATCACGCAAGTCTTGCACATGCGCGGTGCGCTCCTCTTCACTGCGCGATCCCGTCTCCGGCTCCCGCACTCCCAGGCCACTTTCCTCTCTGTGCGCATGCGCCAGGATTTTTCAACGAGCAATTCTTCTCCTCGAGCGTGAGCACGTTGAAAAATCCCGCGAGACTTGCGCGATTCCAGCCTCAGAGCAGGATGTCGATCACAGGAAAGGGAGGACGGGTAAGGAACGGGCTAAGCTTGACTTGAAGCTAGAAGGCTGCTGCACCCTTGACTTCAAGCTGACTCTGACAATAGGGAAAACCAAGATTAAAACTGCGTTTAAAAACAGTTTACAACCACCGATGGAGGAAAGAAAAACACGATTAGGAACACACTGGGGGCCGCTGTAAGGTAAGGATGGTGGTTTAATATGTGTTTTGGAGGTGACAGGTTCCCTTTAATATGCTAAAGCCTATGGCTGGCCATATACAGCAGACATATATATGCTTTCTCAACTCAGCTGAGTGTGCATGTGTTTTGAATTGGGTGAGTAACTCACAGTGAGACCTCTCCCTTTAGGTACCCATACGCCTTCAACACTTTCATTCAACTAACAGCTATTCTTCCCAAACTCCCCATACACATGGCTTGACCGAGTGGGCTTTTTACGGGAAGAGAGGAGTAAGAGGTAACATGTGGCAGTTTATCTCCTGGAAGACATCCCCACACCCATTAGGTGATTGTCCGATCCCAGCAAAATTCCAGGTTCAACCTACATTTATTGAATGTCTGCAAATGTCTCTTGGACCTTTGAGAACAAAAACGGGCAAGTTGGAATCCAAGCTAATGAATCCCTCTCTGTTCTGACCTCTTCCATCAAGGGGCAGTTGATTAGGTGATTGGATGTTCCTTTTAAAATCAACAGGTTTGCCCCAGATTAATGTAGTTTGTATAATCAGCTTAAATCCATACATATTTGGTCTAAACACCAGCCTTAGGGGCATGCCATTTTTGAATAAGGGACAAAAATGCACTCATTCTCACCTCTCTAAAGCAAGCTGCCAGGGAAAAGTAATATAACACAGGCCATGCCAACGAATTAATGGCTATGTTGTCTCTGTGCTCTGGCTAATATATGGGGCGGACTTATCCTTCAAGACATCCATTAATAAGGCAAGTGAACTAATTGGAACGAAAACTGTAAAGGTCATCAGTGTATGATCTGTGAGAGCGCATGTCTGGCACCACCATCAGTCTGAAGAATGAAGAAGGGCCCTCCACTTAATGGACTAAGTTACAGTTCCAGACATGGCCGCTCTTGGATGTCACTGTGTTCAACTGCGAAATTTACATGACAGAAGATTACCTTGTGGGAGTGTTGGAGTTGGAAGTTCACAGACTGTTCAATAAGAGGCCATAGGTCATTAAAAAATGTAAAAAATCTTTTCAATGAGATGTGAAAATGTTCTGTGTTTAGACTCCTTCCATACTTTCCCACAGTTTATATGTCCTGCTTGTGTCCTGTTTCTCTAAACTGAGCAAATTGACTGACCACAGACAGCAATTGCTGCTGTGCAACAAAACCGAAGAGGTGCATTTATTTCAGCAAAGTCAGAAACAGGAAGGAAGCGTATAGTGAAACCCTATAGATGTGTACAATACCTCTCGGTATTATTTGCACATATAAGCAGATTGTAGGATGACACAACAAAACAGGACGGGAGGAAGGACAGTGATGAAGGACGCTTTCTGGCCTTGCATGCTCTATTTTCTGCTGCAGCACTATTGGTCTAGGTGAAGGATGCTGCAGTCTGGACGTGTACTCCCCATCTATGCAAGGGCTTTGTCCTCCCTTTGATAAGAAATCTTAACAAACCTTTGGTTTTCCTCCTCCAGAGACCAACATTTTTTTTTTAGTCTGTTTAAAGTAAAATGAAATTAGAATAAACAGATTCATGACTGGGCCAAGCGATCAATTATTTTATTATTAAGGATGACTATGAATTCAGAAGTACAAACCACCTTCTACTTACAAGTCCCAAGGACACCAGAGGAGAACTAGAAAGGAACGTCAGACCTCATTTCCTTCTTGTTCTGTGTTTGGTATTGGATTCTGATCATGTTGATCAATTCTTAGCCGTGGTGTTAACCAAAACCCGTAGAAAATAATTTGCTGTCTTCATTTCAGGATGACTTCAGTTTCTCACATCCTGTACCAATGTTTTAAGGAATAGCTCAAAGCACCAGGGGTGACTCATGAGTATGAGAGCAACTCACACCGGCATCATGTAGGAAACACAATGTTCCTGAGCTGATTATCTCAGCAGTCATTATTGCCTAGATGTCTGTAGATCTTTCTGCAGGGTCATGCCATTAAAGGTATAACGAGGATTGTAGAATAGAAATGGGACTGTTTACATACTGTACCGTGCAGATGTGCTTTCCCAGGAGGGAGAATTTCTTATGAGAATGTAATTTTTACAAGAAAGATCTAAAATACTGCATAGGGAAAATAAAAATCTTGTCTGGCGGCAGCTGAGAATTCAAGAACAAAGAAAATGCTTATCAGGGGAACCAGACTGGGTAATATACAGCTGAGTGGTGAACACTAATGAATCATTTCAGCACACGAATCCTAACTAAGTTCATAATTTGCTCATCGATATGTTCAGAAAGGAAGGCCAGCTTTTAAGGGTTGTTTGATTTCATGTTTTCGGTTCACATGCACCAAGAAACACACAAAAACCATTGTGATTTAATATTGTAACACTTCTAGCCTGGCCGTAATTTCTACATTGACAAGGCACATGGGAAAAGCCTGTAGGTTAGGTTCATTTTGGACATTCCTGTTGCCACCATTTTTTTGCCGTAATGGGCAGGTGTACATTATTTGTAAATTGAAATGTATGAACTCAAATTTGTCATTTCATAATTTTATGTCTCAGATTTCTTATGCTTTTTTGCTTGTGTTTACAGTACAGAAGAGCTTCAGAAACCTCAATTTCCCCACCAGGATCCAGCATCGGCTCCCCCAATCGGGTTATCTGTGTAAGTGACTTGCAGTGACATGACAGATATTTATGCAAATGTCATTAGCCAGACTTGACAGACGTGACTTACAAACTATCCTATTTGCCATATCAGTAGAACAGGGCGTGTTGATATGTGCAATATTAGGTTGGGTTTCTACGGGCTGATTCCTCCCTCATTTAGATGGATGATTATTATCTATTTTGTCGCCTGAGCTCTACATTTTCTTGCAAAGACATTTTTATAGAATGGGAACAAGGAAAATTCTTCACTTCCTAGAAAACAAATCCACCATTAATCCTGGGAATGGAGTGGACGCAATAATGATATGCGTTCCTTTCTACATTTTGCCTAGTTATACTAATAATTGTACAGCCAACTGGCTGTGCAGGGAACAGACGCTGATCCCATTTATTTAAGTTGGGGCCGTGCTGAAGTTCCCTTCACAGGAGATGATGGAGGCATCACTGTTCTGGGAAAATAGTGAAGCATGGCCCCACACTTAACCAGTGCTGCACCCCTTTATTCTCTAGATCTGAAGTGATGGCGTATCCTAGTTTTAACATGGAATAAAACTTTTAAATCTAACCTAAGCAATGTCAAACTGTATTGGCCCAGGTCATGATATTAGATGGTCTCCAATCGGAAAACTATTTCTTCATGCATGCTTCCCTGGCTTATGTGTAACGCGCATTGTTAACCCTTTCAGCCATATTTGTGAGCTGTGTTCTTCCATAAAGCATCTTCATGACTCACTGAAGGTAAAGGGTCATGAGGTGTCGGGAGAATAGCCCCCTCAATAAATATGGGCTCTTGTCACCTGTTCTTTTTCTCCCTTCTCTTCCTCCTTTTCTCTCAGGCTAAAGTAAACAATGAGATCCTAAATTACAAGGACTTAGCTGCTCTCCCTAAGATTAAAGCAATCTACGCAGTGCAGCGCCCTGACCTCATTTCTTACGAGCCTTATAGCAGATACACGTCGGACGAGATGCTGGAGAGATACAGCTATGGGGAGGTACAATAACATTATTACTTAGCCTGCTGGTACAGCTCACTCCAAACATAATCAACCCCTCCTGCACAGCATTGTCAGGATGTCTTTGACTTCCCTTACAGTTTACGTGAACTACAATACCTAGCATGTACTGAAGCCATATCTTCAATATAGAATTGTTGTAGTAAAACCCAAGCTAGAAAAGTATTGTGAAGAAAACCATACTGTTGCTTTCAACAATTCAGGTGATGTTCAATACTGCTGCCCTGACATAGTAATATGAACATCTACCTAGACGTCGTTCTATAGGTAATGCATGGTCATATATTCCTGTCCATTGAAATCTATAAAATGCATGTTCACCTACTGCCCAATACTTATGTATCTTAGACTGGGGTTGTCCAAGTCTAGAAACGCAGGCTATTTTCTTCCAGAAACAGCTCAACACCCATCCATGGGTCGTGTTGTGTGATGCTGTTTTTTGAAGAAAGAAGTGTTTTTAACCCTGTGCAATCACTTTAAGTGACTGTATTTAAGGACAGTGCACCTACAGGTATATGGAAAGATAAAATCAATCTCTCTTCACCTTATCTAGCATACATCTCTATCTTTACCAAGCAGATGCTCACTTTTTCTTGCTTTCCAAAGGATATCTATGAAGGAATGGATCTCCGTCAGAGAAGGTCATCAAGCCCAGGATATATTGATTCTCCTCTCTACAGCCATCGAGACCTCTCTCTCACCATGCCACGCTCTCCCCAGCATTACTATATGTCAGGTAAGCCATTCCCTCTCCATATATTGTATTCTCATCTCCCGCTAAACTATTTGTTCTAATTTCACCAATAGACAATCACTTCATTTTCTTAGCTGTCCCTCTGCTGCATCTTTATCTATATTATCTCAAGTTGATAGATGATCCTGGGACCTTATTGTGGAGATGCCAAGGTTTCTCTTAACCCTAGAGGGTGGTCGAGTCTACTGTTCACATAAAAATAAATCTATTCCAAATGTAGCCTTAGAAATTAGAGTACACATTGTAAATTGTGGGTTTAGCAAATCACACTCGATAATCTCCAAGACTCCAAGATTCAATAATTTTAACAGCACGATTTTCCATTGTCTTGTTATTGAACAGTGCTACATACAAAGACCATCTATAATTTCTTGCTATTGATATCATGTATCACTATAACTCTATTTAATCCATAAGTGATGACATAATTCCCTGTACACATAGTATATAGAGTCAACAAAACCATCCCATCTTGACTATGACGTCCCACTGATTCTTGGCATCTCACTATTTCTGCTTTGTCTTTTTTCTTCTCTTATTTCTCACTGTGTGTCCTCTTTCTTCTTGCTTTCTCACGTCACTCTTATTGCTCCATTGATGCTTATCTATTCTTTCTGCCTTTCAATCCACATTCACAAAACATTTTCCAGGCACTGAGAGTGGTCGTAACTCCCCTTACTATAGCCAGGTAGATGTACGTTGCTCTACACCAACTCTTTACCAGGCTCCTCGACATTTCCACATACCAGGTAGGTAGGAAGCAAAGGAGCTGTCCCTAAAGAGACAGTCAAGCTATAAATATGATATGTTGTATAACCAATAGAATAGAATTCAGGATACTGAATGCTACTGGCTTTAATGCTACTACATAAATAGATAGATAGGTAGATAGATAGACTGTGTCTCATCTTTGGGGTGTGACTGATATTGTACAACCAGACACAACCCACGGACAACAGTGGCGCTGTTTACCGAGAGGAAAAAAGGCAGTTGTCAGGTATATCTCTATGCTGGCCTATGGTCGTGCACTTTCCTTCAAGCCTAGTGCCACTTCCTTCACAACGTCTTCATATTACCTTCACAATAGCACTCTCACAACCTCCTGGTAACTTTTTATCACACAGCCTTGACTGAACACTTTTCTTCTTGACTCATCTTTACTTCTGTTTTTCCTAACTCATCTTGGCTTTTCCCTGTTGTCATGTCACCTCCCTGTCTCTTGTGATCAATGTCTCCTGTACTCTCCCCTCTATTCTGTACACTCCCTCTTTCACTTTTCCTCCTGTCTTTTTCCTCCCTCTTTCCGTCTACCTTTTCCTCTCTCCTCACAGCTGCCGCAGAAAGTAACATATATCGGAAGCCTCCTATCTATAAGCGTCATGGTACTGTTTAGTCCCGCATGCATGCTATACCTAGCCGTATCCCATGCGTTGCAGTGCTTAGCCAATGATGCATGTCTCTTAATATGCAAACTCCATATTTTGCATGGTTAACATGGGTTTAATATAGTGCATAATTTGGAGGATAGATGCATGATCTGTGTTTAAACCCATGTTATTAACCCTGAAACGCTTTATCTTGTCATCCGCCATTAGTCTGAAGATTAGTGAATGATTGTATCATAATTTGTAACTAGGAATGTCAAGTTTTGATACGTGTAGTATCTGCTGTAGTACAGTACGTTTAGAGTACTTCTAGAATGTTTTTCATGGACATTAGGTCAGCTGGTTTAAAGAGTGCTAAACCATACACCCTTTGAATGGTACAATTGACTTTGGTCGGTCTGTGGTCTGCATTTGCAGCCAAGAGTAGGACATATTCTATCCTTTGCGGAACAAACATATGGATACAGAAAGCACATGGAAGACATTATAAAAAAAACATTATCATAAGAACCACCATCTTTGGGGATCTGGGTAACAAAAACAAGTCTAGGATTTTGATACTGATGGCCTATCTTCAGAGGTCCAACTCAAACAGCTGTTTGGTGGGGGTGTCCAAAGTCAGAGAATATCCTGAGAATAGGCCATCAATATCAAAATCCCAAACGACCCCTTTAAAGTGTTCTTCCCATCTTGACATTTATGCAAATTGAGTGCTGCTGTAAATTGAGAGGTGGCTGCGCATGTGCATCTCTCTCCATTCACTTCTAAGATAGTTCTGAGAATAGCTGAGCATGCTTACTCAATGCTGTAATCTAAAACAAACATTTTGATAAGTACCACCATCTTTGGAGATATACAGTGGATATAAAAAGTCTACACACCCCTGTTAAAATGTCAGGTTTCTGTTCTGTAAAAAAAATGAGACAAAGATAAATCATTTCAGAACTTTTTCCACCTTTAAAGGGATTCTGTCACCACTTTTCAGCCCTGTGAGCTAAACATATGCTCATGCTCAGGGTCTCATTATGATTCCTTATGTGGCCTTATAAACGAGATCTGTGGCTTAATTTTGCAAAAAACAGGTTTTACTAACCTGTCAATAATAGAAATAAGGTGCCCAAGGGGAGGTCCGGGGATGCAGGGTGCCCGGCCGCAGCCATTGCCGTTCGTGCCAAGCGCCGCCTTCCCAGAGTTCTGCGCCGCCTCCTACTCCTCTGTGCCGCCTCTCCCTTCCTCTCCATCCTCCCGCTGTGAGATGCCTGATGCACCCGTACGGACTGCTTGGATCGGCTTCTTCTAGCGAAGTGTCGGCGCATGTGCACTCCGCTAGAAGAAGCTGTTGCCAGCAGTCCGTTCGGGCGTTCCCTCCAAAATTGATGAAAAGACGAGAAGAAAACTGGTCTGGGAGGCTACCAAGAGGCCTACAGCAATAATAAAGTAACCGCAGGAATATCTGGCAAGTACAGGCTGTGTGGTACATATGACAACAATCTCCCGTATTCTTCATATGTCTGGGCTATAGGGTAGAGTGGCAAAAGAAAAACATCCAAGCCAGGCTACATTTTGCAAAAACACATCTGAAGTCACCCAAAAGCATGTGGGAAAAGGTGTTATAGTCTGATGAAACCAAGGTTGAACATTTTGGCCATAATTCCAAAAGATATGTTTGGCGCAAAAACAACACTGCACATCACCAGAAGAACACCATACCCACAGTGAAGCATGGTGGTGGCAGCATCATGCTCTGGGGCTGTTTTTCTTCATTTGGAACTGGGGCCTTAGTTAAGATAGAGGGAATTATGAACAGTTCCAAATATCAGTCAATATTGGCACAAAACCTTCAGGCTTCTGCTAGAAAGCTGAACATGAAGAGGAACTTCATCTTTCAGCATGACAACGACCCAAAGCATACATCCAAATCAACAAAGGAATGGCTTCACCAGAAGAAGATTACAATTTTGGAATGGCCCAGCCATAGCCCAGACCTGAATCCGATTGAACATCTGTGGGGTAATCTGAAGAGGGCTGTGCACAGGGGATGCCCTCGCAATCTGACAGATTTGGAGTGTTTTTGCAAAGAAGAGTGGGTAAATCTTGCCAAGTCAAAATGTGCCATGCTGATAGACTCATACCCAAAAAGACTGAGTGCTGTAATAAAATCAAAAGGTGCTTCAACAAAGTATTAGTATTTATGCAACCATATTATCTTATTCTAATATTTTTTCTTCCCTCTACCTAAAAGATTTCAGTTTGTTTTTCAATTGAGTGGTACAGTTTATAGGTCACATTAAAGGTGGAAAAAGTTCTTAAATGATTTATCTTTGTCTCATTTTTTTACAGCACAGAAACCTGACATTTTAACAGAGGTGTGTAGACTTTTTATATCCACTGTAGGTAATGATAACTAAGGCTACTTTCACACTAGCGTTTTGGCTTTCCGTTTGTGAGATCCGTTCAGGGCTCTCAAAAGCAGTCCAAAACATATCAGTTTTTCCCTAATGCATTTTGAATGGAAAAGGATCCGCTCATAATGCATCAGTTTGCCTCCGTTCAGTCACCAAAGCGGAGCCAAACGGATCCTGACACACAATGTAAGTCAATAGGGACGCATCCGTTTTCTCTGGCACAATAGAAAACGGATCCGTCCCCCATTGACTTTTAATGGTGTTTAAGATGGATCTGTCCTGGCTATAGAAGACATAATACAACCGGATCCATTAATGACGGATGGATGTGGTTTATTATTGTAACGGAAGAGTTTTTGCAGATCCATGACGGATCCGCAAAAGACGCTAGTGTGAAAGTAGCCTAAGTTTGAAGGGGTATTCCCATGTGGACGTTTATACTATGTCCATTTCTATAGGAGTGCTCAGATTATTTTTGGAGCTCCTATAGAAACGAATGGAGAAAAACTGGCATGCATGGCCACCTCTCCACTCACAACAGCTGTGAGATGGTGGTTGGTCTCCCACCTTTCTCAAAATAGGTTTGGGTCCCAGCGGTGGAACCCATACCTATTGGACATTTACGACATGTCCTGTAGAAGTGCCATAAATGTCCAGATGACAATAAACCATTAAAATATTCAGCTTTTCATGGAAAAAATATTACATAAAGGATTGCTTAGATAACTCAGAAATTTGTTAATATTTCTAGAGGGCCTCAAACAAGAAATATGCCACATAAAATACTGACTGATACTAGGGAACAATAGATTGTACTGAATTACCCAGCAGAGGTGACCATGCTGTACTCTCATAGCTATGTCTTAATCACCAAGCCTCTCCTCCCTGAACCAGGTTCTTCTACATGCCTTCAGTAATAAGGCTGATGTTATCAGGGAGGATTTATAGTGGCTGACAGCCAACGTATCAAAACTTTACAATGGCCTCCTTCTTTGGTAAAATAAAGTCTATGTGGAAAAATGAAACAGCAAATTCCTGCAGAGCCTGTGAAATATTTCAAATGCCTTGCAGGGTGTCATGGTTTAGTACTGCTTGCCGGTGGAGAGCCTGGCGTCCTAGGTGAAAGATAAATGATGTGTCTTTATTGCCTGTGAGTGGTCGTGGTGAAGGTGTTGTCATGAATAAATCACAGAACTGTGACCATTGAACGATCTTTAAAAGCTGTTGCTGTCTCTTCTCTCCCACCTCTCCCTTGTCTCTGATGGGCCGCCTCTGTGTCATGGTGTAAGTAAGAGCTTTATTCCTTTTCTCTGTTGGAAGCATGGCTGTTGTCCAGCCACTTACTTACTAATGCGCTGACCTCTGCAGAATATAAGCACTTCCTCAGCATTCTCCTGCTGCATGCATTTATGTCAGCTCATTCTGGACATGGCTGCAATTCTCAAACATATATGTGTCCACCACTTCATCTGTCATTGCTGTCTGTGTATGTGAACCGTTCCTGATGTATATTCAAGTGTATTATAATCGGGTATACAGTAGCTAGGGAGCAGAGGGGGTGTTGGGTGCAGGAGGAAGTGCCAACAAACCACTCTGTTTTGGTCATGTTTTAGATACAGACCTAAGGGCCCTTAAAGGGGTTATCCAAGTTCTATAATGCTCCCCCATATGCCCGGGCCCCTCACAGAGGTTGTACTTACCTTGCGTCGCTTCTGATTCCGGCACGGCCGCCGCTGCATCTCCCAGTCGCTTTTAAAGGGCGTCTATCATCATATTTGTACCTGTATTCCTGATTTGGCATCTGTGTTGGTCCCATGTTCATATGTGCCCGCATTGCTGATAAAAATGATGTTTTTTATATATGCAAATGAGCCTCTAGGAGCAACAGGGATGTTGCCTTTAATCCTAGAGGCTCTGTTCTCTCTGCAACTGCTGCGCCCTCTGCATTCTGATTGACAGGGTCAGGTGTGATTACTTTTACACTGCCTGGTCTTGTCAATCAAAGTGCAGAGGGCGCAGCAGTTGCAGAGGGAGCTGAGCCTTTAGGTGTAACAGCAACGCCCCCGTTGCTCCTAGAGGCTTGTTTGCATATAATAAAACATCATTTTTTTAGCAATGCGGGCACATATGACCATGGGACCAACACAAATGCCTTCAACTGCCAAGTGCACATGTAACAGGTCAGCCAGTTTTAATGGGGGTCAGATGCCCTTTAATGGGGGTCAATAATTGGAAATGAGGAAGTTAACAATCATTGCCTGTTCTTGAGCTGCATTTACAAGCAGCAATGATCAGCGATGTATGGGAATTAATGATTGTTCCTGTGATCATTCGTCCCCATAAAGATTCACTGTTTTTCTGTAGCATATCACTTTTTACGAGAGTAATATGCTTCTGATGAATGAGGATTTCCGATGCATAATGAAAGAATATGGCCATGATTTATCATACCTTTACTCCAGAATTCTGGCATCAAAAAGTCCCAAAATAGGGGATTTTGCGACTTTTCACCCTCATTTGCGCATAATTTTGCGACTTTTTTACATGTGTACACCACTCACTCCAGTTTTGTAAAAATGGGCGTGGTTAGCCATGTTAATGAGTTTCACTCCAGATTTATCATTGGGACTTTTTAAAAAAGTCGCAAAAAAGTCCCAATTTCACTCCAGTGAGGACCATGCTTATCTTATGCGACTTTTTAATAGAACATGCGACTTTTTGTAAATATGTGCGACTTTTGTAAAGCCGTTTACTGAAGGATAAATTGCTGCCATCAAACCACATTTATCACAGTATTAAAGGACCATTAATAAATCTGACTGAGCCAAAAGTGACTTTGGACTTATGTGAAATTGGAGTAAGATGGAAGTGTAATGATAAATCTGGCCCTATAATGAATTGACTATAATGAGTTCCATCAGGTTTCCATTTAGTAGACTCATTTTACTGGACTCTTTTGTCTGATATTTATGACGTCTTTATATTAATTTGTCTGATATGTATGACGTCAGATTTATGAAGTCTGAGGCCCCCAATGGATACAGATTTAAACAAGGGTTAATGATACACAGCTAGATAGATAGATAGATAGATAGATAGATAGATAGATAGATAGATAGAGCGAGTTGTGGTTGTCAGTCTTTTCAAAATGCTAGAGAAGTGAATAATTGCATTTTCCTCTTGATCTGAGTAGTATAACAGATGCACAGCCTCATCTGATTATTCACTCTGTTTTCTATCAGATGATCCCAATGAAGCAACAAAGAGCAAAACAAGTGACGATCTTGTGCACTCTTCAAAATATCTGCCTCCGTATTCTCCAGATCCCTATTACCAGTCAGAGCCTGAGTATTGGATGTTCTCACCAAAGAGTAAGAGACAATGACCTCCAGCATCTTTCTAAGGGTCAGGGAGTGCAGTAATAATGCTGTGTGCAGAACTTGTATAGCAGAAGGGTTTTATTATAATTATTATTCATTTCATTGGAATCTAGTTGAACATCACTAGACCATCACTAGAGTGTGGGCAAACTATAGAAACCCACAAAAGCAATGAAGTAACTGCAGATGAAGAATTGACACAAGGGTATTTCTCGTCTTGAAATATATATAAAGGGCACTGTGCACGTTCACACCCTTGAGATTGAGTACTGTAACTCTAAATACATGAAAGGTAACAAAAACAAAACCTACACAGAAATAAGAGTATGGATTAGCTAGTTGAGCGGGTGAGCGAGTGCACCCCAAGGAGACGGTTAGATATAGTCAGGGGTCGCTATAGAATGCAGTTGGACTGATATAGATACAAATTCTGTTACACCCTAAATATTGAATTGAAGGGGTTTTCTGAGATTTTGATATCCTTTTGATTTCCTGAGGAGAGGTCATCAGTATCTGATCAGTGGGGTCCAATAGAAGTGAATGGTACTAAGCGAGATACCAAGAGCAGCCACTATACAATGTATGACGCTGTGCTTGGTAAGCTGCAAGAAGGCCGCGGCACTCACAGGAGCACCAGTGCCTTCTCAAACAGCTGATGGGTGGGGGTCCCGGGTGTTGGACTCCACCGATCAGATACTGATGCCTATCCTGAGGATAGGTCATTAGTATCAAAATCTCGGAAAACCCTGTTAACAGTGTTGTGTAAATACAGGCTCAGACTGGCCCACAGGGGAAAAGGTGAATCTTCCAGTGGGCCCTAATCCCCCACCCCATGCACAAGAACCAGGGAAATAGCAGTGCCATTTTGCATTATGCCTCCCATCTGGCAAGTTACACCTCTATCCAATGAGAGGGAGGAATACACTCCAGAACACTAATAATACCTCCCACTGGTTGTCGAAAGCTAGCCTTCAGAGGGCAGGAGCCGAGTTGCTATGCAGACCAATTATGTGTCTCCTAACCTTTTGCTTTCTTATAGTGTTCCGTATAAATCTATCAGCACCAATGGATCTGTGCTAGGTAAGTATCACATGTTAAAACAGAATGCCCACACTGATTGAAGCAGATCCTGATTCGGAGCGGGATACATATACATATCTAAGTCCACCCGAATCCTTTGTATAGTATTCAGTTGTCGTATTACACTAATTTTGCAGTGGCAATAATTATCAGTCCAAAAGGGGAATCTTCTAAAGGAGGAATAATTATAATGATGTCTGTATGGGAGTATTATGATTTATGTGCATAACTAGATATTGGTTACTCAAGATCTGGAGAAAATTGTGTGAGGGATCCAAGGGTTCATAAATACCACAAAAATGGAAAATGAGGCCTTAAACAATCTGAGTAGGGACAAGACAATAGATACTAAACCCTCCAAGAAAGGGGGTATTGTCATTCCTGATAAATCAGACTATAAAGATATGTCCCTCTCCTGCTTATCAGACCACACCTTTTATAAAAATAAAAAAAAACTATAGACAATCCCACCAATAAATATTTACAAGCTACAATCTTACATTAGGGATACATCTGGCCTGTTATCAAGATTACAGTTCATATGCATGGAGGCTTCTATTGTATTGTCAGATGACCAGAACCACTGGCAAAAATGTATCTGCCTATAGTTAAGATACATAGATGACCTTTTTGTACTTTGGGCTGGAACTAAGTGTGATTTACAGAAATTTGTAAAGAAGATCAATAACAACAAATCTCAGACTGAGATTCACTAGTGAGATCCATGAAAAAAATTAGCATTTCTGGATTTTATTATTAATCGTGGCTCAGGGGGAATGATTGAGAAAGAAGTATATCGTAAAAGCAAGGCTACCAACAGTCTTTTGAAATTGCATAATGCCCACCCATATGCTTTCAAATCAGGTATTTCCAAAAGGCAATACCTGAGCCAGGCAGGAACTGCTCTAATTTGAAATCATTTAAAAATCAGGCCATTGATCTGAGGGAGCCCGTGGTTATCCGGAATATATCTATAGAGGAGCTTTTTCAGAAGCTCTTGCTCAAAAAAGTACTGATCTCCTAGTCTCTAAACAGAGGACACAATGAAGATGATCAGGATGGTTGGCCTTTTGAACAGGGCACACCAGGAAGTCAAAAAGATCATAGCAAAACACTGGGATATATTAAGAGAGAATCTAGGCCTGGTAGCCATTATAGCCAAAAACATACAGATTACTTTTAGGAAAGGCCACAGTCTAAAACCACTACAGTAGCCACTATACCCCAGCCCCAAAAAGCGTCACATGGTTGGAATGCACACCACAGGGAATGTTCTATTGTGGAGACATGTGTATCTCCTGTGATCAGCTCATACAGACCAAACACATCAATTTCAAAAACAGGAAGATAATATTATCTCAAAGACTTTATTCATTGTAAATCCATGGGAGTGATCTACCTGGCACAATGTACCTGTCCACTTGTCTTTATTGGAAAAAGTAAGCATGAACTGCATCACAGAATCAGAACATATCAGTGATATCTGTAAGAAGGAAGACACACCAATATTCAGCCACCTTCACTTGGTACACCAGGGCTATCCTGATTCCATGTGCTTTATAAGCATTTCTACTGTACCCCCCCAACAAATGAGGAGGGGATTGGGATCAGCAAATGTTTCAACTAGAGTGCCAATTGGATATACAGGATGAAGTCTGTATCACCCAGTGGCTTGAACGAAAACCTAAATTTCATTTCTTTCATTTAGCGTACCTATATTTAGTAGACTGCTCCTTCAGTAGTCATAATGTCTTCCCATAATGCACTTTAATTGTTTGTCCTTCATAAAGGATGGTTGTTTTAAGCTTGTTCTCAAACATTATGTTGGCAGCGCTTTTTTGTTACTCGAGGGAGCATAATCATTTACTATTTCATCATGGCCGCCAACATGACAGAGTAATAGAGCAAGAGACCTTTCTATCTACCCATACCACTCTCTCACAATTCCTAAGTATGCATATAAATCATAATACTTCCACACAGACGTTAGTATATATATGCCATCTGTACAAAGTTCCACTTTTGGACTGATTATTAACACTGCTGCAAAATTAAAGGGGTTCTCCGGTTTAAGGGCTGAACCCAGATATAACCTATTCTTTATTCTTTTACTGTATTTGAGTGGAGCATCAGAGTATTCCCTTGCTCCGATACTCCCTCTTGACAAAAGGTCTGTTTGTTTACTGCCGGTGACGTACCAGTCTTCACATCACTATGCTTGGCGGAGACTTCCGCCTAGCAGTGAGCCCGGTGGCATCAGCAGCACAGATGGTTGGTATATAGCGCTGCCGGAGGCTGTTTTGAAGGTGGCTGCTATGCTAATTTGCATAGTACCCACCTCCAAAACAGCGTAGGGCAGCACTATAGGCCAGCTATTTGTGCCGGTGAGGTCATCGGCTCACTGCTAGGCGGAAGTCTCCACCAAGCATAGTGATCTGAAGACTGGTACGTCACCGGCAGGAAACAAACAGACCTTGTGCTGCTCGATGCAGAGCAAGGCAAGAGGAAGTATTGGAGCAAAGTAATACTCTAATGCTCCACTCAAATATAGTAAAAGAATAAAGAACAGCTGGACCCCTTTAATGTAATACGGTCCGCCTGGACTGACAACTGAATAATATACAATTGATTTGGGTGGACTTAGATATGTATATGTATCCCATTCCGAATAGGGATCTGTGGGCATTCTGTTTTATAAGTGATACTTACCTAGCACAGATCCATTGGCGCTGATAGCAAAAGGCTAGGAGACACACAATTGGTCTGTATAGACCAAAAACTCATTTCCTGCCCTCTGGAGGTTTGTTCAAGACAACCAATGGGAGGTACTGCTAAAATCAGCATTGCTGTCACTATTTTATGCTGCCCTCAGTGAGGTCAGCATAAAGTTGATGACAGGTTCCCTTTACGTGAGCATTTAGGGTGTAACAGAATTTGTATCCATATCAGTCCAACTACATTCCATAGCGACCCCTGACCATATCTAATAGTCTCCATGGAGTGCACTCACTAACCCATACGCTTATTTCTCTGTAGAGTTTGATAGACCCTAAATAAAAATTACTTGCATCTATTTTGTTAGAGTCCCCCTCTCTCTATACATGATCATTTCTTCTCTTGCACAACAATTGTGCCATATTTATAATGCGATGACTAGTACGGAGAGTAGACTATAGATAGTCTTATTGTGTAATCCTCCTATATTACAATGGACTTTCTATAAATGTACGGAGTCCCTTTTTGCTGTGGTAGGAACAGCCTGGATCTGTCATCCCCTTCACACTATTGTTTTCAGGCTACAATACAATTGCATATTTGACTCTCTCATTTGTCCTGCAGTGCCTCGAGCGCGGAGGTTCTCCTCAGGAGGAGAGGAAGATGGTTTTGATCGAAGCATGCACAAGGTATTACTGGTGTTAAGAATCAAAATGCGTCACATAGTGTGTGGAAGACTATACATCCTGTATTATAGTAGTAGGGCTGGTTTCCTCGTGTGGTCATAGCTTTATTTTCTCCTTTGCCGCTGTTTTGGGTGTTGATCAATGGTTGCACCATGCTAACATAGTAATTGTATTTCGCTCTTCAATAGTCTCACTGGAGACAATTTTTGTATTATTAAAATTCGTGAGAAACTATATTTAAAAGGTTGTCTGGGATTAATAAAAACTCCGGCATCCCCTGTACAAGAGCCAAAATATCACCCCTTTTCTCCCCTGCCTCTTCCAGTGCTGCTATCCATTCCTTCCTACCGCAGATATCATCTATTTGGCTGCAGCGGTGACGGTCCATGCAGCCAATAAATGGTATCAGCAGTATACAAGACACCACTGCTGAGGCCAGTGATTGGCTGCAGCAGTGACCTGTATGCTTAGAACATCACCACTGCATCTACAGCTGCAGCGAGGATCGGAGGGCAGCTCTAGAAGAGGCAAGAGAGAGAAGGGCTTCTTTTGCTTCTTTTGTTGTTTTAGCACATATGCAAAGGACTGCCTAAGTTTATATATAACTCGGAAAATCCCTTTAAACCTGCTTTATCTGATCTTGGTATTAAACTCTTCCTGACATATTATTTAATAACATAAGGTAGGTCATAAAACATTGATTCGTAGCGGGCCGATTGCTGGGAGTGGGACCTTCACCAACCCCATTAACAGACCATTTTCAGTCACGTTGCCTGGGGAAGAGTGAGCACATGAGCAGTCTCTCTCCACTGACGTAAATATAGATAAAGATATTCAAGGGGAATAACACAACTCCGCTTTGTGGCAAAGAACATTTAATTCATTCTAGCAACTGTTTGTCTTGTGCTATCAGTCTGTAGATAAAACAATACCAAATATCTCTTACTTCCTAGCTCCAGGGAGGGATTGGGAGAATGATCCTGAAGGAGGAAATGAAGGCTCGGTCGTACCTTGATCCTTGGACCCCTCCTCGAAGTTCGGCAGGCAGTAAAGAAGCTCTGCACAATCTCGGCTATGATAATGGATGTAAGATACTTAAAGGGGTTGTCCATGTAACCTCCATTGACATGTATTAGAAGTAGAAAACATAGCATTGTAGAGCTTGTGACTTTCAATATAGCACTTTCATCAGATATCTGTCCTATTGGTGCTAAAGGGGGTTGAGGAATTGTGAAGAAATGCTTATTGTCAGCTTCATGGATTCAGCATGTGCTTGCAAGCCTATGATCACCATACCTAGCTGACGTAATGTACACATATGGAATTGAAAACCATGGGACAGTCACAGCTAAAGAAATGAATGTATCTTATGTATCATTATCATGTGTCGTGTACATCAGCTATAGTGTGCACCTTCAGGAACCATGCCGTGGAAAATAAGACTCCATCTTTTTGTCTTGCAGCTCCCAACAAGTGTTACCTTGCAGACAATGGTAAGTATATGTATTATTCTCAGAAATAAACTTTATATCCATGTGAGAAATACTATATAAAAATCATCAACCCACATCTAGTGCCTTCTGTAAGAATTCTTAGACAAAATAAGAGATCTATCATTTTTATTTTACTCACCCAGTGCTGACATTTTCTGTATAGCGCCGACCATGTGTGGTCCTCAAAATGCGTAATGCACACGGCTGGTATCCCTGTTTTGCAAAACATTTACGGTCATGTGAATGTAGCCTTAAAGGGGTTAACCAGTTTCAAGAAACCCCCCCACATGTGCCGGAACCCTCACCGGTAATATACTTACCCTGCTCCCGGTGGCGCTCCTGGTCCCCGCATCGCCGCTGCTGCTTCTCTCTGCACACGGGTGTTGGGAGGAGCAGCCAATGGTAGGCGGGGACGGGGACGAGTTTCCCTAGAATCGCGGGTGACTCTAGGGGGCTCATCCCCACCTGCCATTGGCTACTCCCCCCCAACACCGGATGTTTTCATCCGCGTGCAGGGAGAAGCAGCAGCGGCGATGCGGGGACCAGAAGTGGTGCCGGGAGTGGGGAGCGGGGTAAGTATATTAACGGTAACAGGCCAGGCAAATGTGGGGGGTTCTCTTGAAATTGGATAACCCCTTTAATCTGATATTGTTTTAGAAAGAGGTAAAGGGAAGAAAAGACACAATGCACCACAAAAATCCCTATTTGCAACTCGGTGCACCACAAGGTGACATATGAATGTTACACCAGTTTATACCACCTTGGAGCTTGTATCGTTTTTATCCAAAATATGTGGCAAAAACTAAGACTAAAACAAGGTTCAAAATAGACGCAGACAAAAATCTGGCCCAACAGTTGTCTAAAAAACTTGTGTCTAGCATGTCATAACTGAAAATTGTGGCCCATACACTTCATATATTCAGACCCTGCACAAATCCAGACACAGTCCAGATGCAGTGACCTTGATATATCTGTCCCAGTGTGCATATAGCACAGGGATCAGCAACCTTCGGCACTCTATCGGTTGTGAAACTACAACTCCCAGCATGCAAAATGTGCTCAGCAGCTCTTATGACTCCTATAAAAGTGAATGGAGCATTCTGGGAGTTGTAGTTTCAGAACACCTGGAGTGCCGGAGATTGCTGATCCGTGATATAGTAGCTGTATTGCTTTTCTGACACCCAAAATGCTGACTACTATCACAAATTACTGTACGCAATGATTTGAGAAGATGCATATTATTTTGTTACTGTGCTACTACAACTGATATAAACTTTCCGTCTTTCCAGATCCCCTGATCTCCAAATCTGCCTCACTCCCTGCCTACCGGAGGAACGGACTTCACAGGGTACAGTAGACAGGATCTATATGGGGAAAGCCTAAATACACTACAGGAGATTCATCAACATTGTCTTAAAATGCAGCAAAATTGTAAAAAGTACTAGGTTCATAGAAAATTAAGATCAAGTTATATACTTGAATTACAAGGTGTAGCAGTCACGGATATAAAATTCCACCATGCAGAAGTTTAGATACATGCACCTCATTTTTCATCATGGCTACACACTTTACCCCTTCTCTTTAGCCCCCCCCCCCCCACCCCCATTACATGGGTCCTGATTAGGAGACCTTTGTAGGACAGGGAATGGCCAAGGCTAAATGGAGGAAGGCCTCCTGACACTACATGCTGTACTGCTCTAGTCTATCTGAGGAACTGAGTAGAACAATTTGGCCCTTGTCAAAATCAGTCAGATCCTTACGCTTGCTCATTTTTCCCGCTTCCACATATCAATTTCAAAAACGGACTCTTCACTTGCTGCCCAGTATATCCCAGCCCTGACAGGTGCCATAGTCACACGTGGCTGACATGTTCTTCCCGCCACTGGTATACACTTCTCTAATATATTCGGTGCGGTGTGCATATTTTCTTTCCTCTTTTTGGCACCTTTTTGCAGCTTCCTATTTACTATGTATGTATTTCTTACAGCCACCCAGCACCGAGCTTTTCCATTACGATAGTGCCAACGCGGTCAACTGGGGCATGAGAGGTAATTATCATTTTAAGTGCTACATGCTTGAGGGCTTTTCTCATCTGCATAAAGCAAATCGACATGACTGAGGCATTAGGAAGGGGTTCCTATCTGGACATATAGTGCGAATGCAGGCCCCTAATATCATCATAGGCGGTAGATAAAGGCTATGGTAATGCTGGGAACAAGAGGGAGGGCTTCACATTCCAAATTGCACCTCTTCTCTTCATGAAAATACATAGAAGCATCGCCTCGGAGCCTGACTGAAAAGCAGTATGAACCTGGCACTCACTAGAGCATCCCAGTATATGTATAATTAAAGAAGTACTCCACCCAGTGTAGATGTTATGCCCCAGTTCCCCATCTAGCGTTAGTATTGTGTATCTGCTGGTACGGTCAGCCATTTACTCTGTCCCTTTCTACTTTATTGCAGAGTACAAGGTGAGAAGATCTACGGTGTCTTGGTGGACAGGGCTGTTACCATGGCAATGCGCCATTACTCATCACCAGATAAATCTGCCGCTCCGCCTTTACATGTCCAGTCATCCGCAGCTCCAAGGACCTTCTTCTTTTCCTGAATGGAAATCAATAGCATTTTAGCCACCGACCTCAATCTGCTTTGTGGCTGACCTGCACATTGAATCTTAAGCAGGAGATTAACCCCGTATTCAGTAAAGGATGGAATCTATCTATCTATCTATCTATCTATCTATCTATCTTATCTATCTATTTATCTCATATCTATCTATCTATCTATCTATCTATCTATCTATCTATTATCTATATCTATCTATCTACTATCTATCTTTTATCTATCTATCTCATATCTATCTACCTATTATCTATCTATCTATCTATCTATCTATCTATCTACCTATTATCTATCTATTTATCTCATATCTATCTATCTATCTATCTATTATCTATCTATCTATCTATCTATCTATCTATCTATCTATCTATCTATCTATCTATATCTATCTATCTATCTATCTATCTACTATCTATCTTTTATCTATCTCATATCTATCTACCTATTATCTATCTATCTATCTATCTATCTATCTCATATCTATGTATCTATCTATCTATCTATCTATCTATTATCTATCTATCTCATATATATCTACCTATTATCTATCTATCTATCTATCTCATATCTATCTATCTATCTATCTATCTATCTGTCTATCTATCTATCTATCTATCTATCTATCATATCTATCTCATATCTGTCTATTTATCTATCTATCTATCTTCTATTTATCTACTATCTATCTTCTATCTATCTAATCTATTATCTATATATCTATCTAATCTATTATCTATCTATCTATCTATCTATCTCATATCTAACTATCTCTTATCTACCTCATATCTATCTATTTATCTATATTCTATTTATCTATCTATGTTCTATTTATCTACTGTCTATCTTCTATCTATCTCATATCTGTCTATGTATCTATATTTATTATCTATCTATCTGTCTCATATCTGTCTATTTATCTATCTTCTATTTATATATCTATCTATCTATCTATCTATCTCATATCTATCTATCTATCTATCTATCTCATATCTATCTACCTATCTATCTATCTATCTATCTATCTATCTATCTATCTATCTATCTCGTATGTATCTATCATTACATGTCTATCTATCTATATCTATTATCTATCTACCTGTACCATTTTTGCTGATTAACTATTGTTCTTCTTGGAAATGGCTGAACCGAATACAGTATAATAGAAATATATAATTACTGTCAGATTTGTGGATTGGGTCTCGGATACTTCCATCTATCTTCCTTCTAAATGTTTTCTGTACGATGACCCATCATGTATCACTATAGGTCATAGAGGTCATCAGATACAGCTTCTGTCACCACTCCTTCCTTAGTTATGTAGAAGGAACTTTAGGGTATGGCCACACCGTGCGGTCGTGTTATGGTCATAATGCGGTTGGGAAATGCATGCAGTCAGTTACCACATGCATAATCATGCATTTAGGGTGCATTTTTTTATTCTGCCATTGTTGTTTGAACTGTGAATTTTCCTGGTTCTTTAGCATTTTGATTTACTTCAAATAATGACGCCTATGGTAAAACATATTCTGCAAGTGTCTACTCAACTGTATAACGGATGCAGCCAGCAGCTACAAGCAGCAGGATGTCTCTTGCATGTGGTCAGTCAGGTGCAGTCATCAGAACTTTGAAAGTGCCAGGTCTATCTCAGGAACCTGTTTGGAAAATAAGACCCTGCAGTTCCTAACTGCATCATGACCAAATCACGACCAGGCCTTGTGACCGTACCCTTAGATTCTGGAAAGCTTGTTATCTCTAGTGCTATAGTACTTTGGATGCAGTGAAATTATTTTGTAAACTGAATGTCAGCCTTAGGGCTCATGCACACGACCGTATTTTCTTTCCGCTTCCGTTCCGTTTTTTTTGCAGACCATATGCGGAACCATTCACTTCAATGAGGCTGTAGAATATACGGAAGTTACTCCGTATGCATTCCGTTTCCGTTTGTCCGTATAGCCGTTCCGCAAAAAAGTAGTGCATGTCCTATTATTGTCCGCAAATCACGATCCGAAACCCCATTCAAGTCAATGGGTCCGCAAAAAATACGGATCGCACATGGAACGCATCCGTATGTCATTCGTATTTCATCCGTATTTTGCGGATCCATACTGTAGAAATGCTATGCCCAGCAAATATTGCTCATGTGTTTGGTGATTAATAAGTTACTGTTTCAGTATACGATCCGCAAAAAAACGGATCAAATACGGAAACAATACGGATATGCTTTGTGCAATAACGGAACGATAGAGGACTTAAATTAGAGGGAAAAAACCTCAGATACTGAACAACGGATCCCTGAAAAACGGACCGCAAAACAGCAACGGTATTCCCATCTCAGACATTGATGGCATACTACTAGGATATGTCAGATATGGGGGGTCCCCACTTCTAGGGGCCACTGCTATCTCCAGAACGAGGCCCTTGAAGTGAAGAAGAGCTCACCATGCTTGCGCAGTGTGCTCTCCATTCACTAAAATGGGACTCCCAAAAATAGACGTGTGCGCACACGGCACTGCTACTTTCAGAAGTTCCATAGCTGTGAATGAAGAGCAGAAATTCACCGAAAACAGGTAGACCTCACATGTTCATTGTATCAGTGTCTACACATTTCAGTGTCCTACTAACTCAGAACCTCATCAGGAGCATACGAGAGCTAAGGCATGTTAATGTGGTGTGATGTGAGGTACGATAACCACCACTGATATCGTGCGGTTACCTCAAGCCTCCAGCACTAGTATGGATGTCACTCATAGGGGGTCATTTATTATCCAGAAATACACCTATATTAGGCGTATTTCTGGTGCAGATTGTAGCGCAAAATTTATTTTCCCTGCTCACGCCAGGTCTAAAAAAGTTGGCGCGACGTGGGCAGGGAAGGTGGTGGGCTGGCAGGCGCCTCTCATTTACCATTTTTTACGCCTGTTTTAGGAGTAGAAAATGGTCTAAATATAAGCCAGCAAGGAAGCCTAGCGCCTCTTCATTACTTCATCGGATCCACCGCCAGATATAGGGGTTATTAAGACCGGCGTCTAAAATGCCGGTCTTAATAAATGCCCCCCATAGAGTGTACATAGGGGGGCCAGTGTTATAACATACTTAGCCTGTAGACAGGAGCGTAGCTAACGGCTCATGGGTCCTGGTGCAAGAGTTCAGCTTGGGCCCCCTTCCCTCAGTGCTTTGTGTGTCTTCTTATGTGGCACAAGGGTCTTTGGGCCCCCTCAGGCTCCTGGGCCCGGTAGCGACTGCTACCTCTGCACCCCCTATAGCTACACCCATGCCTGTAGAGACCACTGTGGGGTCTCTACAGTTACACTCATCCTGAGAGAAGCACAGGGGGCCACTACAGGTAATAACAGAGACAGCCGAGCCGGCCCTCAGATATTTCCTGAACTCCTATAGTGATGACTGGAGGGTGGCTGCACATGTCCAGCTGAACTCTCTTCACTTTGGAGGCAAGAGGGGGTATCTGAGGTGGGACCCACGCCCATCTGATATTGATTGCTTATCCTAGCGATATGCCATCAGTGTCCCAGATGGGAATACCCCTTTAACATCATGACAATTATAGGTCCAAGATTCTGTACCGAGTAGTTATTTAATACATATTTATATTGTCCGGAGCGTTCATAGTCTCAGTTAAATGATGCTGCCTGCTGCCACCATTAGGGGGGCATGCTAGTCGAATTATTCTACCATACAGACACTGATAATTGACAGAATAAGTTGTATAAGAATATGCACATTATGCATAAGTCCTCTTCTCTATAGAATATAGTATATGGTATACTTAATGATGCATTATCAAACATACTATAGTTGTGGGAACATTACCATTTTTTACCTTTATTTTATGTTGGAGAATCTGGTCCTGATGTCAAGGTTAACAGAACCAACCTAGATTCAACAAAAGACTTGGCAATTAACCCCTTAAGCCTTTTTTGGAGCCCTACTTCCCTTCTTTGCAATTTTATACCTCCCAGTTGCCGACATTCCTTTCAATTTCTCCTGGCAAGTTGTGATTCGTATTCCGAATATGACATGCAATTCCAGATTCCATGCTGGTGTTTGTGTTTTATCCAGTTGTTGAATATGATGATGTATGGCTAATCTAAGGTAAGGGCTACATGGGGACCTTGGTCATGCAAATCTCACACAAGTCACACCACCAAAATCTTTTGTAATTTGTGAGTTGCGCAAGTACTTTTGGCTGGGATTTTTGTGCAAATTAGGCTTTGCATCGAAAGTGAGTAGCGACTTATATTGAGGTCTGTGCATTAAAAGTCATATGGAATTTGCAAGAAAAAGTCCAGCAGATTTCATGTTTGCAACTGTTGGATTGCTATTGCATGGTATGAGTCGCAAATTGATAATTATTGCAGTTGTGATGTTGCAATGCGACATTTTAATCTTTATGTCGTGTGACCAATGTGGCCCTGCAGCCCTAGCCAAACAGTGCAGACCATCTGCTGGAAAGTAATTCTACAACTGTAATAAACTAATGTCTTCTCCCTACAGATTTATCCATATGAATTACTCATGGTGACCACTAGAGGGAGGAGTAGACTGCCCAAAGATGCAGACAGAACTCGACTGGAGGTCAGTAATGGGAAGATCCCATAACAGATGTCTACAGCTAAATGCTGTAATCTAACTTTCTACAGAGAATCATATGGTGACAGTTACGGTAACATCTAATAATTTTTCTTCTATGATACAAATGGCTTTTCATCATACCACAACTATAGACTCATGGAGCAATTGTGCACGCACAGCAGTGCGAAAAAAATATCTCTGACTACAGAGCAGTGCGCAGCTATACCATAATTGTGTTATACTACACATGAAATAGTGAAACCCCATATACCGCATAATAGGCACATGACAGGTGCCACATCAATGACTGCATCCATATATTTCAAGATAGTGGCAGGAATATACCCCAAGGGAAATGTTTGAAGTCAGTTTCACTTTGATTCTCCTTTGATTTAATTTGCACCAAATTTATCAAATATACAATGTTTGATGTGTTTTTTTATCGTTACAAAGAACATTTCTCTAGAGATTATTGCATTTTTACACCACCCTTCTACTGGGGTAAGATTGCGGCTTTTTTGTAACTTTTTAAAAAGAGACAGTTGATAAATCTGGCATACAATTAAAGGGGTTGTCTCAATTCAGTTAATTACATTTATCACGTTTTCCAAGATTTCGATACTGGTGACCTAACCTCAGGATAGGTCATCAGTATCTGATAGGTGGGTGTCAGACACCCGGGACCCCCGTCGATCAGCTGTTTGAGAAGGCAGTGGTGCTCCTGCTCCTCCTCTCAGCTTTCCCTAGGCCAGTGACGTCACGTTCATTGTTCACGTGGTCTAGGAGCACCTCAGTCCCCTAGAAGTCAATGGGCTGAGCGCGATACCAAGCACAGCTGTTATACAATGTACGGCACTGTGCTTGGCAAGCTGCGAGAAGGTCGTGGAGCTGCCAGGAGTGCCGGTGCCTTCTAAAACAGTAATCAGTGGGGGTCCCAGGTGTCTGACCCCGACTGATCAGATTCTGATGACCTATGCAGAGGATAGATCATTAGTATCAAAATCTCAGAAAACCCCTTTAATACAAGGCACTTACTAATGTATTGTGATTGTCCATATTGCATCCTTTGCTGGCTGGATTCATTTTTCCATCACATTATACACTTCTTGCACACTATAGAAATAAAGAGCTGGCCTTTGCACGTTCCAGCAGACCTGGCTACCAGAGAGAACGGCGCCTTTTGAAAAGTGGAGAGATCTGTATAAAATCACAAAAATTTACAAATTAGCATTTTTTTAATGGAAGAAAACTGGCAGAAATCAAATGATAAATTCCCCCAGAATTTCCATACAGCTTATTGCCTCTGCTTTGATATCATATATTACCAAAGTGCTGCCATACAGTCCAAAAAGGGGCTGCTTCCATAATATTAGTCTGAGTGCACATTGTCCCAATATTATCATATTGTCCAGATATGTAATTTATACCACTATATAGGAGATAAATGAAATTATGCCCGAATCTCACCCACACACAGTATTTAGCATACTGGCAGACATCGCAGCATCCCTGTGTGATTGAACATGTGGAATCATATAGCCACACCATTTTAAAGGTCATACTGACAAAATGATGTGCCCATTGTTCACAACATGTGGACTGCGTCTTGCGTGCACATGGGTGCCACAATGTTCCCTTAAAGGAGTTGTCTAATATGGAAAATCCATTTTAAATACCATATTAGGGAAATCCTATTAATGTAGCAGGTCTCCCAGATATCCAGGGTGGAAGGTGGCTACAAGAGCATCTCTCGCTCTGGAAGACCTGACGTGTCTATGTGTGACATAAACAACCTTGTGATTTCAGTGGGAACTATGTGATACTTCATTTCCCCTGTGAGGAGAGATGCAGTGGATTAAACACTTTCTGCTGAGTTCCCCCACATATTTCAGCAGATCGCTGGGGGTTCCAGCAGCAAAACATCCTGAAATCAGTTTATTATTTGGACACCCTTCTAACAAAAAAGGAATTTCAAAAGGGGACAGTCCCTTTTTAACTAGTGATATCATCTACCTCATTCTGTTTGACACTTTTTTGACAGAAGATAAATCAAGCTCAGTCCTCACCAAATAGTCATGAGCAGCATAAGATCGCAAAGCTTATTAGCTTTATTGGATATTACCATTGTAAACATCTATGGCATATCAACAGGTTAGGTGAGGGTCCCGATATAAGACCCTTATGGCATATACCCTATATATGTAAGATAGGAATAGCCATTTAATCTTTAAAATAAACAACAAAATTGACAACATAAGTTGGATAGGCATCCATGGACCACCCGTAGATTACCCACATTATTATCTGCCACTAGGGATGTTCCCACAACAGTCTTTTATAGCATTTAGCTGGATATGCCATAGAAATCATACATAGTCTGGGAGCCAAAGATCGGGGGTGCCCACCCCCTTGTTTGGTGAGAATTGTACTTATTTGACGATTTCATGACTTTAAAGTATACATATAAGCTCTTAAAGGGCTTCTGTCACCCCCACTGACGAATTTTCACTAGCTGACATTAGCTACTTGCTAATGTCAGCTGAGTTCAAACATATGTTTAATATCTTTTTTTCTGTTTGCAATCTTCCTAAAAACTTACTTTTGTCATATGTAAATTAGCTTCGCTACCAGCAAGTTGGGCGGGTACTTGCTGGTAGCCGCCGCATCTTCATGGCCTTGGAACGCCCCCTCTTCTTTTGATAGACAGGGCCAGCGCTCTCCTCCTCTCGCTGGCCCTGTCTGCAGCTGCAATCCCGCGCCTGCGCCGTCTCGGTCTTTAGTCGGCGCAGGCGCTCTGAGTGAAGGACGCTCGCTAGGCGCTCCGTCCTCAGTGCGCCTGCGCCGATGACGCCAGCGCTACACCCGGAAGAGAAGACGCCGGCATCCCTGGTAAAGAGCAGGCGATGCCGGCGTCTTCTCTTCCGGGTGTAGCGCTGACGCCATCGGGCGCAGGCGCACTGAGGACGGAGCGCCTGCGAGCGCCTTCACTCAGAGCGCCTGCGCCGACTAAAGACCGATACGGCGCAGGCGCGGGATTGCAGCTACAGACAGGGCCAGCGGGAGGAGGAGAGCGCGCTGGCCCTGTCTATCAAAAGAAGAGGGGGCGTTCCAAGGCCATGAAGATGCGGCGGCTACCAGCAAGTACCCGCCCAACTTGCTGGTAGCGAAGCTAATTTACATATGACAAAAGTAAGTTTTTAAGAAGATTGCAAACAGAAAAAAAGATATTAAACATATGTTTGAACTCAGCTGACATTAGCAAGTAGCTAATGTCAGCTAGTGAAAATTCGTCAGTGGGGGTGACAGAAGCCCTTTAACAAGTTCTGCCTCTACCAGATGTAAGGCAGCTATCCTATAAGGCAGTGGTGGCGAACCTATGGTACAGATGCCAGTGGGGGCACTCAGAGTCCTCTCTGTGGGCACCTACACCCTGGAAAAGGTCTATGGTGTACCAATTTGCCTTATACTTTTCCTGCCATTCATCAGTGCAGGGTGCACTATGAACAGCACAGGCAGTGCATTGAATGCAGGCAGGCTATTATAGCTAAATGATAAAGTACATGGACGATATACTATATTGGACTGTATTATTCAGGGTAAATTGCCGTGTAGGCACTTTGCAATAAATAAGTGGGTTTTGAGTTGTAGTTTGGGCATTCGGTCAGTAAAAGGTTCACCATCACTGCTATAAGGCAATGTTTAACCTTTTAAACGTTAACTCAGCGAGGCCTTTTAAAAGGTCGAACATTGACTTATAGAATAGCTAACTTAGAGATTAGAGACAGAGCATTAGAGACAGATCTTGTTAAGAGCTCATTTGCATACCCTATTCCTCCATAAGGAGATATTGCATTCCCCCAAAAATGTAAAGTATTGGGGCCATTTTTAATTGATTTAGATGTATTTTGGTTAAAAAATATTTTTGTCAGAGATTTTATTACAAAATGTGAAGGTTGCTTTTGATATCTTTTTTCAATCTATTGAATTATGTAATTTTTCTGTGTTTGGCTTCTGCAGCTTAAATGTTTTTATGTACGTAGCAGCTGCAGAATACCATTCACAGTCAAATCTGTCAAACTGGCTGTCTGACAGCTCTCCTCTCCTAAGCTGATTCATAACCAAATCAAACTTCAGCTTTTGTAAGTATTAACACTCCTTGGTGTTTTTTCCTGAAATGTTGCATTACAACGTGAAATTAAAATGGATATTTGGGTGTGCCATTTATTTACACAGCATGCCTACCACTTTGAAGCTACAAACTAGTTTTCACTGGGACACAAACAATATTTAAGATGGAAAAAAAAACAAATAACTTTCATGTGCGTAAGTATCCACCCTCTGAAAGTCAGTACATTGTGGGGCCTCCTTTTGCTGCCATTACACATGCAACTCTCTTGGGGTATGTATCTATTAGCTTAGCACATCGAGACACTGGGATTTTTCTGTGGCAAAGATGCTCTAACTCCGTCAGGTTAGATGGGTTGTGTTGGTGTACAGCAATCTTCAAGTCATAGCACAGATTCTTAATTGGTTTGAGTGGCTGGCGTAAATTTGAGCTATAACTTATGCCAGTTTCTGGCATAAGTTATAATATCAAATTAAAGATGGATAGTGTATAAAACTAAAACATAACTTTTAATCCAAGTTTTACTTAAAACCACTGACACAATAAAATACAATGTGCACTCCAAATAAAACATGCAACAAACCCAAAAACACGCAACCTGATTTGTAAGGTAAACAACCAGAATAAACTGCTACAATTGTATCCGCAACCTGGAGCCAAGAAATCACAAAAGGCCAGTAATAATTGCAATAGTCTTACTAGTAGCCAGGAATTGCTTAGCTCCAGTTGCAGCGTTCGTGGGTATTAGGACAATAAATTATTTCCCTAGAAAGCCCTGTCAGGGCTAATTTTGTCCTCATGACATCTGAAATACAAATTATCAAGGCCCTGGACATCCCTACCAGGGGGCAAAGGTATCTGCTCCTCAAGGTAGAGAAAATATATAGTAGAGTTCCAACGCGTTTTGTCTAGTGTAACTCAAGACTCATCAAGGGACGGGCAGTAAACCACTGTGAAACAATAAAGGGTTACATGTGGTTCCACAGAGAAGAAGGGGTGGACACTATTAATGTCCATCACCATTCCGAATAGATACAAAATCAAAAGAGCAAAGTGAAAATATGCTGCCTACATAAGGGCATATGGTGCCATTATTATATTAGGGGAACAAAGTCTGTACTTTCATCTAAAGTAGGATCGCATATGGTGGTCCAGCTCTTATAAATTATTATATCTGGCAGGCCGTGAAAAGCCTCTTTAGAACAGTGGGAAGAACCTCAGATAGTCACAAATGATGTCACAGATATGGTGTGCGCCACAGTTTAAGACTTTTTAATGCTATATAAGCATTGATAAATTCCCCTGGCCCTGATGGCCAAAAAGTTTCAATCTGACCAGGAAACCTTTTCCATATGTTTGGGGAAATTGCCACTCCAAACGTGTTTTCTTATGTTCTTTTTAAGCAATAGCTTCTTTTCAGGCCACTCCTCCATAAAGTCCTACTCTGTGGAGCGTACAGCTTATAGTAGTCCTGAGTCTTCGCTGAATCTCTCATTAATGCCCTCCTTGCTTGGTCTGTGAATTGTATGCTTTGGATGTTTGAAGCATGGGATATTTTCATAACCCAACCCCATGGGAGTAGCTATAGGGGTGCAGAGATTGCAGTCGCTACCGGGCCCAGGAGCCCGAGGGGGCCCAAAGACCCTTGTGCCGCATAAGAAGACACACAAGGCACTGAGGGAAGGGGGGCCCTAGCTGAACTCTTGCACCAGGGCCCATGAGCCGTTAGCTACGCCCCTGCCCAACCCTGATATATGTTTCACCATAATTCTGCCTCTGACCTGTTTTGAGAGCTCTTTGGTCATTATGTTTCTCAATTAAAGTGAATCTGTCACCAGAGACCTCCCTATAAAACTGTTTGCATAGACACATAGCTGTTGTTCACCTCATTAAAACTCTGGTTTTCTTTTGTTGATCCAAGGCTCCTTTTTCCGAGTTATGATACTTTTTCTTATTATGCAAATTATGCCTTTGGTGTAATGAGGGCACCACCACTGCTCTTGTTGCACCCAGTGTCCTCTCTTTTCTGTGGTCAGCAACTCCCTGGTTGCTTCAATTGACAGGGCCCAGCAGTGGCAAAGCAGCGAGGGAGGGCTTGGCCACAGAAAGAAGTGGAGCTTGGGTGCAACAGGAGCAATGGTGGGGCCATCATTGCACCAGAAGACTAATTTGCATATTAAGAAAAGGTGTCATAATTCGGGACTGGAGCCTCGGACCAACTTAACAAAAGCATTGTTTAATGAGGTGAACCATGGCTATGTGTCTATGCAAACAGCTGGATAAGGAGGTCGCTGGTGACAGATTCCCCTTAATAGTGATGCAGATTGAGGGGCCTGCTCTTTAGAACAGGTGTGACAGCTCATGTCACACTTTGCACTCATGGGGACCTTATTCAACTTACTACCTGAATACTGAAGTTAAGGCCCCATTCGCACAACCCTATTTGTGGTCCATATTCGAAATCCATTTTTTGCAGATTGGATGAGGACCTATTAATTTCAATGGGTCCGCAAAAAATGTGGACAGCACACCGTGTGGTGTCCACATCCTTATGTCCATTGCATAGCCCCGCAAAAAAGAGAACATGTCCTATTCTTGTGCGTTTTGTGAAGGATAGGCATTGTTACAACGGATCTGCAAAAAAAAAACAGATGCAACACAGACGTCATCCGTATTTTTTGCAGATCCACATTCTGCGGACCACCAAATACATACGTTTATGTGAATGCACCCTTATTTTTGGACCACACTTTATTTAAAGGGTGGATACATCTGCACTTTTTCATTTATTTTATTTTTTTTATTTTTTTATTATTCCACTATTACTATTTTGTCAGGTCCAATACATACAATCTAAATTAATATCCATTTTAATTCTAGGTTGTAATGCAATAAAAAAAGAGAAACACCAAGGGGAGCATTGTAAATAAGCTTAGAAGATCATTCAAGAGAGGAAAGAAAGGGACTGGAGAAACAGTGGTCTGACGGATTTATCACAGGATGGTGTTCTGCAGGTTGCTATGTACTGTGAAACAGAAGCTGTAGAAGCCAGACAAAAAAAGTAATAAATCAATAAAAAAAAATCTATAAAAAAATATCTCAGACGGTGTCCATAGCATTTAAAAGGTTATTCCCATCACAGACAATTGGGGCATATTGCTAGGATATACCCCCATTGTCTGATAGCTGTGGGTCCTACCTCTAGGACCCACACTTACATCGAGAATGGAGCGGGGAAAGGTGGTGGAGGGCGCACTGCGCATGTGCAGCCTCCCTCCATTCATTTCTATGGGGTCACCGAAAATAGCCAAGCACTGGCTTGTTGGCCCCATAGAAATCAATGGGAGCAGTGGCTGTGCAAGCGCCATTCACTTGTATGGAGAGAGCGCATGGCACAGCCGGACCCTGGGAAACCCGGGATCTCCAGCTGCCACTCTCCCTGCTCCATTCTCGGAGTAGGTGCGGGTCCCAAATGTGCAATATGCCCCCCATTGTCTGTGTTGGGAGTATTCCTTTAACTATGAGTGACTGTGCACATGCGACCACTTACCATTTGAAAACAAAACAACCCTCTTCTTGTGAGGTTCGTAGTGATTATACCGTTACAAAATAGACTTTTATGACATATCCAGTTAATATGACACAACAGTTCAATGTGTTATCGCGGCTCTGTCCCTATTAAATAGATATTGATGTAAACTTTTCTACAGAAGTGCAGAAAATTCCATGAAAGGTACAAACCTTCATCAGTTTGTATATAGAATACATGCGTTACTTATATGGCCACGTCTCCCCTCCTTGTCTCTCCGCAGCGGCACCTATCACCTGAGGAGTTCTATCAAGTGTTTGGAATGACCATATCAGAGTTTGACCGCCTGGCACTGTGGAAGAGAAATGAGCTGAAGAAACAAGCCAGGCTTTTCTAACTCGCTCCACCATGTGCCTCAATACGTACACCTCTATAAATATATTTATAAATATATATATATATATAGAACTTATGTATAACTACTACACATAATATATATATTGTATTATAGGAAAACCTCCACAGAACTGGTTTTGTACCTCTCAGGAGTGATAGGGACTGCAGCTTATTTCTATGCAGTGCGTTGTAGTCCCTGTTACTCCTGCCTGGGTTATTCTGTGGTGAGAGATATTTTCAACTCTTGGTTATATTTTTTAAATGCTGTTTTTTATGCGCCGCTGTTTTGGAGAGTTTAGAGACTTCAATGAACCTGCAACCTTAACATTGTTCCAACAAGTCTTCAAAACCCATTTGTTTTGATCTCTCGAAATTCCCCCATGGTAACTAAATGGCAAGTATGCCAAATGTACACTGGTCATGTCAACCAGAACCCGGTGGTGTCACTGCAGATTGTTCCAGTATTAAGCCAACTGCTGACTAATGTGTGGATGATGCTTCTTGCGTAACAGAAGCCGCCTTTACCTGCTCACGACATTCCTCGCACTCTGTTTTCAGTTATTGATATCAATTTTATATAAAAGCTATATCGCTTATATTCAGCACCCAAAATGCAGAACCCAAAATGCACCATGTGACTTTTGCAGACATGAGTGATCACCTTGTCACACAAGAGTTAAGGTCAGCTGAGGCATTTGGAGCCTGCCACCATATGCAGAGATGTAAGCGAAACATGTAGCTCATTCCTATGAATAATGTAAAGTAAATACAAATATTGGCTTGGCTTAAAATTTCAAATACACCTTCAGAGAGCATTCTAACACTGTCTCACCTATATTTCCCCAATGTAAAGACTTGGACCACCAGTGCCCTCCTCATGTTGATGTAATACTGCTCTCAGTGGGACATTTTATTTTTTTTCTTTGCTGCAAATAGTGCCCACACCATGTGATTTCACTATGACATTTACTATTTTTATATATTTTTTTAATTTGCACTTTTCTTCAGGTGACATTTTTACTTTTTATAATGTGCTCCAATTTTCATATGCACAGATTTCTTAGCATTGGATACAAAAAGCATTTTATAAATAGATTGTTACTGCTGTCCAGTATTAATTTCTTAGTATGGAGGATTAGGCTACGTCCAAAACCACGCCAATCTGCCTGTTGACTGCATCTAAAAGCATTGCATTGTCACTTGCCGTGCAGTAAACTGCCATATAGCTGCATAACCATGTGGCCAGGGGTGAACTGGCAACTTGAAGTGGCCCTGAAAAAACTAAAAGTGGCCCCAATGTTGTAGGTGGATCCGAATATGGGCCAATTCAAGTTGGCAGGGTCAGTAATGCCTTAGTACAGCAAAAAATACCTTTCTACAAAACCAAATCCCACTGTGTGGCAAAAAATACCTCTCCAGAAGCTATCCCTCTTTCGTGACCATCAACAGCTGCCACATTCTATCCTTCCAATTGTCTCTAATATGAATATGGAACAGGGGTCTTAGGAGGTGAAATGTGGGCCACAACACCAAGCCAGCCCTACATTCAGCATGCTGCCTGGACTTCTTCTAATGAGGAACCCTATAGTTCCTCCAGTAGTATGTACTCGGCCAGCGGCAGCCCTTTGGGCATCGGTCCAATAAATATATTCACAAATACCTTTCATTACTTAGAATGGATTGTTTTGTCTAGGGAGCAATCATTAGGAGAAATAAAATGGCCACCGTCCTATCAGTGCACACAAAACCTGTCCTCATCAGACAGGAGGACAAGTTACTTCACCACAATGAGCTATAGTGCTGCCTCATCCACCTCTCTGCTCTGCTTGTCAGGAATCATGATCCTGAATACAGGTGAGTCTCTGTGGGAATGGAGATGATGAGGAGATATGAAAGGAGGGTGAGGTGTGGCTAATGAGCAGCAGAACTTGTATGCAGCCTCCATTACCACAGTCTGTCCTGTCTGTCCTCTCTGTACTTCATGTCTCCTTTTGAACTTAATTCCCCAGAGATTTAGCTGAAGTTCTTATCATCTGAAATCAGGATCATAATCCCTGACAAGTACAGAAGAGAGGAGGATGAGGCAGCTCTTTACCTCAGTGTTGTGAAGTAACTTGTCCTCATGTGTGATCAGGACAGGTTTTGTGTGAACTGATGGTACAGCAGCCATTTTGTTTCCCCTGATGATTGCTTCCCAGACAAAACGAGCCATTATAAATAATGAAAGATAATTTTGAATATATTTATAATAAAGTAGTATTCAAGTATTTTCATTTTCTTAATTCCCGGAGAACCCCTTTAATGATGAAACTGCTTCTAGCTACAGTTGGTTTGAAAACTGGCATGTAGATCAGCGCAGTTTAGGCTGCTTTGTGGGGCAGCCAGACAAACTTTTTTTTATTATAGATCTTAACCCTACATTGCTACGCAAGAATGTACTATTATACTGTATGCATTATTGTATGTATTATTATACATACAAATTATATACATAAATGAGCCTCATTCAAGAGATAATGGTAGGGGCATATCTTTGTTGAAAAGAAAAGTGAAACTAAAAGGCTTCCTTAGACATAAGGTCAATAGGTTACGTCGCAGGAAAGAAGGATTGGACATATTGAATTTCACCACCCAACCCATTTGTTCTCAGGTGAGAAGATAAGTTGAAGCCTGAGGTGCCTGGTACTAGCTTTGGGCCCTTTTATACAGGCTGAGGATTGGGTCAATTATCAGGACCAGATGTACATACTAAGGGTCATTTTAAATAATTGGCCTGTGTAAAGGTGACACCAATGCTGATCGCATCTTTTATGGAGCACCTAAAATCGTCGGCAGCACGTCAACCATAGGCAAGCATTCATTATAACTGTCGTTCATTCCTCTTTCGCTTTGCATCAAGCTCTGTGAAAGACCTTTTAAATGACCACTGATCATCTTGTATATTTTTGATCGGCATTTGTTATTGGACCAGCATTGACCCATGCAATAGGGCACTTACTCCCTTCTCCCCACTGAGAACATGCGCCTGGCGTCTGGAGAAGCTGAGAGGAATAGCTGTTAAACAATAGCTAGTGAAGGTATATGGCCACCTTAAGCCCTCTCCGTCATTCAGAAGTGCTTTCATCTCGTCACAAAAACTTGAAACCTGCTAATTTCAACAAGAGGAATCAAACTTTGCAGTCAGTAAAATGAATTTGGACTAGGGATGAGCGAACTCTGTTTTTAAGTTCGGTGTACAAAGTTCGGGTTATCTAAGAATTCCATTATAACTTATAACGGAAGATAACATGGTCAGTGGTAGAGGAATCCATAACGGAATTCTTAGATAACCTGAACCTTGTACACCGAACTTGAAAACACAAGTTCGCACATCACTAATTTGGACTAATCAGTGTGCTTTCACGCAATGGTCCATCCACATTCTCCAATCCACACAGTCCTAGAAATCAACTCCCCAGAGCCAAAGGATGACACTGATTATAAAACTGGCTATGCACATTAGATTAATGTCAGATAAACCTGCCAATTTTGGTGACTGGCCAACTAACTAATATGTGTGGATGCCTCTCAACTCTTTCCTGATGGTAGATGTCCAAGGAGAGAAAAATTAACCAGTTGGATCTCAACATGCCCGATCCCTTGTTCTCTGAGGAGATAAGCCACCACCAGTGTTTTCTAGCAGTGGATTAGGCTGTTCTCCCCATGCAGAACATGTGCCATGAGTGGTTGGGTGGTTGGTTGACAGCCATCTCCCTGACTTATATTCTAAAATATATATTACAGCACCCTATGTCTACCACTGGTGCCCCTCTCTCTTTTCTATGTCTACTTGTCAGGGATCATAATTCACTTTCCCCCTAGGCAGCAGTAATATCAGAATCACTATTTTATTGAATAAATGCATGTATTAAAATGCAGATTATCCCTGAAACATTCCTATGAGAATAGAGCAGAACGGTACAATAACCAGCCATCATATTATTGTGGTTGCTCAATAATTCACTGTGAAATGAATAACAACCTGCAGTGACATCCTGACCGTACAGCATACACGCCTTAGTAAGCCCTTAAAACAGCACGTCCCATGAGCCTCTTCTCATGTTTTCTTGAGAAACACCTAAGGCAAGGAAAACACTTGGACACAACGGCCAGTGCAGCAGAAGTTCTTCTCTCTGAAACGTTTCTTCTCTCTGTTTGCCTTGAATTTGGATTCCAGATTTGTTAACTATTAAAAAAAACTGTTGCCTCTATGTGTCGCCTTTTTGTGACTTACATACAGTGAATTACTATACACCCATACACATATATGTTTCTCAACATATATGTGCTCCCATGAGAGTTATGTTTTTTGTTTTTGCTTTGTTTTATCTGTGGTCCAAAACCAACAACCAGCCAACATCAACAGTGTTTAAAATGAGTGAAATCCCTCCTGTAGTGAATATGAAAGAACAGCATTTCAAAGAAATATTGGATTTCATAGCAGAGCAGTTCTGATGTCATTGACTTTTGTCCTGCTGGGGATGTTATGTTGGCGTTCTGCAGAATGTCAGAAATTATCATTACAGAGTATCAGAGGGAGACGTGTTTAATGACTAAAAGCATGGAAGGATCAGTGCTAGATGCCAGTACAGAATATTTTACTTCTCAGCATCTACTTTATCGTATTGCTTATGGCATCTGTCATCATGACTGAAATATTAGTCTGACTAATATGGACACCTTCAAGCTGTGAAGATATTTATGCTTTTGCGTAGTATCAAATTAAAGGGGTTTTCTAACTGTAACATTTTCTTATGCTACTTTGACATTTTAGAAAAAACATCAGTAAGAATTCAGGAGCTTAAACACCCACTGTTGCCCTGAATTAAGGTGTCCCATCATGGGCCTATATACTATACAGGCCGTCCATATTGAGGTCCATTAGAAACGATCATCTCATGCCTAGCCTCTAGCCCAATCATTCTTTTCCTTTCTTTGGGCTAAACCTAGAGAGGGATCCCTACTACGCAGTCATAAAAAATGAGTAGGAAATTGCCAGAGGATCAGTCTGCCCTTCTTTTCTATGAGCAATGATTAAGTGGGTGGACTATCCTATGTAGTAGCATTAAAATAGCAAGGGACAACTTATTTTTGTATAAACCCTCTTTGCTCAATGTGGGCCACTGAAATTAGGTACTCATATGTCCGTGAGCTGAATCTCAAGAGAACATGGGTCATGTAGCAAGACAACAACCCTAAGCACACAAGTCAGTCTACCATAGAATAGTAAAAGAAGAATAAAGTTAAAGTTTTTGGAATGCCCAAGTCAAAGTCCTGACCTTAATCCAATAGCAATGATGTGAAAGGACCTGAAACAAGGAAACCCCCCAACATAACAGAGTTGAAAATGTTTTATACAGAGGAATGGTCTAAAAATCTTCCAAGCAGGACTGATCAACAATTACCAGAAATGTTTAGTAGCAAGTATTGCTTCACAAGGGGGTCATACCAAATACAGAAAGTTCACATACTTTTTTCACTCACAGATGTGATATTGGATCACTTTCCTCAAATAAATGACCAAGTCTAATATTTTTGACTCATCTGTTCGATTTTGTTATCTTTATCTACTGCTAGGACTTTTGTGTAAATCTGATGTAGTTTTAGGTCAAATTTATGCAAAAATTTAGAAAATTTTGAAGGGTTCACAAACTTTCAAGCACTGCTGTATAGTTCTATCAATGCCTTAGGATTCAACTAGATGATCTTGTGTTCCTGTTTGTCAGGATGGGATTTCCATTGCCAAGCAGATCCAAACCCAAGATTACCTTGCATGAAACAAATTGTTGACTGTGGTGGTAGTATAAAGTTGGACTTTTCAGCACTAGTTACAGACTCTCTGGATTTCTAAATTACCATTAACTGCATAGCCTAATTTTCTGCCCAAATGTTTTATATTAACTGGTGTGAAAGGACTAAAGCTGTTTTTCATAGTTTTGGGTTGGGCACCAATCCTGTAAGGATTCCAGTGAGCTGCCCTTAGAGCTGACAATGCCCACTGGAGCAAGCACAGTCTATAAAAAATATTGGTTTGCCAAGTTTGGTGTAGTTCATTTGTCCATGTACAGGGACGTACATATACGTTATTGGGCCCCATAGCAAAAATCTGAATTGGGCCCCCATCTATAGCCCATCCCACAACCCATTCCTGGCCCCTCCCTGTATCTGTATGTAGTACTTTATATGAGTGAGGTATGAGGCACTTCTGAGGTATGAGAATCAATGAGGTACTACTTCTGAGTAGAAAAAGGGTCCATTCTAGTCTCGGTGGAGAGCTTTTCTTTCAGTTTTTCTCCTTGCTGTCAGGGAGTGAAGGACCTATGATGATGTGATCACAGGTCCTGACAGCTGCACCTTCCTGACCTGTGAACTACAGTTGTGTTCAAAATAATAGCAGTCAGACATCACTAACCTGATCAATCACTGTTTTTGGTAGAAATTATATTTCTACATGGCAAATAATTTACTAGCAAGTGTAGTAGAGTAATAGAAATACAACAGACCCAACAGTCATGACATGCATGCTGCTGATTCTGTGTAATTGAATCACTAATTGAAAGGGGCATGTTCAAAATAATAGCAGTGTGGAGTTAAATTAGTGAGGTCATTCATTCTTTGAAAAACAGGTGTTAATTATTATATTAAGGGTAATGTCGCACTAGAGTGGAGAAAACACCTGATAAGGTGCACCCAACCAGTAGATTCACCACAGATCTACAGAGAGGCTGAATGAGAATGTATAATGGAGGATGGGGCACTCTTACATAAGGGATAGCAGAGATAATATAAAACATAGATTTAATACATAGTAGAAATAAAAAGATACATATAATATAAAAAGGTACAAATGATAAAGTGCATGTGCAGTAGTGTCGAGATAAAATACAGGGAGCCTTATTGGTGAACAGGATCCGATCAACTACTTATAGATAAAGGAGACAGCTCTCTGAAAGTGTCCTATAATGGAGGGAGGCTGTAAACGTATCAATGGTAGTAAATATCGCCTACAAAATTAATATCTGTTCATCATCTCTGGTAGATTGCTGTCCGAAATAATCCACGTGAACCATTAAAAACTCGGGCTGCGTCCGTTCTTCAAATTAGTTAGCGGCGTCCGCTAAAAATGATAATTAAGAATCGCGATTCTAAATGTAGTTATCCACTGGGTGGATCTTACGGTGGTGTACAATGTATCGTTCGTATGGTATTCTGATCCGCCAGCGTCCGGCTGAGTCGTATCCCCGTACCTCACTTTGGCGTTGACGTGCGGGGCTCACGTGTGGAAGGGCTCCCGATATGCCAACGTCATCTGGTGGGTTCAGGGTCACAATGGATAGTTGTTACACGCCTTCCGGTAAGTTGAAAGATGAAAAATCCTTGATATTGGATTTAATATCTCATGGGATAAACCAAGCGCGTCGGGTTTATAAGGATTTAAAAGCTGATGAAGGGGTGCTTTTAAATCCTTATAAACCCCGAAACGCGTTTGGTTTTATCCCATGAGATATTAAATCCAATATCAAGGATTTTTTTCATCTTTTCAACTTACCGGAAGACGTGTAACAACTATCCATTGTGACCCCTGAACCCACCAGATGACGTTGGCATAATCGGGAGCCCTTCCACACGTGAGCCCCGCACGTGCAACGCCAAAGTGAGGTACGGGGGATACGACTCCTCAAGCCGGACGCTGGCGGGATCAGAATACCATACGGAACGATACATTGTACACCACCGGTAAGATCCACCCAGTGGATAACTACATTTAGAATCGCGATTCTTAATTATCATTTTTTAGCGGGACGCCGCTTAACTAATTTGAAGAACGGGACGCAGCCCGAGTTTTTAATGGTTCACGTGGATTATTTCGGACAGCAATCTACCAGAGATGATGAACAGAAATTAATTTTGTAGGCGATATTTACTACCATTGATACGTTTACAGCCTCCCTCCATTATAGGACACTTTCAGAGAGCTGTCTCCTTTATCTATAAGTAGTTGATCGGATCCTGTTCACCAATAAGGCTCCCTGTATTTTATCTCGACACTACTGCACATGCACTTTATCATTTGTACCTTTTTATATTATATGTATCTTTTTATTTCTACTATGTATTAAATCTAAGGTGTTAATTATTGCCCTTATGTAAGGAAGGAAGGCGGCAATTGTTGTACATGCTGCTTACAGTGCATTTCTCTCTGAAATTCTGAGGAAAATGGGTCATTCCAGACATTGTTCAGAAGAACAGCGTACCTTGATTAAAAATTTGATTGGAGAGGGGAAAACATATAAAGAAGTGCAGAAAATGATAGGCTGCTCAGCTAAAATGATCGCAAATGCTTTAAAATGGCAACCAAAACCTGAAAGTTGTGGAAGAAAGCGAAAAACTACCATTCAAATGGATAGAAAAATTGACAGCTCCAGGAAGACCAAAGAAGGTCTAAAGTTACCTGTGAGTACTGTTACAATTAGAAGACGCCTATGTGTAGCCAAGTTATATGCAAGAAGCTCCCGCAAAGTCCCACTGTTGAAAAAAAGACGTGCTGAAGAGGTTACAATTTGCCAAAGAGCATATTGACTGGCCTGAAGAGAAATGGCGCAACATTTTGTGGACTGATGAAAGCAAGATTGTTCTTTTTGGGTCTAGGGCCGGAGACAGTTTGTCAGACGACCTCCAAACACTGAATTCAAGCCACAGTACACTGTGAAGACAGTGAAGCATGGTGGCGCAAGCATCATGATATGGGGATGTTTCTCATACTACGGTGTTGGGCCTATTTATTGCATACCAGGGATCAGTTTGAATACATCAGAATACTTGAAGAGGTCATACTGCTTTATGCTGAAGAGGAAATGCCCTTGAAATGGGTGTTCCAACAAGACAACGGCCCTAAACACACCAGTAAACGTGCAACATCTTGGTTCCAGACCAACAAGATTGACGTTATGGAGTTGCCAGCCCAATCCCCGAATCTTAATCTAATAGGAAACTTGTGGGGGTTACATCAAAAATGCAGCTTCTGGGCTGGAATACCTGTTCACAGGTGCCAGAGGTTGGTTGACTCCATGCAACACAGATATACAGCATTTCTCAGAAACAGTGGTTATACAACTAAATATTAGCTAAGTGATTCGAAGGAATTCAAAATCTTCAAACATTTTTCAGTTTATACAGTGAATGTTTGAGTTTGTAAAGAATACAAATACACAATGATGTACCCCACGAAAATGCGTGTTCACCACGAAAAAAAACATTTCTTTGTCACGTCCGTTGTACTGTCAAACTGATGAACAGGGGCTGTGAAATTGAACGGGTCGATGAATTGACACAGGGGGGGGGGTGGACCTTGAGGCCTGATAGGAGGAGATGTGCAGGATATACAGCCTTGCATATCATGTGGGGGTGGGGGGGAGGGGGGTTGGATTGTGGGGGGTAGGAGGCACGGTGGGAGGGGGGGATGGGTGTCCCTGTGTCTGGTATCGAACATTAGGGTACTGGCAGAAAGGACAAAAATAGTAACAGTGAATGATATCATAAACTCACATCTCTCCGCAATAATAGGATTAGTAGAAACACACTTTACTCAGGAAACTGTGTGTGACAAGTATGCAGAAAAGATGGGCAAAATATGAGTTACATTCTTGCTTAGCTTCTTTCTCTTGTGGTGTGTGTACATACACAGAAGTGTTGAATTTGAGCCTATAAGCCAAAAGATAGACGGTGAAGGAAGATATTTTTTTTGTATTGCCGTTGGTGCGGAGTAGTTTGCGTTCTCACCTTCGTGTACATACATCCCCCTTTCTCTCGATGTTATGTCCTGTCTGGCAGATTTTGTTTATAAGAGAGGAAAATGTCCAATATTGGTAATAGGAGATTTTAACAACGTCATGAACCAGGAGAAGGATAGAAGTTCGAGGGACTTAGAGACTAAAAAAAAAAAGTGGAGACACAAATTTATACAGGAAATGTCAGGAATTAGCTCTAGTTGACATTTGGCGGCATTTATACGGCGAGAAAAAAGTACATTCGTGTTTTAGCCGCTTGTTTTCATCCATGTCTAGGATAGATCTAGCATTGGCTAGCTCAGACTTTCTTTATAGGGTGGCCCGTATGAGATATGAGGCCCAGAGTATCTCTGACCATACCCCCATATTGTTGATATGTAAGAACCCTGAAGTAGTCTCGACGCCAAAAAAAGATAGAATAAATCCCCACTGGTTCAATTTAATTAAGGAACAAGAGAAAATTAAGGACGAATTAAAATAATTCTGGCATATAAACTTAAACTCTACGCATATATTTTATGTTTGGGATGCCCTAAAAGCATCTATACGTGGACTTTTACGGTATAATATTAAAAAGATCAAATCTTCATTTGCAGAAAAGGAAAAACGATTAAAAGAGGGTTACGGTTTTGTAAAATGATCCAGGCAGTCATTAGCACTCTGAAAAAAAATCTGAGCTTAAGATGGCAATCGAAGAATATAGGTCATATTTATATGAGAAAGCCCAGCATAAGTCCTTATTCATAGGACAGAAAAACTTCTGTGAGAAGGGGAAACCGGGGCGGCTGTTAGCCTCCATTATACAGAATCAAAAACAGCCTTCACAAATTAAATTCATTAGGTTAAAAAATGGGGTACTTTCCCCTGATTTGGAAAATATTCTACAGGAATTTATAACTCACTTCACCTCATTGTATTAGTCTGAAGGGAGACAGAGGGAGCAGGACATAGATTCTTTCTTTGTGAAATTAAACTTACCATCTTTATCTAAAGATGATCGGGATATTTTAAATCGACCTATACAATTATGTAACTTACAAGAGGCCTTGAACACGATAAGTGGTAATTCCTCGCCGGGTTCGGATGGCCTGCCATTCGAATTGCACAGGAGATACGGGGATGTGCTGCTCCCCTGCCTCCTGCAGGTACTGGAGGTCGCATGGGAGGAGGGTAAATTCCCTCCCTCAATGTCTGAGGCTATCATTACATTGATATTAAAGAAGGATAAGGATGAATACGAGACTAGCTCATAACGCCCTATATCATTGCTCAATACAGATTATAAAATATATGATAAGATATTAGTGAATAGATTAAAAAAATTATTGATAAAATCATCCATATTGTTCAATCTGGATTCATCCCCAAAAGATAGGCTCAACATAATATCCGAAAAGCGATATTAAATATACAACTAGGTGTGGGGGGGACCGCTCCATCCTGTCTCTTGATGCTGTAAAAGCATTTGACAGGGTGGAGTAGGACTTTCTATGGCATACTATGGATAAAATGAATATGGGGTCTAAATTTATTAGTTGGGTGAAGTTGCTCTACTCTTCACCAACGTCAAGAATAAAAATTTTATGGAATATGTACCAACCAGATAACTCTCTCTTGAGGAACTAGACAGGAATGCCCCCTTTCTCCTCTCTTATTTGCCATCTTTTTAGAACCTTTAGCATGCAGGATTAGAGATGATGATCAAGTGCGGGGTTTTGGAGGACATGATAAAATCAGTCTTTATGCGGACGATGTTTTAATTTTTTTACAAGAAGGTTATAAAGATTTACCCTATGTAATGCATCTGATTAATTAATTTGGGAGCATCTCAGGGTATTAAGTGAATTGGACAAAATCCGTCCTACTATCGCTATCCCAACACCTTGAGATAGGAGTCGGGGTTCAGCTTCTCTCCCCAGATCAGTCGTTGGGATACCTGGGAATTAAAATTAGCGCCTCGGTCCAAGATTACTGCAAGTTGAATATTGTGCCATTAATTACCACAATCAAAAACAAAGTGCGAGCTTGGCAAAAGCTCCCCGTCAGTCAAATGGATAGGATCGCTTTGACAAAAATGTTGCTTCTTCCACAAATTTTATATAAAATCATAGCTTGTCCTATCTGGATCGAAGACATGTTTTTTAAGCAAATCGAAGGTGTACTCAACGACTTGATCTGGGGAAGGAAGAGAGTTAGGATAAAGCAGAAATACCTTTGGCTATCAGAGGGTGACGGAGGATTGTCTGTTCCATACCTTCAGGGATATTACCTAGCTGCCCAAATTCAGTGGTTTATGAACGATACTGGAAAAATTTTACAAAACTTTATAAAAGATTTCCCAGGCCCTCAACGCAATATTTTTAGGGTTCTTGAGGCAGGATACATGGGCAGACGAGGTGAAAAATGTGTTATAAGTCTGGAATACATACAGTTTGGGAAAAAATCTAAGTTATTTTAGGGATAACGCACACTCTTTCTTTCACACCACTTTGGTATAATAGTAAGTTACGGGAATTTATCTCTATGGAAGACTAAATATACTGGATACATTTAAAGATAATAAATGTTTCACAAATATCATCTACTGGAAAAATAAGAAGTATTGGGGAATTGATCCCCCCAGTTAAACATGGGGTGTTAGCAAATTTTAGATTTGCACAACTCAAACATGCGTTTTCACAGACACAGAACCAAGAATACTTTATAGTGGATTCACATGACTTCACAGATTTTTCTTATTATTATAGAGATAATAAGGTCTCAATCTCACAGATATACAAAATAATTATAGATGGATTAAATAGTGTATGTAGCTTTAATAGTGAGGTGAAATGGAACCAAGATACCGGGGTGTCACTGAATTGAAAAATTATTTATAAAAATGTAATGACCATACGTTGATTCAATTCAAAATATTATATCAATTGTATTATACCCCTGCTATTTTATCCAAGATATATAAAAACCCTAAATACTGCTGTTGGAAGTGTAAGACAGAATGGGCAGATTTTATACATTTGATGTGGACATGTCCACGGATCACGAGTTTCTGGAGTGTATGAAGAACTATCCAGTAGATCGGCCATCAGACCTACTTTTGATGTTTCCTTGGCTACCTTGGGTACCATTCCACAGTTGGGGGAGACGACTGGTAAAGTCAATAAATTTTGGCTTAAAACTCTTCTCCTGGCCAGAGTAGTTATAGTGCGGAAATGGGGATCAGAGTCCCAACCGGACTTTGAGGAATGAAAAAATCTGGTTACGAAAGTAAAAAGATTTGAAAAAATCACAGGTCAGAGTCCGTGGAAAATAAAGGAATAGGAACAAACTTGGTTATTCTGGCTATAGTCAGGACAGGGTCCCCGGCCAAACGTTCGGTGCTAGGACTCTTCGTTTCTTGTTAATGTTATGTTTATATATACCAAGATAAGTAAGGCGGTTGGGACCTTTGGTCCTCCTACGCGACCTCTGAGACACAGGGACATCATGGGTGGAAGGATGGGATGGGGTGTTTAAGAGTGGGTCGGGATGACATATTGGAGGTATGTTTCGAGGGTTTGTTTTTGATGTTATAGATATAAATGTATATATGACTAGTGCAAGTCGATATTGCTTAAGAATATTTAATTTTTGCAAATGTAGACACCTCGGAATGTAATTTATTTGGAGTATAAATACCTCAATGATGTACTTGTTTATATCAAGGGGAGAAAACCAGAACTAGATCGTACATTCACAATGCTATGCTTTAATCTAATTAAACTCGCTTCTCAGCGCAATATTAACGTGGACAGCCCCCTATACTGCATGTTGTACAAGAGGCATTAGTGCATGTTTTGATCAAAAGGCATAAGCCCACTCACCGCACCAAGGTTGCCTCTTTGAGTGGGATCTACTCTGAAAAAGGCGCTGCACAATGCGATGACCAAGCGGCACTGCCCTAGTGGACGGCAGGACCCAGGAGTCAAACAGCAACCCTGCTGTCTGACAATGCCACCCATGGCACTGGGTCCTACCGACCCACCAGCACAGCACCACAAAAACAAAGGCCACCACGCAGTACTGCACCATGTGAACAGTTGTCTAACACAACATGCCCATTGCTATCAGGAACTGCAGGTAAATGTACTTGTTTATTTGATGAATTTTTATATGATTATAAAATGAAATAATATATGACTAATATAAAAAAAAAGAATACAAACACTGCTGTTTTTTTGAACAGTCTAATATTCACTTTTCTTTTTTTTTTTTGAGGAACAACACAAATTTGATATATTTTTCTTCATGTTTTGATTTGAAATAGAATGTGTAGCGTTCCCAGTTCAGTTCTTATACTAGATAGTACAGGTCCTTTAGCTTCCTGAGCCTCCAGACTGCACTGATAATGCAGGGTTATCATCAGTGAAGTTCCTGTTTAATCTTGTCAGGCAGCCCCCTTACAGACCGTGGTGCCGTCTGACAGCGACTCTGGATGGGAGCCTGTATTAAATGTAATTAGGGACGGGGCCTTTCCTCCACAGCAAGGCTCCCTTCCCCTGGGTGGTCTGCCTCCATTGAAGGTACACCACTGTCCATGTAGTGTATCAGAAATCTATACATGTATTTGTCATAGAATCCTTCCCAGAAATACAAGACAGACTTTAGCTTTACATGCTGCCTATCCACACATGAATGTAACCCTATTCAGTTTGGCTCCATGTGTGGCTACTCGCTGCATTTACATGCGGTATCCATCAAGTTTTTTTTTTTGTATGAACGATGGACCCAACTATGATTAAAACCAATGGGAGATTTATTTTAAACATTTTTACACTGATTTTTGCATGAAAAATGTGCGGTAATCTGCACAAAATATACAGTGTGAAAACACCCTTAATTAGGTATTGGAATCTGTATCTTCTGTTAAGTTTGTAAAACACTCCAATCTTTCTTTTGCATAGTCCTTATTTCAGGATTGAGCACAAACACCATGCAATTTTAGTATGTAATGTCTAGACCATTGAAGATAAAATAGAACAGTCGCATAATATACACGTATTGGGAAAATAAATAACGCACCGAGAAAGAGTTGTTGGAATCGATTGAAACTCTATATGTGTGACTGTAATGATGATATGTCAACTGAAAGGAGCCTCTAGTACCCTGTTGGGCCCTCCCTATCCTGGATACAAGATGAGGTACGGTTGGACATGGAGGAATACAGGTTCAATATGGCATCCTGTGGCATATTTGCCCACAGATAATGCAGCTGGGCCTGTAGATCCTACATACTTATTGGCTGCCGAAGCTGTTATCCCAGCTGGTCCAATAAATGATGAATTGGAAATAAATCTGTGGATCGGGCAGACCAAGGAAGTGTTGCAATTTAGCAGAGAGATTCCTGGGAAACCCTTGCTGTGTGTTGGCGAGTATTATCCTGATGAAAAATGCCAGTTGGAAGCCTTGACATGAGAGCAACCCATGTGAACAAAGATTGTCCTGCACATAGCATCCCTCGAAACACTACTAGGGGTTACAGAGCATCACCCCATCAGTTGGGGCAGTGTGTCGCTCCCCAGCAAAGGCAGGATTCAAGCACTCACCACGAGGTCTCCATGAATCCAACCATCACGGGATGCCAAACCGAACCCGAATTTGTTGAGATTATACAGTACGTATAGTTCTTGGCAGTCCATGTTTCTCGTTCACGACACCACTGAAAACTAAGGAGACGGTGGTAGGCTTCCAATGGTAGGAAACGTAATGGGCACTTTTACACCAAATTTCCTTCTGCTAAGTGCCTGTAAATAGTCCAGGCAGAAACAGGGGTGTGTAATGAAGGTGCCACCTGTGTCTGGATGGTGGAAAATAAACTTTGGGAGCTGCTCGTGCTTGTCAGTGGATCAAACTATGTGCTCTACTGGTGGTCTGTTTGGACCATTCAGTTCCTGTTCACTTATATAACCACTTCTCCCAGCACCTCCTAACAGCAGACTGAGCCTGCATGAAAAAGTCACAGAACTCTCCCTTGAATTCAATATCCCAATAGGGAAAGTCTTGGTCTTACTACACTACTATTTATGGTTTCATATTTTGCACCATATTACATTTTGTGCAGGAGGCCCATTCACTGGAAATTAAAATGATACACATTTAGCTGTATTCTATCCTTCTGCTAGCCAGGACCAGTAGTAAAAGAACTACAGAATACTGTATGAATAAGTGTGCATTCCTATGTCTGGGGGTGACCAGCTGCATTATTAAACAGGGGCCACACATTCCCACTCCTACAATCTACATCCCAGCTCTCTTCTCTCGTATTTCTCAACTGGATCCTGCTCATTGATTTACAATAATCCCATTCCACCACATCCTTCACCATTTACATGAACTAAACACACAACATTAACCCATTCTTCCAGACAGCAGGGTTCTAGCTTATTCTGCTGCAAATTATATTTCTTAGCTAATTCTATTTAAGAAAATAATAATAATCATTTAGGGCATCATTTATCAAGCTGAAATACCCCTAAATTAGGCGCATTTCAAGTGCTGATTGTGGCGCAAGGTTAGTTGCGCAATCTTCGACTTCTCCCCACTTGCCAGGTCTAAAAAAGTGTGCATGGCATGGGCAGGAAAGGGGACAGCCGACAGCCATGGGGCTTTATTAGAACGGCTTCTAAAACACTGGTCTTAAAAGAGTTATCCAATATCATAAACAGCCCCGCCAAGTGACGGGCCCCTCACAGGTAGTATACTTACACCGCTCCCGGCGCCGCTCCTGATCCCCGCATCGCCCCTGCTGCTTCTCCCTGTACATGGATGAAAACATCCGGTGTCGAGGGGAGGGAGGGGGGGGCGGGTAGCAGCCAATGGCAGGCGGGAACGAGCTTCGCCCCCGTCCCCGACTGCCATTGAAAACACCAGATGTTTTCAACCGGGTGCAGGGAGAAGCAGCAGTGGTGATGCGGGGACCAGGAGCGGCGCAGGGAGCCAGGTAAGTATATTCCCTGTGAGGGGCCCGGCACATGGGGGGGGGGCAGTTTACGATATTGGATAACCCCTTTAATAAATGTGCCCATTAATGTGTGAATGCAGCTCTATCGATGACAGTCTTGTATATCAAAAACTCCCTATACACTTAAGCCTTATGCCTCATTCACACGTCAGTGTTTTGGTCAGTGATTTATATCAGTGCTTTTGAGCCAAAACCAGGTGCGGCTCTAAACACAGAACAGGTGCAGATCTTTCCCTTATACCTTATGTCAGTGGAGGTTCATATCATGGTTTTGGCTCACAATCACTGATGGTAATCACTGACCAAAACACTGACGTGTGAAGGAGGCTTTATTCATACATCAGTGTTTTGGTCAGTGATTTCCATCAGTTGTTGTGAACCAAAACCAGGATTGGAGCCTCCACAGACGTGAGGTATAAGAGAATGATCTGCACCTGTTCTGTGTTTAGAGCCGCACCTGGTTTTGGCTGAAAACATCCAGCTGTCGGGGGGAGCAGCCAATGGCACATGGGGACGAGCCTCCCTAGCGTCACCCGCGATGCTAGGGAGGCTCGTCCCCGTCCCTGCCTGCCATTGGCTGCTCTCCCCGACACCAGATGTTTTCATCCATGCATGGGGAGAAGCGGCAGCAACGATGCGGGGACCAGAAGCGCCACAGGGAGCGGGGAGCCAGGTAAGTATGTTCTATGTGGGGGGCCCGGCACATGGGGGGACACTTATACTCTTGGATAACCCCTTTAAGGCAAGCCAACAACAAGTTGAAAGAAGAGTTAGAAAAAAGTGTCTGTTCCTGCACCAGATTTATCATCTAGCTTCAGCCACTGTGATAAATCTGCTGCAGGTCTAGGCAGTCTGCCTAAAAGGCCTCATGCACACGGCAGTTGCTCGGACATCTGTGCAGATTCGGCAGACGGATCCAGACCCATTCAACTTGACGTCCGTGATCCGTCCGCACAGCCGAAAAGTAGTACATGCAGTGTGGAGGCACAGAGAGAAACCCCACGGAAGCACTCCATAATGCTTACAAGGGGTTCCGTGCCTTAGTTCTGCACCTTCCAGATGGCAGGACTCATTCAAGTGAATGCTGTTTGCGGGCCAGGGAACGGCCATCTGCATAAGCCCTAAGGCTATGTGCACATGAGCACTACGATTCTGGTATTCTGTTCCAGCACAAGAACAGAATACCGGGAACAGAGTATGGTGGACTCTACCAGCTCCCAACAGACCTCATTCACTATAATGGGGTCCTTGAGGTGTCCAGCATGAATACTGTCATTTTCTTGACCAGATACCAATTCATACACTGGAATTTTGTCTTTTTTGCCAGAATCTGCAACGGAACCTCCAGCGCAGATGTGAATCTAGTCTAAATTTAGGATGAGGCTTAGTGAATCTGCCACACTGAATGGAGACAACCTCATCAACTCCCATTGAATAAATACTACACTATATTGACACTATAAAGTTGCACTGACCCAGAGACCAGGCAGGCACCCTTTCTCACAGGGTCTGGCCATAGGCACCTGCCTAATGTGCCTATTGAAACATTGTGCAAATGAACAATTCTACAGATCAGCAACCTCTGGCAGTCCATATGTCTTGAAGCTACAACTCCTAGCATGCACACTTGCTCAGCAGTTCAAAATGCAAAACTGACACCTGCAGTCCCACTTTAAATATTGTGGTGCCTTGCAGAGGGCTCGTGACAGCCAATCAAATGTAGACAAATACCACGGCACTCTCTTGCTGCATTTTACTGCAGATACTTTATTAAACACATCTTAAATATGGTCCGGTCAAGTATTAAGTTACAATGCTCCTCAGACTAATTTGCTGATGAAGGTCATGTTGACCAAAACGTACATATTCCCATTAGTCATTCATCTATTCTTGTGATTAAATAATTGACTGGACCATATTTAGGAGTGCCTTGGTAATTTTCTACATTTACTCAACTGTTCTAGACCTCCCACAAAAGTGAATGTCGCATGCTGGGAGTTGTAGTTTCACAACAGCAAAAGTGACAAAGGTCCCTGGTGTACAAGATTGAAAAGCCTTATAATAGGGAATCCAGAGACTTTTTTCTTCCAGTGCTTGCAAAATGTAAAGTAGATATCCATCTTGCCTTACAATCTAGCTATAGACTAATTTTCGGGTCTGTTTGAGGTCAAAATCTTGATTGTGTGAATGTCAGCTGATGATTCATGGTAGTGGTTTCATGATCAGTATAGTGATTGATTAGATATTGCCACATTGTTGTACTTGGAATAATATTGAATACAAATGAAAACAAACTGCTACATTGTAACAAAAGTGTAACTGTGCAAGTCATCAACCCTTGTATCTTGGATTAGGAGAAATCTATGTAGAGTAGTACATTATTCCATCTCAAACCTCTGCTGGGAGCAGAACACCTGTCTCTTATCTGTTACATGGGGTATATTTTTGGAAAACAATCTCCAGGCTCCCAATGGGAGAGTATGTAAGAAACTCTTGGAGTGGAACTTTTCCCTCTCCTAGAGAAGGGTGAGGCAGGGCACTCCCGACCTCAACTGCAGACCCTCCCTGGAAAAGCTTGTCAGCAATGTGTGGGTTATAGAGTAGAGGGGGTGGGGAAGCACTAAGACCCTCTCATCAAGGGGCAGAGGAGGAGACATAGGACAGGAAAAAAAAAGTTACATGTTGCTTCAAACTTTTAGCCTGCTTGTCAAGAGAGGAGGAGAGAAAGCAGAGAGGAATCAGTCACCTCAGCAGCTCATATCTAGGAGGACTTCTGGCAGATAGCACTGCTCAGATCAAACTCATAGGGAAACAATTAGGAAGGCTGAAATGTGCAGATGCAGGACCTAGAGGAGGATCTCTGGGCTGTAAAAATGATCAGATAAGAGTTGATTTTACAGGAGATCTCTTTGACATTGCTCAAAGGCAGAAGGCATAGAAGAGGCATCAGCTTGAGCTTACATCAGAAGTAGTGCAAGAGGACATTTCATCTCAGGACCAGAGCAGAGAGGACAGGACTATTAGGAGTGACCACACCACTGGTTCTGACCAGTGACCCAGATCCCACCTGGGAATGCAGCACTGAGCCACAACATGGAGCGGATTAAAGGTCAGTGCATTCATTTTCAGTATTCTTCTGATTACAGATGAGCAACTCATGAACCTGCAAATCTGTTCTCTTGTTTTTAAAATTTTTATTTAATTAGATTTTGATGTTTTCGGTCTTTTTACTTTTTGCACTTCTGCGTGATTTGCTGTAAATCTCAAACCTGGTTTTGGTAAATCCTCATTATTATTATTATTATTATCATTATTATTATTATCTTCATTATTATCCCTATGATTATTATTTTTATTATCCTCATTATTATTATTCATTTATTATTATTATTGTCCTTATTATTATTATTATTATTATCCTCATTATTATTATTCATTTATTATTATTATTGTCCTTATTATTATTATTATTATTATTATCCTCGTTATTATGACTACGTTAGAAAAATGGGGTATTGTTAGGGGGACTATGGGTCAGCTGTGTACCTGTGTGTCCACTCACCAGCCACAAGGCAGTGTTATAAACTGCCTATTTAACCTCATTAGTTCAAAAATTCTAAAAATAATTGCAATGAATGTTGTGCAGTTTGTAGAACATATACTTGTGTAATATACCATGGAAAACCCTCTGGATTACAGACAGGACAGTGCCTGCAAAATGAGGGGCACTGGCTACGATGTTAGGTCAGTAACCACCGGCATGCTGTGCCATGTATAGGGCAATGAGTTACTACCTGGCAGCGTACTACTGTAGGTGCAGCCATTCTCTCTGATATTTGCTGTGAGTCATAACCTCCAACTCCTTTTAATTATCCCTTTTGCCAGACAATCGCTGTAACCCCCTCTGTAATCCTTCAATCTCATATTACACTGTGTCAGCCGAGTCTGTTCAGGTGCCCCCCACACATACACCATGAAAGGGATATGGTTATGGACAAACTATTACCATGTAAACATCTGTAGGGGAGCAGAGGAGGCATGACATCTTGCGATTTCTCTACTTCAAACACATTAGTGAAAAATTGACATGAACAAAACTACCAATTTGCTATTTGGTTCTTCTATGGTTTTTCTAATTCATTTCCTACAGACAGTTGTCAATAGACTTTTGACTCATAAAGCTCTCCACACACATAAGAGAAAATTCGGCCAAAGCCGCTGATTTTGGCGGGACTGAACCACTATATTATACATATAGGGGCCTCCCAACTCTATCACGACTGCTGTCAGTCAAGAGAAGGAAAAATCTGGCATACTGAATTTTAACAACCGATCCTTTTCGTTCGCAAGATACATTAATGGCAAAGGTGTCTGGCATTGATAGATTCCCCTCACCCCATTGATTGCCCTTAAAGGGGTTGGCCCATCTCATACATTGGTGGCATATCGCTAGGATATGCCACCAATGTCTGATAGGTTCGGCTCCCAGAGGTTGGACTACCTTTAGAACAGAGCCCGTAAAGTGAAAGAGAGCGGAACCACGCATACGTGGCTTCCCTCTATTCATTTCTTTTGGACTGCCTAAAATATTCGAGCTCTGGCTTGGCTATTTCCATCAGTCCCATAGAAGTGAATGCAGCTATTGCAGCATTTGTGCGGTGAGCTTCCCATTCATTTCTTTGGGACTTCTGAAAATAGCTTAGTACTTTGCTCGGCTATTTTCAGCACTTCAATAGAAATGAACGCCATGTATTCATTTTTGTGGGCACCATACTAGAAATAGGTGCGGGTCTCAGAGGCAGGACCTACACCTATCAGACATTGGTGACATATCCTAGCGATATGCCACCATTGTATGAGAAGGGCCAACCCCTTTTATGACCAGTCAAATTGAACATTGAAAACAGCATGCTGACTGGTTGCTTTGGGCGGGTTTTCCTTTCTACTTTTTTATACCATTTCACATGCTGAGTATATGCAATTCTGTAAAAGTACATGGTCAATACAGAGGACTTATTCATTGTGTCCGCCCAATACAGGGTCTGAAGGACAGTGCGTGATACAGGGATGACACAAGAACAGCAAATATATTAATAAATATGGCATATCTCTGGTAGTCTGTGGCTTCTGGCGTATGTTACAGTAAATGTGGCGGGCTGCGCTAAGCCCGCCCCACTTGGCTCTGTCGAGTGAAACGTAACAACGAGCGAACATTTTAACTGACCAATGACAGACCTGGAAATAATACGCCATGTTTAATATTTTCGGCTGGTAGTTGGATGAAAGTTGGATCTTTCTTTTGGAAGAACATCCCCAGAAAGATCTTTCATCTATCGCCCGGTTTCAGGTCAGTTTAAACAACTGTAAAGGCCAATATGGATTAAAATGTATATGGCCGCGTCTGAGAAATGATCGTTCACCAGATGATTGTTCAACTGCTGTTCAACCATCAACCAACTTCTATCTAATGTGTATGGCCACCTTTAGCAATGACCCATCTTAGTCAGTGATTGGTTAAGTGGGCTCCCCTAGCATTTCCATTGTGTCAAGCTGGGACAGGAAGTGCAGAGCAATGGGGACTGAAGTGGCAGGGGATTGGTGGAGGTGAGTAAAGCTGCTTTGTTATTTTTAATATATTTTGGCCTTTTTTTCTCCTTGGAAGACACCTTTATCTGAAGATACTGTATATACCTGTGCTGTATTTCTCATCAACTGTACTAAAACTAATACTAACCACACAGTCAACTGCTAAGCTGATTAAGAAGAGCGCCTGCGAGGTAAGCCTGTGTCCTGTGGTGTCAGTCTTTGTGTCACAGACAGGGAAATAATCAGCATGTCACTCTGTGTGTCACATCCTTTGAACCTATAACAGCAGGGGCAATTACTGCCATAATTAATGACACATGCCTCCAGTACATTGATGTCAGTGGTCTGAATAGGCCCTGTGATCCTGTACTGACACTATACACAGCTGACTTAGTAGCAGTAATACCATTGCAAGTTGTGCTACTAAAGAAATAGCCAGGCTGCATCTCACCGCAATGATAATGACATGATTGTGGAGTAATGATACATAGTGTCATAGAAATCCCATTGGCCTACATGACAACTTCTTAACACATGCAGATTTGCTAAGATTATGGCCACATATTTAAAGGGGTTTGTCAGGAGTGCAATATTGAGGCCCTATCCTCAGGATGGATTATCAGTATCTGATTGGTGGCACAAGATCTGATCAGCTGTTTAAAGAGGTTGCAGTGCTCTTCACAGCATACCAAGGACAGCGCTGTACATTGTATAGTGGCTATGCTTGGTATTGCAGCCTTGTCACATCATGCCAAGGACAGCTCTGTACATTGTATAGCAGCTATGCTTGGTATTGCAGTCCAGATTCACTTACATGGGACTGAGCTTTAAATAGGCTATGTGATTGATGAACATGACATCACTAGCCTAAGAAGTGGCCGCAGGGCTCACCTAGAGAACCATAGCCTCTTCAAATATCTAATTGGTGGGGGTGCTGGGAGTCAGATGTAAGGATAGGTTATTCATATTCTACAGAAGTTACCCAGAAAACCACTTTAAAGAAGCAGTTCTGAGAAAAAATAATTAAGGTTTTTACATGGACTTGGGATTAAAGTCAATGGTGAAAATCTACCAGAAAAGCTTGAATAGAATACAAAGAAAATGGCATTCTGGGGGTTGAAAAATGCTCAAAAATGCTTACAAAAACATCTGTAGCAACAATGAAGTGGTAACCAAGCTGCTGTTACCTTGTGTGTGTCCCCTATCTTGCTATAGATTGCAAGCTGTTGCGTCAGGGCCCCCCTTTTGTTTGAATTGTTGAATTGTTTGTTGCTATGTTAGGTATGATTTTGTTTGTTCTTGATTGAACCCCTTGATTGTAAAGCGCTGTGGAATATGTTGGCGCTATATCAATATTATTATTATTATTACCGTACCTGTTTTTCATCTGTTTACTTTGTAGTTACAACCCAGTGGCCTTATGCCTAAAATCAACTGATATCAAGCAAAAATATTCAGGCTGTTCCTTTATTTCAAAAGTTGAGGGCATGGCAGGGATTGGCAGGCAAGAACTTACTGTGCAAATCACCCACCCTCAACTACGGAGCTGCTTGTGTGCACGTCACACTGACAGCCCTGTCATCAGTCAACTTGACTTTGTTATGAACCAGAACATCTCAGAAGTTCTCTGCAGTCCTTTCTAACTGATGAATTTACTGTGGATGCTTTATAGTGGCTTACAGCGGTTGTTAATTTTGACTACCCTATTCCATATGCCTTAGAGCATATGGAGCTAATAGTGGTGGTCCCTGATCAACCCCTTCTCTGTCTCCTCTAGCTAGAGCCGGTAGCTCTGGCACTGTATATAATAAGATCACTGTCGTATTCCTATACAGGGGAATGTTGTGCAATGAAGGAACCTTCTCAAAGGGAAGGGGTTTCCAAACTGCTCTACATTAAAACAGGTTTGTCCATCTGGACAATCCTTTCTCTAAATAAGGACCCACTGGCAATCAGCTGACCACTGTGGGTCTTCCAAATGTTATGACCAGGGCAAGTTGCAAATAGCTGCACGTTTCTCTTACAGCAGCCACAGCAGGATAAATGTGATATTGCACGGCACACATTCTAATGAAAGATTGACCATATAATGCATGGTTGCAATGGGTCCTCCTGAGCAAGAGTTACCCTTTGCACAGGCTGTGGCTATCAGAGTAGGCGTCCTGAGCAGGGGTTATACATCAGGCGTTATCCCAACTACAAAAGAGTTTTACAGAATTCTGCATCTAAAAAACTCTATAGATCTAAATCCTAATTCCAATGACATAGACCCGTGTCATAAAAAAGTGCACCATCTGAGACCCTATTGTGTTATAGCTGCTCATGTTCACATATAAAACTGACAATTCCATGTGTTCCTGAGCTCTAATGCAAACACTTGTCTCCTCCGCCGGCCAGTTGTGACATGCAGGAACAGAACAGGTTATTAATACTATCACCAGCTGTGGGTGGCCATTATCCGCACTTATGTGGTGGTTAGCTAGGAAGACATAGCTTGAATTCAGGCATTAGTGTCTTGCCCTGGTATTCCCCTAAAATAAACAGAAAAGATCTTAATTCACATCTCCTGCTGTGATGGGACTTCTAAAGTTTAATTATGTGAACCCGAAGTCACAGGCACAGTACGCATGCTTCTGGACAGAGCTGTCAGCTTAGTTTTCAGCTGATCAGTGATATATTATTGGTAAATGTGGACGGGAAATCTTAGAATTTGCAGTGGAGAATAGGCATAGTGTTGCATTAAAAGCCCCTCTGTTGCGTTATCTGATGCTGCTGATGTGATGCTGATCTCAGTTTTAGTGATACAAAGGATCATTGTTGGCATCCACACAGTTAACAGCGCTCTGAACATAACAAATATGGAGCTTTGTTTGAGCTTGTTGCATTCTAGCAGTAACTAACCACACTGAGACAGCTGAAAATGTAAAGGCATGGAACGTTTTAGTGCTTTTTTTACTTTTTATAGAAAGTATATAGTTGGCAATTTTATAAAAATGGTATTAAAACTAAAATGAATCTGACTGTGATGGCAATCTTGAGAATTCCCCCTTCATTAAGCATGTTAGAATAAAGCATACTAGGAAATGATAGGGCCCCGATGGTTTTTTGATCTTATTGTAGTTTCAAAGACAAAAAAAAAATCCAGTACGAGGCAAGAAAAACCTAACAGCAGTTCTCCCATGATGACAACCTCTGTCAATATGGAATAAAATTCCCATTTACAAGTTATGCTGTCAATACACATTAGATGGACGTCACTTGATTGGGCTCGCGAACTATCCAATGTGTATGAGAGTCTTTCGACTCTCCAACAATAGAAGATAAAGATGGTTTGGGCAGATTGCAATTCAACACGTGCAGTTCTTCATTCCCACAAGAGATATGCTACTTCAGGAGAAACCTGGCAGTGATTTCGTTCCCTCTCAACAATGAAATAAACATGCATGATCGGTCAATTTCGAAGGTTTATAATGGGGCCTGGAGGAATTGTTGTCTGTCAAAATGAGTTGGGCCATAATATTACCAGGACACGTGATAACCATCTGATCACAAGAATGAGGGTCCCATGCACCAGAAAGAAACCACTGGCAGATTGAGCCTATGTGCTGCCGCTGCGTTCATTCTCTATCAGACTGCCAGAGATATCTGAGAACAGCAGTTCTATATAGAGAATGAATGGAGCAGCAGAGTTCATCTTAGATCTGCTTCAAGTCCCCTGCTGCCGATAGTAATCAGTCTCAAAAGATTGCTTCCAGGAAATTTAAATTACCTGCCAGAGTCTGATCTTGAATAAGTTTTTTTTAATTGTTGACCTCCCTCATTAGCCTTGATGCCCCAGTCTTGCATACATTATTTAGCAGTGCTCTTCTCAGTGTCTTTCTCCTAATACAAATTCATGCATTAACAAACTATCAAGCAACTTGCATAGACCATTCAAAATTCTCTTGTGACATCATCCTAGTTAACACTAAAAGGTGACGAGACAGATGGAGTCTGGTTATTATCTGCCATCAGCTTCTATCATTGAGTCCTGCTCATATACAATTCATGGAGTGTACACTGAGATGGAATATTCCCACCCTCACCACCTCCACCTCCACCCTGGTTTTGACTCTACAGGATAGGAGCATTTCCTTGTCTTCCGGGCCTGTCTCCCCCTCCCTGAGCAAGGCCTGACTCCGACACAGGATGCTGCTAGCACAGGAAACTTCTGAGTTGAAATCTCTGACCTTGGATCTGCACCTGATCTATCCCCCTTGTATACCAAGGGAAGGGAAGGGCTGACTAGCCAAAGGAACAGCAGATTCAGTGGGTATAGTGTGAACATACTAAGGATAAACCTAGATTGTACTTCTATTATGGATGACTGAGAGCAATGTCCTATTAGAATTTCATATCATCAAATTGTAATATACATTTCTCAACGAAAAAAAAAAACTAAAGTAAGACACACACACAAATAATCAGAGAACGCTTTCATTTAAATCCCTCTGCCCCTTTTTTCTCTAATATGCTTGTTTTGTGGATTAGGACTGACTGATACTTGTGCATTACTACATAGTAATTACTAATTACTATGTATTGTTCTTCTCTATAGAATAACTTGTACCCTGGATATTAAAGTGTATATCCAAAAGTCCGTTTTTAATGAATACATTTGTATTATTAATTAAAACATTTGTATTATTAATGAATATATTTGTATTATTAATGAATACATTTGTTTTTTGTGTATTCTGTGGGGTCAATGCACACAGACATATTACAACTCTGTACAACCTCCAAATTGTCCAACAAAAGGAGTACTTACTGTACTACTTCATACAGAGGCATTTCCCACTTGTACCTCTCAATATCTCCATACATAACGCTCCCAATAGAGCTTGTACACCAGCAAACAGAGGCCATGCACCTTATTGCACTGCCATACCGGCTCTGTGCACATAGGTCTACTGTGTTCAGTCTACTATTCCGGTCCAAAAAATAGTCTCACACAAGTTGTTCCATCCCATTCTTCAACTGGTAGTGGAGGATATCCAGTCTTCCTACTCTGTGAGGAAGACCTATGAGTCCTACAACAAGTAGGTAGATAGAGGTACAACCTTTATAATACAGAGCTGTATTCACTAGTCTGTGGGTTCCTATAGAAAACAGTAAAGAAACTTGGAAGGCGCATACCTTACAATAGTTTGGCTGAACTCATGTAATAAAGTGTAAAAACTGCATTTCTAAGGGTGACCGTACACATTCAATAGCTGTTGGCCCAACCATCATTATTCCGACAGCTATCTCTCCCAACTCTCTCCTGCCTACCCAATACACATACACATTCTGCTTGGAAATGCTTGGCTGATCTCCCAGCAGAACAAAAAGACTAATCAAAAATATTAATTTCGCCCAATGCTTCTCTCCCCCGACATCATCTGTTGGGGGAAAGTTGAGGGCTCCCCACACACATCAGACTATCAGCTGAAACCGACATTCTGGGCAGACAGTACAGTAGTGTTTTAGGGGGCCTTAGGAATGCAAATTACAAGAGCAAGCTTTTCAGCAAAAAAACAACCAGCAAGAAATGTGAGATTTCAGCTCTGAAGCAAGTAGAATTGTGAATTCCCCTTGGGCTACAATACAACCTGTCACTCAGGATTAGTACAAGATACGTAATTCAATATTGAAAGGTCAATATACACTATAAAAGTTTGAAGTTTCTTGGAAATTATATAAACTTGTCCTTCCTCCAGAACAGGAAGATGAGTTTTGTTTTATGCTGTCAACCAGTCGGATCCACCTTTTCCAAACAAAGTCCACTCTATGGTATATGGAACTTCTATGTGAATAAACTTCACTTTCCAGGTGGGGCTTGAAACTTTCTTAATGCTAACTCTATGACCCTCCCAGTCATAGCATTCACAAAGACACATTCATTGGCCTACTACCATCCCCCAAGTGTCCTGACCATGGGCAGGCTAGATATCTAAAGCTTTGACTGATATTTAGCAGGTATGAACACTGCCGGTATAATAAAAGGGTTAGAAATGCGAGCACCAGGTGACTTCCCCATCATATGTATTAAGATGAGACTCTTCTAGTGTACTGAGCACTTTAATAAGTAGGTTCTGCTGCTAGTTCTAGGTTATGTTTATGTCAGTTACCCCCACCCTACATCACAATGTGTTTGTATCACTGGTAACAAATATCGTTTTGTTACTTTAACCACAAAGTGATTGTTAAAGTGGTGAAAACCTCTCTAAGTAGAGATAATTAGCTTCATATAATAGTCTGCTTTGTTACTAAACTTACAGTGGTTTTCCAGGGCACAGCATTGATTGTATATCCTTAGCATTGGCCATCAATGCATGATTGGTGCGGGTCCCACCCTCAGACCACCACCATTCGCCAGAAGGAATAGGATAGAGCAGCATGGCCCCTTCGTTTCAGTACACAATGCAGAAATGTCCATACAAGTGTAAAAGTGTTTGGTACTGCAGCCCAACTACGCTATGCCCTGTTCAATTTACTGGGCTGAGTTGTAGTACCAGGCAAAAACAGAGCAATCTTTGTTCCTTTATCCTGCTGATTGCTGAGAGTACTAGGGGTTGTACCTGTGGCAATCACATATATCATGGAAAACCCCTTTAATTAGAGTCTTTCATTTCTCAGGATGTATACTAGTACATCTTACTAATCTGTTCATTGAACATCAATATAATATACCGTGGCTACAATTCACTGGTAGAAAGATGCACCTATTTTGTGCTGCATACAATGGTCTTATATTTAGTATACACAAATACTAGAATTGCTATAGATGCAATGCTAAATCTTATCCTTTCTTCCTCAGAGCCATAGATGTAAATGTTAAAAGTGCATCAAATTGTAGTATCTGTTGCAGGCAGTGGGTGTGGAACCAACCTGCTAAAGTTTGGGCTAGACATAATGGAGTTATCCTTGCAGTCCCCTGGTATTCACCCCCTAACCCCTATACAGGGATGTGGACTTCACTGCTGGGGAGCCACCAGGCTACTGCCTATTGGTAATGTGGTTGGCAGCTGACCCACTGGGGTCAGAGACTCCAATGCGTCGAGGGATCAGGCAATATTCATAGTCAGGAAACAGGCTGAGGTCAGAGCAGGCAGAGTTCATGTGGATCAGCTAAACTAGTCTCAGGTAAGGGCAAGCAACAAAGGGTCAATACGGTAAACAGGCTATGGTCATGACTGGCAGCAAAGGGTAAGAGTCAGTAAACAGGCAGAGGTTGATACAGAGGCAGACAAAAAGCACAATTTCAATGGTAACTAGCAAGCTAGACACACTAAAGCTCAGACATCCACCCCTAGGGAAAGGTCACTTAAGTACCCAGCAGTGCCCAGCCATTGACTGGGAAGACAGAACCACAGAAACTGGAGAGAAAGCGTAGGCTGCAGCCGATAGCAGAAAAGTATGTGGGGCGATGGACCTACTCCCAACATCCAGAGGAGGTTAAGCAGGTCCAGAGCACCGAAAAGCAGCAGAGCCAGCCTGGTGAGTGGTGCCCGTGAGCTCTCAGAAGAGCCAGAATAACACTATTATTTAATTTTTATAGTTACAAAACCTTATGCTGGTAAATTACATATCTTTCTATGAGCTTTCTCATAGAGACCTCCACATTCTTTGCTTGCCTTTATTTAGTTATGGATTTTAATAATAAAATTCAGGAAGCTTGCAGCAACCAATTTCAGGATTTAGTGAGGGTGGATTTTTTTTATTTTCATTGGCTCTTAGTTGCAGCTACATGAATCCAAAATGTTATTATTTAAAGGAACCTGCCATCAACTGAGGGCAGCATAAAGTAGTGACAGACAAACTGATTTCGGTCTTCCATGACTCAATGACATAAGGCCTACCTGGATACTGGATTCTCTGGGTTATCTTAATGGAACACAATGCATCTAGTGTGGATTCAATGGGTAATGTCTTACGTGAGTAGAAATCGGTTTATAGTACCAAAATCATGAGACAGAATTCATAGTTGATTAAGCAAAAGGTCAGGACTGGCTGGGTCCATGCAATACAATAATCCAAGCTGACAAAGTCAAAGCTAAGCTGCAGAAGGTCAAAGGTACGGGCAGTTCAAGTCAATCCAAGAACTACAGAAAAAAATAAACCTATTGCACAGGCAAGGTGTAATAGGGGAGGAGTCCTTATATAGTCAGAGTTCACTTTTGAAAGAGTTAAAGAGCTGAATTTGAAATATGGCATCCTGTTAATGGCGATGGACATAGCAGGTGGAGGCTGCAACATTAAGTGTTTGCAGAGAGCTTACCATATAATTATCACAGCTGATTGGTTGCCTTAGAAGAGTCATAGTTATTCAGGAGCCTTATTATCGGTGGGTGGACACAGAGAAATGGAACTCCATGATTCTTCTTCAGTATGTGCTGTGATGATGAATACAGTAAAGATGGTCATACACATTAGGAGTAGGTTGATGGTTTAACAGCAGTTGAACTATCAATCATCTGATGAACAATCGTTTCCCAGACACAGTCATATAGTACATGTTATAGTCCATACTTGCCATTACAGGTGTTCAGACTGGTCATCATGCATGTTCAATGAAACTAGGAGAGAGATAAAAGATCTTTCTGGGAACATTGTTTCAAAAAATATCTTTTGCTCAGATATCTTTCTTTGATTGAAAGATCTTTCATCCAACAAAAATTTCAAACATGTCTGACTTATTTTCGGGTTATAATATTCTGCCAATAGGTGGCTAAAACAATCGTTCCTTGTTAAATTTCACTTGACAAACATTCGTTTTGGTGGAAATCATACATTTTGATCAACCGAAAATAGGGGATCTGTCCTTACTTTATGGTGCCCTTAGTGAGGTCAACATAAAGTAGATGACAAGATCGCTTCACCTTTGTGAGGAAGCAGGGGATTTACAGTTTTTTGTCAGACAAATGGGCCTGCAACCCAAAAAATAAAGATATATCATGAAATAATACAGCACACAATATAAGACCTTTATAGGATTAAAGACTATTGTGCACTTTATGCTGGTTATACATAAACATGCTTGCATATTATATATAGAGAACTGGCCTTTGTTAGATTTTGTTCCTGTCTAAGACTAACACAAATCACATTTTCAAAGGTCAAAAATATAAAAAATCTAATAGTGTTCTCCAGCGCACACTATTTAGATATTGCCTCTACAATATAGATCACTCCTATGTAACTAGATATTTTTTGAAGGTGTCACACGTGACCCTTGGACCTTCAATAGAGCCCCATATTGTGTTACTTTTAAAAGGTACCATTGTAAGTATACACAAAGCCTTGGATTTGACACGGATGTATCAACAATGTGCACCTAAGTACATTCATGAAGAAAGAGCCTTTCTACTTCACAGTGACCACCAAAGAGCCTGATCGGGAATGAGAATATTCGAAATGTTTTAAAATGAATTGATGTTTCAGTAAAATTACACTGCACGCTACCGGAATACTTAAGGGCATCTTATATGCCACATTTGTCCTTAACCAAGCCAAATATTATAGAGCTATCCACCACCATAAGCATCTCTCTATTTTCTGTAGACTCTTAGGCCTCATGCACACGGCCGTTGTTGTGGTCCGCGTCCAAGCCGCATATTTTGCTGCTCAGGTGCGGACCTATTCACTTCAATGGGGCCGCAAAAGATGCGGACAGCACTCCGTGTGCTGTCCGCATCCTTTGCTCCATTCCGTGCCCCCGCAAAAAAAAATTAGCATGTCCTATTCTTGTCTGTTTTGCGGACAAGAACAGGCATTTCTATAATGGGCTGCGTTCCATTCCGAAAATTGTGGAACGGAACGCGGAGCAGCTTCCGTGTTTTGCGGATCCGCGGTTTGCGGACCGCAAAACACCAACGGTTGTGTGCATGTAGCCTTAAGTGACCTTTATATTTCAAGGTTCACTACCAGTCCAGTAGTCTTGGGCTTGTTGAAATGAACAGATACAGGAGGTGCAGAAGAAGACAGTCTTAAGGTTGTGTGGTATTTGCATTGCCTACAGCTGTTTTGCTGTAACTTATGTGGGACAGAGATATCCACAAGTGTGTTCTGTATAGTAATACATATCAGTATATTTTAGAACTGTCTAAATATATCTATGGATTAAGCAAATGTTATACTGTCTTCTTGATGAATATGATCTGCTTTGAAGAAATCTGCCCTATATCTATCATTAATCTAAATTTAGTCATACTGAGTAAAGTATGCAGAACAGGACCACTGTGCCCATTTGATATATGTCAATTAACTCAGCTGAAGTCTTTCATATAGCAGTCACTTTCCAAGGCAAGGCTCTTGGCAATGATCTATGCAACACAGGCAGAGTTTACTTGTAAGTTGTATATACTCTACCCTATGCTGTTCTAGTCAGGGTACTCTTGCTTATCTAGTCTCCAGCAATAAATCAGATGCATTACTGCTATCACAACCCAATAGGGCATTGTAGACCTATATTAAAGGGGTTATTTGGCCCTTTCACCTAATGTGTAGTTGTAACTAACCTGTGGAAATAAGATCTTTTAGCTAGTACTTACATGTCCCTGGCTCTGTTGATGCCACCAGCCACACTTCACCTGCACAAGCTGGAGGCTCATTCTCCTGGGTACCTACCAGATATGGCCGCTTCTTTTCCATTTAAAATGAAGGTGAACAGGAAAATAAGTAGCCTCATCTGGTCAGAAGAGCTGCAGCTTGTGCTAGTCCAGTGTGGATGGCGGCATTAGCAGATAGGTAGTTACTATCTAAGTTGAAAAGGCCGGAGAAACCTTTAATTCTTATTCAGCTTATTTCCATCTTCCCTCTACCAGATGCTATACTGTTACTTCCTATTTGCCAAACTTAACCCAAAAATATATTTACAAAACTAGCAGCATTGGAAGTTGGTGGCCATTCTGCTGACATGTAAGTCCATACGTGTGTCATTGAGCCTTCATTACTAGGTCTTAGTCCAATTTCATGGATATCTAATCTTGATGTGTCGCTGCTAATACACTGTCACAGCAATTATCATTGCTCATCTGCTGACCCCTATGTTGACCTCAGGGCTTATGTAGGTCTATGTAGGTAGATAGAATGACGTATGCTGATATTGCTGACTTACTCTAGAACCGTGAGAAGGTGACCATTACACGGTTACAAGCCATTCCTGCATATCAATGCCTTCTACTACAAAGACAATAATAAATGAGCTGATTCATGGTCTTAAATAGGGTTTCACACACATTCACTGGAAAATACTAAAGGCATTCTTCAGTTAGAAAGGCACATCTCATTTTCAGATATTCAAAAGTAAGAAAAATGTACAATAGTGTCTTGCTCTAGCCCTACAATGACCAAACCAGATGCTTAGCTGAGGACAGGATCAGCATTAGATTTGGACTCTCCTATAGGTGATTATAGTCAGTATTCAGGACTAAGGTGGTCAAGCATGCTCAGGGCGCAAACTACTGTTAACCTTTGCCCACCAACTAATTATGATAAAACACGGAGAACTTACTTCTTTTTTTGGAAAATGTAGACATTTTATCTTCCAAGCTGGCGTTATGTTAGGACAATGTGTTCATTGTACTGGTATGATTTCATGTAGCAGGTAGAAAAATGGCTCCTATGGTTTTGCTCTTAGAAAAATAAGGTATTGGATGGGTCTGAAACCAACAAGTCTGACCCTGTTAAATTAAAGAGAACCTTTCACCAGTTTTGATTTTACAAAATCAGTACCTGGCACTGTTGGGCATGTTTACCAGATGTGATAGGGAAAAAAACATTTTTAATACGCTGCTCCGTTGTGCCCCCCGTTTTGTTTTGCCACCCTATACGCTAATCAATAGCATAGGTACCAGCGTTTCTCAGGGGGAGTCTCCTTTTGACTGGCAGTCCAATCACAGCAGACCACGTCACAGCCGTGTAGAAGGTGAGCTGTTTTTTCTCAATGGCTGTGACGTGGTCCGCTGTGATTGGACAGCTCACTGCCATGGAGAAGGAGACGGCCCCTGAGAAACGCTGGCATCTCCTCCTCTCTGTACCAATACTATTGATTAACATACAGGGCGCCATAACAGAACGGGAGACACAGCTGTGCAATGGGGCAGCATATCTGAAAACAAAAATTTGCCCTATCACATCTGGTAAACATGCCCTACAGTGCCAGGTCCTAACCGGTGAAACCGGTCCTCTTTAAAATTATTTGATTATAATTTAGAATATATGTCAATTTTTTAACACCATTTTACAGTTTACTTTATGAAGCACGTCACCACCACATCAGTCTGTGTAGATAGGGAATTTGCTGCTGACAATATGCAAAGTGAATAGGGCGAACAATCATAATAGCCATTATTTGCACTGGCCCTTGTGATGGCATTTAAACCAGTGCCAATCCACTTGCATGTGTCATAGAACCGTCATCCAGATACACAAGGGTCAATACTGGCCGGTCATCCTCATATGTTACAGGTCTTAGAAGCTGCAAAAAGTCAGCTTATGTTTTCCCGGTTACACTGACCGTCATATCCCTCCTTCTCCCTCTGTCTCTCCCCTGGGTTGCATTAACATTGACCGGCAATGGAATGACCTCAGAGCTTTTCCTTCCTCTGAAGTAGCATTTCCTCCTCCTTACAGGTGAAGACTCTGAGCCAGTCTCTCTGTCAAACTCATGCACTCACGTCTATTGATGTCTCTGGTTATGTTTATCTGTTCCTATCTTTGTCAGCCTGTTTATTCTTTTCTGGATCATTTGTCAAAATGTACGGAGGAACACACGTGCTAAACACATATCATTTGCATCTATTTTGAGTATGGTGGTCTTCAGCTTGCTTCCTCTGTATTAATATAGAAATGTATGTCGCCTCCTGGAAACAAAATACACTTAAACAAATGGGTGTGTAGTTATACTGTAACAGAGGGGTCAGTGTGCAGTGGATTATGGTTGGATATATTAGAAACGTATGTGGTTGGTCGCCTGTAAGCTCTTAGGTCTCTTCTTAGGTCAATGATGTCACATTCATTGGTCACCTGGGCTAGTTCTTGAGGTTAATGTGTTCAAAGATCTATGCGACTTTGACAAGAGCCAAATTATGAGAACTAGAAGAGTGGGTCAGAGCATCTCCAAAACAGCAGGTCTTGCAGTGGTCTAAGGAAGGACAGCCAGTGAACCGGCGACAGAATTTGGTTTTCAGGCTACCTCAGGCCCCCCATGGACAACCCAGTTTGAACACAGCAGTGCCATCATGGATGAAAGCTAAAAAGGAGCCAAGTAACTGACGCAAATAAATACGTTTTAAAACGACTTAGGTAAAATTGTAGTAAAAGATGTAGATGTTATAAGTCCACCGCAGGATATGCCAAACATGCCTAATAGGGGAGAACAGGGGACTGGTGGGTAACTATGCTCAACACCAATACAATTCAGCAGACTGGGCGCACCCAAGCACAGCCACCTCTCCCTTCAAGTGTAGACAGAATATGGTGGACGGAAATCGGCAAAGTGGGTTCCTGTTCTGTACACACCTGTGTGCCTGTAAATATGCCATAAATGCCTAAGATGGGAATACCTCTTCAGTTTTAAAGAGCAACTAAACCTTTATTGAAAAAATGAAGCTGGAGCAGCAGTGTCAGTGACATGCATGTATTTTTACCCATCACTATTCTGACTACAGCAGGCATGTGCAGTATACCAACATGTCACTTCTGTGGTAGGAGCACCAGACCAGTGCCACAGAGAATAGGGTAGGAGAAAGGGCCCATTCACATGGCGGGTTTTACCCTCCTCAGCACGGCCACAGCCATAAGCCACCGCTCCGCGATCCTCATCGCTGCCTTGCATTGAGATGTATGTGAGGCAGAGAGGACAAGGCAGCTAGTGGGTTTTCGTCTAAATTTTGGCACGGCTGTCTGCACCAAAATTCCACCTGGGGTAGATGGGCACAGTCTCTGGGGTGCAATGCTGTGCCTGACTACCTGATGTGACTGCTCAGGCCAGCGGTCAGCTGCAGTGGTCATGTGGAAGAGTCAAGCAGTGTTGCTGGAATGGCAGGGGATTGAGTAGGTAAGTAAGGTTACTTTTTTATTTTATGGCCTTCCCCATAATATTTTGGAGGGGGAAGGAAACTGCTTTTATAGTTCAAATTTCTTATTATTTGACACTCTAAAATACACACTAAAAAGAACTCATTTAACCCCATCCGTAAATAGTCCTTTAATAGAAGCTTCTTAAGCATTAGGTCTGGTAGATTTTTTGTTTTGTTTTTTTACCTTCTCTCTACTGATTAAAAGCCTAAAATACCAATGTTAACCATGTAAACAAGCTCCTTTTGTTTGGAAGAAACCGAGAATAGCTGGGCGCAGCCAGGGTTGTTATGCGTCTTTGAAAAGTATCCCACAATGTTGTTTTATTGTCTTCTACTATGCTGTCCATTCCCAAAAGAGGAAACTGTTCACTGTGCTCTGAGAAACAGCCATGTAAAATGTGCTCAATGGATTAAATGTTGTACTGTGTAATGCGATAAACGTGTTTCAAAATGTAATATTGTCTATTATAACTAGAAATGGAGAGCCCCAACCATTTGTAAAAACTGTAATAATCCAAGCAGGGTCATACAGCAAACATTAAAGAGGACCTGTAACCTCTCCTGACAGGTCTGTTTTAGTAACTACAATGCTTGCATTCCAATGTTATATAACGATTCTGGAGCGTCTATTCCTATGACTGTTATGTTGTGCCATTCCTGTATTATTCCTGCAAAAATTAATTTCTAGCAGTCTGCAATAAAGGTTCAGCTGGATGTTACCAGTCAGGGATGCGACCCTACACAGTCTAGGTTCAAGCCTCTGGTGTGAAGCTCCAGCTTGGCTCTTCCGTCCGTCCGTTTCTCTGCCTGTCTGCTGGAATGCGTACAGATCTCCGCCGGACTTCATTATACTTATTGGGGCCGGCTGACAGTGCCAGATCAAGTGAATTACGGCAAATCTCAGGTCACACTAAATGTTCCCATACACCTTAGACTACAGTTGATCAAATCAGATAATTTCAACCAAAACGGTTGTTCATCAGAAGAAATGCATATGGCCACCTTAAATGGTTTCTCTGGGATTTACATATTGATGACCTATGCTCAGGATAGGTCATCAGCATGAGATCGGCAGAGGTCCGACTCCTGGGACTCCCACCAATCAGCTGTATGAAAAGGCTGCGGTGCTCTGTAAGCTCTTAGGTCTCTTCTTAGGTCAATGATGTCGCATTCATTGGTCACCTGGGCTAGGCGCAGCTCAGCCCCATTCAAGTAAATGAGGCTGAGCTGCAATACCAAGCACAGCCGCTATACAATATACGGCGCTGTGTTTGGTAATCTTCTAGGGGTGCTGCAGCCTCTTCATACAGCTGATCAGCAGGGGTCCCAACCCCCAAGGATCTCATATTGATGACTTATTCTGAGTATAGGTCAACATTATGTAAATTCTGGAAAACACCTTTAAGCAATGGACCTGTTGTGCCATGTGGCAGTGAATGCCATGTGGTTGCAGTTTTTTTTTGTTCTGTTCCACTATATAGATGATATTATTTGAATTGTGTGTTTCTACTACAGGGCTGAGGATGGGGACAGTTATTAGGGAGGAACATTTGTATGAACGCTTGTTCTTGTTAATTGTCCTGTGTAAAGGGACCGCTGCTCACCAGAAGAACATTTTCCAATCCTTTACAGCTTGTTATTTGATGTTGCTGGAGCCCATTGGCTCTATTCTGCCTGTGACCTCATTCTTGGCTTATTATTATTTTCATTTCTTGTGATGTTGTTGTGTTCAGAAGCTTGTCTCCATTCAAGTGCCGGTGCCCATCTGAGAGGAAACCTGACAATCCCATTGTTTATAGATAAAAATAAACCTTGCTTTGCTCCTTGCATTCCCTCTGGTTCCTCTTCAAATCAACATATTCTACGTTGCTTGTAGAGCTCATTTATCTTGTCCATGGAACGTGACTGAATAATTTGCAAATCATACAGAAGAAAAAGTATCAGATTTCATGCACGAGTACTTTATTTTACTTGTGTTGGACCAGTTACTCTTATTCCATCTGTATTTTCAAGATTATGTTATCATAGGACATGCACTCACCGATAACTGGCCAGTTCCCCATCACAGGTGTGGTCTACATAAAGTCAACTTTGAAGGTTTTCATAAAACAACCTGATGGTGTGTCTGGGTGGAACAGATTGTTTTTCAGAAATGAGTAGTCTAAGGCTTTCCGATTCCTCCAGAAACCACAGATCCTTGGTAGCCTCAGGTTAGGGCCTTGGAATAGCATAGTTGGTCTGTTGGTGTGTCCCATTAGGTAGCCAGGGGTCCTCTGGTGAACCCTGTTATTCACTTAATAATGAGATATACAACAGGGAGTGGGTCCAGCAATAGACAACCCTATACGAATCTGAAACTGGATCTGAATCAGAAAGAATGCAAATTGGTTGTGCACATATTTGATAAAGCTGTAGGCTGGATCTTTTAGAATAATTCCCTGTAGTCGCTCCATGCAACCCAGTCTTTCCGTGAGGCATAGAGACAAACTATATGAAAGTAAATGGCAGGTGGCAAGGGCTTCCAGAGATGTATGGATATCTAGGGTTCTTCTGTAAATCAATAAAACAACGTAAATCTAAAATGAGTCTAGAAACTCGATGACAGTGAGCTATCATTTGCCTGTAATTAATTTTTTTCTGTATAGAAGATTAGATTTTTGGGCAACATGAGTGGGAAGTGTGCTTGTGGAGGCAGGTGGACTTGGTCCCAGGATGATAAGAATCTTGCACTGCTTTGAAGGGGAGGATTTTTATGTTTTGTATGCACCTCTCTAAACCACAAACATGGAATAAATCTCCCTACTAGTGAAACATAAAAGTTTGACCTCTACAACCTAGTACAATTCTCCTTTTTGTCTTAACGAGAGATATCACTTATCAGCGCCTGAGGGAAATGAGTGGGGACTGAGCACTCCATTAATCCCTCTACTCTGCCACAATTAACTCCCCCCATACTGTGATCTAAGCGAAATTGCTCACCCTTCACTTCCTTGCACAATTCGTTGACTAATTGTCAGGAATCCTTTTAGTTACGCTGGACAGCTGTACTGATATGGCCATAACAGCAATAATCTTGCAGAATTATTTGGTTATACGGTAAAAGCTGTTCACTGGTACCAGTGAGGTCAGATATAAAGTTCAGAAGGACATGATATGTGGAATTTATCATGGGATATGCAAGGTATATTTTTACTGCTACTAATGGCACATATGACTTTCTTTATACTGTGTAACACCTTGTGTACTGTCATTTCCTGCAGTCTGTTGGTTTTATGCTTGGTACGGCCTTGGGACATTAATATGGAACTTGCCCCTCCCTATTGTTGGTCCAATAAAAAATACATATGCATTGAAGAGAACATCACTTCAGTATTTTATAATCACTTTAAAATTTACCCTTCAAGATCTTAGTTCCCACTGCTTAGTTTAAAGGGTTTTCCAAGATCACACAAAATCTAATCAGAGGAGGGAAATGCATAATAAACAACAGACCCATTACTTATCTGGGTAATTCTCCACCATGTATGTCCTGCTGCTCCTTTCTTCCCCATCAGGTTTTGTTTATGTTATGTTGATGCTCTGTGTCCACTATTCTGTGTGGGTACGGGCGCTGCGTCACTCACCTAGCTTCTATATATGCTGGGTTGTGTGTTCCACCCCTTGCCTGAGCAATAGATACCTTTTGGTTTCACTTGCATGCTAGGCCCTACAAAGAGTTATAATGACTTTTGACTGTCTATGTACTGACTTCTGCTGTTTTCCTGGATCCTGACTCTCTGCTGCCTGACCTGACCCACGTCTGTTCATCGGTTTGACCCTGAGCTGCCTGACCTAATGTCTGGACTGTTTCTCGTTTTCCCACGTACTCTGCCTGCCCTGACCTCTGCCAGTTTCTGACTGTGTGTATTGCCTGATCCCTTACTGCTTGGCACTGATGTCTCTGACTTGGGTGAGCAGTCTTCCACACTGGGACTATTGCAAGAGGTAGCAGCATGGTGGCCCCTCTGCAGCAATGGCTAGATCCCTGTATAGTGGTTAAAGGGTGAAAACCAGGAAAGCTCCAGGATAATGCCCTCAGAAGTAGCCCAGAATCAAACCAGTTGGTTGACACAATAAGTCCACATTCACTGGCCATAACAGTTTACTTGACTGCAGTGATGTTACTTTGATACTATTTGACCACTGCATCAATCAGAGCTTCAGAGGTGTTGACTTGACAACATTGCTGTAGCCAATTAAGTCCACTGGGGTGCACTCAAGCAACATTTACTAGTCATGGAAAGGGTCTTTTGTTTTATGTCACCCTTGGCCCTCACCAACTTGGCCTGATTTTTAAAATCTTGAACAACCCCTTAAACCTGTATTTTGTATAGGTTGCCATCCGTAACAAAATTATATTGATTAAGGCATTGCAAAGATCAAAATGGACCCCATTATGGGTGCTTCTTTTGCCTCCCAGGAAACAAAGGTCTGGTGCATGTTCCCAAACAATGTGTATGACTGTTAAGCTAATTACACACCACCTTGATTGCCCAGTGTCTTGTCACCCAGTAAAAAGGGGATAGTAGCAACCAGGAGAGGGCCCCCTCTCTCCAAAGGTGCCTTCGCAACTGCATGGTCTGCATGTATGGAATGTATACCCCTGTCCAAAGGCTTAGATTAAAACAGATTTTCAGGACACTCCTACCTAAACGAGCTTTACTTAAACAGGAGCTCAGCTGCAGTAACGCGGCATGGCCACTACACTGTGAACAGCCACTTCTGCTTCCTGCTCAGTCCACTGCTTTTTTTCTGTCAGCTGGTCAGTGGGGTTGCTGGGTGTTGTTGATGACCCCACGAATCAGTTATTGAGGACCTATTTGGAGGATATGTCATCAATATCTAAAGAGAGGAAAACCTCTATAAAGACATGTCTTCACAGAGGATATGGGTTGTTATTTTCCGGTTGTATGATTGGGGCGTTAGGAAGCCATTCATATGGTGCCTTAGAAAACCAAATATATACCATTTAACAGAAACAGGTTCCTAGACATTCTCAGTATCCTTAAATAAAGCAGTCCAGCACTGTTCTCCTTCCCTTCCATGATAGAGCAATATCAATATGTTTTTAGCAAATGTATTTCAGCTATCCCAAATTTTTCTATTTTATGTCATGGTGTTTTCCTTAAAAGATGACCATGTTGATTGGGGTGATAATAAAGTCTATTGTCTTACGGTGTGATTGTACATTTAGTATCATAAGTGTAAATGCAAAAACTAGCATGGAAAGGTTGTCTATTTTCGCCTTAGCCTCAGTGCTCTCATCTGCCCTGCGCAGAGGAGACAAGGTCACTATGGGCTGGTGGAGTGGATGCTCAGCTAATTTTAGTAGTGCTTAAAGAGACACACATGCTCTGGTATGAGCTCAGAGGTCTACAATGTATGTGTCTGAGGGTAAAGGATGCACATCCTCTTCAGGAAGACTGGAACTTTTGTTCTGAACTAGTCCCTTTGAACTCTGACATAATTGTACTATGTGTGGTCACTTGTTTTTTAGGAGTCAAACCTAAATGCAGTTTCTTAACCAGAACCTAGACTTTACACAGTTTTGGCCTAAAATTAACAAAGCCATAAAGAATCCAAACACTGTATCCTAGAGTTACTAATCATAAAGATGGCATAAGCTTAGACAGACAGTCTAGATTTATGACAGTGGCTTAGGTTGGATCATAAATCTGGTGCAGGGATAGATATTTTTCTCTGACTATTCCAACTATTGTTGGCTTATTTTTGCCTCGAAATGGTGCATTTTAGGCCCTACCCAATTTCTGTGAAGCTCCACCGACTTTCCGTAAGCCCTTGAACCTCTGGAAAGTATTGCTGGATGACGTGCACCTTGTGTACTTGTAATATGGCTTCTCTATATAAAAAACCTTTAATGTTGATGGTATCTGGTGATGGAACCCTAGAATAAAGCATTACTCCATCCAGATACCCCTTGTTATTTTCCAAATAGCTGCATTACTTTTTCATCTGACCTTTCTTTCTTGACCTAACTGTGAAATGATCAGTTAACATCTGCTTGTCTATATTATTGGTGGGTCACCAGTGCTACAAGAAAACCAACAGTGATCTCATGTGCACAGATTTCAGAAATGAGTTTCTGGCATAATTACATTGTGAAAATTAAGCCTTTCGCTTTGCGCTCCCTACCTTGCCAGAGCCATAACTTTTTTATTTGTCTTTTCACATAGCCATATGAGGACTTGTTTTTTGCAGAACAAGTTGTACCTTCCCACGCCACCATTTAATATTGCATATGATGCAGTGGGAAGCGGGAAAAAATTCCAAATGGGGTGAAATTGCAAAAAAAAAGCAATTCCACCACAGTTTTACAGGTTTTTTATTTACGAAGTTCGATGTGCCATAAAACTGACCATTTGCTTTAATTTTACAGGTCAGTACAAATCCAGCGATACTTTATATGTATTGTTTTTCTTGTTTTTTGATGGTGATAAAATAATAAAAAAGTGGGGGAAAAAATCAGTTTTATTTTTTCGTCACCGTATTTTGACCCCTATAACTTTTTTGTAATTATGTGTATGGAGCTGTCTCTGGAGATGACTTTTTGATCACTTTTTATAAAAAAAATTTGTAGAAAATGAAGCAACCAAAAACGAAGAATGAGCCATTTTGACGCTTTTTTCCGTTTTGCTGTTTGCGTATGGGGAATAAATTTAAATTTTTTATACTATGGGCGTTTTTACACATTGCGACACCCATGATGTGTAATTTAAAATTTTTTTTTAGTTCTTTTATTTTACTTTTGGGAAAAGTGGGGCTAATTTTTATGTTTTTTTTATCGTTTTGATTTTTAAAAACTTTATTTCATTTTTTTCTTACACTTTTTGATAGTTCCCATAGGGAACTATAACAAGCAATCATTAGATTGCTATTCTTATTGGCCCTCAATGCACTAGCATTGGAGTCTATGAGAAAATTGCTAGTTTCCTATGGAGCCCTATTACAGGCAAGGGCTCCATAGGAAATACTATGCAGCAGCCTCCTGTCATTTACAAAGACAGGGGCTGCTGCACACAAGCTCAGGCTCCTCCAATCGCCGCATGGGGGAGCCTGAGTGACCACGGCATCTGAGCGCGTGAAACACCAGAAGCGCGATAGGGCGAGCGCTTCCAGTGTTTCACGCGCTCAGATGCCGTGGTCACTATTGACCATGGCATCTGAGGGGTTAAATGTCCACGATAGGTATTACTGTCGGTTGCAGACATTAGCGGCAGGTGTCTGCTATAAGAAACAGCAGGCCACCCGCGGCTACGACACCCGCTCCGTTCAGGGGGCGTTATCTTTAAAGACCCGGCCAGGGAAAGGGTTAACCTTCAGGCCCAAATCCATATCTGTAGAATCCTGTGATGTTATTTCTGTGTTGGGGGGAAAAGTGGGTGAGGCATAAGAGTAACAATGTGGCCTAGCATTGTTTTAGCCTTGTGTGTGTACCATGTGGAGGAATATAGAATACCCTTGAACTTGGGAAAAGGACTGGCACATTGTCTTGTTTTTCTCACTACAACAAAGTCTATTAGTGAATAATGCTGGGGGTTCTCCTGCTTTGGACCGCCCTTTATAAGCCAGAATGGAGTGCCACTATGAAAGAGTGGCTCTAGCTGTGTCTAACCAGTTGCTTCTATGCATTGTATAGGAGTGGCCATCATCTGAATGACAGCCATGTAATGCTATATTTCGTCTAGCCAGAAGTAGCCGTCTGCCGCCTGGGGATTGGGAAAGCTGAATTGATGGAGATCAGCTGAATGCTGCAACAGCTTCTTTTTAAAAAGAGGTTATCCCAAGATGAATGAAAAAAAAACAAAAAAAAAAACATCATATAATACATGACAATCTCTTTCTAACAAAGGTATAACCAGCCCTGTACCTCACACGGATACAGAGATCTCCCCATTCATTGCTCTGCTAGATTATGTTCAAGCTGGCAGCTCAGAGGTGTGTCTTTTCTCAGAGGGTGGGTCCTTTCTCAAGGGGGCATGTCTTTTCTTAGGGTTCATGTCCCTTCTGATAAGTTTCTGATAAGTTGTCTCCCTGTAATTGTCACAGCTTCTAGCAGTATATATGGCTGGTGGCAGTTGAAGGATGGGACTGAGCATGTGCGTCCATCTCAGCGAGGTGGACAGAGAAATAAGGAAAAGGACAAACAGCAGGTGGTGCTATACAGATAGTATTTTAACGAATATCTCAGAGGCTAAACTAGATTTTATTACATGCAATTACAAGTATTGAGATCCAGGTGCTGTTTTAAATAGAATATTGTTTGTCGGCTATCTATCCCTAAGATATATAGACAGCCAGGTAACCAATGCTGGCCATTGACAGCTAGATAGAAAGATCCCAACACACAGTAGGGAGCATAAGAGTGAAAAACGCACAGTAGCATAGTGTTGGTATTATATTCTTACCGAGAAGTGGCATTGCAAGTGGCATCGGACTACTTGAAGAAACATTTCCATTCTCTGTACTTTTCAATATCTATTCTAATGCATACCATGCTTGTAACCATTCCATTTTGCCCTAAAGTTAACTTTTATTACTCTGAAATAAAATGCATAAATTGACACGATGGGAAAATCCTATCATTTTATAGACTTGCCAGTTAAAATGGAGAAATAAACTGGTCACGGATGTAATTTGAACGCAGAAGAAAAATTTCAGGTTGAGCTGTGACTTTTTCAACACTTTCTGCAACTTTAACAATTTAAGTGCACAGGAAGGACTCAGGGCTCTATGGTGGCCCATTTTTCAGGAAAGGGGACACCGTATGTCTAAAAATAAGACGATATAAATATAAGCCGGATTTCCTATTTTGCAGAGGAAAACTATTGTGAAGGCAAGATTGCTTGCAACAGTCTCTGGCATTCCGCATCTGTAGATATGACTACTGCCTTACTATAGAATATGTTCCTTGTAGCAACTATTAGACTATTCTGATCCATATTATATGCTTATTTGTGGCTGGACAGTGCCTCAGAAAGTGATAGATAATACTACCAGCGCCCATGCTGCAGTGCCAATCAGTGCCATCCTTTGTCTACATTGACACAACCTGCTATACTGTGTGCACACAGAACCAAATTATGCCAAACAGTGCATAGTGGCGTAACTACAGGGAGTGCAGAATTATTAGGCAAATGAGTATTTTGACCACATCATCCTCTTTATGCATGTTGTCTTACTTCAAGCTGTATAGGCTCGAAAGCCTACTACCAATTAAGCATATTAGGTGATGTGCATCTCTGTAATGAGAAGGGGTGTGGTCTAATGACATCAACACCCTATATCAGGTGTGCATAATTATTAGGCAACTTCCTTTCCTTTGGCAAAATGGGTCAAAAGAAGGACTTGACAGGCTCAGAAAAGTCAAAAATAGTGAGATATCTTGCAGAGGGATGCAGCACTCTTAAAATTGCAAAGCTTCTGAAGCGTGATCATCGAACAATCAAACGTTTCATTCAAAATAGTCAACAGGGTCGCAAGAAGCGTGTGGAATAACCAAGGCGCAAAATAACTGCCCATGAACTGAGAAAAGTCAAGCGTGCAGCTGCCAAGATGCCACTTGCCACCAGTTTGGCCATATTTCAGAGCTGCAACATCACTGGAGTGCCCAAAAGCACAAGGTGTGCAATACTCAGAGACATGGCCAAGGTAAGAAAGGCTGAAAGACGACCACCACTGAACAAGACACACAAGCTGAAAGGCAAGACTGAGCCAAGAAATATCTCAAGACTGATTTTTCTAAGGTTTTATGGACTGATGAAATGAGAGTGAGTCTTGATGGGCCAGATGGATGGGCCCGTGGCTGGATTGGTAAAGGGCAGAGAGCTCCAGTCCGACTCAGACGCCAGCAAGGTGGAGGTGGAGTACTGGTTTGGACTGGTATCATCAAAGATGAGCTTGTGGGGCCTTTTCGGGTTGAGGATGGAGTCAAGCTCAACTCCCAGTCCTACTGCCAGTTTCTGGAAGACACCTTCTTCAAGCAGTGGTACAGGAGGAAGTCTGCATCCTTCAAGAAAAACATGATTTTCATGCAGGACAATGCTCCATCACACGCGTCCAAGTACTCCACAGCGTGGCTGGCAAAAAAGGGTATAAAAGAAGAAAATCTAATGACATGGCCTCCTTGTTCACCTGATCTGAACCCCATTGAGTACCTGTGGTCCATCATCAAATGTGAGATTTACAAGTAGGGAAAACAGTACACCTCTCTGAACAGTGTCTGGGAGGCTGTGGTTGCTGCTGCACGCAATGTTGATGGTGAACAGATAAAAACACTGACAGAATCCATGGATGGCAGGCTTTTGAGTGTCCTTGCAAATAAAGGTGGCTATATTGGTCACTGATTTGTTTTTGTTTTGTTTTTGAATGTCAAAAATGTATATTTGTGAATGTTGAGATGTTATATTGGTTTCACTGGTAAAAATAAATAATTGAAATGGGTATATATTTGTTTTTTGTTAAGTTGCCTAATAATTATGCACAGTAATAGTTACCTGCACACACAGATATCCCCCTAAAATAGCTAAAACTAAAAACAAACTAAAAACTACTTCCAAAAATATTCAGCTTTGATATTAATGAGTTTTTTGGGTTCATTGAGAATATGGTTGTTGTTCAATAATAAAATTAATCCTCAAAAATACAACTTGCCTAATAATTCTGCACTCCCTGTACAACTCACTGGGCCCCACAGCAAATTTTTGAAAAGGAAACCCCCCTACCCCCAGCAACTTCTTCACAACCACCAACTCACGTGCAACCCATACTCCTGTGACAAGACTGAGCTTTCAGACAAGGCCTGGCAGCTGTTCCCCCCGTTTCCTACAGTGTCACTGTATATGATGCCATTGTATAATACTGTTAAGGAGGCCCTGACAATAAAATCTTTTAGTCCTCTTCCTGAGTGGGCCCCTTCTAAGTTCGGGCCCTAAAGCAGTCACTTTCCCTTCTTTCTCTATAGCTACACCCCTGGAGAGTGTTATAAATTGTCCAGATAAATGGTGCCCTCAGGTGCCCATATAGTGCCCATAGTTATCAGTGTCCCCATCACAGAGGAGCCATGGCTACCTAATTCTCCTCTCTCAGCCCTAACCAAACTCTCCTACATTACCCACACCTGACAGTGGCCAGTAAAACTAGTTTGTAAGGGTACGGCCTTACACACTGGTGTACATAGAAAAGTAAGGGCCCCACAGCAAGGATCAAACAAGGCTCCCACATAGGACAGAAGGGTTTCCGCCTGAACCCCTTTCAATGACCCTTGGGCCATTTTTTCCACTGTCTCATTTGCTAAAAGTGGTTCATTTAGAGGGTAGAGTCCTGACCAAGTTTTCACCTCCAGTAGAAAAGGAGATAATCCCAACTAGGACTGGGCCCCCTCTTGGGCCCCATAGCAGTCGCATTATCTGCCACTATGGTAGTTACGCCCCTGGCCTTACGTTTCTTAATGCAATTTAAAGAGCACCTTTCATTAGAATACAAAATATAAACTAAGTATACCGACATGTAGAGCGGCGCCCAGGAATCTCCCTGCACTCATTATTATCCCTGGGCGCCGCTCCGTTCTCCCGGTGCGTCCTCCGGCATCTTCAGATTTTTGGCTCAACTGGGAGGAGTCTGCCCTTGTTCTCCTGGGCATCTCCTTCTCCCAGGCTGTAGCGCTGGCCAATAGCAGCTCAGCTCATAGCCTGGGAGGTCTGCCCTTGTTCTCCTGGGCGGCTTCATCTCCCAGGCTGTAGCACTGGCCAATCGCAGCGCTCAGCTCACAGCCTAGGAGAAGAAGACGCCCAGGAGAACAAGGGCAGACCTCCCAGGCTATGAGCTGAGCGCTGAGATTGGCCAGCGCTACAGCCTGGGAGAAGGAGACGCCCAGGAGAAGAAGGGCAGACTCCTCCCAGTTGAGCCGAAAATCTGAAGATACCGGAGGACATAGCGGGAGAACGGAGCGGCGCCCAGGGATAATAGTAAGTGCAGGGAGATCCATGGGCGCCGCTCTACATGTCGGTATACTTAGTTTATATTTTTTATTCTAATAAAAGGTCCTCTTTAAGAAGCCAAAACCAAGAGAGAATTACTATAGCGACGTGATGCTTTGTGATGTACCATATTAAGTGGTATGTGTTTTATGTTAGCTGGTAGTGTAAATCCTCCTTATGTCATGATGCTCTGCAGAACATAAACTTGACCCGTGTGCTGTTTTATCTTATGCTCATGGGCCTGGCTATCTCTGCCTATTAATCTGCTCCTCTGCAAACAAAGGACTTCAAAGAAAGCCTGTTTTCCCTGCAGGGTAATCCGATATTGCTGTAAAGCAGGAAATATTCAATCCGTCCAGTGACTGCGGCGGCACCATGCTGCTGCCTGCACCCCACTTTGCTGCTGTGCTCTCCCATCCTCTCAACACTGCGTCATACTGTATATGCAGCATGGGTGACGATTGGAAAATCAAAGTAATCTCCTCTGCACACCCGTCCCTTTGAATCTGAAATGTAAACTCAGTTAATGTATATCTTCTTGGCAGCCAGCATGGAGGGTGTTATATGACACAACGTAATAAACTTTTACTCAGCGCAATGTGTTTGGCATTTCTTTTGGGACATGTATGTTTCATCTGCACCTCTCTAGGGTGGCAACAATTTGTGCAAGTGTTCTCGCTTGTAATACAATGGAGCTGATGTATATTGGTACAGCCCTGGTTACAACTAGGCAACAACAGAGAGCGCACTGTGGCCCCGATTTACTAATGTGTCTGGTGCAATTTTGGAGCAACTAGGGTTCTTTTTTACTTGCTCAACTTATCAGGAAGGGTGGGGGGGACCTTAATTGGAAAGGGGAAAGGGGGCGTGGAAAAAGACGTACCGTTTTTCTCCAAAATTGAACCCCAATTTTGGCATAAATTTCTGTCAAAAAGTAAGCCAACTCTGCTTCAGCTGAAGTCGATTTGCTCCTGCTCCGTACCGTAGTAGAATGTACTGGCTCCGATGAGCCGAACTTATTACTTCACGAATTCTCACGAGACTTCGTGTAATAACTCTGTGAGATCATTATTACTGTAAATAACCTTGATACCGAACTCGGGTTCAGTTCTAAGGTACCACTTGGACCACTTCTGGGACGTTATAATGGGGGCATTACTCATACTGGGAGCACTAATGGCAAGCATTAATTCTGTGGTACACTAATGGGGGCATTACTGTTACTGGGGGGTACTAATGGGGGCATTACTATTACTGGGGGGGCACTAATAGTGGCATTATTTTGCTGGGGAGCACTAATTGGGGCAGTATTAATTCTGGGGGGCGCTAATGGGGGCATTAATATTACTAGGGGTACTAATGGGGGCAATATTAATACTGGGGGTGCTAATAGGGGCATTACTAATGCTGGGTAGCACATATGGGGGCATTAATATTATTGGGAGCCACAGTATGACAGCATCTGAACACCTGTGTTAAGTCATGCCCCCACAACCACCCCCACCCCTCTTGGGGTGTGTTTTAACTTGGCCCATATCTTTTGTTGGAAAAGGCGGCAACCCTATCTATAGGATTAAAAAACGTGGCCTGTATGTTGAAAAACAACTTTATTTGCATCGAATGGCCAAAGTATACTTTAGGTAATCACCTTTATACCTTCTAAATGGGTGCATTTTAGGGTCTATAAGAAGGATGCAACACCTGGGACCACCATGTGTGAGATTAGAAATTCTGCTTTTGCCAGAAACAGCGCCACTCTGGTTGCATCTGGTATTGCAGTTAAGTTGTAATACTGCACAAAAGCCAACAGTGGCACTGTTTCTGCGCCCCCCAAAAAAAGTTGCCTAATCTTGAGCAGCCCCTATGTGTTGTGAATCTGTTGAGGTCAGCCTGATCGATTCACTCATAAACTGCACATGCAAAAGGTGCCGTAATAATAGGAAGGTGGAATGACTTTATATAATCTCCGAGCACATGTAAAATTCTTGTGGACGCATTGCTACACGCGACTTCACGGCATTCACTTAATTTCCATCTTGTCTGAGAAAAACATATTTGTGAATATAGGCAGTTGGTTTCACGATTACATCCATAACCAGTACAGATTAATACGACCCACCCAGCTCCCTTAGGGCGCATTCATACTACCGTATGTATTATGCAGTCCGCAAAACACAGATCGGCAATAATAATGTCCATATTGCATCAGGTTTTTTTTGCTGACCCATTGTAACAATGCCTATTCTCTGCTAATTGGACAAGAATAGGACATGTTCTATCTTTTTTGCGGGACTGCGGAACAGACATATGGATGCGGACGTTTTTTGCAGCTCCATTGAAATGAATTTCCACTATAAGGCGGCGGCTCCATGTGGTTCAAACATACTGGGGCAGATTTACTAATCCTATAGCTAGAGCAAATTAGACCTGCACCAGATTTATCACTGGTGCAGGGATAGAGACTTGAGGGATAGACACTTGAGTCCAGCTCCATGTTGGTTGGCATACTTTGAGACAGAACTTTGAACCAGAATTGGGGCACAATTTTGGTGCAAAACGTTGCCTCGTGGGTCACATCCCCTTCCCGCTAAACCTCACTCCCTTTTACAGGGAGTCAGATGGTAGAATTCTTAGTTGCACCAAAATGCGCCATTTTTTAGACAGATTTTAGGTAAAGACACAGTAGTAGATCTAGGTCAATGCCTCTGTTAGCACTCTCTATATAGGAGTCTCTGACTCTTTCTACGAGCTGCGGTACTGGGGATGTTTGTCACCTCCTTAGATGGCAATGCATTACTAAATCAAATGCAATCTGTAGTAGTTTTTCAGTATTCTCTGGGAGATTGTGCCCTCCACCAGCAACTCCCATCATTTCGACCCAGCTCAGCTCCCCCACCAGTCTGACTTCTCTGATATAGTATTTGCAGGGTGCAGCAGCCCTCCAGCTCACACTGCATTTACTCATGGCTCTCACCTTCTGTGTCACAACCCTCTAGTGATAAGACTCCCAGTTTATCAGTTAGGCTTCTCGCCTAGAATGACTGATGTGGCCTAGAAGGACTGATGTGGTCTAGAAGGACTGATGTGGTCTAGAAGGACTGATGTGGCAGTCTGCTACAGCATCCAACTGCAGGACCTCTGACCCCTAGTGCTAATAGTGTCCAAGTTACCACGTGCATAAGAGCTTCAGTCACACACTACACACACACGAGCCCCACTCCATCTCCAGCATCCACCTGCATCATCTCCTACTAGTTGGTGCTGCAACATCTTGGCACTATACATCCACCTCCACAATGATATATATATATATTGTGGTAAGGTGCAGGGTGCCGTCGTGGATGGCAGGTATGTGTCACCGAGGTTCATAGCCTCGGTGAGGTAAGAGCCGTTTTTGTTGATGTCAGCAGCAGCTAGTGCTACTGACATAGTTTTAAATAGCATGGCTGCAAAGCCGATCCGGGCCGGCTCTTACCGGGAGCAGCTAAAGTGTAGGGTGGGTGGCTGCTCCCCACGACCCAGTCCTGGTTTTGGGCTGGGTTTAAAAACTCAGCCAGCACCAGCAGCTGGGGCTGTGATTGTCCTGGAGCTGCTAACAGTCCTGTGGAGTTCTGTGACCTGGAGGAAAGAGCTCAGCAAGGTGGTGTTTTTCCCTGCAACTTGAAGGTGGAATCTCCTGCGGCTGGGCCGACTGCTAGGTGTGAACCCTCACCTAAACCTCCCAGGTGACTGAACCCTGTGTTGGCCTGTTTTGTTTGGCCACATTATTTCTGTTATGTGTGAATTATCACCAAGAGACTGTTTTTCATTTATGTTGTGCAAGTGTGAATAAAACACTGTTTGCTGCACCTTCTGGACTCCCTTTTGCCTCTATACTGCACCCGCACCGCTATCTACCAGAGCGACTCCCCACATTTGGTGGAGGATGCGGGCATGCGCAGTGAGGCTGGCGTGAACGCCGAAGTTTGTTTTTGCTGGGCACGACTGGATGTCCTATATTCGGCCGGCAAAGTTGCAGCCTGTGTTCCCTGACAAAATGGAGGCGGCTGTGAAAGCCCTCATAGAGGCTAACGTGCAGCAGCGGGAGCCTGGACACATAAGGGCCGACTGTCCACGCCGGGGAGAGCCCATGGAGACTAATTATGGGTACCGGGCTTCCATGTATGCCCGGAGACTGTGTGCGACCGGCAACCCCGAGATAATAGACAATCGTCATCTGTGCCAGGTGCAAGTTGGTGATAACCTGGCAGTGGCGCTGTTGGACTCAGGGAGCCTAGTAACCTTGGTAAGTGCTGCCCTGGTACAGCCCACCCAGTATACGGGCCGAAAAGTTGGTGTGGTGTGCATACACGGAGACTTAAAGGACTATCCCACTGCTGTAATGTCTCTGTCCACGGCGGCCGGCACATGGACTTATGAAGTGGCGATCTCCACAAAGCTACCTTATGAACTAATAATTGGGAGAGACTTCCCTGGTTTTCCGTCACTATGGCCTGAGGTGAAAGTGACTAATAGCCCTGAGACAGGGGTAACCCTAGCAGAGTGGCCTGGTTCCAGTGGGAGGCCAGAGCCCTGGGAGCCCGAGTCCGAAGGGCCTGCGGTAGGGGTGACCACCACTGCTGCGGTAGAGGGGAGACAACCCCACTGAGTGTAATGGTGGGAGACACGGAGGACTTGCCACCGGGACCTGAGTTGGCAGACCTCAATGTCTCCGGGGAAAATTTTGGGACCGCACAACACCGGGACCAAACCCTAACCAGGGCCTGGGAAAGTGTCGTAATAATTGATGGTAAACCCCAGAAACCTGGGGCTGAATTAATGTTCCCACGATTTATTGTTCTTCAGGATATGTTGTATCGGGTGAACCAAATCGAGGTGAGCCCGTTGAACAGTTGGTGGTGCCCACCGCATATCGCAAGCTGGTTATGGAGCTTGCCCACCAACATGTTCTTGGGGACACTTGGGGTGGCAGAAAACCCAGGACCGCATACTGCAGCGGTTTTATTGGCCCGGTGTGTTCAAGGAGGTAGAAAATTATTGTAAGTCCTGTCCGACCTGTCAGATAAATAGCCCCCAGCCACATTTCCGTAGTCCTCTGGTACCTCTTCCAATTATTGAGGTCCCGTTTGAGCGAATCGCTATGGATCTAATTGGGCCTGTACCAAAGTCTGCCAGGGGCCACCAACACATTCTGGTAGTTCTCGACTATGCAACTCGGTATCCGGAGGCGGTGCCTCTGCGACATACCTCAGCTAAGCTCATCGCCAAAGAGTTAATGGAAATGTTTTCCCGTGTGGGCCTGCCAAAAGAGGTTCTGACAGACCAAGGGACCCCTTTTATGTCCAAAGTTATGAGGAACTGTGTAAATTGTTGCGTATAAAGCAGTTACGGACGTCCGTTTACCATCCGCAAACAGACGGTCTTGTCGAGAGGTTTAACCAAACTTTAAAAAATATGTTAAAAAGGGTGGTGTCTAGAGATGGGAAGGACTGGGACCTGCTTCTGCCCTATCTCATGTTCGCAGTGCGAGAGGTGCCCCAGGCCTCTACTGGGTTCTCGCCCTTCGAACTGCTTTATGGCAGACACCCTCGTGGCCTGTTGGATATTGCCAAGGAAGCGTGGGAACAGCAACCTGTCCCCCACAAAAGTGTCATTGAATATGTCACCCAGATGCAGGAACGGATGGAAAGGGTGTTGCCGCTGGTCCGGGAGCATATGGAGGCAGCGCAACAAGCCCAAAGTAGGGTGTATAATCGTCAGGCTCGAGTACGGGACTTCAATCCGGGAGATCGGGTTTTGGTTCTGGTACCCACCCTTGACAGCAAGTTCCTAGCTAGGTGGCAGGGCCCCTATGAGGTGATCGAGAAGGTAGGGGAAGTAAATTACAAGGTACACCAGCCAGGCGGCGCAAGCCGGAGCAGGTGTACCACGTGAATTTACTAAAGCCGTGGAAAGATAGGAACATGGCCGACGACAACAGCCCCCGGCCAGGGCTTCTAGGTGAGAAGGGTCCAGCCCCACAGTTCGAGGCCTGTGAAGCAGTAACCACGGTAAAAATTGCAGACAGCCTGTCTTCCAAACAAGTTCAGGAAGTCAGGGAGTTCATCAGTCGGAACACGGATGTGTTCTCGGACCTCCCTGGCCGCACGTCTCTCATCCAACATGACATCGTCACTGAGCCTCAGGCCAAGATCCGGTTAAAACCATACCGGGTACCCGAGGCTCGGCGACGGGCCATCGCGGAGGAAGTGCATTTAATGTTGAAGCTCGATGTCATTGAGGAGTCGAAAAGTGAGTGGGCCAGTCCCATAGTCCTGATACCCAAGCCGGATGGGACGGTTCTGCAACGATTTTCGCAAATTAAATGAAGTGTCCAAGTTCGATGCGTATCCCATGCCCCGGGTAGACGAGCTTGTTGAGAATTTAGGGCAAGCCCGTTATTTTTCTGTGCTAGACCTCACTAAAGGATACTGGCAAGTACCCTTAACGGAGTCGGCCAAGGAAAAAACTGCTTTTGTTACCCCGCAGGGCCTGTATCATTATAAGGTGTTACCCTTTGGCCTGCATGGCGCCCCCGCCACCTTCCAAAGGTTAATAGATATTTTGCTGCGACCTCATCGTAGGTACGCCTCGACCTACTTAGACGATGTAATCATCCACAGCACCGACTGGGAAAGCCATTTGCCCAAAGTGCAGGCGGTAGTGGATGCCCTGAGGAAAGCTGGTCTAACCGCCAATCCAAAGAAGTGTGCGATTGGGTTGGAAGAGACCAAATACCTGGGATTCAACCGGGAGTTTGTCGTACAGACCGACGCCTCGGAGGTAGGCCTCGGTGCTGTGCTGTCTCAGGAGGTCAACGGGGAAGAACATCCCGTTGTCTTCCTGAGCCGTAAGCTCAGTCCCGCCGAGACCAGGTATAGCATAGTGGAGAGGGAGTGCCTGGCTATCAAGTGGGCACTCGAATCTCTCCGCTACTACCTGTTAGGGAGGAGGTTCCGTCTGGTGACCGACCATTCCCCTCTCAAGTGGATGAGCCAGGCCAAGGAGAGGAATGCTCGGGTCACCAGGTGGTTCCTATCCCTGCAGAACTTCAAGTTCCCCGTGGAACATAGGGCAGGCCGCTTGCAGGGGAATGCAGATGCCCTTTCCGCGTCCACTGCCTCACATGTCCACCCCTCAGGGTTGAACAAAGGGGTGTGTGTGGTAGGTGCAGGGTGCCGTCGTGGATGGCAGGTATGTGTCACCGAGGTTCATAGCCTCGGTGAGGTAAGAGCCGTTTTGTTGATGTCAGCAGCAGCTAGTGCTACTGACATAGTTTTAAATAGCATGGCTGCAAAGCCGATCTGGGCCGGCTCTTACCGGGAGCAGCTAAAGTGTAGGGTGGGTGGCTGCTCCCCACGACCCAGTCCTGGTTTTGGGCTGGGTTTAAAAACTCAGCCAGCACCAGCAGCTGGGGCTGTGATTGTCCTGGAGCTGCTAACAGTCCTGTGGAGTTCTATGACCTGGAGGAAAGAGCTCAGCAAGGTGGTGTTTTTCCCTGCAACTTGAAGGTGGAATCTCCTGCGGCTGGGCCGACTGCGAGGTGTGAACCCTCACCTAAACCTCCCAGGTGACTGAACCCTGTGTTGGCCTGTTTTGTTTGGCCACATTATTTCTGTTATGTGTGAATTATCACCAAGAGACTGTTTTTCATCTATGTTGTGCAAGTGTGAATAAAACACTGTTTATTGCACATTCTGGACTCCTTGTTTTGCCTCAGTACTGCACCCGCACCGCTATCTACCAGAGCGACTCCCCACAATATATATATCATCCCTTCCTGGTAGGGTTGATCCTGCTAATTAAGGGAATCAGTGCACTGAGGGACGGGGCATAGGCCCTCACAGCTCCTCAGCTTTCCAGTGCTGGCCACGCTCATTGATACACTGAAGCCCTCACTGGCATAAAGTATTATTTCTCAGGAATACGGGTGAGCAAAGTTTTGAAAAATTAGATTTGACAGCTTCGCCGAACTTCGTCAAGAAATTTTAATATTTAAGAATTACTTTGTCACAAATCACTTTTCAGTGAGCGCAATGACAGAGAACGACGATCGCGCCACCCCCCCTCTATTTAACTCCATATATATATATATATATATATATACTAACCTCATCCACTTGCTTGCGGAGATGCTGTCTGCTCCTATCTTGATTGAAGGAAACTCCCCCAAAGGACCTGCCCTGAGCGTGAATACATCAGCCCCGTGATCACGGTGGCCGCGCGTGGTGACGTCATCAGTGACCTCAATCAGGATGGGAGTGGACGGCCTCTCCGCAATCAAGTGGATGAGGTGAGTATAATTTTTTTTATTTTCAGCCACCATTTTAGGAAAAATCCATTTGTTACCATGAAGAGTGTGGAAATTCGGCTTTGCGCAAATCAAATTTTTCCTAAACTTTGGATCGAATTCCGCTTCGTATGCTTTGATTCGCTCAACACTAACCCAGGACGCCGCAACCGATTTTTGCAAGACAGGTAGTATGCAGGTGCTCTTTAAGGACCAGTGTAAAAACAATGGTATTTCTGGCTGTGTACTTGGCAGGCCGTGACAGGCTGGCAGCCCCGACCAGCTGTGTTACTCTTGCAACCACTTTTCCTGTTTTAATGGGAGGAAACCTTTTCATTGATAAATCTGTCTATCTGTCAGGCCAAGTCTAGAGTAACTTTTGGTGACTCCCCTCCGTGAAAAGTGCTGAGTTCGGCTCTAGCCACTGTTTGACTTGGCTGGAATCAGCTAGAAGGAAACAGAAGGGCCGCATAGATAGATATACATTAGCTGCTGATGTGTTTACAGCAGGAGGTGGCAGGAAGGGCAGTGGTTGTAAGGTGGGGGTGAGATGTTCAATTTACGTCCAGCACAGTAGCAAATGCGCAGAGCGACCAGATCGGGTCACCCATGGTTATTTCACATTCTGTTAAATTAGCAAATGGAACGCCACAAGCAGTCAGCATGTCTGATGTACGTCACCGGGCGTGTGCATGCACGTGTTTGCTCATTGTTTTACAGTGAAATCATACATATCATTCTAATACATTTTTTAGCTAGAGTGAAGATAGCTTATCTCTGCATAGGTGGGCAGCTATGTGCTCAAGACCAAAGTAACCATATCCATGAGGTTTGGAAGCTAAATCTAATGTATATCTCATCTACGTGTCTGTGCAGTTCCTGTAAGCAGCTATAGCAGTTAGGCCTATTGCATATGACCGTATGGTTTTGCGGTCCGCAAAAAACGGATCTGCAAAAAAAGGGATCACATCAGTGTGCTTTCCGTTTTTTGTGAAACTGAACATCTGGCCCCTAGTAGAACAGTCCTATCCTTGTCTGTGATGCGGACAATAATATGACATCTATCTTTAAAGGGAAATACGGAAACGGAATGTATACGGAGTACCTTCTGTTTTTTTTTTTGCGGACCCATTGAAATGAATGGTTCCGTACACGGAACGCAAAAAACGGCCCGTACACTCGCAAAAAAAACATTTGTGTGAAAGAGGCCTCAGGGAGAGCTCCAGCATGCGAACATATATTTGGATAATTCCTCTTCAAATGCTTCACTTGAACACCTTTTCTCCTTTCTAATCAGTTTTGTGCACATTGTCTAAAGAGTTTCATCATGAATGAACAATATGTAACATATACTGTATTTTCCGGCGTATAAGACGACTTTTTAACACCTAAAATTCTTCTTAAAAGTCGGGGGTCGTCTTATACGCCGGGTGTAAGGCAGCACAGGGAGAGGGAAGCAGTCACTTCCTTCCCCTGTGCTGCTGCTGCCACCAATGAGGAGAGAGGGGCGGAGGAGGAGGGGCGGGCGCACCGTGCTCCAATGAGAACGAACGTTTAATACATTACTGGCACCAGGCACCTCACATGTCTGTGCGGCGCATTGCTTAAGCATAAGCAATGCGCCACACAGACATGTAAGTTACCGGAAGAGGGAGAGCCCGGCGGCCACAGCACATACAGGAAGAGACCGGCTGGCCCTGTCTGGTGCTTTTTGACAGGGACCGGCCGGCAGATTTGCAGGGAGATGTTGATGGGAGCGCAGGAGTAGGCAGATGAGGGGTGGAGCAGGCTTTCCTGCCACACATGTCTGTGCCGCCTCTAAGTTTTCATACTGCCTGCTCCTGTGTAAGGAGAGCTGATGAGAGGCTGGGGGCTGTGAGAGACTAGGGGGGCTGATGAGAGACTAGGGGGCTGATGAGAGGTGGGGGCTGTGAGAGACTAGGGGGGCTGATGAGAGGCTGGGGGGCTGATGAGAGGCTGGGGGGCTGATGAGAGGCTGGGGGCTCATGAGAGGCTGGGGGGCTGATGAGAGGCTGGGGTAGTCTTATACAGCGAGTATAGACTAAACCCTATATTTTAACTGGAAAAGTTTGGGGGTCGTCTTATACGCCCAGTCGTCTTATACGCCGGCAAATACGGTACGTCAGAGCGATAATTTGGGTCACATTGTGGGAGATAATGTAAATGTAGAATGAAGGACAAAACGAAAGAGGTCTTACAGGAGCTGTCCAAGATTTTTTTTTTTTTGAGAAAGACCCCCCACCCCCCTTCACCAGTGGAACTTGTTAAGAGATCTGATCCCCTATGTCCCTATGTTCAGGCTCCGTGGCCTACAGTACTAGCATGCAAACTGCCTTCACGTGCACCCTAACCAATGACGTGTCCACATGCCACATGTCACTACTGGTTGACACACGCTGCTTGAGGATAAGACACTGCTGAGGCCAGTCATTGGCTGCAGAAGCACATGTGGGCCCGTCCATGAAGGAAGTTCACAAGCAGGGACCAGATGTCCAGTGAAGACAGCCCAGGAGGCACAGAGAGAAAACAAAGCAGCAGGGAGCAGGTAAGTTCAGCTCTTCCAGGTACTGTACCTCTAGAGGGAGGCCTTTAAGTTGCTCCTATACAGTATATACTGTATAGTACATCTATATGGGTCAGCACGGTGGCTCAGTGGTTGGCACGTGTGTCCTTTCAAATGATTGCACCCAAGGAGAACATCTGCATAGATGTTCTTCCTGTCTTTGCGTCGGTTTTCTCCATACACCTGTTCCCTCCTTTACCCCAAATACATACTGAAATTGGTTCTTACAAAATTGGATTTAATGGATGTACGTTTCAGATAGGGAAATCAGATGATGAGTCCCACTGGGGACAGGGACTGACGTGAGTGATGACATCAGTCCTTCTGTACACCACTAAGAATAATGTTGGCACCACATAAGCAACAGAAATATAGTAGCGAACATTAAAGGGGTGATCCCAAAATGACAACCTGACTCATCAACAGGATAAGTGTCTGATTGAAGGGGTCCAAGCACAGGGGTCCCCACCAATCACAGTGCAGCATTTGCAATCCCATAGAATTTCAATGGAGCACTCAGTTAAAACAGATGGCATAGAACCCCACTTTTCATGACTGGAATCAGATCTCCGCTCATCAGACACATGACCTACAGAGTATATGGTTGCATTCACACAACAGTGAAAAATGGCCATGTGACAGCTGTTTTTTTGTTTTTTTTCACGGCAGACAGGGGTAGATTGGGAACTGTAAGTGGCCCTAAAAAAAAGTAGAAGTGGCCCCATGTTGTAAGTGAAGCCAAACTGGTAGAAGGTGTGGCCAAACCAAGTAAGTGGGGACTGAAAACCAGCCTGTTTTGCACCCTAGTGACCAGTCCGTTCTTTCATTTTTTTTATTGATGCATTCTAAGAGCTATAACTTTTTTATTTTTCGGTCAATGTAGCTGTATGATGGCTTGTTGTTTAGCAGGACAAGTTGTAGTTTTTTGATTGATTAACTTTTATTAACTCTCTCTGGAGGGAGCATGTCCAAGCTGTTAAAAATGTTATGCTGCTATGGACTCTGTCATTTATGTGAAAGGTCAAATCCAACATTTATTTCTTTTTTGAAAATTAGTTCTAGAAGCTGGATGTAGCAGAATAAGTCAAATTTGAGAGCTGGTAAGGTCATGCAGTTGGGTTTGAAGCAGCACAAGAAAGTTTTTTATGGTTTCTTCTTTTTATGGTTTCCCTAAGTGCCATACTATTTAATTATGGCTATGCCAAGAGTATGTCATTGGTGTTGGTTTAGGACCGCTTAGACCACCATGAACACAAAAATATTAGGCCTGTGCTGCTCCATCAAGCCATGGCGCCCTTGTTCTTGTGTCAGGAGGACCCACACCAGTCCCTAAGCATAAGTCATCAACCTTGAAAAGCACAGAACCTCTTTAGCTAAAAAGAAACTTTTTGACTTCATGTTTTGTCTAGTAGAATAATTCTCTAATAATTTCAGCGCACAAATGTGAAAACCATATTGTAACATTAGAAAGAAAATCGACTGTGAATACAAATGGAGGAAACTGAACTTGAGGGAAAGGCAATGTAAGGAAGTAGCCACGTGACATGCACAGCAGGAATGGGAGATCATACATTCTCTATAGTCACTGAAAGAATGAAAGAATTAAAGAAAGACTGGCTGATACACAATCATGAGAATTTTTGGAAGGAAGTGGAGATAGAAGGAATAAAAGAGGGAGTGGTATGGGAAGGGAAAAAAGGTTTTCAGCAAATTCCTACTGTTATCTGCAGGTGCCTACCCCCTCTCTCTGCTCGATTTGCTTATTGACTTTCAGATTCACTCGGACCTAATTTCTGGTTTTCCCAGCATTGTTTGTGTGGTCCCATGGATTGTTAGCACATGAGTAGTATCGTTTCTTGATAATCACCCTCCATCGCTGTAAATTGCTGGGGTGCTGATAAAATGAGACTTGTCAAGGCAACATTTACCACAATTAAGTGATTTTTTTCTGTGTGATGCGACCCTAAGTTCGCCATACACATTAGTGTATTGTCGGCAGGTATGGCCAATAGTCTAATGTGCGTGGGGAGCCCACGACTCTCCCCCCGACAGATGATGTATAGGGAGAGGTAATTCGGTTGAAGAGAATATTGTCGTCCAATACTTTTGTTCTCCCGCTAATAAAGCCGCCACCAGAGGTGTCTGCAAACCACAGATCCAAAAAATAGGGATACCTGCCATATGCAATCCATTTTTTTTCTCAGTCCCATTAATAGAAATGGCTACCTGTGTCCACAACAGACAAGAATAGGACATGTTCAATTAATTGTGGGATGCAGACCCATAGAAATGAATGTAGCAAGTAATGCGGATCGAATTCTGATGCGCAATGTGGTCGTGTGCATGAGGCCCGAATTATATAGCTTTGTGCTGGACATCGGGATGTCTGTGAAGGGTTAATACTTAGGCGGACATAGATTTATCATTGTCACCTTTCAGTGCTGTGTGTTCACCACTGGTATTTGTAGCTGGTGATAACATAGATACTGCAGAAATAAAGCACTGACAGATGTAGAAATGTGCAGACAGTCACCGCTTTGTACCTGGATTGTGTGTGAGCTGTCTGCCTCCTGTCTTGGTATTACTCAGCCTTGAAGTTCTGCCATTGTAAATAGCCGAGATAAAGCTTTTATCCATGCATGCCTTTGTATTTCTTCTCTATTACTGTCTTGTTCACATTCCACCTGCCTCTTAAACTTCTAAGATAGTATGTGGAGACCTCACAAGTGCTCTTCATGCTCTTTTTATACTATGAAGCTTAAGACTACTTTCCCACTAGTGTTTTTGCTGGATCGGGCAGGGTTCAGCAAAAACGCTTTCGTTACTGATAAATCTGCATGTTATGAACGGATCCGGTTGTATTATCTTTAACATTGCCAAGACGGATCCGTCATGATCTCCATTGAAAGTCAATGGTGGACGCATCAGTTTTCTATTGTGGCAGAGAAAACGGATCCGTCTCCATTGACTTGCATTTTGGGTCATGACGGATCCGTCTTGCTCCTCCTTTGGAGGAGACTCTAGTTTGACTCATGTTGCAAGGTTCATTAACCTCTTAAGGACGAAGGGCGCACTTTAAAGATGGCGCCCGAGCTGCGGGTAAAAGCTTGATTCATCAAGCTGACACCCGCAGCTCATGTCCGCGACCGGCAGCGATGCCGATCGCGGACATTTAACCCCTCAGATGCCGTGGTCAATCCTGACCACGGCATCTGATCGCGCAAAAACCGAAAGTTTCACTTTCGGTTTTGCTCAGCTCCCTGATGGCCACAAGGGGAGCCGGGCATGCATGTAGTACCCTAGGTTTCTGTGAATGAAACCTAGGGTACTACTAAGTATTCCTATGGAGCCTATGACTGTAATAGGCTCCATAGGAAATATCGATTTCTCATATATTCCAATGCTATTGCATTGGAATATATGAGAATAACAATCTGATGATTGCATCTTATAGTTCCCTATGGGAACTATAAGAAAGTAGTAAAAAAAAAAAAAAAAGTTTAAAAAATAAAAATTAAATAAAAAAATATAAAAATTCAAATCACCCCCTTTCCCCAAAATGAAAATAAAATAAATAAAAAAATAAAAAAATTACACATAATGGGTGTCGCAATGTGCAAAACGCCCATACTATAATAATATTAAAAAATATTCACCATACGGTAAACATAAAAACGGAAAGAAAGCGTCCAAATGGCTAATTCGCCATTTTTGGGCGCTTCATTTCCTAAAAAATGAATAAAAAGTGATCAAAACATCATACGCACCCCATAATGGTATCAATTAAAAGTTCAGATTGCCCCGCAAAAAATGAGCCCCTACACTGCTCCGTACGCATAATTACAAAAAAGTTATAGGGGTCAAAACATGGCGACAAAAAAATAAAATAAAAAAATTCCCACTTTTAATTTTTTTCACTATCAAAAGCATAAGAAAAACTATACATATTAGGTATTGCCGGATTCGTACTGACCTGAAGAATAAAATTAACCAGTCAGTTTTATCGCAAATCGAACGTTGTAATTTAAAAACCCGTAAAACTGTGGTGAAATTGCTTTTTTTTTGCAATTTCACCCCATTTGGAATTTTTTTCCCGTTTCCCACTACATCACATGCAAAAATAAATGGTAGCGTTAAAAAGTAAAACTTGTCCCGCAAAAAATAAGCCGTCATATGGCTATGTGAGCGGAAATATAAAAATGTTATGGCTTTTGGAAGGCAGGGAGCGCAAAACAAAAACGCAAAAATCCCAAAACCCCCGGTCCTTAAGGGGTTAAAGGGTTGGATATTGACATATAGGTCCCATATAGGTCGCACTGAATCCGGACCCATTAATTTCTATGAGCGCTTCTGCGTTGCGTGAAAATCGCAGCATGCTCTATATTGTGCGTTTTTCACGCAACGCAGGCCCCATAGAAGTGAATGGGGCTGCGGGAAAATCGCAAGCATCCGCAAACAAGTGCGGATGCAGTGCGATTTTCCCGCATGGTTGCTAAGAGACGGGACCCGATCTTTATTATTTTCCCTTATAACATGGTTATAAGGGAAAATAATAGCATTCTCAATATTGTTATGGACCATGGGATTGGACCATGTGATGTGACGTCATCACAGGTCCTTAGACGGCAGCTAATGCTTGAAGAGAGAAGAGATCGCCAACTACGCGATCAAGTGGATAAGGTGAGTTAAGTTTTTTATTTTTAACCCCTTAATCCACATTATACAAAGCATTCTTTATTAAGAATGCTATTAATTTCCCTTATAACCATGTTATAAGGGAAAATAATAAAATCTCCAGAATACTCAACCCGAAACCGGACTTCAGTGATGAAGTCCAGCTTCGGGTCTGGGTACCAAACATGCCGATTTTTCACACACTCGTGCAAAACGCATTACAAAAGTTTGCACACGCGCGGAAAAACCGCGCATTTTCCCGCAACGCACCCGCATCCTATCCGGGCGTCAAACATGACTCCCGTGTGAAAGAGGCCATAGGGTGGCTACCTATAGGTGGCACTATAGAGTTTTTCCCATGCAGCATTGTCTGTAAGACATACAGACATAAGGCATAGGGACCAGCTGCTAGTCTCCACCAGGAGAAACTGTACCACAGAAAACTAGGGAACAGCAGGTGATGTACATAATGTCCAATATTGCCAATTAAAAAAAAAAATGCATATTTAATTAATACGTTATTGTAAGAATTAATTTATTATATTATTGCCATCTATGCATTGTGACATTCCTAAATTATTCCTGTATCTAATCAGTGATATCAGGGTTCACCCTATATGGAGAATGACAATTTATTTATACATTTCCAGGAGGAACCTCTTTCTAATATACCTGATATTGTTATGTTGAAGGCATTGTTCTTGCGTTCCTCAATGCATATCTGGATGTGGCCTCCTAGTGGTGGTAACTTGTAAGCAGGATTTTTCCAAGTAAATGTGGAGACAGATAGAGACACTGGAAAATTGTCCTCTGTACAAAAGCAAAAAGAGCAATGAAGCCTTGTGAAATATATCAGGAAATCATGCTGTTGGCTTCATATAAAGGACATGGCCACAGGCCTCCGGTCACCAGGTTATTGTACTGATGTGATTTTCTTTAGTGAGAGTGACTTGAAGCTATGGAACTGATCATTTATCATGTGTAATTCCTAATATAGTAATCTGTATGTATATTTTATCTGTTTATAGTTCTAGACCAGCTGTTGCCAGAACTGAATGTACTACTGAAGCTTCTAGACCACGAATTCCTGAGCGCCACCACTAGAGAGAAACAAAGTGTAGTATGCAATATCCTGCGCCAACTGCAGCCATCTCCTGGTAGGAATCATTTGTGGATGATGTGACTAATCATGGCCGATAATCAGTGCCTGTTATCCTGGTATCTTCCCAATGTCTCCGTATAACTGCCCTCAACAGACAAGATTTCCTTTTTTTTACATCTTACTCCTATGGGCCCTACGTGTCAGGTCTAATATTACATACTCAGTTACAATAGTGTTTAGAGAAAGGGGTAACCCCATGTGAAATTTGTACCTGCAAAAGACCCCTCTCCCCTCAATAGGCCCCAAATTGTCAGTATAAAAAGGGAGGGCAAGCATTCCGCCAAGGGCTCCAAGAGCAAATTTGCATCCCTTCTTCCCAGAATTCCAGAGGAGCATGTATGGCCTATAAGCCTCCTCACGCCAATTAACGTGCACTCCCCAAGGAGTGATAGCACCCCCTAAACTCCAAGATAATGAAAAGAAGAGGGTGAACAAGTGCAGTCACTGGATGTAGAACTGTTGTGGGTTTTAGAAACTAACTACGAGGGGGCAACCTTTTCTCGTATCCAGTAGTGATCCTCTCAAAACCAATGGGTCAAAATTGTAAGAGATCACTGCCACCAAATTATATCCAGATACCACCAGCGACCACCCCATCAAACTGTCTGCATAGACACATAGCTATGGTTCACCTGAGCGCTAGTCTTCTTTTGTTGATCTGAGACTCCATTCCCAAGTGATGATATTTTCTCTTAATATGGAAATTAGGCCTTTAGTGCAATGAGGGTGTCACCATTCCTCTTGTCCCAACCAAGCTCCTTTCATTTCTGTGGCCAGACCCTCATTTGCTGCTTGAAATGACAGAGCAAGGCAGTGGTAAAGCAGCCAGGGAGGGATGGCCACAGAAATGAGTGGAGCTTGGGTGCAACAAGAGCAATGGTGGTGTACTCATTGCACCAAATTCCTAATTTTCATATTAAGACAAAGTATCATAACTTGGGAGCTGAGCCTTGGATCAACAAAAGAAAAATGGCGTTTTATTCAGGAGAACTACAGCTATGTGTCTATGCAAACAGTTGGATACGGAGATCGCTGGTGATAGATTACCTTTAAATATCCTGCTGGGAAGACTGATAGAATGCCACCACCCTAGTGTATGAAGAATTTGTCCTGAGCTGGACTTCACTATACCTAACGGAGGGACTACTATCATTCGTTGTGACCAATAGGAAGCCACAGGAACTAAATAGGTGTTCACCTCATACGGCCTCAGGTATTTTGAGGGAAATTGACCGTAGTAGCAAAAGTGACTTATGAAAGTGTGTACCTATTTCTTAGGATAAAATATGATACATCCGTGTGTCTGTCTAGTAAAAGCCTGCAGTGTCTTTCGAAATCCATTAGTTAGGGGATAGTCATACATTTTAGATTGCTATGATTTGGTGGAAAGAAATGTAACTCTTCTCTTTCAGTTCTTTTTCTGTGTTCATTCTTACATTCCTCTTCTGTGATCTGTTTAGGAGATGATTTCCAGTACATGAACACGGCAGCATACCACAATGGCACCAGCTTCGTGGAGTCCCTCTTTGAGGAGTTTGGTACGTTATTGTTATATCAAATAGGTAAAGAGATGTCACCAGCGGACCGGAAGAGAGAAGGGAGACGGCCTGTGCACACTGCGCGTGCCGTCTGCTCATACAGCTGATCTGCGTGGAGGGCCGGGTGTCAGACCCCCACCGATCTGATATTGATGACCTATCCTGAGAAGCAATGAACTACTCTATATGCCAAGCTTCAGAACCTTGACAGCTGCACTATGTGCACGTGCATAACTATAGCCATAGCACTTGCCATGGGGCCCAGAGGTTGGCAATCCTAGCATGTGCAAGACATTGGGGAGTAACAATATGGTAATGTTGTGCTATAATGTGGGGTTTCTGATATATGGTGCAATTATACATACCTTTAAAAACTGCTACTTAGGCCTCATGCACACGACCGTTGTTCTGGTCCGCATCCAAGCCGCAGTTTTTGCAGCTCGGGTGTGGACCCATTAACTTCAATGGGGCCGCAAAAGATGCAGACAGCACTCCGTGTGCTGTCCGCATCCGTTGCTCCGTTCCGTAGCCCCGCAAAAAAAATATAGCATGTCCTATTCTTGTCCGTTTTGCGGACAAGTATAGGCATCTCTATAATGGGCCGCGGAACGCACACAGACGCCATCCGTGTTTTGCGGACCGCAAACCACACAGCGGTCGTGTGCATGTAGCCTTATGCTGCTGTTTTTCACAAGTAATCTTACATTAAGTGGTGGGGCCAATGTCTTTTTTTGCTATGGGTCTCTATGTATTATAATTACGCCTTTGACTATATATCATAGTATTTATTGTACTTCACTATGGGAAGCTGAAATGTTGACTGGAATGGCCTTTGTAACACCCTATTTTGCCCTTTAGCACTGGCGTAAACAATATATCCATAAACTGAGCCACTTAGTGACTTTACAATCAGACCACCCTTACTCAAGCATATCGTTGTTGTGTGTGAGTCATCCTTGTTAAATCTTCATGACAACCCGCCTTCCCTAAATTTAATAGATACAGAACACAAAAACTCTTCTTTACTATGTGCATAGTTCCTCACAATTAGATACATATAACTACATCACTGGAAAATATCCGTTTGGGATGTTATGTCCTGTACCGGAACTGTTGACGTTGCTTAGATAAGTAGTTGATGACCCGTGATTTTGTTTTCTTTTATAGACTGTGACCTGCAAGAATTACGGGACATGCAGGATGACTACAGAGAAATAGAAGGCCAGTCCTCTCCACCCCCACCTGCACCTTGTATCCCTCCACCACCATTGCCTACTACTCCGCCACCAGAAGATTATTATGAAGAAGCAGTGCCACTAGGACCAGGAAAGTCAACAGAATACATCACCTCCCGCAGTGAGTGATTTCCAGTTTTTTCATTAAAGTTTAGGCATTAATTTTCAGTTTCCCTGTTCCATTCCAGGAGCAGAACGAAAAATAAAATAAAAATTTGATTCTCCACATTTTGGAAAGTCAGTTGTCCAAGGAGCGCTCCCCCTCTTTAAAGGACTTTTCTGGTAATAATGATAGAAACATAGAAACATTTTGAGAGCAGGCTGGCTCAGTCAGCTAAGGATTCATAATTACCTGCTCCCTGCCGGTCCAGTCCTCTGCGCTGCCTCATGTGTCTCCATGTTCTGGTCCCTCCTCCAGCGTTGGTACAATATGCGCATGGTCACATATTCTGCTGCAGCCAAGAAATGGCTTCAGCAGTGCCATGGTCACAGTGGTCATATCACCACTGAAGACAGTCATTGGCTGCAGCAGAGTATGTGACCATGCCCATGCTGTACCGACCCTTGATAAATGTCTTTATTACTGAAGAACCCCTTTAAGACTCCTACATAGTTAATATGGTTGAAAATAAGACATAAGTCCATCAAGTTCAACCAAGTTATTTTAGTCATAAAGAAGCGTCTGCTGTCGCCGAAGTTACGGTCCTATGTCTCTTGTGATCATTTCTGGTTTATCTTCCTGTTTGTACAGATAGCTCCAGTCCTCCAAATTCCATAGAAGACGGATATTACGAAGAAGCAGATAATAATTATCCCTTGACACAGATCAATGGAGAGCAGAAACACTCCTGTAAGTGGCATGGCACATGGTGCAGCTTTACATTGTAGACCATCCTATACATAAAGAAGAAGATACTGAGTATCTAGCAGAAACAAGCCAAAAAGCACCAATTGAAAGACCATGAGGCACAGTACATTTCTTCAAAGACAAGGGATTTATTCCCCAGATTAGCACATTGGGTAGTGCCATATAATAAAAAAAAAAATGGTTGCCACTGTATCCAACTATGAAGTGTTTGCACTATTAGATTATAGTGTACGTAAATCAAGTTAAATATAAAATAATCTAATCTATTACACAGCTTCATGCATGTTTGTGGTGGTTCCCCTGAAAATCACAGGACAATAAACAAATGTACTGTATTTAATTCAAACTTCTGACCACGGAAAAGCATAATTTCAGGACCATGATTGTAATTTTTACTCAGTGACAAAATACAACATAAAGAATCAGCCATTTTAGCTAGTCTTTAGCTGAGCATCATGTTTATTAATATCTAAAAAGAGGATTTTAGCTTTCAAAATCACATGAACTACAGATCAGAGAAAAGTAGAAAGGTTCTCTCTATGCCCCCTAGTGGTAATAATTGATTTAGCTGCAACAGAAATGTGTTTTTTTGTGCATGTTGGTCACCCAACACCTAAGTTCTTATCCACAAGTCCATTTCTGTGAAGGCATCCCTGAAAAAACGGTCAGTGTTTCATCCTTCCTAATGTCAGTGAGGGTCTTTTATTGCCCTGTGCGTCAGTTTTTTGCCCTCTGTATTTCATCTATTTTCCATTTGCACTGCTAGACTGAAAAATACATTTTTCAAGTGTTTCCTAGCTACAATGCATGAAATATGGACCGTCTACCGACATCCGTGTTCTGTACATGCCTTTTATGGATCCCTAGAGTTCTATGGTTGTGTTTGATTCCCTAAAAGGATGAAAGTACAATGCATTCTGAAAGTCTTGAAACTTTACATTTTGTTATGTTGCGGCCTTGTGCTACAATAAAATAAAAAATAATTCCCATCATTTTTCCCATTTCAAAGTAAAAACAGAACGTTTAAAGTCATTGTTCATTTATTGAAAAGGAAAGACTAAAATATTGCATTGACATAATTATTCAGACCCTTTACTCAATACTTAGTTGAAGCACCTTTGCAGTGATCACAGCCTCCAGTCACTATTGGGTGTGATGCCACAAGGTTTGCATGCTTAGTTTTGGGGATTTTCTGCCATTCTTCTCTGCAGATCCTCTAAAGCTCTTGTCAGGTTGGATTGGGGCCATTTGTGAACAGCCATTTTCAGGTCTCTCTAAAGATGGGCTGTGGCTTGGTCACTCAAAGACATTCACAGAGTTGTCCCTGAGCCATCCCTAGGTTGTCTTGGCTGTTTTCTTAGTTCCATTGTCTTGTTGGAAGGTGAAACCTTGGCCCAGTCTGTGATCCAGAACACTCTAGATCAGGTTTTCATTACGCATATCTCTGTTCTTTGCTCCATTCCGCTTTCTCTCAACTTTGACTAGTCTCCCTATTCCGACCACTGAAAAATCTCCCCACGGCATGATGCTGCCACCATCATGTTTCACTGTAGGGATAGTATTGGGCAGGTGATGAGCAGTGTCTGGTTTCCTCTAGACACAACGCTTAGAATTAAGGCCAAAAAGTTTAATCCGGTTTTATCAGACCAGAGAATCTTGTTTCTCACAGTCTAAGAGTCCTTTAGGTTCTATTTAACTCCAGGTGGGTTTTCATGTGTCTTTTACTTATGAGAGGCTTCTTTCTGGCAGTGATGGTTCACCTTCTGGAAGTTTCTCCCATCTGCATACAGGATCTTTGGAGCTCAGCCAGGGTGACCATTGGGTTATGTCACCTCTTTTACCCCAGATTACTTAGTTTAGTGGCGCAGCCAGCTTCAGGAATAGTCCTGGTTTTCCAAACTTTTTCCATCTAAAAATTATGGAGCTCTTGGGAACTTTATATAGACATGGCTGTGTTTTCCAGATCATGCCCAAACAACTGAGTTTACCTCCAATCAAGGTCTAGAAACATCTCAAAGATGAACAAGAAAAAGGGGAGGCCACCAGAGCTAACTTTCAAGTGTCATAGCAAAGGGTCTGAATGTGTGTATCCAAGGCTGCAACAAAACAAAATGTAAAAAAAAAATGAAAGAGACTGAAGACTTTCTGAATGCACTGAAATGCATGTATGCATTCTTTTTCGGGTCAGTGGATATACAAGGATGTGTGAATGAAACACTAAAATCAATGGATATGTGTGCTGTCCGTGGAGAAAACAGACATCACATGTCCGTGAGTCATTTACGTGCGACTATTGCCTAACTTTCACAAAGATATAAACATGCCATATTGTATGCCACCACAGAACAATTTTCAACTTACTTAATTAACTTACAGCTTACTTATTATTACTGATATCATTTTCATTTATAAATAATTTTTCTTACCTTAGACTAGCTTTTTCCATACAAACTCTTACGACAGTCCGTAGGGAAGACACGGACAGTGTGCCCTAACTCGAACCCCGCCCTCTTTACATGCCTATTTGCAGTGCAAGCCCTAGGTGGCAAGTCTGCAACTGGTCGACGTTCCCTACCCTACTAAGATGCAAGGCAGATGACACACAGAGTCAAAACCACACAAAGCAGAGTCATACAGGAATGGGTCAGAACCAGGAGGATGATACAGTACCAAATCGAGAGACAGAGGGTAGTCAAATAGCCAAGCCGAGATCAAAACCAGACGGGAGACAAAGTACCAAAAACATGAGGCAGAGAGTGGTCAAAAGCAAATTGAGGTCAATAACATGAGCAATCTAAACACACAGACAGAAGTGGAACCGTAAGCACAACTAGGGAGTCACAGACTATCACTGGCAAGGAGATGAGGCCAGAAGGGGATTTAAATAGAGCGCCATGTCCCTGGAGAAGAACCTGATAGGTCCATGGACTCAGCGCTCCATTGGACAGGAACAGAAACCCCCAAGAAATTTGATAACTGGGCTCTTGTTCACTCCACAGCAGGCACACCTAAGCAAAATGATACACTAATCTCCCCCAGCATACGTACGCTCTGGGAGAAACGAAACATTGCGCTCTGTTTCTAAAATTTCATTTCAGAGACAATTTTCATATATTTATTCAACTTATACAACCAGTGAGATATTGATGGGCACTGAGCTAGTGCACTGTCTATGGTAGTTACTATCAGCAGGTTGTATATGTAATTTGGTTAGTGCACATGGCATTAGTTGATTGTTTGTTATAATACCATTTTGTTGTATGCAGATAATGAATCTGATGGGCTTAGCAGTTCATATGAGTCTTATGATGAGGAAGATGAAGAAGGTAAAGCTCAGCGTCAAATGCACCAATGGCCTTCACAGGAGGCCTCCTTGCATCTTGTTCGAGACAGCAGAATCTGTGCTTTTCTCCTGCGGAAGAAGCGTTTTGGCCAGTGGGCCAAGCAGCTTACCCTCATAAGAGACAACAAGCTATTGGTAAGAGAAATAAAGCCAAGAATGAATAAAGCAAATAGACTGATAATGTAAGAGTAGGAAGGAAGGAAGGAGGATATTCCCTATTACATCCCTCTATATCAAAATATTGTTTGAGCCAGAAAGGATTTCCTGTATCCACTCTTCACTGGCCACCTTCATGGAAATAAAGTATAACAAGAAGACTGTGAGATAGTGATGTTGAGGAGGTCACTGACCAGCCCTGGTTATTCTACAGGTCCATAGCTGAGAACAGCTGTTATTTGTGGGGTCAGTGTTCCTGCCTTACACCTGATATACCATTCAGGATTTGTGTTGGCAAAAAGCTACTACATTTTAACATAGGATCCTCCAATGACATTGGGTCAATAACACACACAGTGCATTTGAAGTTCTGCAATCTATTCCCAGGTTTATGCTGCCCTGAGGGTATTCCCACTGCGACATTTGTGTCATATCCTTAGGATATGCTACAAATGTCATATAAGAGCGGGTTTCAAACGTGGGACCTGCACCTATCTCCAGAATAGGGTCCCAGAAGTGTAGGAGAGCACACCGTGCATGTGCAGCATCCTCTCCATTCACTGGTATGAGACTTCCGAAAATAGTCGAGTGAGCAAACTTAGCTAGTTTTGGAAGTTCAATAGCTGTGAATGGAGAGCAAGCTGAACACCATTAGCTGGTTTCAGAACTACCTTAGCAGTGAAAGGAGGGTGGTCATGCATACATGACTGCTCTCCCTTCACTTCAGGGGACCCTATTCTGAGCATAGGAGCAGGTTCCAGATGTAAGACATCTGATATTTGTGGCATATCCAAAGTATAAGCTACAAACATAGGAAAACCTCTTTCAGTGCAAAGCGACCAAAGTGCTAAGTGAAGAAGTATATATATATAGTAATTAAAAGTTTATCCTTATCCATGCACGTCCTTCTACTGCATTTTTGGTAATACATGTTTCTACCTGCAGTGTTACAAGAGCTCCAAAGACCAGCATCCTCACTTGGAGATGCCCTTGCCTCTATGCGGAGTGACTTATATTCCCAAGGATGGGAGACGTAAGAAGCACGAGCTGCGATTCTGTCTACCTAATTCGGAGCTGCTCGTGTTGGCGGTTCAGAGTCGAGAACAAGCTGAAGAATGGATGAGGGTAATGGCATCGATGTACATAGCTGCCTTTCTGCATTGTATATCAAAAAGACAAGAAAAAATATCCAAAGTAAAATACACACAAAAATGGATGGTTGTGATTTACAGTTAAATACGAACCATATATTATGACCCCGTATGTATAAAGAGGCAAAATATTCTGTTATCATGAATAAACATTCATATGAACATTCATTCATGATAACTGACCCAGTAATCCTCCCATGTAAAATTGTTGCTCAGTTTTTTGGACTCTTAACTGGTAGCCTTCTGTATCTATTGAAAAAAATCATACTCACCTGCTCCCCGCTGCTCCATCCCGGCTCCCTTCAGCAGTCTTCTGGTCCCTGTCTTGTAAGGTCCAGCAGTGACTTCCCCCTAAGCAGCACATCACTGCTGGGTCATGTGCAACTTGGGGATATGTCGCCACTGAGGTCAGTCATTGGCTGCAGCACCGCAAGTGATCACATCCATCCAGAAGATAGTCTAATGGTGGATTTACTAGCCCGATTATTAGGAACGACTGTTTGTACGAGATCTTATTCCAGATTATCTGCTCGTGTAAGATCTCTTTCAGACAAGTGTGTCCTGTGCGGAAATCACACCCGTCTCATTTACCATTTTCTACGCCACTTTATGCCGTGCAAAATGGTCTTAAACTACACCAGCAAGGCAGCTCCCGTAGTTCAAACCATGTTGCACAGTCGGCGGAACCAAGTGCCAAAGTTATGTAGAGGTCTACCACTTAGGTAGAGTTGCCCCTTTTTTTCTGATTGCTTGTGCAATTTTTTCATGCGCAAACCAATGAGACAAGTCTTAGTGAATATAAACCTGTCTTACAAAAACAAACACTAGAGGTCAGACTTAAACCAAAAAAGAAAAACCTGATTTAGGCTGGGTTCACACGGCCATGACAGATTGGGGCCGGATAGGAGGCGGGTGCGTGGCAGGGAAATCGTGCGAGTGCGCACGCAATTTCAGTCAGTTTTGACTGCGATTAGGTTGCGTGGTTCAGTTTTTTCCGCGTGAGTGCAATGTGTTTTGCACGAGCGTGAGAAAAAACTGAATGTGGTACCCAGACCCGAACTTCTTCTACCCAGACCCGAACTTCTTTAGTTGTAGTGTAAATTGTATTATTTTCCCTTATAACATGGTTATAAGGGAAAATAATATCATTCTGAATACAGAATGCTTAGTAAAATGTGGGTTGAAGGGGTTAAAAAAAAAAAAATTAAACTCACCCCTTCCACTTGTTCGTGCAGCCTGGCTGGTCTTTCTTCCTTTGGTTGAGGACCTGGGAGGCAAAGGACCTTTGGTGACGTCACTGTGCTCGTCACATGGTCCATCACCATGGTGATGGACCATGTGATGGACCTTGTGACGAGCGCAGTGATGTCACCAAAGGTCCTTTACCTCCCAGGTCCTCAACCAAAGAGAGAAGACCAGCCAGGCTGCACGAACAAGTGGGAGAGGTGAGTTTACTTTTTTATTTTTTCTAACCCCCTCAACCCACATTTTACTAAGCATTCTGTATTAAGAATGATATTATTTTCCCTTAAAACCATGTTATAAGGGAAAATAATACAGTTAATAGACGTTTATCTCCTAGCAACCCCGGGTGAAAATCACACCACATCCGCACTTGCTTGCGGATGCTTGCGATTTTCACGCAGACCCATTCATTTCTATGGGGCCTGCGTTGCGTGAAAAACGCAGAATATAGAACATGCTGTGATTTTCACACAACGCAAAAGTGATGCGGGAAAATCACCGCTCATCTGCACAGCCCCATTGAAATGAATGGGTCCGGATTCAGTGCGGGTGCAATGCGTCCACCTCATGCATTGCACCCGCAAGGAAAACTCGCCCGTGTGAACCCAGCCTTATTAAGGAAAAAAAATGGGATGCAATTTAAAGACAGGCGCTGCTAATACGCCAGTTTTTTTTTTTTTACTCCAAAAAAAAGGCGAGCTTGATAAATGTGCATCTTTGGCCCCGTCCTTTTCCTGCATTTTAGTTTTTTTAAATGTAGAAACCCTATTGGCCCTATTCAGACAAGCATTATGTCAGTGTTATCCAGTACATACCAGACCTCTAAGGCCCCTTTCACAAGAGCGAACGCATAGCACCCGCACTAAATCCTTACCCATTCATTTCAATGGGTTTGTGTACATGAGCGTTGTTTTTCACACATCACTTCTGCGTTGACGCAGTTCGCGCAGCCCTGGCCCCATAGGCCCCTTTCACACGGGTATTGCGAAATGGGGCCGGATAGGATGCGGTTGCGTTGCGGGAAAATGCGCGATTTTTCCGCGTGAGTGCAAAGCGTTTAATGCGTTTAAAATCAGCATGTTTGGTACCCAGACTCAAACCCGGACTTCTGCACTGAAGTTCGGGTTTGGGTTGAGTATTCTGTAGATTTTATTATTTTCCCTTATAACATGGTTATAAGGGAAAATAATAGCATTCTCACTACAGAATGCTTAGTAAAATGTGGATTGAGGGTTAAAAATAAAAAAATGAACTCACCTTATCCACTTGATCGCGTAGTTGCAATCTCTTCTTCAATCATTAGCTGCCAGCTAAAGGACCTGTGATGACGTCACTGCGCTCATCACATGGTCCCTCACCATGGTAATGGACCATGCGATTGGACCATGTGATGTGACGTCCTTTAGCCGGCAGCTAATGATTGAAGAAGAGATTGCAACTACATGATCAAGTGGATAGAGTGAGTTGAAATTTTTTTTTTTAACCCCTTAATCCACATTTTACTAAGCATTCTGTATTGAGAATGCTATTATGTTCCCTTATAACCATGTTATAAGGGAAAATAACAAAGATCGGGTCCCCATCCCATCGTCTCTTAGCAACCATGCGGGAAAATTGCACTGCATCCGCACTTGGATGCTTGCGATTTTTCCGCAGCCTCATTCACTTCGATGGGGTCTGCGTTCCGTGAAAAACGCACAATATAGAGCATGCTGTGACTTTCACACAACGCAGAAGTGATGCATGAAAATCACTGCTCATGTGCACAGCCCCATAGAAATGAATGGGTCCGGATTCAGTGCGGGTGCAATGCGTTCACGTCACGCATTAACCCGTGCGTAAAACTCGCCCGTGTGAAAGGGGCCATAGAAGTGAATGGGGCTGCGTTAAAAACGCATTGCATCCGCAAGCAAGTGCGGATGCAATGCGTTTTTCACTGATGGTTGCTAGGAGATGTAAACCTTCAGTTTTTTATCACGCGTTAAAAACGCATCAAAACACATTGCACCCGCGCGCAAAAAACTGAACGCAATCGCAGACAAAACTGACAGCACTTGCAAGCAAAATCACACGTTTTTCCCTGAACGTACCTTTAACTCATCTGGACCAAATCTGTGACGCCCGTGTGAAAGGGGCCTTAGAGTTACATAGCATCATAAATCAATATAATGCTATGCGACCCCCTCAATGCAGGATAGTCAGGACAGGAGTTGCTGCCTACTCACACTGCGACTCCAGAGTGTGGAACTCACTCGTCTGAAAGGGGCCTTTTGCACCACTTTTTAGACAGATTTTAGGTGCAGGCACATTAGTAAATCTAGGCCTTTATTTTAGGAAATATTTTACATGGTGTACTTGATATTTTGGGGTGCTAATAATGTTGACCACCAGTGTATCCTGTATATCTTTATGTAGGTCATCAGAGAGGCCAGCAGCCCAAGCACAGTGCAGCCACTTGCATCCCCGGCACTGAGGCATAATCTAGACCTGGACAAGGTGAGATTCTAACTTCTATTATGTTCTAGCCTTGCACCTGCCAGCAGGCCATTTTACTAGCAGTCCTCACTAAGGCCTCATGCACACGACCGTTTTTTTATGCTGTCCGCAAAAAGGGGTTCCGTTGTTCAGTGATCCGTGTCCGTTTTTGCCTTCCGTTGTGCTTCCGTGTGTCTTCCGTTTTTTTAGCGGACATGACCCAAAAGATTTTACCAAAAGACAGGCTGACAATGTTTCCCAAGTGCCTGCCAAGGGATCCGCAAAAAAAACGGACACGGAACACGGATGACACACGGATGGCCATCCGCATTTTTCACGGACCCATTGACTTGAATGGGTCCGTGAACCGTTTTTCACGGACAAGAATAGGACAGGTTATATTTTTTTGACGGACTGGAATCACGGACCACGGACACGGAGGACAAACGGTGCATTTGCTGAGGTTTCCACGGACCCATTGAAAACCAATGGGTCCGCAGAAAATCACGAAAAACGGAGCAACGGACACGGAAACAATCAACGGTCGTGTGCATGAGGCCTTATGGTATACCATGGGGCAGTGTCCTGTAAACAGAGAAGTTCAGAGTTCTTGTTTAGATCCAGAGATCACGAACCCCACAACCCGACACGTTGTACAGTTTTATCCAGGCAATTCTTTGTTAGCTACACACACCATGGAGAGCACAAATCTCTTCTCTTATCCAATGTAATAGCATAAGGCCTCATGCACAAGAATATTTCCATTTTGTGGTCCGCAAGCAGCGGATCCGCAAAAAAATGCACATATTGACTTCAAATGGTCCGTGGTGCGCATCTTGCAAATGTATTGGAGGAGACTTATCAAGGCTGGTTTAAAGGAAATATTGCTTAGTTGCCCATAGCAACCAATCAGATTCCACCTTTCAGTTTCCAAAGGAGCTGTGAAGTGGAATCTGGTTGCTATGGGCTGATCAAAGGGGGTCCCGGGGGTCAGAACCCCACCAACCAGAGGATAGGTCATCAGTATTAACATCTCGGAAAACCCCTTTAATTTACCACCAGAAACACCTTCAATAGTGTAAAGAACATCACAGATTCCAATGTAATAACGTGACCTCTCATTAACTGTCTGCAGAGACTATCCCATGACAAAACGTCAGATTCAGACAGTGCCGCCAATGGAGAGAACAGCTCCCCCAGCAGCGGGAAGGAGAACAGGGACAATGGTGAGTCTCATACTGCAATAAGACGAGCCCAATATCAACCTGATCCTGATATATTAACATCCCATTCGTTTTTTTAGATAAACTGATGTACGTGGCCAATAATATTATATATATATATATATACATACGGTGTTTATATATATATACTGACAAATTCTAAATATGAGGACCATGATTGATTACATTGTGAGATAAATGTCCATATGTGAGATAAATTGAAAAGAAAAAAAATTAATTGTGGATTTTTTCACGGATTTTATAGCAGATTTCATGCATTGCACAGTGAAAATCTGTGACGTAAACGAACATGGTGCGGTTTTAAAATCCGCACAGCAGATCCATTTTCTTGCTGATTTTTATCTGCAGCGTGTGGATGAGATTTCTTGAAATTTCATCACTTTGCTTGTACTGTGAGAAACTATAGATTTTCCATCCGCAAATCCGGATGGGCAACCTGCCGCGTATTCGCTGTGTGTAAACATTCCTTTAAGGTGATTTACCCCTTCACGACATCCACCATAAATATACAGCAGATGTCGGGTCTTTAAAGATGGCACCCGCTCCGGAGCGAGCACCATAGCTAGCGGATGCCTACTGCTGCATGCAGCAGACACGCACAGCTAATTACGGACGATCGCGGAAATGTAACCCCTAAAATGTGACCACGGCGTCTGAGAGGCAGAAAACCTGGAAGCGTATGCTTCATGGTCAGGAATGCCTCCCCCCTGCGGAGATTGAGGGAGGCGTTCCATATCAGTAATAAGCCTGAGCCTGTACTAGGCTTTTAGGATCATTACCTGTATATCACAATTCAGGCCAGCAGGTGGCAGCACTGAAACGTAATATAGCTATTTCTGATGATTGCATGTCGTGGTCCACTCGGGACCTAAAAAAAAAAAGTAAAACATTTATATATATATATATATATATATATATATATATGTATAAAATTTCAAATCACCCCCTTACCCAAAATAAAAAATAAAAGATACTTTTACACTAAAAAAATCAACATCATGGGCATCGCCGTGTGTGAAAGCGTCCATACTATTAAAACTTATCCCACACAGTGAATGACGTAGCAGAAAACAATAAAAATTGCCTATTTGTTGTTTTTTCATCACTTTACCTCACAAATTTTTTTTATAAAAAGTGATCAAAAAGTCAAACACCCCCCCAAAATGGTATTAACAAAAACTACAGATCATCTCGCAAAAATTGAGTCCTCACACATCTCCGTAGACAAAGCTTTAAAAAGGTTATGGGGTTCAAAATATGGTGATGAAAAGAAAAAGTCAATTTTTTCAAAAGTTTTTATTTTTTTCAGTATTAAAACGCGAGAAAAACTATACAATATGTGTTATTGCTGCAATCGTACTGACCTAAAGAATGAAGAGCATAAGTCAGATTTACTGCACAGTGAACGTCGTAAAAACAAAACCCATAAAACTGTGGCAGAATTGCGTTTGTTTTCCACCCCATTTGGAATTTTATTCCGGCTTTCTACTACATTCTATGCAATATTAAATGGTGCCATTATAAAGTAAAAATTTGTTCCAAAACAACAAGTCCTCCTACTGCTTTGTGAATGGAAAAATAAAAAAGTTATGGCTCTGGGAAGGCAGGAAGCAAAATACAAAAAAGGAAAATTGCTGCGTTCGGTAGGGGTTAAATAGATTTGTTAGGCCTAAGCCTGATAATGTTTAATATTCCCTATGGAGGCCAATATTAACAAGCATTCATTTTGCCTGTAGCAAAGTGTCGGAGGACTGGCCTGGCCGAACTGAAAGGGTCTATGAGCCGAGCTGCAGGGAAGAAAATTACAAGGATAATTAGTTTCTCTAAGAAGAAGCAGTCAGCAGAGGAGCAGCATACCTCATCCACGGATGAAGATGTCCCCTGCTGTGGTAAGTGGCAATCTACCAGCAAGCAGCGCTGGCCTCTACACACTCCACAGTGCTTTGTGCATTATCTTTTATCTGTGGACCTATTTTATATATATACATTAGGAGAGATTTATCAAAACTGGTGTAAAGGAGAACTGGCTTAGTTGTATATACCGTAGCAGCCAATCAGATTCCACCTTTCATTTTGCAAACGACCTGTGAAAAATGAAAGGTGGAATCAGATTGGTTGCTATGGACAACTAAGCCAGTTCTCCTTCATACCAGTTTTGATAAATCTCCGACAGCTAAGCATTTGCTACAGTTGTATCGAGTCTAAGCAATCCTTTGTGATTTACACACATTAGCAACATAAATCTGCCTTCTCTTCCGGTACTGTGCTACAAATGTTCACTGTAGAAATAATATAGCAGTCAATTACTGGCTCACCAACTTTATAGACCGGCCACAAGTATATATATCATATTTTTAAATCATTTATGTATCCAAAACACTTTTTCTGATCTTTTTCATTTGGTCTTTTATACTTTTGTATTAGCTAGCACATATTTAGGTGCCTCATATGTACAGTACATATCCCAGCATGTGTATGCATTGACATTGCATTGTTGGGATATACGGTCATTTTTGACACTGTCCCTTTCATATTGTCTTTCAGTTAATGGACATTTTATGTGCGATGTATTCATTGCATTCTCTTCTTCTCTGCTTAATGCTCTAGGTTTCCTGAATGTGCTTGTGAATCAGTGCTGGAAGGAGCGCTGGTGCCGTTTAAAGGGACAGACTCTTTATTTCCACAAAGACCGCAATGATCTCCGGACTCATGTTAATTCCATCGCGTTACGTGGCTGTGAAGTGTCACCAGGATTTGGGCCTCAGCATCCATTTGCTTTCCGGATACTACGGCAAAATCAAGAAATCTCTGTCTTAGAGGTATACTCCTGTTTTGGACTTTTAAATAGTATTGCCAATATTTATAGGGAACATAAGACATAATATAGGAGAATATGTGACATCATAGTCACGTCATATCTATAAACCCCCTAATACAAGCCCATTGCATGCACTGTTGTATCCTTCCAAATGGGAAAGAATACCTATCACAAAGACTAGCGGCATTATATTAACGCTGAACTAGTAGATGCTATTGACTACAATAAATGTCTCCCTAATGATATGAAGTGCTTCAAGTCTCCTCTATGAACACTCACAAATGTGTATGAATTGCAACAAATCAGAGCAAAAAAAGGAATTTGCCTGATCTGTCAGAAGAGTCAGACGCTCCCAATATACATTAGACCAGGGACGCCCAACCTGCGGCCCTCCAGCTGTTGCAAAACTACAACTCCCAGAACGTTAGGATAGCCTACAGCAGGGCATGATGGGAGTTCTAGTTTTGCAACAGCTGGAGGGCCGCCATTAGAATATCGGCCAACACACTGTTCCTGACGGGTTCAGACAGCTAAACACTAATGTGGAGGGGGCCTTAAGAGTTCTCAAAAAATTCTACCAGTATAATGAATTGAAAGCAGGGCAAACATCTACACAAATTTAGATATCTCTAAAAGTTACAAGATTATGCCTGGGTCTTTGCTTGAGGTCTTGTCTTTTTGGAAAAATTTTGGTACCTACTTAGCTGGGTCTGCCATCTTCCTATTGCCTTGCAAGCAAGGACATACTTATAGGGAGAGTAGAGGTAGCAGTCACATCCAGCCCTGATGCTGGAGGGGACCCAAAGGTTTTTCTACCGCGTAATGAGATACCACTATTATAAATTGTAAATAGAGCCCCTGTTTAAAAATTTAGCACTGGGGTCTAGGAGCTTCAAGTTATACCTCTTCTGCATTGTTAGGGACAAGAAAAACAAATTCAGATTAACTGAATGAACAGAACACCAAGGCCTGTTTCCCACTTGCGTTTTGGTTTCCGGTTTTGAGATCCCGCAGAGGATCTCAAAAGCGGAACAAAACGGTTCAATTTAATGTTAACACATTCGGATGCATACGTTTCATAAGTATGCAGTCGTGTTACATCGAAGCAGAACAAACTGGATCTGGCACTAAAATCATTGCAAGTCAATAGGTGACAGATCAGACATCATTGACTTACATTGATTTTGCTGCCGGATCCAGTTTCTTCGGTTTGACAGACCGGACAAAAAAACGCAGCTTGCAGCGGTTTTGTGTCCGGTCAAAAAACAAAACACAACGGCATGCATCCTGATCAGTTTAGTTCCCATTGACAATGAATGGGAATAAAACAGAACCGTTTTGGCCTGGTTTGGAGATCCTCTGCCAGTTGTCAAAACCAGAATGCCACAACACAAGTGTGAAACGGCCCTTACATGGTGACCTCCTTTTCATCTTTTCAGCTCCAGCTCTTCCAGTTCCTTGGCTCCTCTTCTGTCCTCCAAGATGGCTGAAACACTTCTCATACTATCTGATGTATACTATGCCTGGTTAGGCCAAGATGCTTCTGCTCACATGAGCGGCGCTGTCCAAGCCGAGGGTAGCAGGATGTGTCTTGGGCTATCAAATACACAGTATGCATAAAGTAGTCTGAGAAGCGGTGCAGACATCTTGGATGTAAGAGGAGGAACCTGGGAATTAGCAGATCTGCAGCTAAGAAGATGAAAAAGAGGTCACCATGCAAGTGTTCTGTTCATTCTCCAGTTAAAGTGAATTATTTTTCTTTAACCGGAGCTATGTAAATTAAAGGCTTGTGTCAATTCAGCAAATGTTATTTATCATGTAGAGAAAGTTAATACAAGTCACTTACTAATGTATTGTAATTGTCCATATTGCCTCCTTTGCTGGCAATCCATCAGTGGTGGCCGTGCTTGCACGCTATAGGCCTATGTAAACTCCTATAGTCCCGGCCACCAAGAGGCTGGCACTTTTTCTTATGGTGTGAATGCACAACCACCACTGATGGATGGCAGGGTGGTCTATAACCATGAAAACGAGCAGTGTATAATGTGATAGAAAAATGAATCCAGCCAGCAAAGGAGGCAATATGGATAATCACAATACATTAGTAAGGGCCTTGTATTAACTTTCTCTACATGATAAATGCCACTTGCTAAAATGAGACAACCCCTTTAAAGCAATTCTATACATTATGCCTCAATATAAAACGGGTTAGAATTTTTTGGTAGAATTAACCTTTACCTTTATGCCATACATTATACATTTCACATGCAAATGCCTTACAAACGATTTGTGTTTTCAAAGGCCAATAGTTCTGAAGAAATGGGTCGATGGCTGGGTCTTCTACTTGCTCAAACAGGCTCTAAAATCAGGCCTGAGGCCCTGCACTATGACTATGTAGACGTGGAGACAATAGCCAACATAGTGACCGCTGTTCGTCACTCTTTCATGTGAGTTATTTGGGCGAGATACAAATAAAATAAGTGTGGAGGCTAACCTGTATGATATACTAATAGCATATTTCATTTCTTACTTTCAGGTGGGCAAAATCCTCACATAGTGACAGTAGTGACTCTCGAATCTATGATGATGTTGCCTATGAAAAGGTATATACTGATGTGAGTTGTTGAGCCTTAATACATTACAATGTTTCTTCAGAACCCATGCCACAATGCTTTTGTAATTCTCTATAGTTACCACTAGTGGGAGTCAATGTACGTTATTTTATCCACTAATGTTTTCAGATTGAAGACCCAAAACGCTCACAAGGAGGAACACAAGTGAAGCGCCATGCCTCTTCTTGCAGTGAGAAATCCCGCAGGTTGGACCCTGAAGTTAAAGTCAAACGCCATGCTTCAAGTATGCACTGCACCTCAAATATTATTATGCCTAAAGCATGCTGCTAAAAGAAAGTAAATGATATTACACTAAAGACACAAAACCAACAGAGGGATGCTGATGACATTTTCTGCTCTGACTTCTGTTTGGTGCAGTGTTGTCATAGAAAGCTTATGTGGATTCAATCCACCATCATCATCAATACCTAGGATGCATTCGGAAAGTCTTGAGACCCTTTCACTTCTTACACATTTTATGTTGCAGCCTTGTGCTAAAATTTAAAAAATTTAAGTTTTCACCCATTAATCTGCACTCAGTACTCCATAATAAGAAAGTTCTTAAGTCCTGAGTAAAGGGTCTGAACACTTATGTCAGTGCAATATTTAACTTTTTTAATAAATTTGCAAATATTTAAAACATTTTCTTTCACTTTCTCGTAATGCTGTATTGAGTACAAAATGATGGGGAAAAATTTGAGCACAAAGCCACAACATAACAAAATGTGAAAAATGTAAAGCGTCTGAAGACTTTCTAAATGCATTGTATATCCTAACACTATTCTTGACATTGGCATTTGGGTACATATATGTAGACATTTATCCAAATAGTGATTTTAATCCACATAACCACTACAATCAGAAGTACACAAGCTGTCACCAGAATTTGCCATAGGCATCCTAAGGTTTTGGGCAGGGGCGTAACTATAGGGGAAGCAGGGGAAGCGGCTGCTTTGGGGCCCTGACCCAGAAGGGGCCCATCCATGAGATGGAGGAGAAGTACTAAAAGATTTTGTCAGGGCCCCTCAACATTATTACACAATGAAATTATATACAGTGGCAGTATAGACAGTGTAGAAAACGGACGAAACAGCTGCCGGGCCTGGTCTGAGAGAGCGATCTTTACTAGCCACAGGAAAGGGGGCGGCATGAAAGGAAGGGGTTGTGAAAAAAATACTGGGGGAGGGGGCCCCATTCAAAAATTTGCTGTGGGGCCCAGTCATTTCTAGTTACGCCACTGGTTTTGGGCAATTATATGTACAAATTAAAGGGGTTGTCCATGGAATAAAAATGATTGGAAAAGGCTTCAATATGAGCTAAAAAAATACAAGAAGCCATACTCGCCTACTGTCTTTCCAATTCTGAAGCTTAAGATAAAATATAACTTTTTTAATCCTTATACAGGGCATACATGTATGGACACTTAGTCAACGAATGGCACACATAACAGCAACACAATTGATATAAATAAATGACTAAATAATTAATACAAAATTAATATAATAGCACTCAACATTTATCTTATGTAGTGCGATACCCGAGGGCAGACAGATCTCCTGCATAGATCGGTTCCACATCGCATCTGGATATATCAGTTGCTAAATGTACTACACTGGTCCCTCAACACAGAATATAACAGATGACCAGGGTTCTGAGCAATAGCCCTGAACTTCTGTATTATTTTATGCTCTAATACATTAAAAACCTTCAGTACGACCTTATACCATACTGGCCTTTGTAATCAATTAGCATAATTTGTTTGCGTCCCCAATTCACTACTACAAAAAAATACTACATTAGCCATTGCTGCTAGATAAAACATTTCCAACATTTTCCCACTTTTCCACTTCCATTTTACGTGACCTGAGCCTCCAGAGAAAGTATAGTCTGCGCCTTTTTATACATTACCGTTCCTACCAAAATACAATACCATTTCCTTAGTTTTTGCTACTTTAAGAGCTGGACTACTTAGCTGGCACCATTCCAGAAAATCCTCAACCATTTTTCTGCATTCCAATTCAAATCCTCCTTTTACATAGTCAACTACCACCAAATCATCAGAAGACTTCCACAAATTGCTTAATTCAGTGTCATAGCTAAAATCAGTAGTATACAGGGAAAACTTTATCCATTCCCACTTTCGATTTGTAAGCAAAGTGAAATGGGTCTAAACAAGGGCAACAATAGACAATAGTTCACTCAATATCAACCTCTCCAACACCTTCATGACATGTGATGTTAAGGCCACTGGACGGTAGTGGTTGAGATTTGTCGATGTATTCACTTTTTGGTACAGGAACCATGCAAGAAGTTTTCCATAATACCAGCACAGTCCCAAGACTCTATTTAACTAACTGGCAAGAAACATCACAAAGTTTCCCAGCACAAACCTTCAAGACCCTTGGCAATATGTCATCTAGGCCATTGAATTTACCCATTTATAATTCCTATAGCTCAGAAGTCAGCACCATACATAAATATTCAGTCATACCTACCCTATTATCCATAGCTACGTCTACACCAAGGTCAGCCAACTCAGACACGTCCACAACACTAAATCTTTTAAAATAATGATTCATTTCGTTCACCCTAAGTACTTCTCCACGCCCTATATCCTGCTTCACCTTCACTGCCCTGACGTTATCACTCTGCAATCTCCTCTCCAGTTCCCTCCAATACATATCCTTATTTAACGCGCAACTTCTTCTGTACATCTTTGATTTGGTCCTTGTTACCTGTTCTAAATGCCTGCTTCTTCCTGTTCAGCAGGATTTTCAGTTCCAATGTAATCCATGGCTTATTATTCAGAATCCACCCAACCTTTCCAAGAGGATTTATAGTATCAGAAGAAAAGATAATATAATCCATCACCCCATTTACAGACATTTAATGTCTCCCTCTTCAAGTGCCCTAAACAAAAAACAATCCATTGTTTCAAAAGGTAATTCCTGCTTAGCCTCCACTGTCCACTCCCTAACACTCTTACTCACAACTGGCTACCTTAGAATGAGAGGATACACAGGTAAATAAAATTCTGATCTTATGTCTCCAATGGTGGTAATGCAGTTGAAACAATAGCATTAGTGACATTGGCATACAAAAGGTTACGTATACTGTTGTCCCTCGTCATACACGTGACATATTACTGAAACTTTGGTAGAACCGAATCAATAGATTATTGCATTCTAGCAACAGTGTTCACAACCACTTCACAAACCGTGCTAGTGTCAGAAGATGGAGGAATATCCACGAAACTATGATAGCTACATGAAATTCCCTTGGTAAATAATATGGCCTTAATCCGACGACCAGCATCTCAACATTCCTACAGCAATGTCATTCTTTAATGGTTACATGATTTTGATTACATCTCAGGTTCATGCAGAGTCAAGCCTCCTCCTTTCTTCTTTCCACCAGCATGCACATCCCTGATTTATCATTTATCATTTGAAACCCAGGCAGGGCTGGGACAAGGTCCACCACCAACGGAGGCTGAGCTGCCCAAGTGCGCCCCCCCGCCCCCGCCATTTAGATATGTATGTTTGTTATTAATCAGACAAGCACGCCAAAGAATATTTTCTTTATTAAGAACTATCTTACTTCACTTCAGGGCAGACTCTCACGCTCTATCCCTGCTGGGGCCTGGGCTGGGTTGTCACACAGTGCTGTGCTGCTGCCTGCTGCTGCCCGCACTTCTCCTGGTCTCCAGGGGGCGCACATGTGACCTGACTGCGTACAGCACGTCAGGTCAAAGTGCACTCTGTACGCAGCCAGTCAGGCAAGAGACTGAGCAGAGACCAGAGCGGCCAAGCCAGGAGGTGGAGCGGGGAGGGAGCACGTAAGTCTGTGCCAACTGCTCACTACTCCCTCCGTCCTCCAGCGCGGCCGGCAGCCCGGCAGGCGCAGCAGCAGCAATGTGGTCAGTGGCCTGCCTGCCGCCCAGAGGCTGGGGAGCTGGCCTGTGCCCTGAGGCTGGAGCCTCCCCAACCTCTGTGTCGGCCCGGCTCTTAACCCAGGAAATCTGGAATTTCATCACTTTGCTAGGTCTCTGAGAGGGACAATAAACTACATTCTCCATACACTCGCTGATTCATCACAAGAGCTTTCAGTTCATTCCCTAATGATCTAACATTCCTCATAACTATTTACAGCACAGATGACTTAAAGTGTTGTCTTATTAGCATATCCTTGAAACCAGCCCGGCAGCTAGGAAATGGCCTCCCTATCTCCCTTGGTACCCAGAACCGGCACCGAAACACATCACTACAAAGCTAAGCCTGAGAATTACAAAGCCAAGCCTTAAGAGGAACAGTACACATGTATTGGGGAGCATTTACCTCAATTAGTCCTGCTCCACACATTGATATTGTACTTTGTGTCCAATTAGTCCATTAAGAGACCTCCCAAATCCCACATATCTAACTCCAGGGACAAATAATCCATAATTGAAGACATGTAGTTCATTAAGTGTGCAACCATAGTTACATAGTCCAGTCAATCCATTAAATGACAACTCCGTACCCCAATTGACCGATTCACTCTAGGGCACATAATGCAGTAAATATGGCAGCCTCTCGTAATGCCACTATTTCCCAACTGCAGGAGGCCTGATTGTGTAGATGATACAATCCAGCACAGTACTGGGACCCCACTGGTCTTTGCTTCCTTGTCCTATGTTGACAAACTGGAAATACCTGGAGATGCCTGCTCAGATAATCACTGGTTCAGGCAGGCCACCACTGAGGTGAAGCTGAATATCACTTTTGTTTTTTATCCCATTTTGAGGCCTTTCTCAATAGTCATTATGCTTTGGACAAACGGTTTTAGGCTGAGGCCACACGATGTGCTGCATAACAGTAAGTCTCAGAAAAGTTGCAAAACCAAAAATATTTGAGAAAATTGTCATAATAGCTAAAATGGGAAAAGGCAACATAAAGAATAGATACTTAAAGGAGTTGACCACTTTCTGGCTACTGTTGATCAATGTGTATGTAATATGACTATATGGCACTTACTAATATAGCCTTTGATGATATTTTGTGCCATTTCTTATATTTGATACAGTATGCCCCCTCTTGAAAAACATTAGTGCTGTCCACGTGGATGTCCTAAGATGGCTGCTGATGGAGGGTCATCTGACCAGGCAAATCACTGAGTCTTCTCCATTCAGATACCCTACACCTGCCATCTGCGCTTGCATTGTCTTTAGTTTAGTGCAGTGGTTTAGAAGGGAGGAGGCTGAATGATGTGTCTAGTCACATGACAGTATCTCTATGAAGACAGCACAGATTTGCCCAACAAGGGGAAACGGTGTATAAAATATAGAAAATGGCACACAATGTCAACAAAATCTATATTAGAAAGTGCCATATAGTCATCTTACATACATATTGGTCAACAGTAGCCAGAAAGTGGCCAACCCCCTTAATAAGTAATAAAAAATACTAAATAGCCATTTTCACAGATGCCTTGTTTTCGTCTCTGGTAAATAGAATCCTTTACAACCTATTTTTGCTTCAGATGCCAACCAGTACAAATACGGTAAAACTAGAGCTGAGGAGGATGCTCGCAAGTTTGTGAAAGAGAAAGAACGTCTGGAAAAGGAGAAAGAAGCGATCAGAAACAAGTTGGTAGCACTGAGGAAAGAAAGAAGAGAGCTGAAGGAGATGTTGAAGAATAGCACAGGTAAAATAAGTAACATATATGACACAAAACTAAACTTCTATTAAAGAGGCATTTTCATCTCACAATTTATGGCATATCTACCCCCAGGGTATGCCCTAAATGTTTGGTAGTAAGTGTGCTTGGCTTTTTTTTCAAACTCCCCATAAAAGTGAATTGAGAGAACTGCGCATGCACAGCCTTCTCTCTATCCACGGCTGCCTCGAGTTAGTAACCAGTTCGCAAAATAGGAATAGTACCTGCACCTATTGGACATTTAGGGTATAGCCACATGTTCAGGTTTCCTGATGTAGTTTTAGAAGCCAAAACTAGGAGTGAATTTAAGATAGAGAAGTCGTATCTGCCGTTTATACTTTCACTGCCATTTATACTTCATGATCCACTCCTGATTAATAATCATCCCCATTTAGGCCCCAGTAGATCTAATACCCCCCAGTAGTGCCCTAAGTATTTATAATGCCCCCCATAGTGCATTCTTTACATATAATGCCCCCAGTAGTGACCTCTTTGCATAAAATGCCCCCCAATTGTGGCCTATTTAAATATCATGCCGCCTGCCCTGTAGTTCCCCAGTAGTGTTCACAAAATAATCACCTCCCTCCAGCAGTCTGCGATGCAGGCCTTTTCCAGCCTGCTGCCCCAGCTGCCTGCATTACAGTACAGGCGGTAGTGAAAGTTATTGCGACCTCCTGTGCCAGGTCTCTGGCGTGATGACCTTCTGCAGGACGTCAGGATGATGACATCACGACGATACTGCACCTTAGCACAGCCTCATAGGCCTCAGGCTTAGCGGCCTTCTTGAGGCCAAAGGGCGGGGCACAGGAGCCAATAGTTCCCATGCCCGACCTTCAAACCTGGTGCTCCCTGTGGACCAGTACCAAATGGTCGACAGCCTGGTACTGGTCAACGACCCGTTGGTTGGGGACCTCTGCCCTAAAGTATTAGTATCAACCTAGGATAACTTGTGGGAAGGGTAGCCTTGCATCGCCATGACTCTTTTCAATAAAAGTATACAGTATACATCACTAATGTTCTCTTTTTGTATTCAGGAAAGCAGCAGCAAGATCTAGAGGCAAGATTAGCCTCATTAGAAGAACAATGTAAGGATAATGAGAAGAGCCGTGTAGATTTGGAGCTGCAACTTATAGAGGTGAAGGAGAATCTGAAGAAGTCCCTAGCTGGAGGTCCATCACTTGGGTTAGCAGTGACGGGCAAAGCAGAGAATACAGTGAGTATTCTTGAAGTTACTTTTCATAGTAGATGACTAACAAGGACCAAGTAGGAGCTTGTGGTCAGCATTTTTCTACTGTCTATTAGATTGTATGTAAGGGACTGAGCTAATCAAGTTTACAATTACTGGTGGACTGCTAAAGACACATAAGGGGGTGCTTTATGATTGGAGAGGATAGGCCAAAGTATTTTAGACATTTTTGCAAATTTAATAAAAATGAAAAACTAAAATTTCAGATGAACATAAGTATTCAGACCTTTTGCTATGACACTTGAAATGTAGCTCTTGTTTTTCTTGATCATATTTAAGATCTTTCTATACCTTGATTGGAATCCACTTGTGGTAAATTCAGTTGATTTGATACACTCCTGTCTATATAAGGTCTCACAGCTGAGAATAGATATGAGCAGACACCAAGCCATGAGAAAAAGAGAACACCCTGTTAAGCTCATAAACAAGATGTGTGGAGTACAGATCTTAAGAACAGTGAAGGAAAAAAGAGAGATAAAAGAGAGATAACCAAGAACCTCATGGTTACTCTGGCTGAGCAGCAAAGATCCTGTGTGCAGACAGGAGAAGCTTCTAGAGGAATAACCATCATGGCAGCACTCCACCAATCTGGGCTTGATGGCAGAGAGGCCACAAAAAAGACTGTTCTCAGTAGGCTACTTTCACACTGGCGTTTTTGGGTCCACTTGTGAGATCCGTTTTAGGGCTCTCACAAGTGGTCCAAAACGGATACGTTTTGCCCCAATGCATTCTGAATGGATAAGGATCTGCTCAGAATGCATCAGTTTGGCTCCGTTCCGCCTCCATTCCGCTCTAGAGGCGGACACCAAAACGCTGCTTGCAGCGTTTTGGTGTCCGTCTGATGGAACTGAGCCAAACGGATCTCTCGTGACACACAATGTAAGTCAATGGGGACAGATCTGTTTTCAATGACACAATATGTCACAATAAAAAACGGATCAGTCCTGACACACAATGTAAGTCAATGGGGATGTATCCGTTTTCAATGACACAATATGTCACAATAAAAAATGGATCCGTCCCCCAATGACTTAAGGACTTTCAATGGTGTTCAAGACGGATCCGTTTTGCCTATGTTCATACTAACAGATCCGTTCTGAACGGATGCATGCAGTTGTATTATCAGTGCGGATCCGTCTGTGCAGATAAATGACGGATCCGCATCAGATGCCAGTGTGAAAATAGCCTAAAAGACACTTGAAAGCCCACCTTGAGTTTGCAAAAAAAGCACCTAAAAGACTGTCAGAGTGTGAGCATCATGTCTAGAGGAAACCAGGCACTGCTCATCACCTGCCCAATACCATCCTTACAGTGAAGCATAGGGGTGGCAGCATCATGTTGTGGGGGTATTTTTCAGTAACTGGGATAGGGATACTGGTCAGGGTTAAGGGAAAATAAATGGAGCCAAGTAAAGACATAGGGGCACATTTATCGAACTGGTGTAAAATGGCTTAGTTGCCCATAAGACCTCATATGGATATGTGAATAGAAAAATAAAAAAGCTATGGCTCAAGGAAGACAGAGAAGAAAAATGAAAACGCAAAAACCAAAAAACCTTCGGTATTCTAAGGATTAATGTGAATAGGGGCCTTTAGACCAGTGTCCACAAGTTCAACCTTTCTCAGACCTAATTGCCCCTGGACTACTGAATTCAATTTTGCCTCACAAGGAAAATGAAAACACTGCTTACTAACCCTACAAGAGCAGTAACATAGACCCTTTTGATCACTACAGTTTCAAACCTTATATACCTTATATCTTATTACTCTAGACACTAATAGATTACAAAATATGTCTACTCCTGTCTTTCATTTTGTCATTCCTCCCTCTTAGAATAGTTATCCCATATGATGTCAATTGTACTGTACTGTATTGGAAAATCTAGAATAAACATTTTAAAACCTTTAAAAAAAATTGTTATCCCATGATTAATGTAAAAAAAGAATATAGTACATGACAATCTCTAACAAAACTAGAACCAGCCATGTACCTCAAACGGATCCTCTGCTAGATTATGTTGGGCCTGGCATCTCAAGGCCGCATCATTTCTGCAGCTCTCCCCTTGTAATGGTCACAATTCAATGGCTATACTACATTTCTAATTACATACAGTTACAAAAAGTATTCAGATGTAGGTGCTGGTTTTAAAAAATGTCGACTATTTTTCATGGGACAACCCCTTTAAAGGTAGGACATCAATACTGTGGTTATTAAAATGTTAAGTTGTAGTAAGAGAATTAATTCTCCACTGTGATAGGTAGCTCATCTCTGATTGTACATAATCCATTTCTATGGTAAGCATTAACTTTTTGGATTTTGTGACAATTTGAATGAATATTGAATTTTTACTTCTGCAGCCAACCAAAACCCAACAAGAAAGTGAGCGCCCTGTACCTGTCAACAGTGCTGCAGAGCTGAGGCACAGAGCCCCATCCATAGCGACGACCAACAAGGGGAAGGTGCTCCAAAAGGCCAAGGTTAGTTATGTTCCACCTACAAAAAAGTTATGTACTAAATAAAGGTGTGTTTCTTGTAAGAGTCCAGTCACTAAGAAACCCAAACACCTGTCCCTCAGCACCGCCTGGATATATTCTGTGCAGTCTTGGCCTAGGGCTTCGCTAGCAACCCGAGACTTAAGTCATGTAAGAAAGAAGCTAATGCACCAGACTCAGCTGTCTGCAAAAAACAAATGGTTCCTTTATTCCATTATAGCGACATACAGATGCAAATAGCAAACTGCCATGAAGTGGTCCTTCCCAAACCATGTCATTATGAATACATAAAGGAACCATTTACAAGTGCAATAAACTTGAGTCAGTGCAGTGGCTTCTTTCTTACAAGACCAGTCACTAAGGTCAAGTTAAGGGCTAATGCACACAACTGTATTTTTTCAGTGTACTAGCCATTTTATTTATGGATAGCCTACTGACCCATTCATTTCTATATAGTCATGCACACATCCGTCTTTTTTGAGAACAGCCCTGGCTATTGACGACCATGAGAAAATTACGAAATTGTTATTACATGAGGAATATAAGTAGCTACTAAAGCAGACATGTCAGAAGACTAAGGGGGGTCATTTATTATTAGATATCATTTTTGGCGTATATCTGTCGCAGATTTGGTCGCAAAGGGGACTTGCAGCCGAATCTGCAACTTTTCCCCGCTCACGCCAGGTCAAAAAAGGGGATGTTGCGTGGGTGGTAAAGGGGGCGGGCCAGCCGGCCCATCTTATATTTTATTTTCCACGCCTGTTTTTTGCCTTCCTCTGGATCAACTTGGAGGATAATAAGCTAGACTAGATACACGTATGTCTTTCTTTAGCCCTACAAACTATGTTACTATGTATATGTATAGTATATGGATGAGTGTGAACAACTCCATGATAAAAGGTTGATGTTATACACAGAGATCCATTCTAACATAGTAACATAGTTAATAAGGCTGAAAAAAGACATTCCTTCATCCAGTTCAGGCTGTTATCCTGCAAGTTGATCCAGAGGAAGGCAAAAAAAATAAAAAACCTGTAAGGTAGAAGCCAATTTTCCCTACTTTAGAATAACTCCCTGGATCAACGACCCATCTCTATTAGCTATAACCTGTAATATTATTACGCTCCAGAAATACATCCATGCCCCTCTTGAATTCCTTTATTGTACTCACCATCACCACCTCCTCAGGCAGAGAGTTCCATAGTCTCACTGCTCTTACCGTAAAGAATCCTCTTCTATGTTTGTGTATAAACCTTCTTTCCTCCAGATGCAGAGGATGTCCCCTCGTCACAGTCACAGTCCTGGGGTTAAATAGATGATGGGAGAGATCTCTGTACTGACCCCTGATATATTTATACATAGTCATTAGATCTCCCCTCAGTTGTCTTTTTTCTAAACTGAATAACCCTAATTTTGATAATTTTTCCGGGTACTGTAGTTGCCCCATTCCAGTTTTTACTTTAGTTGCCCTCCTCTGAACCCTCTCCAGCTCTGCTATATCTGCCTTGTTCACAGGAGCCCAGAACTGTACACTGTACTCCATGTGTGGTCTGACTAGTGATTTGTAAAGTGGTAGGACTATGTTCTCATCACGGGCATCTATGCCCCTTTTGATGCAACCCATTATCCTATTGGCCTTGGCAGCAGCTGCCTGACACTGGTTTCTACAGCTTAATTTGCTGTTCACTAAAATTCCCAGGTACTTTTCCATGTCAGTGTTACCCAGTGTTTCACCATTTAGTATGTACGGGTGACTTGCATTATTCCTTCCCATGTGCATAACCTTACATTTGTCAGTGTTAAACCTCATCTGCCACTTCTCTGCCCAAGCCTCCAATAAGTTCTAGAAGTTAATAATATGAAAAGACCAATATACTATCATCAGTGTTCATTCATTTGTGTAATATTGTTATGCAAATGTGCTACTATTCTGTTTCAGGAGTGGGAAATGAAGAAATCATAAAGCACCGTTATCTTCTATATGAAAACCAGTTGAACATGGAGCGAATGTCAAATGCATGTGCCTTAACAGAGTAAAAGTACAGAGATGAATAAAGGCAAGGAATGTACACTGGACTAACATTGTGAAAAGTAGATCTGGCGTCATATAAACTCTGAAGGATGTATAAAATCAGTTCTTACATTAAAACAGGGTTTAATATAAAGGAAATACATACAAAGGCCTTAACTTGATGAACTATGGTCATTGGAACATTAGCTCATCTTATCACAGAGTCCATTAATACGAGTTGTGGAATGTCTACCCTCAATAGTGAAAGCAAGTGAATACATTTGGATTTTGAAGCAAAAAGAGACAACAACTGAAGAACAGAAAAAATTTGGCCAGGACAAAGACTTTATAACTGTGAATGTCAATAAATTGTCTACTGCAAATTGTCACTTAGAAGACTGGGCAGGGAAGGATGAAAGCTGCATATTGAGTTGTTTCTAATTGCTTTCTGTATAATGTACAATTCTATAATGTAAAGTAAGGGAATATCATAGACAGAAAGAAAAATGTATATATGTTCTCCTAAAGAGGAACGTCAGTATCATTTTACATAATGACCGATCCAATACATCGTGAGTGCGGGGAGTTGTACAACGCGTTGAGATGTCTCACCAAAGTCTCTTTAATGAGACACGTTCACTTCCCCAGACCGGCCCCAAAGGGAAAACAGTCTTCAGATAGCCCATACACTAAGTACTAAATGCACATTGATGTCTACATTTCTGATTTGCTCTTTTGTTGTACACTGCAAGTTCCATTGAAAATATATTAGAAGAGATTTGTAAAAACGCATGTGAAGAAGCATCAGGTCCCAGTTTTTCAAATGTGCCTTAGTCAAGTGGTATTTGTGTGATGGATGGGCAACTATTGACGTCATTGTGTTAAGGGAGTATTCTCATAATACGGTGTCATGGCCTATCACTAACATAAGCTATAACCGTGTCATTGGTGGGCATCAACTTCTGGGACCCTTGAAGACAGAAGAATAAATGGACCTAGGTCCCTTCAGCTTGGAGGTTCTCCCATTCACCTGTTGTGTGGTAGTTCCTTACAAGGGCGGTATGGATGAGGGTCGATGTTTAGAGAAAATCTATTAGGGAACTGCAGTGCTTTATTCTAAGAGCCCTTTCCATGGCCAAATATCCTGCCCGATAATGAGTGCCGGTTGACAACAATATGTTGGTCAATAGTCATTAACTGCATGTCCATGCAGCAATCAACGCTCTGCATGAGGACGATCCATCACCACATAAATAATCCAACCAAAGTGTTTGCTCGTTTGTTAGGTGATCGGCAGCATGTTACCAATAGCCGTGTTATAGGCCTCTCAGCAGCAGTTGGGGTCCTGCAGTCGGACCCCACTAGTCAAGAACCAAGACCATGGTGTATATGATTTTGAAAGTTTATGATATGTGATGGAGGACTGAGAAAGTGGGGAGAACTTGGATCGTAATGTATAGAATAGTGTGAAGGGACTCCCCCAAAAGAGCCCCCTTCTTTTCTGCATATTGTGCCACTATTGTACAAGGAGCTATATGCACTTTATGAGTCTTCCAAATGTTTTTCAATAAAAGGACAATGTACAGAAGGACTGCGCTTTCTTTATTATATTTCCATCCAACATTTCATCTGATGAAATTCTTCAGAAGTAATAAACCAAAGCCGGAAATACACAAGTCATACTTTGAATTGCTGGATTTTGAAAGGAATGAAATTGTACATGTAAATGGCAATTGTTCATAACTGGAGCAATTCAATTCTGTTAATAGCTAAACTTTATACATATTTGCGCATATTATACATATTCATCAACCAGGCCAGTGCCGTGTAGGCCTAGCTCAGCTGACTGTAATGATATCTTTCACTTTGTGATCCATTGCTTCGTTCTGCAGAAAGTAATTTTGATCCATATGCAAATGAGTAGTTAAGTGCACCAAATCTTGCCTGGCCTTGCCCATCAAGAGGAGAAGGAAGTGACTGGCAGAGGAAGCAGGAGGAGCGAGCATGTACGGAGTGTCTTGGGCCCGCCCTCAGTGCACTTAACTGCTCATTTGTGTATAGATTCAAATGACTTTTTCTCCAGAATGAAGCAATGTATCGCTAAGTGAAAGGTATCTTCACATTCAGCTGAGTTAACCCTAGAAGGCACTGTGGCGGGTGTAACAGCGAATTTCCTGGTGACAGATTCCCTTTAATGATTTCATTATTTCCATGTTTTCCACTGGAATGATCACAGAAGGTGTTGAACACTTCAGTAAATGCCCTCTTCTACTTAACAACTGACAGTGGACATCTGATGTTGACTATATTGTCTTTAAAAACTATTTTTCTGCCCCCACTATGCTCACAATCTTTGAAAGTCAGTGACTAGGCAATACACAAAGGTTACAAGGACACGAAATAAAGGGGGGTGGAGAGAGTGTTAACCTAGACAGTCATTAACATTTTGTTTTTCTCAATAACATTACCACACCTATACTACCAATTACCTGCCACTACTATGCATGGAAAGTAGGATGATGTAGATGAAACCCCCACACCTGATCTAACCAAGCAAACATGCCTAATGTGGCTTACTGTTTACTGCTCTTTGTAGTTAATTGCTTTCCTACAGCAGGTGACGTCAGCGCTTTCCTGTAATAGGCTGACCCTGGAGATAAGTATCTCGACAACCACATATGGAGACAAGTGACCAGTATTCTTGTGTCCCATTCTTTCCTGCGAGCAGGTTTGTGTTTACCTCAAGATTAAAGTTTACAACCAAACTATGACAATGAAAAAAATGTAAACTGACAATAAATGTTCTGTTTTATAAAACCCATTGACATCAATGGCAGCAGCGCCGTAGAAACAAGTCTCCTCCACCACTAGGTGCTGTGTAGTTCTAGTGTCAACTTCGGGGAAAACTTGAACAGTGATGGCTTATCCTAAAGTTAGGCCATCCGTTAGTAAATGATAGACAACCCTTTTAAGCTAGGGCTTCAACTGACTGAGATGGACAACATGGCTGCACCCACAGCGATGTAAGTGTGGAACCATAGTCCCTCTTGGCCAGGCAGCTGAGGGATGCCCCATATATATAGAAGGTATATAGAGGCTTTGTTGCAGATGGGGTATGCGCTCATCTATTGATGAGCAGGAGGTGCAATATTCGATTTCGCGATATTTCGTGAATATTCAATCGAATATTCGTCATTATTCTATATATTGCGAATGTTACGCGAATTTATATTCGCATCGCGAATTAAACTTAGAGCTGAGTTCCTAATGGTTGTAACTTGTATTGCTAGAATTGACGAAGATAACGAATATCACGAATATAGCACTATATTCTCCATCTTCGTTATATTCTAGCAACGACCATTAGGAACTCAGCTTAGTTTCATTCGCGAAGCGAACATATACTCGCATTGCGAATTGATCTTAGAGCTGAGTTCCTAATGGTTGTATTGCTAGAATATAACGAAGATTGACGAATATCACGAATATAGCACTATATTCTCAATCTTCGTTATATTCTAGCAACGGCCATTAGGAACTCAGCCCTAAGTTTCATTCGCAAAGCGAACATATAATCGCATTGCGAATTGATCTTAGAGCTAAGTTCCTAATGGTTTTATTGCTAGAATATAACGAAGATGACGAATATCACGAATATAGCGCTACATTCTCAATCTTCGTTATATTCTAGCAACAACCATTAAGAACTCAGCTCCAAGTTTCATTCGCGAAGCGAACATATAATCGCAAAGTCAAATTGATCTTAGAGCTAAGTTCCTAATGGTTGTATTGCTAGAATATAACGAATATCGCAATGCGAATAATTCAGGTTGTATTAATCGCATTGCGATTCCAACTTAGTCAAATTTGTGAGATTGTGATTCTCACATACGACAGTACATTTTAGCATGGCGGCGTTCCCATTGTGATGGGGACGCTCCATGCACACAGGAAGTCGGCAGAAGCGGCAACAGGCATTAACTGGAGCGGGCAGGGAGCCAGGAATCCTCCGGACAGGTAAGAACAGCTTTTGGGAAGTGGGAAGACAACCATAGAGCAACATGGATTAACAGCTAAAAAAAAAAAAAAAAAACGAATATTCGAAATAGCAAATATATACCGCTTTATTCGCGAATTATCGAAGTTGCGATATTCACGATAAAAATTCGCTTTTCGAATATTTGCGCTCAACACTAATCTTTAGCACCCACATGCTTGTGCTTCGTAGGCTCAACTGCCACCATGTTCAGTCTTAACATTTGAATTGGAACGGCAGATCTTTCCAATCAACTCCATCTTTCCTCCAGTTTTTTTCCTTAACATTGATAACATATTTTACATAATGCTTACTGTTTGTTACGGAAACAATTTTCGAAAGAACTTCACAACAAGTACAGAAAGAAATGTGGTGGCACAGACAGGTAGGAAATTGGTAGACCCAAATATCCTTTGCACACAAAGACTTTCCATGCACCTTGTCCACCAACATCCACATGGTCAGCAAGTGTGTGCAGTGGAGATATTAACAAATGACAGAAGTTCTAGTCAGGAGATGTAGACTGGTATCAGCAGCCCTCGCTGCCCATCACTCAGCTCTTCTCAGATGTCTACATTCTCACCTAGTCTATAGTTAGTGCAAAATCTGCTCAGACAATACAGTGTACTGGTCGTTAACCTCCCCCCAGCCAGACTAGGTGATAGCATTCAGTTTCACTATAGGACGTAAAGCAAGGGGGGAAGGAATTTGTAAAGTCAGTTTTGCAGGAGTCTGCGTTGCCCTAATTTGTTTATTTAGCCAATGTCGCATACTGCTGCTAAATTTGGTGCATCTTTAAGGCGCCATGCACACGGCCATGTCCATATTTCAGTCGGAAAACCATGGATCTGCAAAATCCGGATACATTTATGAACGCTTTCCATATTTTTTTCACTCCCATCAATAGAAATAACTAGTCTTGTCCACAATGTAAACCGGAATAGGACATGTTCTATCATTTGTGGAAGGCCACATGGATCCGCAAAAATACAGAGGTGTGTGTGGCCCCATAGAAACAAATGGTCAGTGTGTTATCTGCACAACATGCAATAACATACAGATGATAAACACAGCTGGGTGCATGAGGCTTAAAGGGGTTGTGTCACTTCCATGGAAACGAGCAGTGTATAATGTGATGGAAAAATGGATCCAGACAGCAAAGAAGGCAATATGGAAATTAACAATACATTAGTAAGTGCCTTGTATTAACTTTCTTTACATGGCAAATGCCATTTGCTGAAATGAAACAAACCCTTTAAAGGGAATCTGTCACCACGTTTGAGCCTCGTCAGCTAAACATATGCTGACGTTCAGGCTCTTTTAGCATGCCTAATGTGGGCTCATCTATCCGATTAGTAGCGTTATTTTGTCAAAAAACAGGTTTTACTAACCTGTCAATCAAACATATAAGGTGCCCAAGGGGAGGTCCAGCGATGCAGGGTGCCCGGCCGCAGTCATCGCTGTATGTGCCCAGCGCCACCTCCTAATGCTCTGTGCCGCCTCTCCCTCCCTCCCCGTCCTCCTGCTGTAAGTGCTGGCGCGTGCGCACTTCACTTGAAGAAGCCAATCCAAGAAGTCTGCGCGTGCGCACAGGCATGCGCCCGTGCGGACTTCTTGGATCGGCTTCTTCAAGTGAAGTGCGCTGCAGCCTATGCGCATGCACGAGCCAGCGCTTACAGCAGGAGGAGGGGAGGGAGATGCGGCACAGAGCATTAGGAGGCGGCGCTGGGCACATACAACGATGACTGCGGCCGGGCACCCTGCATTGCTGGACCTCCCCTTGGGCACCTTATATGTTTGATTGACAGGTTAGTAAAACCTGTTTTTTGACAAAATAACGCTACTAATCGGATAGATGAGCCCACATTAGGCATGCTAAAAGAGCCTGAACGTCAGCATATGTTTAGCTGACGAGGCTCAAACGTGGTGACAGATTCCCTTTAAAGGGTTTGTTTCATTTCAGCAAATGGCATTTGCCATGTAAAGAAAGTTAATACAAGGCACTTACTAATGTATTGTTAATTTCCATATTGCCTTCTTTGCTGTCTGGATCCATTTTTCATGGATGTTTAGCTGACAGGGCTCAAACGTGGTGACAGATTCCCTTTAAGTCTAACACTCTTTTCTTGAGACCCTGAAGTGGCACCTGCATTTATCTGACATTTGTGGTGTATCCTACTTGTGGGATGCTGAAAATTTTTAGATGGGAAAATAGTGATTGGAAAAGGACAGATCACTATTTTTGACACGCAGTAAAAAAAATTGTCCATAACTGTAAATCAGGAACACATTAAAGTCAGTAAAAAAAGGAATTAGCTATCACTTAGCAGTTCAGCAGAAGACAAGCGATGAGGATCGGACCAGAAAGCAAACGATGATTGCAGGCATGCAGCATCAGATGGAGACCTCTGAGAACATAACTGGATCAACTGGAGAAGGCCAGGAGCACAGCGTGACCAACTGCCCTCCAGCCTGAGTGATCACTTGGTAAGTGGGCCAGGAGCACAGCGTGAACAACTGCCCTCCAGCCTGAGTGATCACTTGGTAAGTGGGCCAGGAGCACAGCATGACTCACTGCCCTCCAGCCTGAGTGATCACTTTGTAAGTGGGCCAGGAGCACAGCAAGACCCACTGCCCTCCAGCCTGAGTGATCACTTTGTAAGTGGGCCAGGAGCACAGCAAGACCCACTGCCCTCCAGCCTGAGTGATCACTTGGTAAGTGGGCCAGGAGCACAGCAAGACCCACTGCCCTCCAGCCTGAGTGATCACTTGGTAAGTGGGCCAGGAGCACATCATGACCCACTGCCCTCCAGCCTAAGTGATCACTTGGTAAGTGGGCCAGAAGCACAGCATGACCCACTGCCCTCCAGCCTGAGTGATCACTTGGTAAGTGGACCAGGAGCACTGCGTGACTCACTGCCCTCCAGCCTGAGTGATCACTTGGTAAGTGGACCAGGAGGACTGCAAGACCCACTGCCCTCCAGCCTGAGTGATCACTTGATAAGTGGACCAGGAGCACTGCGTGACTCACTGCCCTCCAACCTAAGTGATCACTTGGTAAGTGGACCAGGAGCACAGCAAGACCCACTGCCCTCCAGCCTGAGTGTTCACTTGGTAAGTGGACCAGGAGCACTGCAAGAGCCACTGCCCTCCAGCCTGAGTGATCACTTGGTAAGTGGGCCAGGAGCACAGCAAGACCCACTGCCCTCCAGCCTGAGTGATCACTTGGTAAGTGGACCAGGAGCACTGCAAGACCCACTGCCCTCCAGCCTGAGTGATCACTTGGTAAGTGGACCAGGAGCACAGCATGACCCACTGCCCTTCAGCCTGAGTGATCACTTGGTAAGTGGGCCAGGAGCACATCATGACCCACTGCTCTCCAGCCTGAGTGATCGCTTGGTGAGAGGGCCAGGAGCACAGCATGACTCACTGCCCTCCAGCCTAAGAGATCACTTGGTAAGTGGGCCAGGAGCACAGCATGACTCACTGCCCTCCAGCCTGAGTGACCACTTGGTAAGTGGGCCAGGAGCACAGCGTGACTCACTACCCTCCACCCTGAGTGATCATTTGGTAAGTGGACCAGGAGCACTGCCTGACTCACTGCCCTCCAGCCTTAGTGATCAATTGGTAAGTGGACCAGAAGCACAGCAAGACCCACTGCCCTCCAGCCTGAGTGATCACTTGGTAAGTGGACCAGGAGCACAGCGTGACTCTGTATCTGAGGAGTATAGTTGTAGATGGAGGCTGTCCAGCAGAGCCATGCAATGTGATGATGATCACACTTAGGGCTCTTTCACACGAGCGGATGCTGTGCGGGTAATCTGCTGCTTGAAAGAGTGCCAAGCCCCGCCCTGGACAGCAGAGACACAGAGCATTACCTTGATTGATAATGCTCCGTTCCTCTTTGTGATCTTTTTACTACAAAATCACAGTGAGATAAAGTTGTCACCGTCATTTTGTAGTAAAAAGATGACAGAGAGGCACGGAGCGTTATCAATCATGTTAATGCTCTGTGTCTCTGCTGTCCAGAGCGGGGCTTGGCACTCATACACGCAGCGGATTACCCGCACGGCATCCACTCGTGTGAAAGAGCCCTTACGTTGGGTTCACATAAAGTTTTATGCCTCTGTTTGACATATACTTAAATGCTAGTGTGAAAGTAGCCTAACCAGGCTCACTTTCCCACTCACATTTTAAAACTGGAGTGATATAGAAATGTACCATAACAGAAATAAGCCCAGAAAAGTCACAAAGCCCTATGTTACAACAAAGTCCTGCACTATTATTGCTGGAAGAGCTTTAAAGACAAATGTGAACTGTCAAGGACGTTCCCGCAACGGGTGGCAGGAGATCAGTGAGACTGGCAACACGTGGTTTTATCTGACAGGTTTCCTTGTGAATCAATTGGCGTCTGTGTTGTTTCTGGTAATGGCCACACCCCTTGCCTCAGGTGTTGCATATGTGGTCATTTAATCTTTCTTATTTATAGTTGCTTCTCCCACTATGCTGTGTGGTTTATAGCTTCAGTTTTAGTTGTGGATTGCTGTTGTGTGGATCTCGGCGGAGTTCCTGGTGCTTCCATTGCTCCTTTGAAGTTAAGTCTTTCCTTTCCCTCTTTGTATTTTCTTTGAGTTCTGTGTGGTGCATTTCCCTGTCATTTGTATTAAGGCCTGAAGGAGACTCCTGTTCGTCCTTCCTTTTGGAGGAACAGGTTGTCTCAGTCCTAACATTAGTGCCAGGGTCCTATCGGGTGAGTTAGCACACTGGGTATTCCGGTGTATGAGCTCGCCTACCTCTGGGGTCTGTTCATACCGGTAGTTAGTCAGGACTTTGAGTAGGGTTTTACTAGATGTCCATCTCCTTTCCCTAGTTTCCAGGCCTTATTCCCTCCCCCCTTTCCCTCCTATGTTCGGTGTGGTGTTTCCCTCCCACACCCGACTGTGACATGAACAAAGAGCTATCTGTATATTCATGCTACATTTTTTATTATTTATAAAGATATGCAGTCTCAGAATTTTATGGTATCATCCAATATTACTTCAGGAAATAGTAACATTTCATTTTCTTTTACCAGTAAGATGCTAAAGGCCATTTTACATGGGACAAGGATTGGGACAATGATTGGAGAAGACGGATGTTCATTCCCAATCATTGCCTGCTCTCTTGACCCACGTAAAATCAGATATCAATTCTACCTTCATATAAAGTAGACACATTTGTAAGTGTTGGATGGCTGTGGTAAATGTAGTGTGCATAATGTATCCCCTTCCCTTTGTTAGTGCTTCACATGGTGACTCAGTGCTCTCTTTAGGGACATCTGTAACATTCCACAACTCCACGTGTAATTAGCATATCAAATAGTTTCCTGTGCAGGGCCACCACAGTGTGTGGTTTGCTCCATCAGCAGGACAATGAGGAGCCGGGTTTGCTTATACAGATAGCTGAGATATCTCTCCCTCCTCATTTCTGGTAACTGTTAATGTTATCTAACCCTCCCCCTCCGGCCCCCAAAGCAGGAGAAAAATCCCACAAACTACTCGCTGAAAACCAAAATAAAATTCTACTAAAACTCCCATTATATGGTGCATGTTTTTTGGGATATAGTCTTCTGAAGTCACTCCATGTATCCTATTTCCTGGCTCCTTAAAGAGGTTGTCCAACTGTTTTAAATAACCCTCCACCCAGCAAGACCTTTTCAGGGGAGCATACTTACCTGCTCCCCAATGCTGGGTTTGGTTCTGTGGGCCCACCGCTCCCTTCACTGCACTTTGCTCCCCATATGTAAACTTCTGCCACCAATGAGCCTCAAATGAGCCAATGACTTGCACTGATAAGTGCAATGCTCTTCTGGGGCATCTTTATCTAGGCGTAGCAAAAGAACGAAAAAGCTGTCATACTGTTATTTCAATTCCACACCTCCTATTATCATAAGGATTACTCTGCAGATAGCCTCACAGCAGCAGTAAATTAAAGAATGGATTACCTATCTGTATAGGAGTTTTATATCTCTGTGCTGCCTGCAGCAGAAGGACAATATTTTGGATTTCATTTTCAATGGCATAGTACTACCAAAATGAAGATGAAAAACATCCAAAAATAAAAAAAAGTTTTTTATGAATATTGAATAAAAAAAAAATGATGTTAACATTTTGATTAAGTAAATTTTGCTATGAAAGAATAACTCTATTAGGCTGAAACATTTTGACACACTCCTTTCTTTTTCAAGTATAAAAAACTGTTGTGGAAAACAACTACTTAGCAGCGTAACCATAATTTTATAACCAGTCCTAAAGGGGTTCTCCAGGCTTTTAATATTGATGGTCTATCCTCAGGATAGGTCATCAATATCAGATCAGCTGTATGAAGGGAAGGCGCGCGCAGTGTGCATGTGCCGTCTCCCTTCTCTCTTCCTGCTTGCCATAGACATAGCAGAGAACAGGAAGAGAGAAGGGAGACAGCACATGCACACTGCGCGCGCCTTCCCTTCATACAGCTGATCCGACAAAGCTGATCCGAGGAAGGTCATCAATGTTAAAAGCCCGGAGAACCCCTTTGGCCTCTTTCACACAAGCGTGACGGATTGGCACCGGATGCGTTCAGGGTGTGTTCAGGGAAACTCGCACCATTTTGCAAGCACGTTCAGTCAGTTTTGTCTGCGATTGCGTCCAGTTGTTCAGTTTTTTCCACGTGGGTGCAATGCGTTTTGATGCGTTTTTCACGCGCGTAAAAAAAAAACGGAAGGTTTACAAGCAACATCTCCTAGCAACCATCAGTGAAAAGCGCATTGCATCCGCACTTGCTTCCGGATGCAATGCCTTTTTCACTGAAGGCCCATTCACTTTTATGGTGCCAGGGCTGTGTGAACTCATAGACCCATTGAAATGAATGGGTCAGGATTCAGTGCGGGTGCTATGCGTTCACGTCACGCATTGCACCCACACGGAAAACTCGCTCGTGTTAGGTTGATCAAGTAATGACACCACAGTGTTCAATCAAGTGTCATAATACAGATTAATATGCAGTACCCCAGAGCAGGGGGTACTTGTAAATGTTTTGCTGTTTAACCCTTTGAGCCCCAGAGTTTTTATTTTTGTGCTTTCGTTTTTAACTCCCTGCCTTTCCAGGGCCATAACTTTTTTTATTTTTCCGTTCACATAGCCATATGAGGGTTTGTTTTTTGAAATTGGAATAAAACCCGCAAATTCCACAACAGTTATATGGGTTTTGTCGTTCCCTATACGGTAAAACTGACCTTTTACTTTCATTCTCCAAATCAGTACGATTACAGCGGTACCACATATGTATAGTTTTTCTTGTGTTTTAATACTACAACATAAAATAAAAACCTTGAAAAAAAATAATTTTTTTCTTTTTGGTGCCATATTCTGACCCTATAACTTTTTTTGTGCTTATGAGGGCTCATTTTTTGCAGGGCAATCAGTGCTTTTCATTTTAAGGTGTGTATGACTTTTGATTACTTTTTATTTAATTTTTTGTGGGAGGTGAAGTTACCAAAATAAAAACAGCAAATTGCTTATTTTGACTATTTATACTGGTTGAGTGCACGCTGCCATTTTCTTTTTTTTAGCTTACTCCTGCAGAAATGTTCTATTCTTGTCCGCAAAACGGACAAGGGTTGTCCCACAAAGTACAGAATAGAAAATAATTGTCTGATCACTGGGGCCGCACCACTGGAACTCAACCGGTGGCTAGAAGGGCAGTCCTGAGAACCCTCCCCCCAATTCTATGGAGAAGCAGGACGCATGCATGACCACTGCTCTGTTCAAAGTCTTCATCACTGCGGTCATGCAGAGAGGAGTAACAAGGTGTTCAGGGGCATGTCCCCCTTCTAGAGATTATTGGGCCTTTCCAGAAATAAGACATTTAACACCTATACTGTGCATACTGTAGGAGATACAGGAACAAAAAAGACCAAACAGGCCAAGCACTCATAACACCTACGGGTACTTTCAAACGGCACCTGTTTTTGTAAATGTTAATGCTATATTGTTTATTACATTCACACATTTGCTATCCTGTGTATGATGTCTAATGTGGTACTTGTGGTCCGCTGCAGGCATCCCCCACTGCATTTTTGCTGGGGATCGCCACTAGCAGCGGGGCACAAGTGCAGGATCTGCCCCCCGGTATTGATGCGCCACTGCATATGGGGTGGAGCACGTCCTGCTTCTGATACCACGCCATTTTATAGTTTGTATATAGATATGCTTGGAGGTATAAAAACTCCAAATCTGAATGTGCCTTTATCCCATCCACAGGCTACATTTTGGTGCACCTGTGAGGTGGGGCTCAGAGCTCTCTCCCTCCTCCCATTGTAAGCATGGCTGCATGCTGAAGGTAACTGGGAGTTTGCTGCGAGTCGGACCTAACGCTCCTGTAATTCGGACCTCACACTCCTGTAATTCGCCAACTGGCTCCTGGTATTGCCCATACGGCACAGGTAGGTCAGCGTTATGTCCAGAGCTACTTGAGATACCTTGGCGTGGTGCTCGGGCTCCAATATGTCCTTAAACATGAGGATCCGGTTTTCCGAATAACACCGGAGAGACGGAGCCGGAAACAAATGCTATCTGTTTGTATATGGATTTCCTGATCTGGCAGGCAGTTCCGGCAACGAAACTGCCTGCCGGAATCCTCTAACGCAAGTGTGAAGGTACCCTGAGTCACGGGTGTACAGTACACTGTGCTTGAGCAACCTGCATCTATCGTGGTAACCAAGGTACCAGCTCAAAAACTGTGTCCAGACCAGAGTATAAAAAACACGAACGCGCGTTTCGGCATACCACCGTCTGATGAAGGTACGCCGAAACGCGTGTTGGGGTTACGTCCACCATTGACTACTATTGCAAATGGGTGAGTTTGAATATTGGTATTGGTTTTTATACTCTGGCCTGGACACAGTTATTACTATTTATTCCTGGCACTATTTGTAGCCATGTTGGTTAGGGTACTACCCCAGTGCATGTAGTCCAGACCATGCATTATAATATACACACCTTCCCATATTCACCCCCATTTGTAAATGATGTGGTCCCTGGAGGATGCTTTTTCTGCCACCTGTCCTTGCATCATGTCATTTTTAATAAAGCAATGTTTATGTTATTTGTAAAAACAATAAAGCTTTATTATATTTTATGGATACTGTTTTGGGCTTGTTTCTTTTTTGTGGGTTGAGATACAGTAGGTGTATATGTGGGAACCCCTTCAACCCAAAGGGGTAGTCCAGCTGTTAATATTAAGGGCTCATGCGCACGACCGTATGTATTTTCCGTTTACGTTCCGTTTTTTTGCGTTCCGTATACGGAACCATTCATTTCAACGGATCCGCAAATCCGTATGCCTTCCCTTTCCGTTCGGTTCAAAAATAGAACATGTCCTATTATCGTCCGCATAACGGACAAGGATAGTACTGTTTTATCAGGGGCCAGCTGTTCCGTTCCGCAAAAAAACGAAATGCACATGGACGTCACCCATATTTTTTGCGGATCCGTTTTTTGCGGGCCGCAAAATACTGAGAAAGCCATGCGGTCATGTGCATGAGGCCTAATACTGATGGCATCCTAGCACCCCCGCTGATCAGCTGTTTGAAGTGAGAGCATGGAGCGTTGCCTCCTCACCAAACAGCTGATAGGCGGGGGTCCTGGGTGTTAGGGTACTTTCACACTAGCGTTTTGGATTCCGTTTGTGAGATCCGTTTCAGGGCTCTCACAAACGGTCCAAAACGGATCAGTTCAGCCCCAATGCATTCTGAATGGATAAGGATCCGTTCAGAATCCATCAGTTCGGCTCCGTTCCGCTTCTATTCTGTTTTGGAGGCGGACACCAAACCGCAGCATGCAGCATTTTGGTGTCCGTCTGAAGAGGCGGAGCCTAACAGATCCGTTTTTAATTACAATGTAAGTCAATGGAGACGGATCCGTTGTCAATGACACATTATGGTGCATTTGAAAACGGATCCGTTCCCCATTGACTTTCAATGTAATTCAAAACGGATCCGTTTTGGACTTTGTCATTTTTCTTTAAACCTAATGCAAACGGATCCGTTCTGAACGGATACAAACGTTTGCATTATAGGTGCGGATCCGTCTGTGCAAATAAACAGACGGATCCGCACCAACGCTAGTGTGAAAGTACCCTTAGACCACTGCCAATCAGATATTGATGACCTAGGTCATCAATATTAACAGCTACACAACCCCTTCAACAATTAGGTATGTGGAATCCACATGGTCCGTTAAATCGCAGTTTATTGGTGTGATCACTATGCTCCATTGCATTTGGCTCTTTCGGCTCTATCGGATTCACTCATTATCTGTCACTAGGGATGAGTGAATTTCATATTTTGAAGCTCCTGTGCGGGTTCGGGTTGTGGTATAATCTGAATTGCGTTATGGATTTCGTTACCACGGACCATAACACAATTCCATGATGGAATGCTTAACGGAAACAGGACGGATCCGTTATACAGCCCATAGACTTCTATTATGACGGAATGAATAACGGAATGCCTCTAAAGGTATTCCGTCATGGTCCGGAATCCAGAACACAATTCAGATTATACCACAACCGGAACCCGAATTTCAAAATATGAAACTCGCTCATCCCTATCTGTCACACTAAATAATCTCTCTGATTTGCTCAAAATTTTGCGTTTTGTCTCAAAAAATCAAACATTTTATTCCCATAATAACAAAAATATCTCCCATATTAAGAATAATAAAAAATAGAGATTATAGGCATTTCCAAGTCCCAAAATGGCTATTAAAATATAAACATGTATCCCATATGGTGAACGCCGTAGAAGAAAAAAAAAATCAAAATGGCCAATCTGAAGTTTTTTTTATAAAGTGATCAAAGTCATCATATACACCGCAAAATAGTATCTATAAAAAACTACATACAGATTACTCTGCAAAAAATGAGCCCTCATACAGCTCTGTACGCAACTAGAAAAAAAAGTTATGGGGTCAGAATATGTTGATGGAAAGAAAAAAAATGACTTTTCCTAATGTTTTTATTTTTTTTCAGTGTTAAAACACAATAAAAACAATATAAATGTGGCTGTGGTATTGTTGTAATCGTACAGACCCAGAGAATAAAGGGCAAAGGGTCAGTTTCACCACATAGGGAACGCTTTTTTTCCAATTCCACCCCATTTGGGATTTTTTTCCAGCTCCCACTACATTGTATGCATTAGACCCCTTGCACAAGTATGGCTTTTTCAGTATTTTGCGGTCCGCAAAAACTAGATCTGCAAAAATTACGGATGACCTCCATGTGCATTACGTTTTTTGCGGAACGGAACAGCTGGCCCCTAATAGAACAGTACTATCCTTGTCCGTTATGCGGACATGGAAAAACTTTAATACGGAAACGGGAGGCATACAGAGTACCTTCCGCTTTTTTTGCGGATCCATTAAAATGAATGGTTCCGTATACGGAACGTAAACGGTAAAAAAGAAACATTCGTGTGCAAGAGGCCTTAAACGGTGCCATTCAAAAAGTGCAACTTCTCTCTCATTTGGCTATGTGAATAGAAAAATAAAAAGTCTAGTCTAGCCAGGAAGGGGTTAAAAGCTGCATCACAGGCCAATTTACGCACAAGATTACGCACCGTGTACGTGAAATTTGGTAAACTGTATTTTGCTTCGATTTCCTGCATCAAAATCTGCGTAATCCGCACTGTCAGTGACCCACCTCAGGCTATTGCTGTATAACTGACCCTAGCTGTAAACCACAGCGTGCCTAATGTTTTTTTTTTTCTCAATTGCCATGAAATTTAACATTTCAAAAAAAGCGCTGTTTTCCATGCAGTTCATTCACATCAGTCGTGACATGCGGTTTTTGGAGAAATTCATCAAATGGCTGCAAAATGTGATCACGTGATAGCACACCTAGCCATGCCGATAGGATGGACGCAGGGTTGCTATGGGCAACCTCACTGCTGCTGCAGCTAACGGGACACAACTCCCCTTGGTCTTGTCGGTAACCACTAACCCAACGTCACGTGTCCCTCCGGGCAGCCAGTTGCGTGACGGGAGTTGTAGTTTCACCCGCCCCCTTTTTCTATTGGCTGCTGCCTGTACTCTGGTAGTGGTTGTACTGCGCATGTGCGCCGCGGTCTTACACTACCAGAAAGACGAGAGAAGTGTGGACATGGCAGGGCTGAGGATGAGAGCTGCGGCTGACCAGCTTCGGGTATTGCTATCCCACGGGGCCCGGCACAGCAGGTAAGTGCTCCGAGGTACAGGCGGGGAGGGCTGCTCTTAGAAGTAACATGTATAGGAGCTGTAGACAGTGGGGACCCTCGGCCCTTTCGTGCATTACACGGTAGAGGCTTTATCAGGGCTACTGTATAGTGTCCGTTAGTTACCATAGTAACCCTGACCGCACATGCTGCAGGAGGGGAGGGGTGGACGTGGTCAGCACTTCTCAGGGGAGAGTTCGCTAGTATCCCCTCTATAGAGCCCCAGTGCATCACATGACCGGCCATTCTCTATGTAAAGCCCTTCTTCCCGGACTCCATGGCGTCCTCATAGCGATCCTTGTGCTATCTGCACAATTGGGTACAATGGGGGAGATTTATCAAACTGGTGTAAAGTAGAACTGGCTCAGTTGTCCATAACAACCAATCAGATTCCACCTTTCGTTTTCCAAAAGGGCTCTGAAAAATGAAAGGTGGAATCTGATTGGCTGCTATGGGCAACTGAGGCAGTTTTTCTTTACACCAGCCTTATGGTCCATTCACACGTCCGTAATTCTGGGTCCGCATCCTTAGCGCAACGGGTGCATACCCATTAATTTCAGTGGGGTCACCGTAGTTCCGTTCCGCTTCCCGGCAAAATAGAGAGAGCATGTTCTATTATTGTCCGCAAGAATAGGCATTTCTATCATAGGGCCAGCTATATGCGGTCTGCAAAATGCGGGACGCACACGGCCGTTATTTGTGTTTTGTGGACCGCAAAACACTTATGGACCTCTGAATGGACCCTTAATAAATAAATAGCTTTATTTAAAAGGTTAGGGTCCATTCACACGTCCGTAAGTGTTTTGCGGATCCGCAAAACATTGAATGTACATGGCCGGCAATTGTGGACAAGGATAGGACATGTTCTATTATTTTGCGGATGTGCGGATAGCATACTGTGTGCTGTCCGCATCTTTTGCGGCCCTGTTGAAAATAAATGGGTCCGCACCCGGAACGGATGTGGACCCATTTTGCGGACGTGTGAATGGACCCTTGCTGGGCATTGGTACAGATATTGGCTACTCTGATGGCCCATCCCCCACTTGTGATTGAAGGGGGTGACGGGCAGCTTTCCTAGCCATGGCTCACTCTACCCCCCTCAGACCTCCCCAGGCCTATGGACTATTCAGAATACAAATAGCTCCCATTTACACAAGAAAACAGGTCAGATTGGCTGGAATTGCGTTAGTTACATATGTAAAGGTAGTGCTGTAAACCCTGCCCCGATGATGGGGGCTGAGCTCCACACTATTGGTGGCTGTCTGCCATATTACAGCGGCGCGGTCAGGTACCGTCAGGCAACCTTGCCCTAGCTGTATCTTAGTCATTACGTGAGCCCAGAACCTGGAGGAGTCCAGCACCTCCCATGTTACCCCTTTCTAGGTTCCTGGTTTCTGCTTACAGATACTGATGCAAAATGCTGATAGTGTGAATGAAGTCCTCAGACCAGTTGGATTTTCCTAGCTCATTCGGTTACGTTCGGTTTCGTTCCCCCTTATGTCGGAGTATACATCTGGAGAATTTTCCAGTCGATATATGGTGGCACAAGTCGCCCTTAGGCTCCAGTGTTAGAACAGATTATATACCACGTGGAATACGGCTTCTGCAGTCTGCTAAAAAACATATACCAGTGTATTCTGCCCCGAGTCCAAAGAGACACCCCCTTAGCCTCCACTGGGCTTTTATATTCAGTTAAAGCGATTGTCCCATGACAACAGCTTCTCCCCATCAGTGGGAGTCCAACTGCTGCCGATTGCTAGAATAGGGGCCCACGTCCACCATTTATAAGGAGCGGCAGGCGCCCCTTTAATGTATCCGTCTGGACCTCACCGCGTGTATACAGCCTCCGTGTGAGAGTACATAAAGAGCAGTATGTACAGAATGTGGCCAAGTAGAGAGCCACTGGACACATCATAGATGGTGACCAGAGATTGTAAGCTCCTAGAATCAGGTATTGTAGCCATCTCAGGGATGTGGTGTATGTGTCATGGGTTTGACATTCTCCCCGGGAAGACCCTGCACATTGCGGACTAGGAGTATTCATTCATTGGTGTATAGTTCATATTTGATGTGGGGTTCTAGGGCTAAGCGTTACTAGTATAGTTGTGGTGTCCTTTAGGGTTGAGCAAACTTGTTTTTTAAGTTCGGCGTCCAAAGTTTGGGTTATCGAAGAATCCGTTATGGATTCCGCTACCACGGACCATACCGGAATTTGGAATCCATAACGGGATTCTTTGATAACCCAAACTTAAAAAAGAAGTTCGCTCAACACTAGTGTCCTTCTACCCTGTAGCAAGGAGTTGGGAGAGCGGTGGGATGTGCTAGTTTCTCTGCTGACCTACACCCAATCTAGGAAAAGTAGACTGCACTTCTACACAACTACTACTCTCATCTCTGAGGGGACACGTTATGGCCATGTGACATTGATGGAATCTGCTGGACTTCTCCATCCAGGGTGGAAATGACTCCATGTCTACTATTGCATCAGAAAGAGTTTCCGCAAGCTGTGCACTGTCTATCATCAGGCTTTCCGGTAATCCTCATGGTTGGATGGAAGAGATGAGTAGGAATCCGGTCGCGGTGGTCTGGAGATGGAGTCCTGTGTGGGGCCACCTCTAGGCACGTTTCGCCTCGGTGCCAGGACATTGAGGTTTCTCTTACCTGCCTTGATGGCCCCAGCTCCAGTCAAGGTGTTTGACTAAAGATAAAGGCCAGTGTTGGTTCACACGGCTGCAGTGTGTATGTGGTGACCCCACCATTACCGGCCTGTCCCTCTCCAAATGTCAGGAGACCCAGCTATGGTTCCAATTGTCTCCCAAGCCACTAGAAAGGTTGAAGATGCTTTTCTTTGTGGATTTTCAGAGTATTTTAACAACCCCATTGAAGTCTATGGAGAAAACCAATCACTACAGAAGGTGCAGAATCGCCCAAATGACATGCTGCGGATTTTAAAATCCACATGGCAGGTTGATTTCTACGTGTACAAAATATGCAATGTGTCCATGAGATTTGGGAAACGCTTCAGTTTTGTCCCCATTCATTGTCAATGGGGACAAAACGTAACTGAACTAAACAGAGTGCGCCAAAATGCATTCAATTCCATTTGGTTGCGCTCCCATCGCGGACAGAATAATGATGCAAGCAGTGCTTTTCTGTCTGCGATGTGGTGCGGAGAAAGACGTTTCGATTGTGTCAGAGAAAACGGATCCCTCTCCCATTGACTTTCAATAGAGTTCATGACGGATCCGTCTTGGCTATAGAAGACATAATACAACCGGATCCGTTCATGACGGATGCATGCAGTTGTATTATGGTAACAGAAGCGTTTTTGCAGATCCATGACAGATCTGTGAAAGTAGCCTAATGCGGACAATAATGGGACGTGTCCTATTTATTTGCGGAACAGAAATATGGGCATACGGAAACGGAATGCATCCAAAGTAATTATTATTTTTTTTTTTTGCGGACCCATTCGAATGAATAGTTCCGCATACGGTCTGCAAAAAACCGAAATGGACACGGAAAGAAAATACGTTCGTGTGCATGAGCCTTTATGCTGAGGTTTTCCTGCACGGAAATCCTTGTGGAAAGGCCACATGTAATCTGCAATCGGTGAGCGCGAGAACAAGACTGTGTTCACACACAGCAGAGTGCTGCACGGCCAAAAAACATGCAACAAAACAGCACTTGTTACCACTATAACGGCGCTGCATCGTTTTTAGGGTACTTTCAAACCTGTTTTTTTTATATTTTTTATTTATTTACTTATTTTTTCATTTTTGGCAGTAAAGCTGAAGGTCTAGGAAATATCAAATGCAGGACACACAGTGTTTCGGGCTAATAAATGAGCATTTTGGTAATTAGGTAGCACTTTTGTAAAAATGCAGCATGCTGCTGTTCTTGGCGTTTTTCCAGACGTTTGACACCTTCTCTGACCCTGGGTTCAGACCTGAGCGTTCTTGAAACACGCGTTTTACAGCGCGTATTTGCAATTAGGAAATGCGCATCGTACGCGCGTTCTTGTGATTGACCACTGTGGTGTCAATCACAAAACGCGCGACAAACGCCCCCAAAAAAGCTCAAGTACTTGCTTATGCGTATGGCGTTTTACAGCGTGTTCGTACGCGCTGTAAAACGCTCAGGTGAGAACCATGCCCATAGGGAAGCATTGGTTTGCATGTGTTGAGCGTTTTACAGCGCGTTCGAACGCGCTGTAAAACGCTCAGGTGTGAACTTAGGGTAAGGAGGAATGAAGAAAACGCTAGACGGGCGCACAGGCCCAGATTTACTAACGCATCTGCGCACAAGTTGTGCAAGTAGCTGCAATTTGGCACGTCTCGGGTTTCCACATTTTATTTTTCTGAATGCTCAGGCTAGGGGACGGGCTTAGGGCCTGTTCCCATCTTGTTTGGTTAAGCGGATACATTGAGACATATGGTAAAAAAAGTACACAAGCGTATACGTATACTTTAACATATATGGGATGTGCAGAAATTTGAATACGTTTGTGTCCGTTTTTTAACATTTACCAAATACGTTTTTTTTAAATTAAGATTTGATGACATCATCTGAAAAAACTGGATACCGTATTTTTACATTTCCTTCCATCTCTCATTTTCATCAGTGAGGAGAAACAAGTGTGCTTCTCTATTCTGTACAAAAATGCCAATATGTGCTCCTTTGTGTGCAAAAAGCGCTTTAAAAACCGCCACAAAAACATCGGCGCCAAATTCACTTGTGTGAGTACAGGTGAAATATGTAAAAAAAAAATTAAAACAAATTCCACATATGATAAAAAAAATCTGGTTTTGGTGGTACAGTACACCGCCCCAAAGTGCGCTAACCAGCCTGTAGGGTAGGAGGGTATTACCGCACACTGCGCTAGTTTCACAATGCAGCCTCACGAGGTAAAGGGCTATTCGGCTTAGGGAAAGTCATTCCCTATCGACCGGAATACCCCTTTAAGGTCCTTTTACCCTGGTTGATGATCGGACTAATTCTCAGGAACCAACCAGACTTTCCGAATAACTGGCGATGAGGGCTGCATTCACACACAGCAGTCGCCTCTGATGGCGTCTCTCCTAGGAATAGCGTTCTTCCTGCGCAGCAGATCTACTGGCTGATGAGACACGTTTTTATACAAGCCAGGTATCGGCCATGCTGTAAACCTCTTCTGTAGGCAAAGCCGATGGGCTCACCTGTACGAGCCACGCAGCTACATGAACCCGTAATGAAGCCCTTCTGCTGTGGACTTTGTCCTGTACAGCTATAGCTTGTGTGCAGTGGGAGGAGGGGAGCATTGAGAATCCATTCTCCTCCCGCGCTCCTTCACGTAGCCTCAGTCACTAAGATTTATAGGGAAGGAGAGGCACTGGAGAGGGGGAAGCCTCCATACTGACCGCGTGATTTACTAAATGTTCTGACGACTCTGCACTACATTGTTCTGCCTCCTAACCTCACAGAACCCCTCACCTACGTGGCTGGATTTGGGATCCAGTATTTGAGGGCCTCTGCTTAGTTTTGGACAATATGTGCCTCTGATTTTTAGGGGTTTTCTTCCCTTCAGTTGGGAATCGGCAATAAAAAGACCTGCATAGTCTCCTTCACCACTTCCATGGAATCTGTCTAGTGGAGAATCCTATCTGTATAACATATGTAGACCAGCAGAATGTGAACGTAGCCTTATATGTAATTACCAGGACCTCACACTGCCGATGTGCATCTCAAGCATTCATATTGGAGTGATTGTAAGTTTGCTAGACTCTATTCACATCTTGCGGTATAGATCAGCAGTAGTCCCCGATGTATACTCATGCCCATAGGTCCCCATGTATCAAGTGTATGACAGAAAAGTGGTATAAAGTAGCACTGGCTTAGTTACCCATAGCAGCCAATCAGATTCCTCCTTTCATTTTCCAAAGGAGCTCTGAAAAGTAAGGTGAAATCTGATTGGTTGCTAAGGGCAACTAAGCCAGTGCTACTTTATACCAGTGTCCCTGAGGTATGCAGGCCTGGTATGTGTCAGCATAGGTTTTTTTTTTGTATAGAAAAACCCCACCTTTTTCCAAGCAGAAGGACGCAGTGTTTTAGGAGGGGGAGTGAGATGGTGACAGACCCCTCTGGTGGCTTATCTCACCAAGGACACAAGGATCAGGCATGGTGTTGGGGGAAGGTCTGGAGGCCCACACACATTCACATTAGGTGGTTGGCCAGTCCTGCAAGGTGTAGGGCTAGCTTTAGACCTTAGGCACTCGGCCTGTTGCACTAGTAAAATGTCTCGCGTCCCTGTATACCTCCCAAGGCCGAAAAAAGACATTTGTCCATCCAGTTCGACCTCCCACCTGCATGTGTGCTTATTCATTCTTTATGGAGAGAAAGAGGTTTTATTAAACTCCCTTTACTTGGCAGGTGTTCGGTGTGTGCCTATAGTGCCGCCCCTCAGCAGAGAAGTGCCGGGGACCAGACCACCGCAGACAACGGTGCTGCCGATCAGTCCTACGTGGTGACATCACTGGAGAGGAAGGCGCTCAAGCTCGAGGAGGAGGTTCGAGACTTAACAGTAAGTTCTTAGCGGCCGTACATGAGAATGGGTCCAGACTGACCATAAGGCCTCATGCACACGGCCGTGGGCGTATTGTGGCCCGCGAACAGCGGACCCATTCACTTACAGAGCGCTTCTGTCTCTGTCCGTGCCTCCAACATGTTCTATTTTTTTTTGCAGTGCGGACGGATCTCGGACCTATTCAAGTTGAATGGGACTCGATCCGTCCCGGCCGCCGCACGGACGTTGCCCGTGCATTGGGGTCTGCATATTGTGGTCCCCAATGCATGAAACGGCCGCGTGCAGGAGTCCTAAGGCTTATTAGTCTGATTGCTTTTTTTTCTTGTTGGTTTGAAAACTGTAGAATATTTTTATGGGACGTAAAATTTAACAGAAACCAGAAATGAACCCCTTGTATGTTGTTTTGTCCCATTTTAAAGGGGGAATCCAGTCAGTACAGGCGGCATTCTCTAATATTCTTCTCTTTGCTAGGAGCGTTACAGAAGAGCAGTAGCAGATTCGGAGAATGTTCGGAAAAGGACACAGAAGTTTGTGGAGGATGCAAAACTCTTTGGTAAGACTGGTTCCTTCTTTCTATATTACTCAGCGACTTCTGTCTGACAGCAGAAGACAAGACTGCATACGTGAATTGCCGTTCTCTCACTTCTCCCCGCCATGAGACACATGATTTGTCATATGCAGTAAATAGAAACTGAGAACTGTTTGTGCGTTACAAGGACGGGGTTAATGAAGAGAACTGCCGCTGCTGTGACCAGTCATTCATCAGATTTACCCCATAGTATTTCTTCTGAAGGACCTGTAGCCTCTCCTGACATGGCTGTTGTAGTAACTACTTGCGTTCCCCATGAAACAACTATTTTCTCATAACTGCATGTTGTGCCATTCCTCTATTATTCCTACTGTAAATGTATGAATAAATTGCTAACTGTGCAGAGACCAACCCATCTTTGAGAATGGTAACGCCCAGTTTGCGGCTGCCAACAATGACTGGACAGTGTTAGATCACGCAGACAGCCCTCCCTCTCTGGTAACAGCCAGTTGTCAATTTATCAGTAAACCTCTAATAGGAATAATAAAGGAACAGCATACAGTTATAAGAAAGGGTGCTTGAGAATTGTGGAATACAGTTGTTTGCTGAAACAGGCATGTCAGAAGTGGCGACAGGACCTCTTTAAATTTATTAAAAGACCTCTGGGGACACTGACCTCAGATGAGGCCTCCATATCAGACTAAAATAACTCAATGAACGTATGATGGTGCCACCACTCCAGCAGCTTTTCCTGCACTCGCCCTGGTCTTCTCGGGGCCCGCGCTGCACTGTGACCTGATATTGTACAGCGTCGGGTCATAATGCATGCTCTGTGTACAGCGTAAGGACATATTCGGGGCAGTGCAGCGCGGGCCCGGAGAGGACCAGGGAGTGGTGAGTACAGCCAGCTCAGCACTTCACTCACTGCTCCCTGCACCATAATGCTCACTAGTATTTGCTTCAAAAGACGCACCGACATTTCCATTGGAGCCTCGGTTACAGGACAGGCGATCGCGTGATCAGTGGGTCCAACAAGAGGCGACGTAACTGCCTCCTCTATTCACTGCTTAATGCTCTGTACATGAAACTGTCAACCAGTATGGCAGTCTTCTATCTTAGGATATGTGGCAGTATTTGAAATGCACATCTACTTCTGGCCATTACTGCACCGTACCTAAACAAAGTAATCCCCCTCACCGCTTGGTTCCATCGCAGACCTCCTCTAAGGTTCTAGGCCTGTACACATCCAGATGGGTTCCCGTGCGCCGCTGCATCCAGTCATGTGTCCAAGGGGCAAGCCACTGCTTTGTCATGTGTCGCTCGGGGTCTTGTCGCAGTGGTGTATGTTACCCCATCCTGATGTGTACACGTCTGGAACCAGAAACATCGCCTTTGAAGGGAGTGACAGGGAGCATTTGAATGTGCAGTAATGGCCAAAAGTAAAACGTTGCCTAAATTTGGAATAACTCTTTAAAAGACTGAATCAGGTGAGTCAAAATTGCACTATTGTGGCGCAGATTTTGCACTGTCCATCGCCTTCATGCGTTTTTGGCAGTGAAACAACATCTGATGGTCCTCCTCCTGTAGAAACCGCTGGTCAGCTTGTGTAGAGAAGAAGCACGCCGACATCCCTTCACTCTGGCTGGTCTTTTTGCAGGTATCCAGAGCTTCTGTCGGGACTTGGTGGAGGTGGCAGATATCTTGGAGCAGTCACTGCACGAAACGCAGCACAAAGGGATGGAGGATGCGTCCGAAATCTTGTCTTCAGTTGAAAAGAAACTGCAAAGCATATTTACCAAACACGGACTACAGAAAATGAGCCCAGTGGGGGGACCGTACGATCCTTACGACCATGAAATAGTCTCTCGTGTACCAGCAGAGGGCAGAATGCCTGGGAGTGTGGCCACCATACAGCAAGATGGGTACAAACTACACGGGCGAACCATACGCCATGCTCATGTTGGGATTGCGGTGGAAACACAAGAGTGACCAAAATGTGGACAGGTTCAAATACCCCTTCGACGTTCCTCTGAAAGTTCCCCCTTATTTATTATAATTAGAGTTTAGTTTACTTGTTTGCTTTGTTTTTTTACTTTACCTGGAGCCGTTACCCCGCTGCTGGAGTGCCTTATCGTAACCTCACGTTGGTGCAGTTCTCGTCATCTCTGGGATCAAGGGACTGTCTCCCATCTTAATTTAATTTTAGTTTATGTTCACCAAGTATTTATGGCTATAGAGTATTTATCCCGAGCTGTATAGAGAAGCACAAAGCCAAGAATGACTGTGTGGTCAGCTGGTGTCCGTTTTACATTCTGGCATTCCTATGGTATTCGTTTATTCTGAAGCAATTTCTCTTTTTTTTTTCTCTTAAAGGATTTATTCCAGTTGATGACTCCTCACTATTAGATTGGTGGGTGTCCATCTCCCAAGCATAGTCTGAGTACAGGCAGCATCCAGACCCATGTGAAGCGGCTGCAGCGCTCGTGCCTCAACAGCTGATTGTCAGGGTGCTAAGAGTCAGATCCCCACCAATCTAATGTTGATTGCCTGTCCTTGGGATAGACCAGGGATGGGCAAACTGCGGCTCTCCAGCTGATGTAAAACTACAACTCCCACCATGCCCTGCTGTAGGCGGATAGCTGTAGCCAGACTGGGCACACTGGAAGTAGGGTTGTTTCGATACCAAAATTTGGATTCGGTTCTGATACCATAAAGTATTGTGATACTTGATACCATGCGAAAAAAAATAAAACTCCAAAAAAAGCAGCGTGCATTCTACATTTTATGGAACGTCCTGTCCTTAATAGAACAGTACGATCCTATTTTTTGGGGGGGGGACAAGGTGACAAAAAAAATCACATAGTTTATTATATATATTTTTTTTGTTACGGCGTTCACCGCATAGGACATTTTTTTTTTTCATATTTTAATAGTTTGGACTTTACGGACGTGGCGATATGTAATATGTTTATTTATTGTTTATATATTTTATAGGTAAAAGTGGGAAAGGGGGTGATTTATACAGTTTATTTACTAACTATTAGCCCACTTAGGGGCTAGAACCTGGGATCTTTTAATCCCTTGTCCTATTCACCCTAATAGAGCTCTATTAGGGTGAATAGGATCTCGCACTCTCCCTGCTGCCCTGTGCATAGTACACACCGCAGCAGGGAGCTGACCATGGCAGCCAGGACTTCAGTAGCATCCTGGTTGCCATGGTAACCGATCGGGGCCCGATCACTGTCACTGCCACCAATGAAGAGGAGGGGAGAGGGGACCTTGTGGCCACTGCCACCAATCATTTTAATACTGGGGTGGTTGAGGGGAGGGGGCGCACTGCGCCTCCAATGATTTTAATACTGGGGGGGAGGGCGCACTGTGCCACCAATGATAATCAACATTTAATACAGGAGGCGGGTGTGGCACCTGAGGGGTTAGCTGCCACTGATCGCAGCTCCCTGCCGCCTCCTGGATTTGTATTAAACATTTACTCTCATTGGTGGCAGCAGCCCAGGGGGGAGGGAGAGTGCCCCCTTCTCGTCTGTGCTGCTGAGGAGAACATGGAGCGCGCTGAGAGCAGCGTGGTCCATGTTCTCTGATACTAGACTGCGCAATAGCGAAGCCTAGTATCGAAAAAAGCCAAATCCTGGCATGGAGGCCGATGCCAGACAAAAGTATCGATTGGGTATCTCAAATTCGATACCCGAAACAACCCTAGCTGGGAGTTGTAGTTTTGCAACAGCTGGAGAGCCGCAGTTTGCCCATCCTTGGGATAGACCATCAACCGTAAAAGATTGCATAACCACATTAATTAATTAAAGGGGTTCTCCCAGCTTTTAATATTGATGACCTGTCCTCAGGATAGCTCATCAGTACCAGATTGGAGGGGGTCCAGCACCTGGCACCCCTGCCGATCAGCTGTATGAGGAGACCGTGCACACGTGCTGTCTCTCTTCCTGCTCACTACTGTATGTCTAATACAGCTAAACGGCGGGGGTGTCGGGTGTCAGACCCCAGCCCTATGACCTATCCTGAGGATCGATCATCATTATCGAAAGCCTGGAGAACCCCTTTAAATGATGTAGTGTTAGCTGACATTTTGTAGGCCCTATTCATATTGACGTATATTTACCTGCATTAGGCTCTGTTTACTACCGTTTTGTGGCTTTCATTTATATGGGCAGATATCAAAGTGCTGGCCATCTGACCCCATCAAAGTCTCCATTAGTTCCACATCAATCTATAGCATTTAATGCTTTGCAATTCTTGATGTCAAACGTAATTGAACGACTGACAGACGCTGTGAAGGAAGACTTCGACCAGTGTGAACGTAGTCTAATCGCGTTTCAGCAATTTCTAGTTGTCCGCCGTGCAGATTTCAGTGACACACAGCCGCCACAAGGGGGAGCTAAAGGAAGACAGACTCATAGTAACTGCCCAGGTTGTAGTTCCCCAGACTGCTGCGGATAACAGGAGCTTCTCTTATCAATTAGAAGTCACTTGGAATTCTTCACCAAGGTTCCCAAAAAGTGGAGGTCATAAAACAGTGCGGCCAAAACAGGGTAAAAACTATAATGGCTGCGAACGGGGAGATAAGCAACAAAATATTAGGACAAAATTTACTAAAAACACATCTGAAAATCTAATCTTACCTAACTCTTGAATGAGATATGTGCCTGCATCTAAAAAACTCCGGTGCTGCCATTTGTTTGCCAGGTAATGGGCTTGAAGGTCTTCTATGTACATTACAATTCCAGAAACGCACAGCCACCACATGGGGGAAAGCGAGGACAGATTTCTACAGTCTCGGTGGTTGTTCAGAGTGTCTCTTGGCATCCTGCAGAGTGGGGCTGGAATGCGTATTACAGGCTGTAGGAAAGCAGCCTGTAGTCAGTTGTTTGACCAGCTTCCAATAGGACATCACAGGACATAAGTTACATTGTGTATTCTGCACAGTACCTCAGGAGTGGACGTGAGCGTTATGGGAACTATCATTTTGGAGCATGTGCAACACGTTTGTCACCTTTGGGTAAACTCTACTGTCCTCTGAATGGGAGGAGGGTTTTTTCACAGGTCATCGGAAACAGTTGTGTTCATCCATAAAGAAGACTGCACGTGCCCTTTAAGCACCCACAGGACGTGCCGGCAGACATGTTTATATGCTGACAAAACTGGGATCTGGTTGCTCTGCACGTCTTTCCTGTATTCATATATACTACTAATGTCTGAAGTGTGAGGCGCTGTCATCAAGAGCATCTGTCTGCAGATTTGTACCTATGAAACCTGTTACATGTGGCAGATGAAGGCATCTGTGTTGGTCTCATGTTCATTACTGAGAAAAATGATGTTTTAATCTATGCAAATTACCTCTAGGGTTAGAGGAGATAGGATCGCCATTACTGCTGGAGGCTCAGCTCTCTCTGCAACAGCTAAGCAGTGAAAACGTCATCATGCCTGGTCCTGTCAATCAAGGTGCAGAGGACATGGCAGTTGCAGAGAGAACAGAGCATCTAGGAGTAAAGGAAACGCCCCTGTTGCTCCTAGACTCATTTGCATATATTAAAATATTTTTCTCAGTAATGCGGGCACATATGAACATGGGACCAACACAGATGCCTTCAGCTGCCAAGCGTACATGGAACAGGGCAGCCAGTGTCATAGGTACAGAACTGCTGACGGATGCCCTTTTTTCTCCCACTAATTTGTATCCTAAATGGTTGTATCAGGCCTCATGCACACGAACGCGTGCCGTCTGTGCCCGCATTGCAAACAGTGGGTCCGGAATATACAGGCACTGGCCGCGTGCGCACTGTATCATGGATGCAGACCCATTCACTTGACGCGGCGCGGAACGGAGTCACGGATCAGAAGCATTATGAAGTGCTTACTTGGGTTTTCTGTCTGTGCCTCCGCACTGCAAAAAAGTAGTCCATGCAGACTGTCAAATGCGGATCAAGGGCCCCATTCAGGTCCGCGTCCGCAGACGGTGGGCACATTGTCGGCGCCTGTGCATTGCAGACTACAATTTCCAGCCCACAGCACGGGCCTGGCCGGCACACGTTTGTGAGCATGAGCCCTTACCGAGGAACAGAAGCTGTTTTTGCAAAAGACATTTCCAGGCTGGGTTCCTAAGTAGTATTTGGAGCCCAGTTACCATGGACTGAGGCTGGGTTCAGACTTGCGCGTTTTACAGCGCTGTAAAACGCTCAACACATGAAAACCAATGCTTCCCTATGGCCCTGGTTCTCACTTGAGCGTTTTACAGCCTGTTTGAACGCGCTGAAAAACGCCCTACGCTCAAAAAAGTTCTTGAGCTTCTTTGGGGCGTTTTGTCGCGCGTATTGTGATTGATGCCACAGTAGTCAATCACACGAACACGCGTACGACGCGCGTTTCCTATTTGCAAAAACGCGCTGTAATACGCGCGACAAACGCGCATTTTACGCGTGTATCAAATACGCGCAAGTCTGAACCCAGCGCAATGATCAGGAAGGAGCCATTCATTGCCTGATCATTCAGCTGCATCTTCAGTCCATGTAAAAGGACCTTATATATCTTTTATGTACGTTTTTGTAAAGTGTTTTTTTTTTTCTTATTCTCTCAAGTGATGTAAAATATAGCAACGTTTAAATGGGTTTTCCAAGTGTTTTTTTTTCTTTTTTTTTTTTTAACTGATGACCTATCCTCAGGATTGACTATCTGTTTCTGATCGGTGGGGGTCTGACACCTGGGACCCCACTGTTCAGATGTTTTGAGTTCCCTTCTTGTGATGTCACGTTTATTGGTCATGTGGCCTAGGCGCAGCTCAGCCCTATAGAAGTGAATGGGGCTTAGTTGTGATACCAAGCACATACACTGTACGGCACTGTGCTGGGTTAGACACTCACAGGAGCATTAGTGCCTTCTAAGGATCCATTCACACGTCCGCAATTCTGTTCTGCATTTGCGGAGCGGAATTGCAGACCCATTAATTTCAATGGGGACAGACGATGTCCTGCCCGGGTCCGCAATTGCGTTCCCGAAAAAAATAGAACATGTCCTATTCTTGTTCACAATTGCGGACAAGAAAAGGCATCTTCTATGTAGTGCCGGCGATGTGCGGTCCGCAAATTGCGGAACGCACATCGCCGATGTCCGTGTTTTGCTGATCAGTGGATCCGCAAAACACACACGGACGTGTGAATCGACCAGCTGATAAAAGCAGCTGATCGGCAGAAGTCGCGGGTGTCAGACCCCCACCGATCAGATACTAATGCACTATCTAGAGGATAGGTCGTCGGTTAAAAAACTTGGAAAACCCCTTTAAGTAGGTCTTAAACATTTCCTCCTGTTTTTTTCCTACAGCTCCTATGCAGACGTATACGTGTCCATGGCAACAAAAAATACAAGCTCTGTTTTGCCTGATATTTCAGTTCCGTTCCCGTCTGTTGGGCCTCTACTTCTGGCTAATCCACACAAAATAAGGGACTGAAACACTTAATGGTTACACTGCACAGAATGTGTTTGCTGGCTGTTACCATGGAGACACGCTGGGGAGATTTATCAAACTGCTGTAAAGTAGGTAGCTCATAGCAACCAATCAGATTCCACCTTTTATTTTTCCGAGCTCCTTTGGAAAATGAAAGGTGGAACCTGATTGGTTGATATGGGCAACTAAGCCAGTGTTCCTTTATAAATCTCCCCCTTGAAGTCCAGACGCTTTTCTTTCTGCAATGCTGCTAGTATGTGGTAGTACTGACCCCGCGTATCATTAGTTAGTGCATACAGGCATAAAATGCAGGAAATTGTATACTAAGTGGTTTGTTAGTACGACAAGTCTTCCATTTTCTTATTTTGGATTTGTTAATTTATATTGTTAGGAATAGTGTTTTATTTGTAAGGGGGGCTGGGGAGAACACTGGTGGAAGGAAGAGAGTTGCTTCCACGCCAGTTATCTGTGGTGAAGCTTACGGTGCCGCACTGCACCCTCTGTACATTACCAGTGGTGCCAGAGAAGCATGTGACATTGGCATTGTGTGCCTCCTCTGGTCTTGTACAGAAGTGCAGCAAAGCGTAAAATGTGATTATTCGGGGGACACGCAGTGTTTTTCTCATTGTAGGTGGGTTTCACCAAATAAAACAAAATTTTATAGTGCTTGGAATCTCTCGCTTATTGACCCAATCATGGGAAGAATATGTACTGAATGTTACTGCAGCCATGCAGGGCGCTGTGAGAAATCTGCACTAAAGTCTCCCAACTCCCCCATACACATTACACTGTCCGCTAAAGCTGCCATTCTCCCTAATATACTGTGCAGGGGGGCTTTACAGTTCAATTTAAAAATCCTCATCTATGTCCACAACATGGTCTGTTACATACATGGAGTACTGTGTACAAGGCAGACATAGCAGAGCTGGAGAGGGTTCAGAGGAGGGCAACTAAAGTAATAACTGGAATGGGGCAACTACAGTACCCTGAAAGGTTATCAAAAATTTTTTTGCCTTCCTCTGGATCAACTTGTAGGAAACAGGCCGAACTGGATGGACCAATGTCTTTTTTCAGCCTTACAAACTATGGGGTCTAATGTGCCGGTCTTAAGCTACTTTCACACTGGCGTCTGGGGCGGATCCGCACTAATAATACAACAATCTACATCCGTTCATAACGGATCCATTTGTATTATCATGAACATAGGCAAAACGGATCCATCTTGAACATCATTGAAAGTCAATAGGGACGGATCTATTTTCTATTGTGCCAGATTGTGTAATTGAAAACGAATCTGTCCCAATTGACTTGCATTGTGTGTCAGGACGGATCCGTTTGGCTCAGTTTCGTCAGACGGACATTAGAACGCTGCAAGCAGCGTTTTGGTGTCCACCTCTAGAGCGGAATGGAGGCAGAACGGAGGCAACTTGATGCATTCTGAGCGGATCCTTATCCATTCAGAATGCATTGGGGCAAAACTGATCCGTTTTGGACCGTTTGTGAGAGCCCTGAAACGGATCTCACAAGCGGACCCAAAAACGCCAGTGTGAAAATAGCCTTAATAAACCCTTATGTCTGGCGGTGAATCCACAGAAGTTCCGAAGAGGCGATGGTCTCTCCAAAACTTCGGCACATCCAGCGCCAGTTCTAAATGTAAGACGGCTCCCTTGCTGGCTTACATTTAGACCAGAATTGCTCAACCCATGGCCCTCCAGCTGTTGTAAAACTACAACTCCCACCATGCCCTGCTGTAGACTGATAGCTGTAGTCTGTCCAAGCATGCTGGGAGTTGTAGTTTTGCAACAACTGGCGTGCCGCAGATTGGGCATTCCTGATTTAGACCATTTTCTAAGTCTAAAACTGGTGTAGAAATTGATGAATGAGACAGGCCAGCAGACCCGTCCTTTTCCTTGCCCACCCCATGCCCACTTTTTTTAGACTTGGCATGAATGGGGAAAGATGCTGCTTAGATAACCTTTGCGCTGGAATCTGTGCCAGAAATATGCCTAATATAGGGGTATTTCTGGAATGTAAATGACCCTCTTTACTATGTATATGCCTTAGGGCTCATGCAAACAACTGTAGCTTGTTATGTGGTCCACAAAATACAGATCCTGGCCATGTGCATTCCGCATTTTGCCCTCTATAGAACAGTCCTATCCTTGTCTGTAAAACGGATAAGAATAGGACATGTTCTTTTTGTTTGCGGGGCCGCGGAATGGACATATGGATGCGGACAACACATGGTGTGCTTGCCCACATCTTCTACGGCCCCACCGAAGTGAACAGGTCTGCATCAGACCCGCAAAAAATACAGGATGCGGACAAAAACACGGATGTGTGCATGCGCCCTTAGCCTACATGCACACGACAGTGGTTTTTTGCGGCCTCCGTTCCGTTTTTTTTGCGGATCGGATGGTTTCCCATTCATTTCTATAGATCCGTTAAAAATGCGGATGCCTCTTCCGTTGCCTGTCCGTGTCCGCATTTCATGTCCGCAAACAAAATATGGCATGTCCTATTCTTGTCCGCAAAAAACGGTTTGCGGACCCATAGAAGTCAATGGGTCTGCAAAAAATGCGGATGACCAACGGAAGCCATCCGTTTGTCATCCGCATCCGTTTTTTTTTTTGCGGATGGTTGCTTGGAAACCAGGGCACTTGTACAGGTACTTTAACAAACTGTTTCAAGCCTTCTGTTTTTTTGGCGGATCTGCAAAAAAACGGAAGACACACGGAAGCACAACCTACAAAATCTGCGGACACGCGGAACGGATGTGGAAAAAAAAAGGAAGACTGATCCACGATTTGCGGACAGCAAAAAACAACTGTCGTGTGCATGTAGCCTTAGTCATATATTTAGTCTATGACCTCTAGAGAAGAGGAGAATAAGCAGCTGACACATTTGGCATTTTAAAATCCAATATTTCTGACCCTTCTTTCCTACAACACAACCCATGCACTAGCTGGTTGGTGGGGCCAGCCAACATCTTTTTAATATGTATGTCCATACTATCTGGTATGCTGTGCATAGTAAACCATATATCTTTATGCGTGGCTATTTTATAAATCCAGTGGCTGAGCACACATGTATTTTCAATGGGTGGATGGGCCTTGACGAGTTAGCAAAAGCAAGTTAGTCTGCCGTGTTGGTAGGGTTAGGGAGGGACACCATCCCATCTCACCTGCTTGGGCCCATACATAGGAGTCCGGGAGTCATGGACAGATACATAGGAGTCATGTGTCCCACTTTTGAGGAGTCCGGGAGTCATGGACAGATACATAGGAGTCATGTGTCCCACTTTTGAGGAGTCCGGGAGTCATGGACAGATACATAGGAGTCATGTGGCCCACTTTTGAGGAGTCCGGGAGTCATGGACAGATACATAGGAGTCATGTGGCCCACTTTTGAGGAGTCCGGGAGTCATGGACAGATACATAGGAGTCATGTGGCCCACTTTTGAGGAGAACTTGTTTAGCTGGGCCAAGCAGAGTGAAGCTCAACATGTTGGAGGCAGCTGGTCACTAACTAGATGCCAGTACCTGGTCATCAGCTGTCTTTGTCACCCCTTCCTGTTACAGAGTTTGACACCGTTGACTCGTGAAGAGCTTCTCACCAGAGAATGGTTTGTTCAGTTCCAATAAAGATGGCTGGTTAGCAAAATCCTCTGTTTCTCTCCCTTTTTTGTCTCTGGTCTGAGACCATTTAGGCCTGACCCTGAGCAGTACCCCAAGCCCAAGCTCTGCCACAATCTTACATGGGCACGTTCGACTTCAACCATGTTTGTATGTTCTTGTACGTGGCTAGTAAACCAATACATATTTCATCAGGCTTCCATAGAATCTAGCATGCCTGCATCAGTGTTGTCGAGCTGTATTATTTCTGTGGCCAACCTATCCAAAAATCATGGAGAGCTAAAAAAAATTACGGAGAGGTTATGAGTAATATCTCTCTATAGCTCAATATACTGGTGGGACCTCATTACCAGCATTTACTGTGAACTGTAAAATATTAATAAATCTAGTGTCACCAACCTCAAAAAAATCATAGACACTGGAAAAAATACCTCCTATTTTTAGGAGACAGTTGGAAACCCTGTCCTGGATGACCAAAACTATCAGAAGAATGTCATCAGAAGTAACAACATTCGTAATGGTAATGATCCTCTATGAAAATATGAAATTGATGTCTAGACTCAAGTATAATATGATCTATTAATAATCAGTCATCTTGTGTTTTTCGAAGACTATCTGGCACTTCTCCATCATTCGGAGGCTGTATAGATTTGGACGCAAGGCTGAAGGTTGACTGTATCTGGTCTCCATTCTTGGCTCCGCAATGAGCTCCATCTGGTGGCAAGCAGGGAGCACTGCAGAGACATTTTGAAAAATAATATCTACTTTTTGACACCAAGCAGGAAAGAGGGCCGTACCTGTGCAAGTAGGACTTTCTGTATTAAGGGGCTGGCATCACGCCAGGCGCAAGGACTGCCACAGATGCGCCAAATTTATGACTAGGCGCACACCTCGTCATAAACTAAACAGATCCAACGGCAGCGCAGGGGGAAACTAAGACTGACGTAAAAAAGCTTGTCTTACTTATGTGCCCCCGAAATTCACGGGTCTTTTATTCCTTATAAAAAGCAGATCTGATGGGTGAAGTGAAACATCGGGGGCACAAAGGACAAGGTTGTCCTTCAACTGTTGGAGAAAATATTTTTATGTGAGGGCTGGGAGAGTTCATGCCGCAGTACAGGGCAAGACAGCGATCCTATGACCTTCACAGATGACCAGGATCCAAAGAACCTTGTTAGGCCTGTGTTCACACAACCGTTTAGTCTTCCGTTCTTCTGATCTGTCAGAACAACAAAAAAATTAACAATGCCTGTGCCCCTGCTTGGGTGGCCCGGACAGTCCGGTTTTCTGGCTCCCTGTCCTCCATCCGACGCAGGGCCTGGACGGACACAGGGATGTCCACCCTTAGTGTAGCTCACGCTCAGACAGCAGCAGCAGGCCGCAATGGTGACGTGCTCCCCTAGCATCACGGGTGACATCACACATGATGCAAAGTGGCATGTCACCATTGTGGCCTGCTATTGGCTGCACCCCCGTCACTGGATGTTGTGATGTGCACCACGGGGAGATGCAGCAGCTGTAGCCGTGCAGGGATCTGTAGGGACGCAGATGTGAGGGACCAGTCAATTATGTTCTGTATGAGTGGCCCAGTCATTTCAGTGGTGTTTACAGGATCGGATAACCCCTTTAGGCTTCTGTTATGCTCAGTTATGCACATCCATTTTAGCCATTTCCATCTAAGATCCATTATTTTAAACAAAAATAAAAAATTCCAGTCCTGTAGGCATGTGAGAGTGCAAAAACATGGAAGTGCACATATCCAGGAGTGCACCAGCTGATCCTAGCAGGGATCAGGGAGCCAGACAGTGTGTGTAGCAGCCTCAGACCTCCTGAATGATCCGTGGCTGCCTGAGTTCCTATGGGGACCCTGCCTGTGGCAGGGCTCTATAAAGGAAGATAATGTAATCCTCATGGACTGCAATGCTAATGTTAAAGTTTCCTAGGCCTAGGGGAACTCTAAAAAAGAAATTGTAAAAAAAATATAAAAATTAAAATCCCCCCCTTTCCCCAAAACCAAAATAAACAATTAAAAAAAATGAGCATCATGGACATCCATGCGAAAACAGCAAAACAGAAAAAAATGTTAAAATGGCCAATTTGCTTTTTTTTGTCACTTCAGCTCCCACTAAAAAGTGATCAAAAAGTCATACACACTCCAAATGGTATCCATCAAAATTACAGATTGCCCCGCAAAAAATGAGCCCCCACACAGCTCCATACACATAACTACGAAAAAGTTATGGGGGCCAGAATACGACAATAAAATTTTTTTAAACGTGTTAATGGATTTCTCAGTATCGCCGTAATCATAGTAACCCAGATAATGAAAGTAACAGGTCATAATGAACGTCATAAAAAAAACATAAAATAGGACTTGTGCTTTTTTTTTTCAATTCCACCCCATTGGAAAAATTTTTCCAGCCTCCCACTATATTGTATACAATATTAGGAAATTACAACTCGTCCCGTTAAAGACAATCCCTGATACAGCTATGTGAATGGAAAAATAAAAAAAGGTATGGCTACAGGAAAGGCAGAGAGTGAAAATGCAAAAATGCAAAACCCTCCGGGGGTGAAAGGGTTACGGTTGTACAGCGAGGCGCTCCATTCGTCTCTGTGGGGCTGCGGAGCGCGGATTGCTGTCAGTCCCATAGAGAATGAACAGAGTGGCAGTGCACATGGATGGGACTCCCATACTCGTCATTTGTGGGGTCCCGGTAGTCAGAACCCAGATCTAACCATCATCCAGAGGTAGTGTTGAGCGAACTTGTGTTTTAAGTTCTGCGTCCAAAGTTCAGGTTATGGAAGAATCCCGTTATGGATTCCGCTACCACGGACCATATAGGAATTTGGAACCCATAACGGGATTCTTTGATAACCCGAGCCTTGGATGCAGAACTTAAAAAACAAGTTCGCTCAACACTATCCAGAGGCTTTTGTTCCAGACAGTGCAGCTTGTCATTGAGTTATAAACAGGGCTCAGCTGCAATACCAGACACAGCCTGTGGACAGAAGTGGTGCTGTGTCTGACGACTTACAGTAGAGGTTACATTTTTCTAAGATCCTAAGCCACCTATTGCATCTGCTATTCACCATTCATAGGTGAGTGCTGGCAGGGAGACTGTAGTCTGCGAGTGAACCATATTCTGCACCCTCTCAGCTGTGCTGTGATTTTCAGAGGATTTGCTTCATAGGTGCTCTAAATACATTACAACACCACGGTCCATACGCAGCACTGTACTAGAGATGCAGTTGTACGCATGCGCTCTTCTAAGGCGCTGAGCCGCTTGCGTTCCAAGCCTCTCTCCGGGCACGGTCACCTCACCCTTGTCTCTCGCTGATTGGTCGCCAGTGAGCTTCTCCTTCCACCTCGCATCCTCGGCATGGCTCCGCTTCTGCTGCTGATTGCTGTGGTCACCCAGCTGTGCGCCGGACAGCCCGGCCCTCCCGACCCGCCTGGCAGGATAGGTAACAGCCTACAGCCAGCAGTTGTATAGCTAGAGGTGCAGCATGTGACAGTCAGGTCCTAGGTGTAGGGTGGTCTTACAGCCCTGGAGCCTGTGGTTATCACCATTAGGCAGAAATGCAGAAAATGGGGTTTACCATGTCAGGATAGCTTGTACTTTAACCACACTGGGAGCGATTTAGTAAAGTAGAATGGGCTTAGTTGCCCATAGCAACCAATCATATTTCACCTTTCATTTTCTAGAGCTCCTTTGGAACATGAAAGATGGAATCTGATTGGTTGGTGTGGGCCAGTTTTCCTTTGATAAATCTCCCTCCACAAGTTAGAAGTAAGGACAGTTTTTATAAGAATCCTGGAGTGCCCCTTTAAGGCCTTATTCACACGTCCGTAGTGTTTATGGATCCGCAAATTGCGGATCCATAAACACACCCGGCCGGCAGCCCCATAGAAATGTCTATTCTTGTTCGCAATTGCGGGCAAAAATAGGACACACTCTACTTTTTTGCGGAGCTGCGGCCGTAAGATTGGCGGCGCACTCTGTAAAAACAGATGCGGGGAGCACAGTGTGTGCTCTCCGCATCCTTCCGTGCCCCATTCACAGTCAATGGGTCCGCATGTATTCCGCAGAATTGCGGAATATATGCGGACGTCTGAATAAGGCCTAAATGGCACTTGTCTGTATAGATGATCCGTATACTATGTGGCTTTGACTAGAGATAAAAAAGTGGAATTTGTTACGAATTTCAGGAAAAATTTGATTTTCAACGAATTAGAATTTCTTCGCTCTTCGTGGTAACAAATCACAATTTTTCCTAAAATGGCGGCTACACGGGTGAGGACATGGGGCAATGAACTCTGGGAGGGTGGCATCACCCATAATGCCATGCATGCAGCCAGTCAGCCCTGTGATGTCACAGCCCTATAAATACGGTGGCCATCTTGGATTCAGACATTTTCCAGCGTTCTGAGTGCAGGAACGAACATGAGAAGGCGCTAGGGACGAACCCCCCTGAAAAACGATTTAGAAGTGCAGGGAAAGCATTTGTTCTTGGGGTTAAAAAGCCCAATGTTAAAAAGCCTTTAGTGGCCTATTTCAGAACAGAAAGAAAAATATATTCTCAGTTCACTTCTGCAGTTATATGTGGTGAAAGCGTTTAGTGGCGTATTTCAGTACAAAAATAAAAATATATTCGTCCCTTTTAGGGGTGTTTTAATTTGCTTTTAATTTATTTAGTTTAGCTAACAGTATGTGAGACAGAGAAGTGCCAGGCCCTGCACAGGGGAGTGGCAGAGGTCTAAATGGATCTGGCACAGGCACCGGTGGCAGCAGAGTAAGGGGGCGTGGCAGCAGTAGTCACAGCGAGAGGCCTGAGCTCCCGGTGTCATCCAATGGTCGTGTCTTGACCAGAAACCCAGCTGTTCTTGATTGGTGAACTCCGTCATCCACTTCATCCCAAGTGACATCAGACACCCTCAGCCAACAGTCGGTGGGTTCGTCAGACACAACTCTTAGTTGGCATGGCCCAGGAGCAGGCCTTCTGCCCTCACCTGTCCTCAACCTGCCTCTGTTCTTTTCTGTTCCCTCAGCCAGAGAAGTATTATATGCTGTGGGCTCAGCTCCACTATACAGCAAGGATGAGCTACTAGAAGACAGTCAGCAGCTACTGGCCAGCCAAGATGTGGAGGAGACACCTGCCGCTTCCTCCACTAGGCGGGCAAGTAGTGATAAGGAGAGTGGTGTGGGAGCTGGTGTTGCGAGTGGTCAGGCAGACATCAGTGACATGCAGACAGTACTCGATGATGAGGAAGCTGATCGCACTTGGAAGCCGGGTGCAGAAGGGGCTTCATCATCATCAGGAGAAGAGGGTGGCAGCTTGCCTGTGAGGCAGCGGCTGAGCCAGCAAGGTGGTAGCATGGCTGGGAGTCAGCAGGGTGCCCGGGGTAGACCACCTGCTTCGCAGCAGCCTACCTGCCCGGGAAGTAGTGGTGCAGGGGTTCACGGAAGCAGCAGCATTAGCAGTCAGTCAGTGCGGACTGTTAGGGGGAAAATCACCTATTCAGCGGTGTGGCAGTTTTTAGTGAAGCCATCGGAGGAGGTGAACGTGGCCATATGTAGAATCTGTGGGCAGAAGGTGAAGCGTGGCCAGGATGCCAATGATGGCACCATGGCCCTGTGTCAACATATGCAGTGTCACCATACAGTGGCCTGAGAGAACCGTGGCTCCGATCTGGTGGTCCAGCCTGCTGCATCACCCAGTGGCACGCACCTAGTTTCAGGTAGTCAATGCTCCACCACCTCAGCCAAAGGGAGCTGTCTGTCCTTCCCATCATCTGCTGGTCCTGATGCTCCTACTTTTCACCCTCCTACTCCTCGTTAGTCATTCCGCCAGCAATCGTTCACCGAAGTGATTGCCAAGAGACAACAGTATGCGTGCACTCATTCAATGGCGCAGAAGCTGAATGTGCTCCTGTCCAAGTTGCTGGTGCTGCAGTCCCTCCCTTTCCGAGTGATGGACTCTGCACCTTACAGAGAACTGATGGCTTGTGCCGAGCCAAGGTGGAGAGTCCCAAGCTGTCATTTCTTTGAGAAAAGGCAGTACCAGCCCTGCACAAATATGTAGAACAGAAGGTGGGCCAGTCCTTGAGCCTGTCGGTGTCTGCCAAAGTGCACGGCAGCGCCAACGTGTGGAGCTGTAACTACGGTCAGGGACAATACATGTCCTTTACGGCCCACTGGGTGAATGTGGTTCCTGCACAGCCACACCAGCAACTTGGCCAGGTCACTCCGCTTCTGCCTTCACATTGTCACTCCGTTGTTCCTGCGACAATGTACGCCTTTGCCTCCTCATCCTTCACCGTGTCCTCAGCCTCCACTGCAGGGAGAAGTCACAGTGCCCCTCCAGCATACCACATGTGCAGGGCACGGCGGTGTCACACAGTTCTGCACCTGGTTTGCCTTGGCGAACGGAGTCACACAGGGGAGGAACTGCTCCGCGTCCTTCATAAAGAAATCGAATCCTGGCTTTCTCAGCGACAACTGAAAATCGGAACCATAGTGACTGACAACAGGTAGAAGATGGTGTCGGCTCTGAGTCAAGGAGGCCTGAGCCATGCGCCCTGCATGGTACACGTGTTCAATCTGGTTGTCAAGCGGTTTCTGAAGTCTTCCACCCATCTGCAAGACATCCTAAAAATAACCAGGAAACTTTGCGTGCACTTCAGCCACTCGTACAACGCAAAGGACACCCTCCTTGAGCTGCAGCGGCAGAACCGCATCCCCCAACATCGGCTGATATGTGATGTTTCCACCCGTTGGAATTACACCCTCCATATGTTGGACTGACTATACGAACAGAGAAAGGCCATCAACGATTTCTTATTAGGTAGCAGCAAAACGAACAATGAAAAGGTGCTCACCCTCAATGGTTTCACCCCAAAAAAACTGAAACTAATACTAGGTAGACAAAACTATAGGGGGCACACTTAGCATATGGGTGCAGACTGTATCCTCAATGCTAAGTGTGCCCCCTATAGTTTTGTCTACCTAATAAACGATTTCTTGATGATCCAAGCGGACAGGAGTACTCCCCTTTGTAACTTCGATCTCTGCCAGTGGCAGCTCATGCGTGACACCTGCCGTTTGCTCAGGCCCTTTGAGGATGCCACGTTATTTTTCAGTCGCCTGGAGTACGAGATGAACGACGTCATTCCACTGCTTCATGTCCTGAAACAGATGGTGGTAACAATGGCTGGTCATGGGACGAGACGTGGCGCCTAGATCTCACGGCCACATGAGCCCTGTGGGAGAGGAGGAGCAGGAGACGCCAGAGGAGCTACAGGGCGATGAGTAAGACGAGACAGAGGACCCAGACTCATCTTGGCAGTATGCAGTGGAGATGGAGGTAGGGAGTCCCTCCGAGTCACTTGCACAAATGGCCCTATGCATGCTCACTTGCTTGCGTAGTGACAGCCGAATTGTCACCATTCGACAGAGCGATGACTTCTGGCTCTCCACCTTGTTGGACCCTCGCTACCGGTCCAAAATGGGGGCCTTTTTTTACACCCACTGAGAGGGAGGACAAACTTAATTACTACAGAGACATCATATGTAGTCAGTTGGCCGCTGCCTATCTGCGCCATCGTCCATCCACTCGCAGGTCTGACTGTGGGGGCCTTCTGCGCTCACGTTCCACTGCCATGGCTGCTGGGGAGTGGTGGGGTGGCAGGAGCAGTACCAGCTCCATCAGCAGCAGCCTGAGTCTACAGTCGCTGATGAGCGGCTTTCTTCACCAGCATACTGAAGAAACTACTCACCGGCAGTAGCAAGTAGACCTTCAGCAGGACCTGAACCAGCTGGTGGTGCCCTGGAAAAGCTGTCCTGCCCGGCCAGTAGTATAGCATCACAGCAGGTCTTTAGTGGGGTGGGGGCCATAGTTAACCCAAGAAGAGCTCGCCTGTCCACCAAAAATGTGGAGAGACTGATCTTTGTCAAGATGAATCAGTCCTGGATCAGCCAGGATTTCCACCCACCAATACCTGATGCATCTGATTAGAGACTAGTTACTTCTGGCTGCCTGACTCAGCTACTACTCTGATGCTGCCACCCACCTGATGCCACACATCTGATGCCAAGTGCTCCTTCTTTCACCAAACTTCATCAGCGGGTAATGGTATTGCCACCCACCTCTCTACTCTGTCAAAGGGTCACTTTGTGGTCTCCTGATGATGCTGCTGCCATCTCCACACTATGTCACCTTGCCACTCTGGTCTCCTCCCGATGCTGCTGCTGCCGCCACCTCCAGACTCTGTCACTGTGCCACTCAGTGGCCTCCTCATATTGCTGCCAACTCCAGACTCTGTCATTGTGCCACTCAGTGGCCTCCTCATACTGCTGCCAACTCCAGACTCTGTCATTGTGCCACTCGGTGGCCTTCTCCTGATGATGCTACTGCTGCTGCCGTCACATCCAGATTCTGTCATTGTGCCACTCTGTGGTCTCCTGATGCTGTTGCTGCCACCTCCACACTGTCATTGTGCCACTCGATGGCCTCCTGATGCTGCCGCCACCTCCAGACTCTGTCATTGGGCCACTCTTTGGTCTCCTGATGCTGCTTCCACCTCACCACTTTGTCATTGTGCCACTCTGTGGACTTCTCATGCTGTTCCCTCCCTCCCCACTTCATGACTGGGCCACTATTTTGCCTTTTGGACTGGCTGGCATTATCATTTATTTGAAACTTCTTCTGATCTGTCAGAAGGAAGGAAAAATGAGACGCACAACGGATCCTGTCTGTGTAGCAGCTGTAAGGCCTGTATGGTCCCATCAGAATTGGCTTATGATTTAGTATTTAAAAGCAAGAGTGGGTAGAAAACACAGAAGATATGCAAATATTCCATTCATGTGTCATCTCTGTTTTAGGCCTCATGCACACGACCGTTGGTGTTTTGCGGTCCGCAAACCGCGGAAGCTGCTCCGCGGGGAACGGAATGCGGCCCATTGTAGAAATGCCTATTCTTGTCCGCAAAACGGACAAGAATAGGACATGTTCTATTTTTTTTGTGGAGGCACAGAACGGAGCAACGGATGCGGACAGCACACGAAGTGCTGTCTGCATCTTTGGCGGCCCCATTGAAGTGAATGGGTCCTCGCCCAAGCCGCAAAATATGCGGCTCGGACGCGGACCACAACAACGGCCGTGTGCATGAGGTCTTAGATCCACATCTGTTTTTTTGGGCATTAGCAATACTGATGGATTATTGAGCAAATGCTGACTGAGTGAAGGTTTATGCGCCACAGACAGGATCCGTTTTTTGTAGGTTATTGTTCTGACGGATCAATAACAAAATAATTAGTGACGTCAACACAAACTTACTGCTGACACCCTCTCCACTCTGTCGGGGGCTCTATTTGTATAAGCGTTTAATAGAACAGGTTCTGTAGATATCTATGTGGAATTAGCTGACAATGGTGTAAAAGGAGTGCTCTTCTTCTTGGTGCTAATATCGACCTGTAAGGCTGAGTTCATACTTGAGTTATTTGGTCAGTTTTGGCCCCGTGACTGCCCAAATAAGTGAACTGTGCAGTGATTCTAAGAGCGACACCTGTCATCTGCATGTCATACGGACTAACAGTATTATTTCACTACCACAGCAGACTCCCTATGTGTATTACTGCAAGGCACAGTGTTCTACACCACAATAAAGGCTCTCTGCAGCCAGGAAATAGCCGTTTTTTAACGAGATTCCCCGCAAATAAATTTGGTTTCAAGCAAATTTTTCTGGAAAATTTGGCGAATCGGCCGAATCAAATTTTTTAAAAATTCGCTCATCTTTACCTTTGACCTTTAATGTTGCCATTACTGCAGGAACCTGAACTTGACGACAGTCTTTGTTGATGATGTTTTTCGTGTTTCGTTTTTTACATGCACTGTAAAAGTCCATTTATTTCAGTAATGCAAATTAAAAGGAATTGCATTAATGCAGCTTAAAATTAGAATTTTGTGAACAGGTTCAATATTCCAGGCTCAAAGTGTCACACTCTAGTCAGATAATTAATCCATACTCCCTGAGCAAAGGGTACCTGAGATTGTGACTTTGGGGTTTCATGAGCTGTAAGCCATAATCATCCAAATTATAACAAATAAAGGCTTGAAATATCTCGCTTTGCATGTAATGAGTCTATCTCATATATTAGTTTCACCTTTTAAGTTGCATTACTGAAATAAATGAACTTTGCACAATATTCTTATTTTTCGAGTTTCATCTACCGGTATATAAGGGTACTTTGGATAACGTGTAGCTTTACATCATTAGAACAGCCAGTGTCTATGGTGGCAAACTGTGCCCCTTCATCAAAGGCTATGTACACCTTTGGAGTCCCATTTTTTTTTTATGATTGCATTTAACTTATTAAATCATATTTTCAATTGGCCTTTATTATAATGTCACTTTCACTTTGTTGCGGTCATCTAATAACCCTTGTCAATAAACTACTGAGAGGTAGATCAGATCAGACCCCCCCTCCCCTCAAGCTCCATCAGCCTCAGATCAGACCCCTCAGCCTACATCAGCCTCAGAGCAGAAACTCCCCCCAAGCCCCATCACCCCATCAGCCTCAGAGCAGAAACTCCCCCCCCCCCAAGCCCCCATCACCCCATCAGCCTCAGAGCAGAAACTCCCCCCCCCCCCAAGCCCCCATCACCCCATCAGCCTCAGAGCAGAAACTCCCCCCCAAGCCCCCATCACCCCATCAGCCTCGGATCGGCTCCCCATCAAACCTTAGATCTGACATAATAATAATAAACTTACCTCGCTTGCTCTGGATGGCGCTGCAGATCCATGACTCACCGCTTCCCTCATCACTTCTTTCGGGTTCTGCTTTGTACTGTGACCTGACAGCGCCATAGTGTGCACCACGTCCTGCTGCTGTGCGCGGTCAGGTCATAGTGCACAGTGGGACATGGAAGCAGACCAGGGAGAGGTGAGTAGAGCCAGTGCAGCGCTGCCCTCCCGCATGCTGATGACCGCTTCCATAATGGATGCGGTCATTAGTATTTGGACAATAAGATGCATTGCCACTTTTCCCTCACTTTTGGGGGGAAAAATGGGTCATAATCCAAAAAATACAGTGTATGTTGGTAAGGGAGCGTTCTCATCTCATCTCATCTGACCCGTCAGAAGAACAGAATGATAAAGAGAAAAAAACATCCTGTAAAAAAAAAAAATGGATCCAGTACATCTGTTTGAGCCGTTTCCTGTCTGAGATCCGTTTTTTTTAGACGGAAACAAAAGTCCTGCATGCAGGATGGATGAGAAGAGCGGAAAAATAACGGTAATGTATAGGCAGATGGAATGGAGTATGACTACAGGATCAGGGGACACAGGCCCAGATTTACTAATCCTGTAGATGGCGTAAAGCTGGACGATAAATGTGGGGTGCAGGGATAGCCGCCTTTCACTGACTCTATATTCACTATTGGTTGGCTTACTTTGAGACTGATGTTTACGCCAAAATGTTGACGCTAAATGGTGCGTCTTAGGCCATGTACCTTTCATACAAAGCTCCACCCACTTTCCGCTAAGCCATGCCCCATTTGAGCAGGTTGGAAAAAAGTGTAGAATCCCTTGATGCGCCAAACTGCACCAGTTTGCGAGATCTTTGGCCCAGACACATTAGTAAACCAGTACCACAGGGTATGTATGTAGTCTGTTACTATGGAGACACATAGGTCTGTATAGGAGATTTTTAGGTAGACTATTTGCAAAGCGGCTTCCCTCTTCAGTGCAGATGCAGTGGAAGGACAAAAAGGTTGCGAATGTGGATGAAGCCATGTCTTGTGATTAACTCTTTGTTGCTCTTTTTGTATGTTGCAGCTGTAATTGGTGCTGGAATTGGGGGCTCAGCAGTCACATACTTTCTTCACCAGCAGTTTGGACCCCAAGTGCAGATTGATGTATATGAGGCCGACCGTGTTGGCGGGCGATTGGCCACCCTAACTGTGAACAGCCAGCAGTATGAGTGTGGCAGCCCATCAATGCACTCATTAAACTTGCACATGCAGGATTTCGTCAAGCTGTTGGGTGAGTATGTATGTGCGTATACCTAATGCTTATTATACGTTTTAAATTTGGCGCTGTTTCCTTGTCTCCTAAATCTGTTAGCAGCAGCTTACCTTCTCCAGGAGAAGAGGATTGAGCTTGTTGGACTCTAACATGCCCAATTCCTCATTCAGTTTAGATAGGTGGAGGTCTGAGTGATGATGGTGGCTCAGTGGTTAGCACTGGTGTCTAAGGGTACTTTCACACTAGCGTTATTCTTTTCCGGTATTGAGTTCCGTCCTAGGAGCTCAATACCGGAAAAAATCAGTTTAACCACCTCCCGTCACGTAACGCCGAAAGGCGTGCGGGAGGTGGCTCTCTCAGGTCTCGATAACGCCTATCGGCGTCATCCCGCGAGACCTGAGATTTCATGTGAACATGCGCGCGCGCGCGTTCACTGCAGCCCGACAGGTAAGAACTTAATCCACAGCCTGCCGGCGCTGATCATGGGCTGGCAGGCTGTAGATGTCAGTTAATCGGACAAGAATAGGACATGTTCTATATTTTTGCGGATCCGCAATTCCGGATCCGAGCGGGACGAAGTCTGTTCCCATAGAAATGAATGGGTCCGCAATTCCGTTCTGCAAAATGTGGAACAGAATTGCGGACGTGTGAATGGGGCCTAAGGGTCCCTTATCACCGCCAGTTAGTTAGCTACTAGTTAGGTAGCTAGCGCCCAGCCCACCGCACCGCAGTCACTGATTTTGGCAGAGATTTTTTCATCCACATTGATCGCCGCGAATGAAAAAATCTGTGCCGTTCATTTTTTCTTTCAGCCCATAGGCTGAACGGAAAAAAAAATCTCATTACCTGTATGCTGAATATAAGGAGAATAGCAGAAACTCCTAATGCTGGCCATACGTGTAATGATTGCGGAGACCCTCAAATGCCAGGGCAGTACAAACACCTCACATGTGACCCCATTTCAGAAAGAAGACACCCCAAGGTATTCTCTGAGGGGCATATTGAGTCCATGAAAGATTGAACTTTTTGTCACAAGTTAGCGGAAAGGGAAACTTTGTGAGAAAAAACTAAAAAAATTAATTACCGCTAACTTGTGCCAAAAAAAAAAATCTTCTATGAACTCGCCATGACCCTCACGGAATACCTTGGGGTGTCTTCTTTCCGAAATGGGGTCACTTGTGAGGTATTTATACTGTCCTGACATTTTAGGGGCCCCTAAAGCGTGAGAAGAAGTCTGGAATCCAAATGCGTAAAAATGCCCTGTGAAATCCTAAAGGTACTCATTGGAATTCGGGCCCCTTTGCGCATCTTGGCTGCAATAAATTGTGTCACACATGTGGTATTGCCGTACTCAGGAGAAGTAGGGCAATGTGTTTTGGGGTGTATTTTTACATATACCCATACTGTGTGTGAGAAATATCTCTGTAATCGACAACTTTTTCCATTTTTTTATACAAAGTTGTCAATTTACAGAGATATTTCTCACACACAGTATGGGCATATGTAAAAATAAACCCCAAAACACATTGCCCTACTTCTCCTGAGTAGGGCGATACCACATGAGTGACACTTTTTTGCAGCCTGGGTGCGTAAAGGGGCGTAAAGTCCGAGTACCTTTAGGTTTTACATGGCGGCTCACAATTTAGCCCCGCCCAAAATGCCAGAACAGTAAACACACCCCACAAGCGACCCCATTTCGGAAAGTAGACACCCCAAGGTATTCAATGAGGGGCATAGTGAGTCCGTGGGAGATTTTTTTTTTTCTTGCCAGAAGTTAGCAGAAATGGAAACCTCCGCGAATACTTTGGGGTGTCTTCTTTCTAAAATGGTGTCATTTGGGGGGTATTTATACTATCCTGACATTCTAGCACCTGAAGAAACATGACAGGTGCTCAGAAAGTCAGAGCTGCTTCAAAATGCAGAAATTCACTTTTTTGTACCATAATTTGTAAACGCTATAATTTTTACCCAAACCAATAAATATACACTTATAGCATATTTTTTTTTTATCAAAGACATGTAGAACAATAAATTTAGATTAAAATGTATATAGAAATGTAGTTTTTTAAAAAAAAAATTACAACAGAAAGTGAAAAATGTCATTTTTTTTGCAAAAACTTCGGTCATTTTTGATTAATATCAAAAAAAGTTAAAATGTCAGCAGCAATGAAATACCACCAAATGAAAGCTCTATTAGTGAGAAGAAAAGGAGGTAAAATTCATTTGGGTGGTAAGTTGTATGACCGAGCAATAAACCGTTAGGCCTCTTTCACACGGGCGTCATGTTTGACGCCCGGATAAGAGGCGGGTGCGTTGCGGGAATATGCGCATTTTTCCCGCGCGGGTGCAAACGTTTGCAACACGTTTTGCACACGCGTGAGAAAAAACGCCATGTTTGGTACCCAACCCGAAGCCGGACTTCATCACTGAAGTCCGGTTTCGGGTCTACTGGAGAATTGATTATTTCCCCTTATAACATGGTTATAAAGGGAAATAATAGCATTCTTAATAAAGAATGCATAGTAAAATGAAGAGGAAGGGGATAAAAATAATAAAGTTAACTTACCTTAGCCACTTGATCGCGTAGTTGAGATCTGTCCTCTCTTTCCCTGCATCAGCTAAGATCTACAGGACCTGTGATGACGTCACATCACATGGTCCAATCACATGGTCCATCTTACCATGGTGATGGACCATGTGATTGGACCATGAGATGTGACGTCATCACAGGTCCTTTAGTTGTTAACTGATGCTGGGAAAGAGGACAGATTGCAACTACGCGATCAAGTGGCTAAGGTAACTTAACTTTTATTATTTTTAACCCCTTCCTCTTCATTTAACAATGCATTCTTTATTAAGAATGCTATTATTTCCCCTTATAACCATGTTATAAGGGGAAATAATAGAGATTGGGTCCCGTTGCTAAGCAACAATGCGGGAAAATCGCAACGCATCCGCACTTGCTTGCGGATGCTTGTGATTTTCCCGCAGCCCCATTCACTTCTATGGGGCCTGCGTTGCGTGAAAAACGCAGAATATAGAACATGCTGCGATTTTCACGCAACGCAGAAGTGATGCGTGAAAATCACCGCTCATGTGCACAGCCCCATAGAAATGAATGGGTCCGGATTCAGTGCGGGTGCAATGCGTCCTCCTCACGCATTGCACCCGCGCGGAAAACTCGCCCGTGTGAAAGGGGCCTTAGAGTTGTGAAGTGCCGATTTGTAAAAAAGGGCCTGGTCACTAGGGGGGTATAAACCTGTGGTCCTTAAGTGGTTAATCCTAATGCATTCTAAATAGGGAGCATTCTGTTCAGGATGCATCAGTTCTGTCCCTTTTACGTTTTTTGGCCAGAGAAAATACCGCAGCATGCTGCGGTATTTTCTCCGTCCAAAATTCCGGAACACTTGCTGCAATGCCAGATCCAGCATTAATTTCCATTAAAATGTATTAGTGCCGGATCCGGCATTAAAATTACTGCATTGATGGATCCGGTCTGTGCATGCGCAGACCTTTAAAAATGTGAAAAAGATAATTACCGGATCCGTTTTTCTGGATGACAACCAGAGATGGATCCGGTATTGCAATGCATTTGTGAGACTGATCTGCCTGCCGGGATCCAGCAATGCAAGTGTGAAAGTACGCTTACAGTGCTGGGGTCCTAGGTTTGAATCCAACCAAGGACAACATCTGCATGGCGTTTGTAGGTTCTCCCCGTGTTTGTGTGGGTTTCCTCCAGGTTCTCCGGTTTCCTCCCACACTCCAAAGGCATACTGATAGGGAACTTAGATTGTGAGCTCCACTGGCTACAGCAAGCAATGATAATGTCTGTAAAGCGCTGGTGAATATGTCAGCGCTATATAAATGAGTAAAATACATAAATAAACGAGACCCCCACCAATCTGTAGAACGAGGGGAGAGAAGCACAAGCATATCACGCTCCCTCCCTTCATTGCAGAGGACAGAGTTGAGACCAGCCCATAGACTTTCTATGGAGTCCATCTGGGCGCACTTCTCTCCCCTCAGTCTAAGGCCTCATGCACACGAACGTGTGCACCCCGTGCCCGTATTGTGGACCGCATTTGCGGATCTGCAATACACGGGCACCATTCCGTGGCCATTCCGCATAACGGATGCGGACTTATTCATTTCAATGGGTCCGCAAATCCGGAGATGCGTAACGGTGCGGAATGGAATGACGGAACACTACGGAAGCACTACGGAGTGCTTCCGCGGGGTTCCGTTCCGTACTTCCGTCCCGCAAAAAGATAGAACATGTCCTATCTTTTTGCGGAACGGGCAGATCGCGGACCCATTCAAGTGAATGGGTCCGCGATCCGCTGCGGCTGCCCCACGGCTGGTGCCCGAGCATTGCGGGCCGCAATTTGCGGCCCGCAATACGGGCACGGGGTGCACACGTTCGTGTGCATGAGGCCTAAAGATCGGTGGTGGTCGCAGCACTCAGACCCCCCACTGACCAAAACTTTTGATATTTCTCTATGATATATTAAGTGTTTTGAAAATGTAACGACCCTAAATACTAATGTTTGCTCACTTTGGCCAGACTTTCTGCATGTTAAATGAAACATCAGATCTACAGCAATTTTTTGTTATAGAACACGTGGCAATGGCTTATAAATACATTTGGTGCCCAAGCTTTATGAATAAGAAATAGGCGGCATTTGCCGATCCAGAAAACCAACAAAACCCTGTCTGTGAAGTTCTGTAGATGTGCCCTGCTGCCTTCTACCAGTAATCTTCCCAGACTACAGGTTTTCACACATTTTTTTCATCCATGGCGCTATAGTAACCATTTTTTTTCCATGATAAGGACTAAAGCACCGTAAAGAGGTGGCGGGGAAGAGTGCTATCTTCAATGAAGAGCATTTGGTTCTGGAGGAGACAGATTGGTACCTCTTAAATCTTTTCCGACTCTGGTGGCACTATGGAATCAGTTTCCTGAGACTGCAGATGTGGGTGGAAGAAGCCATGGAAAAATTTATGAGGTTAGTATTTGGTATAATGTGTGTCTATATTTTTGTAGGAAAAACATGGAAATCTACCATTATGTGTAATGCACTTGACTCAGCACGATAACCGTCTGGGTTAGGCCTCATGCACACGACCGTATGTGTTTTGCGGTCCGCAAATTGACGTTCCGTGTGGCATCCGTTTTTTTTTGCGGATCCGTTATTTTTGCGGATCCATTATAACAATGCCTATCCTTGTCCGCAAACTAGAAAAAAATAGGACATGCTCTATTTTTTTGCGGAACGGAAAAACGAACATACGGAAACGGAATGCACACAGAGTACCTTCCGTTTTTTTTGCGGACCCATTGAAATGAATGGTTCCACATTTGGTCCGCAAAAAAACGGAACGGACACGGAAAGAAAATACGTTCGTGTGCATGAGCCCTAAATGTGAGGGAGAGAAAGCATTAAATGGCCCAGGCATTAAAAAACTTTTACCGTTCCAAGCTTCCCTAAAGAGAATGCGTCACTGAAGATTTTATTTTCTTTTTTTTTTTTTTTACCAGTGACAAATATTCTTTTTTTATAATCTTTTTATATTTTCAGATTGAATTTTTTTAAATTTTATTTCCTGAACTTGATTATGGGGGCGGCAATCTTGCCTGAGCTGTTCTAAACAGCACTGAGAAAGCATTAAGAAAATTGCTTTACGGCAGCCCCATGGGCCAGTGACACAGTGGTCAGGAGGGGACTTCTGACTTCTATGGGAGAGTTTTCTAGACGTGTTTTATGACTTGTTCAGAAGGGAGTAGATAAGCTTTAACCATAGCTTTCACCTATTGTGAATGTTGGATCCTGTGTTATCTATATATAGGTGATATCTGTCATTCTTATTCTGCAGATAACTTCAGTAAAGGGATCTGTACAGACCAAGAAGGGGTTCCCTATTATTAGGCTTAGTGACCATTGTAAAAACTGCAGGATATTTTTTTTTTCAATCGATATTGAGCTGGAAAATTTAAAATAACATCACCAAAAGTTATTTAAATATATGTTTAAGGCTACTTTCACATTAGCGTTTTTTGCGGATCCATCATGAATCTGCAAAAACGCTCCCGTTACCATAATACAACTGCATGAATGGAAACGTCATGAATGGATCCGGTTGTATTATGTCTTCTATAACCATGACGGATCCGTCATAAACATCATTGAAAGTCAATAGGGGACCGCTCCGTTTTCTACTGTGTCAGAGAAAACGGATCCGTCCCCATTGACTTACATTGTGTGTTAGGAAGAATCCGTTTTCCTCCGCACCACATAACGGACAGAAAAACGCTGCTTGCAGCGTTACTCTGTCCGCGATGGGAGCGCAACCGCACGGAATGCATTTTGGTGCATTCCGTTTCGTTCAGTTCAGTTTTGTCCTCATTGACAAAAAGCGTTTTCTTCTGCTATTGAGATCCCATGATGAATCTCAATGGCGGGATTGAAAACGCTAGTGTGAAAGTAGCCTAACATAAAAAATGATTTAAACAATAGGTCATTTTGTGATGGCACATTCCCTTAAAACCCCCTTTCCCCTATAGGACAATATTGTGTTAAAAATTTTAATTACCATGTCTTGTATTGGAAAACAGGAAATAAAATTCTTTGGGGGTTAAGCTGAAAAAAAAAAAAAGGATTTTTGGGTTTTAATATTACGGTGTTCACTATGCACTAAAAAGGACATGACATCCTTATTCTGCTGCTCAATACGAATATGGCGATACCAACTCTTATATATTTTTTTTGTTTTACTACCTTTAAAAAAAAAAAAATTCTTTGCATTGCCATAACTTTTTTATATTTCTGTCCACAGAGATGTATGAGGGCTTGTTTTTTTTTTTTTTTTTTTTGGAGGGGACAAGATGACTGAAATACGGCGAATCGTGTGTTTTTAATTTTTTTTTTCCATTACGACATTTTCCACACAGGAAATTAAAAAAAAATATTTTAATAGTTCAGACATTTTCAGAAGTGGTGATACCTGATATGTTTATTTTTTTACTGTTTATATATTTTTATATGTAAAATTGGGAAGGGGGCTGATTTAAACTTTTAATATTTGTGTTTTTTTTTTAAAACTTATTCCTACTTTTTTAACTTTAACTTTTAGCCCCCTTAGAGGGCTAGAACCTGGGATCTTTTGATCTCTTGTCCTATTCACCCTAATAGAGATGTGTGGAACAACTAGGTAACGTGGAGGGACAGGAGACAGATTACAGCTTTTTCTCCTGTCCCTGCATGGGTTTAGATATTAACCTTTCATGTCATCTCCCTCCATATCAATCACAGCGCATACTTCCTATCTTGTTGTCATATATGATCAGGGTCTTTTTTTTAAATATATATATACAAGGAGTGAGAAGCAGCTTGCACATCTAATCAGTCCTCCACATCTCCTCCTCCACATCTAATTAGCTGTTTTAATCCGTCAGATGCTTTGGTCAATACAAACCAAGGCACCTAAGTAGTTTTACTTTTCTCTATATACAAAGTTTTATTTTTTTCTATTTATCTCACCGACCAAAACAGAATAAAAATCTATCAAAATATTGCTAATGAAAACTACAAATTGTCCTGCAAATATCAAGCCCTCCCACAGTCATGCTGATGAAAAAATAAAAATGTTATGGTTCTTGGAATGAAGCAAATAATTTTGTTGAAAAAAAATAATGAATTTATGGTGCAAGTAGTAGAACATAAGAAAACTTTATCAATTTGGTTTCATTGTAATCATAGAATAAAGTTATCACCTAATTTATACCACACCTTGAATGCTGTGAACATAAATCCCCCCCAAATTAATTAAAGTTATTTAGTACATTATATATGGTTCCTATAGATTACAACCCATCCTTCAAAATTTAAGGACTGATGGAGATAAATTGAGCAACAAAAAACAAACTTACGAGTACTGGAAAACAGAGGGGGAAAAATGTTCCCGATCCTTAAAGAAGAATGCCCACAACAATTTTTATTCTCTGACCTGTTAGAAAGGTACATGATGTAATCTATAGTGAAGGTAATTTTCTTGCCAGTGACTGTATTTGTGAGTTATAACCTCCCTTCTGCTTCTCACCTGTGTCATGTGACCAGCAATCAGACTCTCCAACTGACACAGCATCTTATGTGTTAACAGGAAGTCAGCTTCTCTATGTATTCCTATGGGATCCTCACTCCCAGTCTCATAGGAATGAATAGAGAAGTAACTGATTTCCTGTCCTGTGTTGGTTGGGAATCAGAATGCTGGTCACATGACACAGCTGAGGATCAGAAAGGAGGTTATAACTCACAAATACAGTGACTGGTAAGAAAATTACCTTCACTACCATTTACATCATGTACATTTCTAACAGGTCACAGAATAAACATTTTTGTGGGATTTCTACTTTGAGGCTAAAATGAGTTTTGTCACTAAGGGGTTACAGTGCACTTAACCTGACTTGTGTGACAACTCTATTTGAGACAGATTCAAAATCTACAATAAAAAGTGACATTTTCAGTTTTTCCCCCCGAATTTTAATGTGACTATTAGGGGGTAACTTGTGATCCCCAGCTTTAGGATACTATTACACATTCTTTAGCAACAGCAGGTACTTCTTACGGTCTCCCCCCAATTAAGTGTGTTAAAGGGGTCGTCCGATTAAGGAAACCCATCTTTACCTTATTAGTGCATCAATAGAAGGAAGTTTGGAAATTCATCCATTAAATCATGTAGAGCGTGTCTTTCTCTGGAAGAACTATCAAGCTCAGCCTTTTGATTTTAATGGGTACCATGTGATGCTTTATTTACCCTCTGGTGGGATTTGGTGCTGGATACTGGGGGTCTTAGTAGTGGGACAACCTGCCATCAGCTGACTTTTGGAGGAACCTTCTACAAATGAGGGTTGTAAACAAATTGACAATCCTTTTTAAGGTATAGTAATATATCTTGATTAGACAGCTCTAGACTGCCTTAGTGATGATATGTCTAGGGCTTTTCTGTCCCTATTGTGTGTAACGCCTTGTTTAGGACATTTTCATCCTTTTACAGTTCATACAGTTTTTGAAGCTTATAAAAAGCATATATAATGTGTTTTTTTGCAGAGTATATAAATATCAAGCTCATGAATACGCTTTCTCAACAATAGAAGGGCTCCTTCGTTCACTGGGAGGGGATCACTTTGTAAATATGACTCAGAGGTCGGTTGGGGAGTCATTGCAAAGCATTGGAGTGTCACAGCGATTCATTGATGATGTCATCAGTGCTGTAATGAAAGCCAGCTATGGGCAATCTATATCAATTCCAGCATTAGTGGGTAAGTTTAAATAATGTTTTGATCTCCGTCCCAGAAGGGGGATGCCGGTGCAGTCTCTCTCCCTCAGTATTTGGTGGGATGCTGTAAAAGGAGAGTGTGGGGGGGGGGGGGGGCAGCAGAGGGGAAACATATAAGATGATATGTTGGGAGAGACAACGATCAGGCAAAATAAATATTTTCGCCCAATCCTTTTGTTTTCCAGGGAGATAACCCACAACCAAAGGTGTCTGGCAACAGTTTTCTCCTCTTTTCCCATAAAATACGCATTTGGCTGAGCCGAACGTATTTGCAGATGGGGGAGAGGGCAGAGACAGCTATTGGCCGGATGATCCCTCAGCCGACAGCTGTTGAATGTGTGTGGCCAGCTTAAAGGGGTTCTCCAGGAATTGAAAATATTTAAATACATAAATATTAGTTTATTATAACTATTTTCCCAAATACTTTTCATTAGTTATAATGGCTCATTTTGTCTGGGGAGTAATCATTAGAGGAAATAAAATGGCCGCCGTCCTATTAGTACAGACAAAACCTGTCCTAATCACACAGGAGGACAAGTTACTTCACTACAATGAGCTGAAGAGCTGCCTCATCCTCCTCTCTGCTCTGCTTGTCAGGAATCATGATCCTGAATACAGGTGAGTCTCTGTGGGAATGGAGATGATGAGGAGACATGAAAGGAGGGTGAGGTGAGGCTAGTCAGCAGCAGCACTTGTATGCAGTCTCCATTACCACAGCCTGTCCTGTCCGTTCTTTCTGTACTGCATGTCTCCTCATGAACTAAATTCCCCAGAGATTCAACTAAAGTTCTTATCACCTGTATTCAGGATCATAAGTAAATTAACTTGTCCTCATGTGTGATCCTGACAGGTTTTGTGTGAACTGATGGGACAGCGGCCATTTTGCTTCCAATGTTGATTGCTCCCCAGACAAAATGAGCCATTAATAAAGTAATATTTAAGTATTTTAATTTTCTTAATTCCCGGAGACCCCTTTAACTCCTTGGATATATTTCTCTGGTTTAACGGGCGCTCTTTTTGACCAGCTCAGCTGCATCTTAACTTGTCCACTTCAACAAGGATCTGTTGTGAACTAACGAAATACTGTAATAGTTGGATCTGCTTTAGTTGCAAGTGAGGAGATGTATGTACGCTTCATTCTAGTTAAGCTGTCACATGTGCTCTTTCTCTTAGGCGTCATGTCTTTGGCTGGAGCTCAGGGAAACATGTGGTCTATAGAAGGTGGTAATAAGCTGGTTTGTTCAGGTCTGCTGAAGCTGTCAAAAGCTAATGTGATCCACGCGAGGGTGACGTCAGTGTCTCTACACAACGCAGGTATTTGGTTTTCACTAGCATCACCATGGTGCAACGTGTGTAACTCTTAAGAATTTTCATGAGTAGATTTGACTGTCCTTAGAGTCTGTCCCAGAATTGATTGGGCAGTGTCAGACTGTGTAGGGATATGCCCCATTAACAAACGGAATGATCACACTCGGTTAGCATTTTATGCAGGAGGAATCACAGAGAAACGCGTGATTCTCAGACTTACAAGTGTGCACCTGGCCTACATCTACAGGTAAGCCACTTTTAGACTTTATAGTAGAGTCCTGTTGGTGTCAGAGGAGCAGTTGTCACAGGGAGCAATGATCCCGGTGACAAGTGCACTTACAGGGAACTCAAAAGCAGCTAAAGACACCGGCCCACAAATAATGGAGTGGTGGTCATGCACGTGTTCTGTTCGCACAGGGGACTGATCTGGTGATCAGGCCCGCAGTGATCACACATTTATCTCCTATCCTGTGAATAGGTGATGCATTGCTATGGTGGAACCACACCTTTAACTTGTCTTCTCTATTGGGGTCAAAATTATAAAGTGTCAACTTTCAATCTACTAAAATGATTTGCTGATAGAAAAACATATCTGTTTTCTATTTTATATAATTGTTTCTTGACCAAAATTGAGCGATTAATCACTTGATTTATGAAATTAGCGCATTCTGTGAATAGAGAGAGATTCTTGTATGACTAAATATTAAAATGGTGAAGAAGCCGCTGACTGATCCTGTCCTACATGAAATCCGTCACTTTGTAGGCTGATGGCAGTTACATGGTGGGCCTCTCAGTAAAGATGCTAAAGAATTGGTCCCAATAAATGCAATCCAGAAGATGTGAAAAGACACCCAGAAATCCAAATAGAATTAAGGCTTGAGGAAAAAATCTAGGCCACATGGACATATGTACCCGTATTGAATAAAGAGAACTGTTAATTGTATCATTCAGTGCTGCAGCTTTTGGATTGCCTGTGTTTCGCCCAGACTTTCCAGTGTTATGCAATACTTTATAGTCTCCACCAGAGGGAGCCACAGCCTTGCAGTGTAAGGCTTGATGCCTTACGGTCCATGTATGTGCCGCAGTAAGATCTCTTGCGTTACTACTCGGTACATCAGGAACAAACATTTACTTACTAACATTTACTTTACTGTATTCAACAGTTCTCACCTTCACCTAAATGTATCACTAACATCATTTAGAAGTGTAGAAGTGATCATTTTGGAAATGCCTGACATTAGCCATGCACACATGGAACAGTTTTTACCCCCTATGATGTTCGTATGTCGTTATAGGGTGGATGAAAAGGGATAGTGTTGATGAGACAACCTCTGTCATTTCATAAATGTGGGGCTAGTAGATTATATCTAGTTGGGAAAGCTCTGCTGCGACTTATTCTTCCTGCATTTTTCACTGCTCCTTTTATTCTGATTCCTTCACAGAGAAGAAGCCCCTGTATGAAGTCCAGTATGAGCAGGAGGGAACTCTTGGTTCAGATTACTATGACTTGGTGATCGTGGCTGCCCCCTTGCACAAAGCTGGATACCCCATTTCGTTTCTGAACCTCCAGCCTTCTCTTCCTGAGCCCATGGGTTCTTACCATCGAGTAGTTACTTCCATTGTCCATGGCTACCTCAATTCCTCCTACTTTGGTTTTGTAGATCCCAAACTTTTTCCCTTTTCAAGTATCCTCTCCGTGGACACACCAGATGCTATATTCCATAGTTTAGAAAGTATATGCCCGGTTAATGTATCGGTTGGCTTTCGCCGCAAACCTCCTCAGGAAGCTGCAGTGTGGCGAGTGCTGTCTCAAAGACCTCTAGGCCGAAAGGAGCTAAAGACGCTGTTTAAGTCTTACTACTCTGTCCAAGTGATTGAGTGGCAAGCTTTTCCGAGCTATGCTACTGCTGGTTCTTCTAGGCCGTTGCCTCCCATTATTCTTCACGATGGTCTCTATTACCTTACTGGTGTAGAGTGGGCTGCTAGCTCTGTGGAGATGAGCACAGTTGCGGCCAAAAATGTGGCTCTTTTGGCTTTTAATCGCTGGTTTGAACTCAATGAGAAAATAGACCAGCCAGATCTAATGCACAAGCTGAAGACTGAACTGTAGGGCCACTGTCTTACAGCACAACCACTTGACTCTGTATCATGGCATTCAGCATTTAATACTGGCCTTTATGGAACAGCGTATCCTCTGTTCTGCAGCTGGATCTTCTGTGCTTGACCACTTTCTTATCAAATCTGGGTTGGGTTAGGATAAGATCTCACAATTGCCTGGAATAACTGGAAGTTATCAGTTTTCTGTACTGAGGATTACATCTCACATTGGATTGAGCGAACACTGTGATCTTTGCCCCTTTTTTGTTGCTCAACGTTTTTCACACTTTTTTTTTTACTGTATCAGCACTAGAATCGGTACAATATGAAACTGGATGGACACGTTGAGCACCTACTAATCGTGGGTTATCATGAGCCACTTAACAATACATAATCAAGGAGGAACCTCTCATAGGAGAATTACTGTGCATTTTAACTTATAATGACGTTATTTATGTGAATTTTGGGCTCAGGGCTACAGATAGGCCTGTAGCCATCGTCAGGAGAACTTTGGTCTGAGTTTGTAGATGGGATATCAAACAGAATGGCAATCCAATGAAGATGGATTGATTCAAGCTCAGCATGTAGAGCGTCCTGTAGGAAAGAGGTTAAATCATGTAAAGTTCACGTGCTTTCTAATGGTGATAATAAAAAAAAAAATTAAAACAAAGTCTTGTTCCGTTTTCACTTTGTATTATAGCCCTGTGTCTGTAGACCTGGACTACAGTGATTTGTGCACAAGCTGGTCCGTAGACCTGGACTACAGTGATTTGTGCACAAGCTGGTCCGTAGACCTGGACTACAGTGATTTGTGCACAAGCTGCTCCGTAGACCAGGACTACAGTGATTTGTGCACGAGCTGCTCCGTAGACCTGGACTACAGTGATTTGTGCACGAGCTGCTCCGTACACCTGGACTACAGTGATTTGTGCACATGCTGCTCCGTAGACCAGGACTACAGTGATTTGTGCACAAGCTGCTCCGTAGACCTGGACTACAGTGATTTGTGCACAAGCTGCTCCGTACACCTGGACTACAGTGATTTGTGCACATGCTGCTCCGTAGACCAGGACTACAGTGATTTGTGCACAAGCTGCTCCGTACACCTGGACTACAGTGATTTGTGCACAAGCTGCTCCGTACACCTGGACTACAGTGATTTGTGCACATGCTGCTCTGTAGACCTGGACTACAGTGATTTGTGCACATGCTGCTCTGTAGACCTGGACTACAGTGATTTGTGCACATGCTGCTCCGTAGACCAGGACTACAGTGATTTGTGCACAAGCTGCTCCGTACACCTGGACTACAGTGATTTGTGCACAAGCTGCTCCGTACACCTGGACTACAGTGATTTGTGCACAAGCTGCTCTGTACACCTGGACTACAGTGATTTGTGCACAAGCTGATCCGTACACCTGGACTACAGTGATTTGTGCACGAGCTGCTCCGTAGACCAGGACTACAGTGATTTGTGCACAAGCTGGTCCATAGACCTGGACTACAGTGATTTGTGCACGAGCTGTTCCGTACACCTGGACTACAGTGATTTGTGCACATGCTGCTCCGTAGACCAGGACTACAGTGATTTGTGCACAAGATGGTCCCACAATGTAACTTTTATGCAACATGCAACATTTTTAGCTAGAAAGAAATTTTGAGAAAGTTGAGCTATTGTGACATTTATACGGAGTAATTGGTAGTCAATTGGATGTTGTGGTAGCATTGTCATAGCAACAACCCATCCCTAGAGGAGAGCAAATCGATTCTACACAAATCAAATTTCAGTGAATCAGAAACTTTTTGTGGTTCTTCCCTCACATTTGTCTTCCCTCTAATTGGAGGCCACTAGGGATGAGCAAATCGACTTTGGAAGAAACATCCGAAGTCGATTCACATAAAACTTTGTTAGAATATGTACGGAGCGAGCTCCTATGTATTGGCTCCTATGAGCCGAAGTTATTACTTCGCGAAGTCTCATAAGACTTCGGTAATAACTTCAGAAATTAATTTTTACTGATAAAAACCTTTTTAGGCCAGTCTCATTTATCATTTTCTATGCCTGGTTTAGGCATAGAAAATGGTCTAAATGTAAGACAGTTAGGAAGGTGGCTTACATTTAGAAGCACCAGTGGATCCGCTAAGGTTATGTAGAGGTTGGCGCCTCTGCATAACTTCACCGATCCACCGCCAGCTATAGGGCTTATTAAGACCAGCGTCATTAATATATGTGCCCCTATATTTTTTTGCTCTATTATAAATTATATATATATATATGTAATTTTTTTATTTTTATTTATTTCCCTGCGGTAGTGGGTGGGAAGTGCACTAGAGAAGAAGCTGAGCAAGCCGTGTATAGTATTACATACTATTATATTGGATGACTGGATATAGGTGGAACTAATATTTATTCTAGGCTGACCATTGCTAGGTTGTCCTCTTTGTGCAATGCTTAGCAGCTCACTCTGTATCTGATTGTGTTAGGTCTCTGTATTAGGGGATTACTGCACAAAACCATTACACATGCAATACATGTATGGATGGATATTTGCTTCTGAAAATATTGTAGTGGGTTTAGCAACCTACATGTTGAAATGTTCTACTTGGCTTTTCTTCTATGGATATCAGGGATATGATGACATGATAAATTATTATTGGTAGCATAATGTTGTCGTGATTAGTCTTCGATAAAGTGTCAGAACTTTTTTTTTTTTCCATTTAAATACACGTACACAAGCCGTGCACGCGAACAGGTTTACAATCTCATGGTCTACTACCTGAGCAGTGCTTGAAACCAAGGGATCCTGTCCAGATGACTACTTTTAATTCCAGTCTGTCTCTGTGAATTGTCACCAGGACCGTTTCCTGTGCATGCGTTTATATACACACCGGAACATGAATATTCTTACTCCCAGTGCCAGACTCACTTTTATACAGTGAGAGCAATAATTAATTTGCGGGAAGCCTGGGTCAGCCGTGGTTTTGTGGAGCTTGCTCTGATGGATGAGGCTAGGACAATTTGAAACCTTAATCAAATTGTATGTACCTGCTTTTCACAACTTGAGAACAAACAGGATATACTGTATTTGCAAGGCGGTGTTTACATTTGCTTTTAAGGCTTTGTTAGGGGCTTCCGTCTTAGATTCCATTAAGAATATTGGACAAAGTAGTACTAATAAAATGATGGGCTCCATGAGGGAAACGGCGACGGTCCCCATTATACTAGATGGGATCTGTCAGGTGCCGTTCCCTCACTTAAAGGGGTTATCCATTATCGTACAACAGCCCCCCATGTGTCGGGCTCCTCAGAGGGAATATACTTACCCTTCTCCCCGCACTGCTCCTGGTCCCTGCACCGCCGCTGCTTCTTCTCCCCGTGCGTGGATCAAAACATCCGCTGTGTCAGGGGGAGCAGCCAATGGCAGGCGGGGACGAGCCTCTCTAGCGTCACCCACAATGCTAGGGAAGCTCTCCCGCCTGCCATTGGCTGTCCCCCCAACACCGGATGTTTTCATCCATGTACAGGGAGAAGCAGCAGCAGTGGTGCAGGGACCAGGACCGGTGCGGGGAGCGGGGTAAGTATATTCCCTCTGGGGGGCTGCTGTATGATGTTGGATAACCCCTTTAAAGGAAATATTAGTTCCATTATTTTCGTTGTTCTGCTGCCCATGTCAGACGAGGGAGTCGTGGAGTGATTGCCAGCGTCCAGTTTCTATTAGCAACCAGGCCGGAGCGCTGACTTCAGGAGTGCAGGCCAATTAGATGCAGATGATGTCATGCAGGTCACATGACTTATGGTGCATCATGTGACCTGCAGGGTGGGGAATGTAAACAGGCAACCGCTGGCCACAGTTGCATGTGATTTAATCTGTTTAGGCCTCACAAGCCTCATTATTATTCTCAGTTTTTTTTACTTTGGACTGAGTTTCTGGGCCTGCCTCAGACTAACAATTTTGCCATTGTGAATCCTGTTGTTTGACTTCTGCCTTAATCTTGACCCTGCCTCCGTTTGTGTTTGGACCTTGATGTGAACCTCTGTGTTTAACCTGGCTTGGTATCGTTACTCCTGCCTATTGATTTTGCTCTTTTTCTCCTGGTTTTGACCCGGTCCGCCCGTTTATTCCTCCTGGTTTGCTATTCTCACCTGTCATTTTAGGTGTCTGTCTGTCCTTACATTTCTATACCATAGGCCCCTGCACCTAGTCAGGAAGGGACCACTATCCAGTTGTGAGCTGTCATTTAGGACGGATTGTGCAAGTAGATAGGGACAGTGGTTTGGAAGGAGTTTAAGGACTGCACTGTACCCTACCGTGACATTGTTTTTGTATTATGGTCATGTGGAAGCCTCCTAAGATGACATAGTTATTATAGTACAGAGAAATCTTTCTAACTATTCTGATAAAAATAATTCAGGGACATTGCTTATTCAGGATAAGGATCATAAACTTTTTACACCACAGTCTCACTGGGGGAGATTTATTAAACTGCTGGTGTAAAGTAGAACTGGCTTCCATTACTGATAATACAACCATCTGCATGTTATGAACGGATCCGGTTGTATTATCTTTAACATTGCCAAGACTGATCTGTCATGAACTCCATTGAAAGTCAATGGGGGGTGGATCCGTTTTCTATTGTGGCAGAGAAAACGGATCTGTCCCCATTGACTTGCATTGTGTGGATCCGTCTTGCTCCGCATCCCAGGACGGAAAGCAAACTACAGCATGCTGCTGTCTGCTCTCCAGTATGAGAACGGAACGGATTGCATTTAGGAGCATTCCATTCTGTTCAGTTTAGTTTTGTCCCCATTAAATGGGGACAAAACTGAAGCGTTTTTTTTCCAAGTATGAGCCCCTATGGCGGATCTCAATACCGGAAAACTAAAACGCTAGTGTTAAAGTAGCCTTAGTTGCCCATAGTTGACCAATCAGATTCCATCTTTCATTTTCCAAAGGAGCTATGAAAAATATGAGGTGGAATCTGATTGGTTGCTATGGGCAACTAAGCCAGTTCTACTTTACACCAGTTTGATAAATGACCCCACTGAGTTATAAAAGCGGGAGCGCTGTCCTAAGTAAGGCTTGGCCATACCCTGCGACTTGAAGTTGTATGTATGCTACATACTTTTATTATTCTGTTTTGTCGTCTGAAACGAATATTGCAGAATTTCTAATATAACCTACCTATTAACTACTAGGTGAAATAACATGGTGGAGTTACACAGGGCAGATTCAGGAATCGCTGGCACTGTCCCATTCATCTGAGTAGGGATTTTAGAAATCTATGAAAATTCTGCAGGAATATCCCATGCATGGAATGAATTTTTTAGTAGCAGGAAATTTCTGCAGATTTGCCATTTTTGGAACTGGTGTACAACTTATGTCTCTTTTTGCATATTGCATGACAGGCAAGTAATAGTAACAGTTAATGTGAGCTGTTCTCACCCTTTGATGTTTGCCTCCGTGACATAGAACAATATAGCAGGGTTTTAGAAACAATGCTATCAAAGCAAGTGAATAATCTGCTACACGTTGTGAGTGCTGATAGCTAGATCCGGAAAAAAACTCCTTATATTTGCCATGTCACATATCTGATTGCATACATAAGGTTTCTACTCATTTTTTCCAAAAAATATAATGTATGCGATATACATATATATTTACAACAATCAACCATAAGTGAATAACGTTAGCTTGTGGCAGTGGCAACTCTCAAGGGTTTCGACATGTAAGGCTACTTTCACACTGCTGTTTCTGGGTCCGCTTGTGAGATCCGTTTCAGGGCTCTTACAAGTGTCCCAAAACGGACCAGTTTAGCCTCAATGCATTCTGAATGGATAAGGATCTGCTCAGAATGCATCAGTTTGGCTCCCTTCCGCTTCCATTCCGCTCTGGAGGCGGACAACAAAACGCTGCTTGCAGCGTTTTGGTGTCCGTCTGATGATGCGGAGCCAAACGGATCCTGACACACAATGTAAGTCAATGAGGACGGATCTGTTTTCACTGACACAATATGGTGCGATTGAGAACAGATCCGTCCCCCATTGACTTTCAGTGGTGTTCAGGACAGATCCATTTTGACTTTGTTCATGATAATGCAAACGGATCCATTCTGAACAGATACAAGCGCTTGCATTATTGGTGCGGATCCGTCTGTGCAGATACATGACGGATCCGCACCAGACGCAGGTGTGAAAGTAGCCTTAGACATCATGTGAACAGCCAGTTCTTCAAGTTAATATGTAGAAAGCAGGAAAAATGAGTTAGCGTAGGTGGGGAAAATAAGTGGGGAAAATAAGTGGGGAAAATAAGTTTTTGATACACTGACGATTTTGCAAGTTTTCCCCACCTACAAAGAATGGAGAGGTCTGTCATTTTTATTGTGTGTACACTTCAACTGTGAGAGACAAAATCTAAAAAAAAATCCAGAAAATCACATTGTATGACTTTTAAATAATTAATTTGCATTGTATTGCATGAAATAAGTATTTGATCCACACACCTATCCACACACTCAATCAATCACACTCCAACCCCTCCACCATGGCCAAGACCAAAGAGCTGACTAAGGACACCAGGGACAAAATTGTAGACATGTAGACTACTGGTGACTCTGCTCTGCTGGATCAGGTGAGGCCCGACCAGTCAGTCAGGTCACAGTGCAAGGCATGCTGGCAGAGGAACAGGGTCAGGACAAGATATTTTGGAGCCCGAGGCAGATGGCGCCCACTTTGTAGAAATAATTAAAAACTACCTTAATTGCTGATAAAAAGAAATGTAAAACATTTTTCAGACACAATACTAAAATATTGAATCCAGTCACAACTGATGTTTCCCTGTCTGCTGCAGAACATTTTAATACACCTCTCAGCTGCTGCAGAACATCCTAGTGCATACCTCAGCTACTGCAGAACATCATAATACACCTCTCAGCTGCTGCAGAGGCTCATAATTCACCTCTCAGCTGCTGCAGAACCTCCTAGTGCATACCTCAGCTGCTACAGAACATCATAATACACCTCTCAGCTGCTGCAGAAGCTCATAATACACCTCTCAGCTGCTGCAGAACCTCCTAGTGCATACCTCAGCTGCTGCAGAACATCATAATACACCTCTCAGCTGCTGCAGAAGATCATAATACACCTCTCAGCTGCTGCAGAACCTCCCATTGCACACCTCAGCTGCTGAAGAACATCATAATACAACTCTCAGCTGCTGCAGAACCTCATAATACACACCTCAGCTGCTGCAGAACATATTAATCTGATGCTACTGAACATACAGGGCTTTGATCACATTTGTTTCAGGGCCTCAGTCTCAGATAAGGTCTTAAATCCTGGACAATATTTTGTAGCCTGCCAGACTCCATGATGGAAACTCATCAGATCTCATCCTAGTCAGTGGGATCCGTCAGGTATTGTCGTCTGTGATGTGCCAGATCTTGCACTACCCTGATTGTTGCTGTTATGCTCAAAACAGCAAACGTCACTAACGCAGATGTGAACAAAACCTAATGCATACCTCAGATACTGCAGAACATCAAATAGTAATAAGAAGAATACAAGTCTCATCATGACCGGCTTGTTATTGGAAATTACTGGGCAAAGGAAGGGTAAAAGAGGAGAGAACTACAACTTCCAGCATGTCCAGGCTGTATCTATCGGACATAAGTGAATATTACAGGGAGAAGGTATAAGAAGAGGTAACTGCAGCTCCCAGCATGTCCAGATTTTTATTATAGGGCATCAGCTGACATTACTGGGGGAGGGTTTTAAGAGGAGAGAACTACAACCACCAGCATGTCTAGGATGTTATTATGGGTTATCCCAGGAAACCACTAACTTCTCCTCCATCCACAGCACAGGAGCGCTGCCCCTCCACATCCCAGAGGTCCTTCAATATTTCCCTGCACTGGTCACGGGATGATGACATGATGGGAGTTGTAGTTTTGCAACAGCTGGAGGGCCGCAGGTTGAGCATGCCTGGTCTACAGGAACTATGAAAGCAGTATACGTTTGTTTTTTATGATAGGGATGTTTTTTCAATTGTGGTGCATATTTTGACATGTTTTTAAAAAATAGCATCCTGTAGTAGCAATGTAATTTTTTGTCAGCCGCTTTCACCTGTTTACATCTTTATATAGCGCTAGTTTATTCACTAAGGAAACAGAGGTATATTAAAGATTTCGTTTTGATGTACAGAATTGATCCAAATACTTTTTTTTCTTTTAGAGATCTCCTGGCCAAAATGTGGATCATAACAGGGCTCTCGTAGCATGCTGTTATTATTTACTGTGCCTCCAGTTTTAAATGTAGGCACAAAGGGGGTCATTTAGGAACCTGAAATACACCTATATTAGGTGTGTTTCAGGCGCAGATTGTGGTGCAACGGTTAGTTGCACCGCAATCTGCAACTTCTCCCCGCTCGTGCCAGGTCTAAATAAGTGGGCGTGGTGTGGCAGGGAATGGGGCGGATTGGCAGTCCTGTCTCATTTACCATTTTCTACACAAATGTAAGCTAGGAAGCCGTCTTGCATTTGGAAGCGGGGGTGGATCGGACGAAGATATGAAGAGGTCTGTGCCTCTTCATAACTCCAGAGAATCCCTGCCAGCTTAGGGACTTATTAAGACCGGTGTCTAAAACGCGGGTCTTAATAAATGTGCCCCAAATACTTTTTTATTTTCTCAAATGATCTGCAAATCGATATTTTAATGTTGCACAATGTTTGATAAATTTGGTGCATCTTTAAGTCTAACACTTCTGTCTTGAGAAGTTACTCCACTTTCTATGCCACCCCTTCACTAGAGTAAGACTGAAACAATTATTGCAACTTTTTAAAAAGTCTCATTTAATAAATCTTGCTTAAAGGGGCTTACCCATCTGGGACATTGATGGCACACCACTAGGATATCCCATTAGTGTCAGATAGGTGCATTTCCCACCTCTGGGATTCTTTCTTAGGGCTCATGCACACGGCCATTGCTCAGCCGTGCCCATATTCCTTGAATGGGTTTGCAATCCCGATGATATGGTGTGGAGGGGAACAAAGGCACGGATTTGAAGCCCACAGAAGCACTACAGAGTGTTTCCATGGGTTTTCTGTCCATTCCTGTCGGATGCGGATCGTTGACCCCATTCAAGTGAAAGGTTCTGCATCCACCGGCGGTGGGCACACATTCGGTGCCCGTGCATTGCAGACCGCAATTTGCAGTCCGCAGCACGGGCTTGTGTATGAGCCCTAATCTAGAGAACAGGGGCCCCAAAGGAGAGCATGCCATTCAACATTATGAGAAGTCAAAAAATAGCCGTATAAGCAGGTCCCATAGCAGTGAACAGAGGGTGGGCGCACATGCTCGGCTGCTCTCTGTTTACTTTGGGTATCTTGGTCTGGTGATAGCAGTCCACATATTTGTTAGCATATCCTAGTGACCCAGATAGGAATACCCCTTAAATCGGATTAACCATGGCCACCTTCCCACCAACTTTTCAAAAGTGAAGTGAGCGGTGTAAAAAAAAAAAATTTGCAACATTTTTTCTGAAAGTGAGCCCAAAAATTAGTAAAACCCTTCTGGTGTACAGGGCTTAATACATTTTCCCCAGCATGTCTACAGGTCTTCAGTATGACTTGAAAATCCTAGAAAATCTTATTATAACAGTAGGTAAAGTAATAGAATTAGGCTCTTTTCACATTATAGTCATGACTTCCATTCATAAAGTGATAGAGCCTCAACAGAAAATATCCTTACAGATCAAGCCTAGCCATAGGAGGTGTTGGGTGAGCAGTCACTCCTGAGCCCTGGTGCCAAAGACCCCAAAACACTAGTATTATAAATTTAGAAGTGGGAGCATGGGGTCCCAGGAGCTTCAAATTATGCTTCTGCTAAAAGAGCATGTCTAGTATACTAACTTATTACAGCACTGGCTTAGATTTGCTATTAGTTAGACAGAGTAGACCTATAGACAGAAGTCTTTAAATGCATTAGAATTATTGTAGGGGATCAGGTTGTATGTATCTGGTTCATCTCTAGGCTGCTTGTCTAAAAGTCTAAGCAACTTTTAATTGTCTTACTATCTTTCAGACTTCTATGGCAGAAATGTTGGCGAATTTTGGCACAAAAAGATGCGTAGAAACTGTCTAACTGTCTAAAATGCTAGCCAAAATCTAGGTTTGAAGTCAACTGGACTATTGTGTTCCATTTTTGCCTCCTACTGCTTACCTGAATAACCACAACTGCATGAATGTGTTCATTTACAAACTGGCCACACGATGAAACTATTCAGTATTGCAGTACCCCAGATCTGGAGATATCTGAAGTTCTTTAATGTTTTATAGGCAATGTAATGGGATGCTATGCCATGTATTCCAGCAGAGGAGGTAATGGTTGGGAAAAGTTGACAGGAACAGGAATAACCACCTCCCCTCTTGGTAGTAGTGGGCTGGTCCTGCTTACTGCCAGAAAGGGGAGGAAGAGGGGGGTTCCTGTTCACATAGTGGAAGCAAATATCAGAGCTCCCACTCACAGGAATTGTGTATTATTCCTTTGTGATGGAAACTCAGGAGCCAGATATTCTTCTTCTGTAAGAACAACTTAATCCTGCCTCAAGAAAACATTTGAGAGACAAGACAGCAGAGTGATCAACGAAATACAGCTTTACAGACACTGCTGCAAGGTGAGGGAAAACAGCTCAGACACCACCACCTACCTAAACCATTGCTAGGCCAGACAAACATTAAGCCTGTACTAAGTGGACACCTAAATCCACAAGTGCTTGCTAGTTCCACCCTATTCCCCACCAACCAACCACCATACCTCCTTAACTGGTGTCAGAGACTGCATTTTGTATTTATTGGTGCTGGATGTGCCACAAGTTAAGTGGGACTGTTATTACATTTTACTTGTAGCCTGGTTCTGCAAACTACCTTTTCACAGCAACGAACGCTAGGGAGCGACAGGCTGAGGGAGTACACCGTGACACAACATCTCATTAGGGCCACAGCCACTCCCATCATCTGCATCGGTTCCTCATATCTCATAGTGTACAGAAGACAACTACTGTGGCAATGTTGTAACATGGATTACTCGTTTGGAGCCAGCGCTCCTAAAAGAAGTTCTCATTGACAACATGTATAGTTGTACACATTCGCTTTAGGAAATTAAATGTGTCTCTAATAAATGAATGCAAGTGAAACAGGCAAACCGCCTGGATCAGTAGATGCAGATCTGACATAATGATGCATATACTGAGAACACCATACTATACAGTGTGCTCCTGCCATTGGCAGCTCCCCCTGACACCGGATGTTTCTAGAAGTGGTGCATGGAGTGGGGTAAGTTTATTCTGTGTGAGGAGCCCGGCACATGGAGGGGGGGGGGCTGTTTATGATATTGGATAACCCCTTTAATTATATTGAGTAATAATATACTGTAGGACATAAAGCTGTTAAAGGGGCTGTATGAGATTAGAAAATAATAATCACATAGAAAAGGATGTCATAAATTATTCTTCACTAGCTGAAGGACCCGACTTCACACGGGTATATTTTATCTATTTAGTTTAATGTTTGTGTGTGTCGTTAAAAGATATTAACAGTATCCACTATAACAGGGACATCCACAGCCCCACCCCTTAACACTGCCCCCCCACACACACAGTGTCCCGTCTTCTTAAAATGGAACTTCCACAGCAGCCGACCCCCTTACCTTTGACCTTTACAGCAGCCTCCCCTTTAACAGTGAGTTCCACAGCACCCCACCCCCTTAACAGTGACCTCTGCAGGGGCCCGCCCCCTTAACAGTGACCTCTACAGCACCCGCCCCTTAACACTGACCATAGGTTACTGTCCCCTTAACTGACCTCCACCATTCCCAGCCCCCTTAACAGAGACCTCCACAGCAACTGCCCCTTTAACAGTGACTGCCACAGTACCACGCTCCCTTAACAGTGAGACCCCCACTGTTCCTCGCCTCTTTAACAGTGACCTCCACAGAGCTCCGTTCCCTTAAAATGTGACTTCCACAGTGACCTTTACAGCACCGAGTATGAGCTGCAGGGTGAACGTCAGCCTCCCTCCAACCCCTGCAGCTGACAGAAGTTGATTTTTACCTTCATTTTTCAATACCTGTCTGCTGCGGAGTGGGAGGGAGCGTGGCCTAACCGGGTCAGGGGTGTGGCTTAGTGGGACCTGGGGGCGTTTTATTTACATTTGTCTTTTGAGAGTAGACTGAATGGCCACTCTACCTGTCCCCTTAACTGTGATCTCCACAGCACGCCTCACATATTTAGTGTCATCCACAGCGCCCTGCCCCTTTAAAGCTGACCTACAGCAGTGAATAAAAATCACTGGGTTGTTGTAGAAACCTGGTGTAAAACCTGTCTGTATGTGGAGACTAAGGACCTGAGAGCTTCTCTTGGCTGATAAGGGTCATGTGACCAGGCTTCTATTGGCTAATGCATTTTTGGGAATATCTCAGGAACGGTACGTGCTAGAGAGCTGAGAACCGATCTAAACCCTTTTCGGGCACCTAATGTACCTGTGTGCCAAATTGCGTGATTGTAAATGCAACGGTACGGATTCCTTTAGCGGACATACACACATACACTAAGCTTTATATATTAGATTTACCATTGATTGCTTTTTATTAGTAGATGCTTCGCCTTGAGTTATATTCCAGACAAGTATTGTTTGCAGTAATTTTGTGTTTGTGGAGTATTATGAAATAAATAGAAAAGTTCACTTTTACGCATAGCACAGAAAGAAAAGCACGCAGTGCATATGTGTTCTGTCACTAAATTACTGGCTTTTGACTCACACTGCTACTCTATTGCTATGTATACAGGAATGAAGATATGAGAGGGTGGGAGGCAGCACTGTCTTCAGAAGATACAGGTACAGCCTACAGCTATGTTCTCCATGACTGCAGTGTATTCTTTGTGGCACTTCTTCCTTCTTCTTCCCCTCAGTCCTTCCAAGCTGTTCTCACAAAAACGCCTGCGTACGGGTATCTTGCTATAGATGGGAATGCTGGACATGCTCAGGTCCTCCTGCATGGTAAAAGGGTTGACGCAGCCAGAGCACAAACATCGAGCTTCTGGTATGTCGACTGGGATACGGTTCTCATCATGGTTTATGCTGGAAGAAAGACAAATAAATATCTCATGATACTGATCAAACCTAATCAAGATGACTATAAAGCTCTGACCACAATGTTTAAAGAGAACCTTTCACCTCTTCCTGACATGTGTGTTTTCGTAAATCCTTGCGTTCTCCATGAAATGACAAATCTGGAGCATCTTTTCTCATAACTATTCATTGTGCTATTCTTCTGTTTTTTTCTCCTGAATATTTTTTAATAAATTGACAATTGGGCGTTACAACTGGGCTCTTGACAAATGGGTTTGTCCCTACACAGTATAATGCTGATTGTACAGTGACAGAGTTTTTACGGACACACCCTTAACTGGTAGCACCTAGCTCTCAATTTATTTATAAGTTTGTAGGAGGAATAACAGAGGAATGGTACAATGTAGGGTTCTAAGAAAAAATGTTCCATAGTTTATATTTCTATAATTTGGTATTTTCTGGACACGGAAATATCAATGACGTTCATTAACTGGTTTTGTAAAATGGGTAAAGGTAGTGATTATTAATTCCTTTTTATATTTGAAACTTTTTTTTACCTTTATACCTAGCCCCCCTAGGAGACTTGAACATTGGGGTACATAGGGACTTGCTTATACCATAGCCTGCAATAATTTACTATTACAGTCTTTGGTAAAATCTCTATGTTCCTATTAAGCCCTGCCACTGACGGAGCCCAATAGGAACTTTGCTATGGCAGTCTTGGGAGCTTTCACAAGGCTCCAGGCTACTGTAGCAAGAGAATGACTTCCAGGATCTTGTCACTAGGAAACTTTCAGTTACTGAGAGAATCCTGCTCCCAGTAAATTACTCCTCCCGGATGCAATGGTCGCAGTTGACTACATTTCTGTGGTTGGAGTTGCCTCCAATCACAAACACTGCAGTCACTTGATAGTTATGGCGCCCAACCAGCTCCTGAGCAGGCACCATCTTTTTTCTCATAAATCTCTTTTTATTACTGAATAATCAAGAAATGCAAGTAGAGTCACGTACAAAATGAATCTCAGATAATAAGGTGGAGACGTCACTTCTGAAAAATACAGTCCAGTTACACAACAACAGTGTCTAATCGAAGAGTATAACTTAGGTGTCCTAAAAGGACATAGGATCTTAGACAAAACATCTCCTGGGGGAGAAATGTGCATATAGGAATATCCCATATGTGACCAGTGTATATCAAAGAAAACATACAACAAAACAGTGGGCACCATCTTTAAAGACCCGACATCTTCCATACATGTATGGGGTGATGTCAGTAAGGTGTTTGCAAAAGGGGTTTGTAAATAGGATAAAGCTGTCATACCAGACACAGCCCATGGACAAGAGTGGTGCTGTTGTTGGAATAAAGCAGCCATGTCTTTCTAATCTCATACAGCCCCATACATATAACATTTCATCATATCATCTCTCTAATCGGGGAAAAAGGGGATTATTTTATCAACAGTAACTTAAGATAATATCTATATAACTGGCCTTATGTAGCCCATTTTTTGGTGTAGACTAGGTAATGCAGGATTGTGGAAGAGTATAACCTGCAGGAATTTTCCAAAGTATGTTTTTGTTGATCCGGGCACATAGGGAACCTGATCAGATCTCACTTCACTGAGAAACCTGCATATCAGTGACTACCCTTAAAGGTGTATTCCAGAATTTTATTGTTGATGGCCTATTCCCAGGATAGACCATCAATATCAGATTGGCGGGGGACCAACACTCTTCACTGCTGCCAATCAGCTGTTTCAGCGTAGTTCCAAAACTACACATTCCTGTCCATTGTGTAGTAGATGTGGCTGGTAACCGCAGCACTGCTCGCATTGAAGTGAATACTTCATCTACTGAACAATGGATAGAGCTATGCAGCTTTGGCGCTGTACATGCTCCATCACTGAAAAATGGATGGGACTGTGTAGTTCCAGTGCTGGAGTAACAGCTTATTGGCTGGGGTGCGGGTTGTCAGACCCCGGGATAGACCATTGATATTTAAATTCTGGAATACACCTTAAATTTTTAGATAGGTAAGTTGATTGTCAGTAATAACAAAATATGATTCACTCTTGCTGCTTATATCCTTTGTTCTTAAGACCCCTTGTCATAGGAACTGAAAACATATCAGAAAATGTACTAGGAGGAACTTATAGACAAATGAACAAATAAAGACATAATTGCAATAATCTTAGAAAATATACTTTACCTATAGAGTGAAAAATTGGAAAAAGGCAGCTCTCACAGGCTCCCTGCTGTGAGGAGCACGGACAACAACCCCTGGGTTTGGCTCTTTCAACGATAGGCCAAAAAAACTTAGAAATACAGCTCTGATCAAAAGCAGGGTAACTTTATTTCAACGGTTTAAAATATTCAGTTACAGGAAAAATTGTTACGCGTTTCAGACCACTTCTATTTTGGGTCCTTCATCATGATGTCATGACGAAGGACCCAAAATAGAAGTGGTCTGAAACACCTAACAATTTTTTCTGTAACTGAAGATTTTAAACCGTTGAAATAAAGTTCCCCTGCTTTTGATCAGAGCTGGATGTCTACGTTTTTTTTACCTATAGAGTGTACCTTTGATAGCCTTGGTATCCTTGCAATAGAAAGGAATACACAGCCTTTCAATGGGTTCCACAGTTTAAGGAGATAAGGCTAAACTATGCTTATACATTGTAAAATATATACTATTATACATCTGAACCTTAACCACTGGTATCTCAGAAATAATGAGGTGGGAAGGGTGAGGCTTGGCTAGGAACCTAGTGTTCATGAATTTGGGGTATTTAGTTACATCCTGTACCCTATCAATTTTACTAACATGTAAGCAAACTATTTTTCAGTTTTATCCGGGGGCAGATGGACACTGCTGATGCCCACGGGGCCACTTGAGCCCTTCTCATGGCCACCAGTCAGGTAAGTAATGATCTGATGCTCTTTCTCCTGGCTCTTGAATTGTACAGTATTGCCATCCAGAGGCAACTGGAGTAGGAGGACAGCGCATGGCAGCTGGTGTTGCATTTTTGTGGCAATTTTTGAGGAGGTGTTTTGTGCTGCTGGTGCAGTATTTTGTGATGCACTGTGGTATTTGACTCTACTCAGATGGCATAATGTGCCGCAATATGGTATTGCTGGCCCCACCTACTTGTTTTGGCCCTGCCCTCAGGTCAATTTGGACCCAACTACAAGATGGGACCCACTTTAAGTGCCCAGTCCGTTCCTGGTTTTATCTTACAGCCATGCACTGGCGTCGATACAGGTTTATTGCCCCCAAAGCCCCCCCCCCCCCGCTGATTCCCCTTTAACCAGTACAGGACCGCCTAACGCAGGGATGCCTCCTGCGGGCGGTCCTGTAGCTCTGAGATGACGCGTCGGCGCGCCATCTCGTGAGAGCCGAGACTTCCTGTGAACGCGCGCGCGTTCACAGAGAAGCGCGTCTCGGCAGTTAGGCTACAGCCTGCCAGCGATGATCCATCGCTGGCACGCTGTAGATGCGAATTATATCGCATCAAACATGTATACCAGACGCTGTTTTGTGAACAGCGTCTGATATAGCTGCTACCTGGTCCTCTGGTGGTCCCATTTGCTGGGATCGACCACCAGAGGACCAGGTAACTACTGTAAAGTTGCACCAAACACTACACTAACCCCCTCACCTATTAACCCCTTGATCACCCCATCTAGACCCCTGATCACCCCCTGTCATTGATCACACCCCTTGTAAGGCTCCATTCAGACGTCCATATGTGTTTTGCGGATCCGTGGATTCACGGATCCGCGTATCCGAACCGCGATCCGATCCAGATCCGATCCGCAGATCCTCAAAACACGGACACCGGCAATGTGCTTTCCGCATTTTGCAGATCCGCACATTGCCAGAACTATATAGAAAATGCTTTTTCTTGTCCGCAATTGCGGACAAGAATAGGACATGTTCTATATTTTTGCGGAACGCAAGTGCAGACCCGGAAGCGCGGATCCGTAATTCCGGATCCGAGCGGGACAAAGTCTGTCCCCATAGAAATGAATGGGTCCGAAATTCCGTTCTGCAAACAGAATTTCGGACGTGTGAATGGGGCATAAGGGTCCCTTATCACCGCCAGTTAGTTAGCTACTTGTTAGGTAGCTAGCGCCCAGCCCACCGCACCGCAGTCACTGATTTTGGCACAGATTTTTTCATCCACATTGACCGATGCGAATGAAAAAATCTGTGCCGTTCATTTTTTTTTTTTTCAGCGCAGAGGCTGAACGGAAAAAAAAAATCTCATAACCCGTATGCTCAATATAAGGAGAATCGCAGATACTCCTAATGCTGGCCATACGTGTAATGATTGCAGAGACCTTCAAATGCCAGGACAGTATAAATACCCCACATGTGACCCCATTTTAGAAAGATGACACCCCAAGGTATTCCGTGAGGGGTATGGCGAGTTCATGCAAAATTTTATTTTTTGTCACAAGTTAGTGGAATATGAGACTGTAAAAAAAAAAAAAAATCAATTTCCGCTAACTTGTGCCAAATTTTTTTTTTTCTGTGAACTCGCCATACCCCTCACAGAATACCTTGGGGTGTCTTCTTTCCGCAATGGGGTCACTTGTGGGGTTTTTATACTGTCCTGGCATTTTAGGGGTCCTAAAGCGTGAGAATCCAAATGCGTAAAAATGGCCTGCAGAAATCCTAAAGGTACTCATTGGTTTTAGGGCCCCTTTGCGCATCTTGGCTGCAAAAAAGTGTCACTCATGTGGTATCGCCGTACTCAGGAGAAGTAGGGCAATGTGTTTTGGGGTGTATTTTTATATATTCCCATGCTGGGTGAGAGAAATATCGCTGTAAACGACAACTTTTTAATTTTTTTTATTCAAAGTTGTCAATTTACAGAGATATTTCTCTCACCCAGCATGGGTATATGTAAAAATACACCCCAAAACACATTGACCCACTTCTCCTAAATACGGCGATACCACATGAGTGACACTTTTTTGCAGCCAAGATGCGCAAAGGGGCCCAAATTCTAATGAGTACCTTTTAGGAGGGCATTTTACGCATTTTCTTCTCACGCTTTAGGGCCCCTAAAATGCCAGGGCAGTATAAATACCCACATGTGACCCCATTTTGGAAAGAAGACACCCTAAGGTATTCGCTGAGGGGCATAATGAGTCCATGAAAATTAAACTTTTGTCAAAAGTTAGCGGAAAGGGAGACTTTGTGAGAAAAACAATAAAAATCAATTTCCACTAACTTGTGCCAAAAAAAATCTTCTATGAACTCGCCATGCCCCTCATGGAATACCTTGGGGTGTCTTCTTTCCAAAATGGGGTCACATGTGTGGTATTTCTACTGCCCTGGCATTTTAGGGCCCTAAAGCGTGAGAAGAAAAATGCGTAAAAATGCCCTCCTAAAAAGTACTCATTGGAATTTGGGCCCTTGCGCATCTTGGCTGCAAAAAGTGTCACTCATGTGGTATCGCCGTACTCAGGAGAAGTAGGGCAATGTGTTTTAGGGTGTATTTTTACATATACCCATGCTGGGTGAGAGAAATATCTCTGTAAATTGACAACTTTGAATAAAAAATGTAAAAAGTTGTCGTTTACAGCGATATTTCTCACACGCAGCATGGGTATATGTAAAATACACCCCAAAACACATTGCCCTACTTCTCCTGAGTACGGGGATACCACATGAGTGACACTTTTTGCAGCCTAAGATGCTAAAGGGGCCCTAAAACCAATGAGTACCTTTAGGATTTCACAGGCCATTTTTATGCATTTGGATTCTCACGCTTAGAGGCCCCTAAAATGCCAGGTGAGTATAAATACCCCACATGTGACCCCATTTTGGAAAGAAGACACCCCAAGGTATTCCGTGAGGGGCATGGCGAGTTCACAAATTTTTATTTTTTGGCACAAGTTAGCGGAAATTGATATTTTTTATTTTTATTTTGTTTTTTACAAAGTCTCATATTCCACTAACTTGTGGACATAAAATAAAATAAAATTTTACATGAACTCACCATACCCCTCACGGAATACCTTGGGGTGTCTTCTTTCCAAAATGGGGTCACATGTGGGTATTTATACTGTCCTGGCATTTTAGGAGCCCCTAAAGCGTGAGAAGAAGTCTGGAATCCAAATGCGTAAAAATGCCCTGTGAAATCCTAAAGGTACTCATTAGTTTTAGGGCCCTTTGCACCCAGGCTGCAAAAAGTGGCACACATGTGGTATCGCTGAACTCAGGAGAAGTAGGGCAATGTGTTTTGGGGTGTATTTTTATATATACCCATACTTTGTGTGAAAAATATCTCTGTAAACGACAACTTTTAAAATTTTTTATACAAAGTTGACAATTTACAGAGATATTTCTCTCACCCAACATGGGTATATGTAAAAATACACCCCAAAACACATTGCCCTACTTCTCCTGAGTACGGCGATACCACATAAGTGACACTTTTTTGCAGCCTGGGTGCGCAAAGGGGCCCAAATTCCAACGAGTACCTTTAGGTTTTACATGGCGGCTCACAATTTAGCCCCGCCCAAAATGCCAGAACAGTAAACACACCCCACAAATGACCCCATTTCGGAAAGTAGACACCCCAATGAATTCACTGAGGGGCATAGTGAGTCCGTCTGAGATTTTTATTTTTTTTGCCAGAAGTTATCAGAAATTGAAACTTTTTTTTTTTTTTCTCAGAAAGTGTCATTTTCCGCTAACTTGTGAAAAAAAATGAAATGATACATGAACTCACCATGCCCCTCCGCGAATACTTTGGGGTGTCTTCTATCTAAAATGGTGTGATTTGGGGGGTATTTATACTATCCTGACATTCTAGAACCTGAAGAAACATGACAGGTGCTCAGAAAGTCAGAGCTGCTTCAAAATGCCGAAATTCACTTTTTTGCACCATAGTTTGTAAACGCTATAACTTTTACCCAAACCAATAAATATACACTTATTGGACTTTTTTTTATCAGACATGTAGAACAATAAATTTAGAGAAAAATTTATATAGAAATGTACTTTTTTTTGAAAAATTTTACAACAGAAAGTGAAAAATGACATTTTTTTGCAAAAATGTCGTTAAATTTGTATTAATGGCAAAAAAAGTTAAAATGTCAGCAACAATGAAATACCACCAAATGAAAGCTCTATTAGTGAGAAGAAAAGGAGGTAAAATTCATTTGGGTGGTAAGTTGCATGACGGAGCAATAAACGGTGAAAGTAGTGTAGTGCAGAATTGTAAAAAGTGGCCTGGTCATTCAGGGTGTTTAAGCTAGGGGGCCTGAAGCGGTTAAAATGCTGCCCACCCGCTTCACTATGGGCTTCCCGGCAGACTCGGGGAATCTTCCCCCGCCCACCTCAGCTGCTATTGGCTGCGAGGGAGAGGGCAGCACTGCCATTGGCTGTCTGTGTATTTCAGCCTAGCATGGCCTGCAGAGGCAGAAAAGAATGCGGCTTGGGGATTTAACAGGAAACATAGTTGCGCGCCCCTACCCCTGCCACCACGCCTAGAGGAAGAAGGCACGAGGACAGAGCACATCAGAACTGTAAGTACCTTTTTTATCTGCGATGCACCCCTGATCAGCTCCCCCTGCGTTACAGGCACCCCTGGCCAGCGCCAACACCATACTTGGCGTTCTAGGTATGCACTATTGCACATTAAAGATACTGCCATAAAAGAAGCCAGTGTGCCACCGGTGACTCAGGCACGCACTATTGCACATAAAGGATGCCATCGGTCACCTGCAGCAAAGAAAAGGTCAGGAGAAGTGAACAATATAGGACAACATAGCTGATTTGAAAAAATTTCTCCAATTCAGCTCTCTTTCCTATTCAGTTATGTTGTCCTAGATTGTTCCCTTCTCCAAACTCTTCACCCTTCTGTGAATAAGCCTGTGAGCGTCTGTTCATTGGTCTTCTTTAGTGACATATTTAACATACAGGATTATTTACACAGCCCTGGTGTTTGCTGAAACTGCTTTAAACTATAAAGAAAAGTTTTGGAGTGTTTCTCTCTTTCTCGGGTCTGAAGCAATACTGAGGAGGAAAGGAAAACTCTTGAAAGCTTGTGTTTTAAGTATTAGGTTAGTACAATAAAAAGGTATACCTGCATACCGCAACACTCTCGTATTTTGTAATCTTATTTATATATACTAATTTCGTTTTTTTTTCAGTAGTATGATTAAGTGGTGAAAATTATTAGTGCCCCCCCATTTTTGACTGTGGTATCTTATGTGCCCCCCCCCAATATATTGTTTCTAGGGTTGCCACTGCAGCCATGGCTCCCAATATGAACCCTCAGGACCTGAGCCTTCAGCAGGTATAGAGCATTTCTAGTGTTCTTTTATTTTAGCATGTGAAGTACCCCTTAATTAATAATATACTAAGACTTCCAACGTGATATAATGTATTCACCCTCCTAGCTGGTAGGTAACAACATTGAACTATTAGGGCCCTTTCACACTTGCGTTTTTGTTTTCCAGCATAGAGTTCCGTCGCCTGAGCTCTTTGCCAGAAAACTACTGATCAGGATTATCCTAATGCATTCTGAATGGAGACAAATCCATTCAGGATGCATCAGGATGTCTTCCGTTCAGTATCCAAACGTTTTTTGGCCTGAGAAATATCCGCAGCATGCTGCAGATTTTCCTTCGGCCAAAAATCCGGAGGACTTGCCATAACGCTGGATCCGGAATTAATGCCCATTGAAGTGCATTAATCTGGATTCCGAATTAAGCTAAATGTTGTCTCGGCGCATCGCCGGATCCGACCGTTAGCTCTGTGCATGCGCAGCAGCAGTTTCCGATCGGGGCCCCAGTGTAAGCTGGGGCTCCGATCAGGTTACCATGGCAGCCAAGATGCTACTGAAGTCTTGGCTGCCATGGTAAGTACTCCGCAGCAGTGTACTTACCTGCGCTGCGGCTCCCGGGTGCTCCTTCATGACGTCACAGGTCCGGGTGGCGCATTGAGCTATGCACTGCGAAGACCTGTGACGTCATGAAGGAGCGCCTAACAGCTGCAGCGCAGGTAAGTACACTGCTGCGGAGTACCATGGCAGCCAGGACTTCAGTAGCGTCCTGGCTGCCATGGTAACCTGAGAGCATTTTGAAGACTGATCAGGATCCTGGTCAGTCCTCAAATGCTTTCAGGCGACCTGCGTTCTGACGGATCCGGCGGGATGGAAGTGCCTGCCGGATCCTCAGAACGCAAGTTTGAAAGCACCCTTAGACTAATATTTGTGTCCCCTATAATATGTCATCTGCATGAAGTAGGACTTTCTATAGTTGTGTTTCTTGCTTACTACACAAGTTAATGACCAATTAGCAAATAAAGTCGGTGAGACCGCACTCAAAGTAGACATACTTTTTTCTAAGACGCTTTATCTCATTCTTGTTATGGGTGAAGCTGAGGGTTTCCAAGCACTTCAATTAGTAACTGACCCAGCTACTTGAAAAATGAATGTGAGCAGAGTCCTGACATGTTCTCTGCCGCCTGGCAGAAGATAAAGGGCATGCAGAATAGAGGGAAAGTGTGTGTGAAACTTGGAGAGAGAAGAAAGTGACTAAAATAACCTAAGGTGCTGAAAAGCGTCTGAGAGGGATTTCAGATTGCTGGGTGGATAAGAAAAATGATTATAGCACAAGGTTAACTTTTTTAAGTATCACCCTAAAATGAATGGTAACAGACTAGTATGGCAAGGGTTCTCTATAATATAGTGCAGTATCCCAACCAGTGTGCCTCAAGCTGTTGCAAAACTACAACTCCCAGCATGCCCGCACAACCAAAGTAATACGCACTCAAAATTCATACCAATAAAACCATCATCTTATCCCGTGAAAAATGAGACCCTACCTTTAGACAATCGTCCTAAAAATAAAAAAAAAATGCATTTATTGTGTAAAACTTAACTAAATAAAAAATATACATATTAGGTATTGCCACATCTGTAAGAACCTGCTATATAAAAATATCACATGACCTAACCCCTCAGGTGAACACTGTAAAGAAAAAAAAAAAACGGTGTCAAAAAAGCCATTTTTTGTCACCTTACATCAAAAAAGTGTAATACCAAGTAATCAAAAAGTCATATGCACCCTAAAATAGTAGCAATCAAACCGTCATCTCATACCGAAAAAAATTAGCCCAAAAAAGAAAAATGGCTTTCAGAACAGTGAGACAATAAAAAATATTTTTTTTTCAAAAATGCTTTATTATGTAAAACTAAAACAGACAACCAAAAAAGCAGTTTACAACCACATATGGAGTGTTTCTGTAAACTACAGAATCATTGTAATAAATATTGAGTTTTGTTTGTCTGTTAACTCTTGCTTTGTTACTGGAAAAAATTGATTCAAATGGAAAATCTGCCCAAAAAGTGAAATTCTGAAATTTCATCTACATTTCCCTTTAATTCTTGTGGTACACCTAAAGGGTTAACAAAGTTTGTAAAATCAGTTTTGAATACCTTGAGGGGTTTAGTTTTTAAAATGGGGCCATTCATGGGTGGTTTCTATTATGTAAGCCTCACAAAGTGACTTCAGAACGTAACTGGTCCTTAAAAATTAGGTTTTAGAAATTTTCTTAAAAATTTTAAGATTTACTTCTAAGCCTTCTAACGTCCCAAAAAAAAAGAAAATGTCATTTACAAAATGATCCAAAAATGAAGTAGACATATGGGAAATGTAAAGTAATAACTATTTTATTAGGTATCACTATCTGTTTTAAAAGCAGAGAAATAGAATTTTTTAAAATTGCGAATTTTTCCAAATTTCTGGTAACTTATTTTCATTTTTTTAATAATAATACTTTGACTCAAATTAACCATGAAGTACAATACTTGTCGAGAAAACAATCTCAGAATGGCTTGGATAAGTAAAAGCTTTTTAAAGTTATCACCACATAAAATGACACATGTCCGATTTGCAAAAATTGGCCTGGTTCTTAAAGGGGTTCTCTGGGAAATAAGAAAATGAAAATACTTAAATATTACTTTATTATAAATATATTCTCAAATACCTTTCATTATTTATAATGGCTCGTTTTGTTTGGGGAGCAATCATCAGGGGAAACAAAATGGCCGCTGTACCATTAGTTCACACAAAACCTGTCCTGATCACACATGAGGACAAGTTACTTTACAACACTGAGGTAAAGAGCTGCCTCATCCTTATCCTCCTCTCTACTTATAAGGGATTATGATCCTGAATGCAGATGATAAGAACTTTAGCTGAATCTTTGGGGAATTTAGTTCAAAAGGAGACATGAAGTACAGAGAGGACGGACTGGACAGACTGTGGTAATGGAGACTGTAAACAAGTGCTGCTGCTCATTAGCCACACCTCACCCTCCTCCCATGTCTCTTCATCATCTCCATTCCCACAGAGATTCACCTGTATTCAGGATCATGATTCCTGAGAAGGATGAGGCAGCTCTTTGGCTCAGTTTTGTGAAGTAACTTGTCCTCCTGTGTGATTAAGACAGGTTTTGTGTGTACTCATAGGACGGCGGCCATTTTATTTCTCCTAATGATTGCTCCCTAGAAAAAACAAGCCATTCTAAGTAATGAAAAGCATTTGTGAATATATTTATTATAAAATAATATTTGGGTATTTTCATTTTTTTAATTTCTGGAGAACCCCTTTAAGGTGAAAAATGGCAGGGTCCTGAAGGGGTTAATAAATGTTTTGCATGGTCTTTCTTATTATTCTGATTCCTGGTCTTTCTTATTATTCTTATTAATGCAGGTTATACATCTTGGTCTTGTATTAGGGGCATATCAGGGGGTTCATGTCATGAAAGGTTATTAAAGGGTACCTAAACTTTAAGTTAACTTAATAAGGTTTCATGTTTGTATTCATGAGTGATAAAACTATATCTGACCATTATATGACTTGTATCTGGCATTTCTTATCACAGTAGTATAGATCTGAGTAGCGCACATCTACTATTAGCTGCTGAATCATTCCTGTGTTGTATCTGTTTTCTTGTTTCTCTCTGCACTTTCACCCACCTCCCTCTATCATCTCCACAGACTTCTATGGAATGAAGCAATCTGATTCTTCAGTGAGCAGGCAGCCTGTATTGGTTTTAACAAGATGAGTTTCTCACAAATTTCAGAGTGAGTGTTAGGTAAAAAAGGCAGGCAGAAACAAAACAGCTGATAACTGGAGAACAAGGCATTTTTCTCTAATAAGCTATATCATAAAGTAAAATTGTAGGAAACCACAGTGACCATGTAAGGATAAATTATTTTTAAAGACTTCATTATAGGAAATATAACATGTTACTTAGTTATTACCTATAAGTCCAGGGTGACAGACTTCTTCGGTTAGAAAGCCAAAGCCTCAGGTTCACTTCACATTTTCCACCAGAAGGTTCTGAGCCATTTCGCAGCTGGTTCACCATCTCCGTTAAACTTTGTTCATATTCCTCCACTAAACTATAAATTTGTGAAGGAGCAAAAGAATTTACACCCAACACGGGGTCTGGAGATGTTTTCCCGTGGCCTTTGTCCTTATTGGAACTCTCCTTTCCTTTGGCATGACCCTTTTTCCTGTTTTTCGAAGGCTTCAATGTGTCTGAGCTCAGGACGTGGACGAGGAGGAGAGAACTGGCATACAAAATTAGCTGTGAGGGTAGATAAAGTTTCATCAGTAAACCATGTTACATACATACCATATTCAAGGATGAGCATGTTTCACTTTACATCTAAATAGAATTGTTCCTGAGTATAGATAAAAGATAATGATTAGGCTCTGTGACCAAAGTACTTGCTCTTCCATACCTCCCAAGTGTCTCACTTTTTGAAGAACAGTCCCTCTTTTTGATTCAAATCCATCTGTCCCTCTTTCCTCCTTAAAGGGCATCTATCAGCAGATTTATACCTATGAAACTGTCTGACCTGTTACATGTGCGCTTGGCAGCTGAAGACATCTGTGTTAGTCCCATGTTCATATGTGCCCGCATTTCTGAGAAAAATGATGTTTTAGTATATGCAAATGAGCCTCTGAGAACAATGGGGGCATTACCATTATACCTAGAGGCTCTGCTCTCTCTGCAACTGCCAAGCCCTCTCTACTTTGATTGACAGTGCCAGGTAATGAAAACGTGATCACATCTGTCTGGCCCTGTCGATCAAAGTGAAGAGCGTGCAACAGTTAGAGAGAGAACAGAGCCTTTAGGTGTAACGGCAACGCCCCCGTTGCTTCTAGAGGCTCATTTGCATATATTAAAACATCATTTTTCTCAACAATGCGGCCACATATGAACAAGTGCACATGCAACAGGTCAGCCTGTTTCATAGGTGCAAATCTTTTGACAGATGCCCTTCTACTGTCCCTGTATTTGACTTGAGAAACAAATGTTCGGCCTCGTCTGGGAGAGCGATCTTTACTAGCCGCAGGAGTGGAGGATGCATCGGAGGAGGGTCCTGTTCAAAAATGTGTTGTGTCATTTCTAGTTATGCCACTGTTCTTACTTGTATATTAGACCTCAATTTATATCTTTTTTCATATGGATGTTAAAATGTATATAATCAGATGATTTTTGTGCTGATATTGAAAGGGATATCACAGCAAAGGAAAAATATAGTCCCAGGTGCTGTAGAAAGGGAAGGGAAAGGGATTTAGGGGTCATTATATCAGACGACCTAAAGGTGGGCAGACAATGTCAGAGAGCAGCAGGTAATGCCAGCAGAATGCTTGGGTGTATAGGGAGAGGCATTAACAGTAGAAAGAGGGAGGTGCTCGTGCCGCTCTACAGAGCACTAGTCAGACCTCATTGGGAGTATTGTGTGCAGTACTGGAGACCATATCTGCAGAAGGATATTGAAACTTTGGAGAGAGTTCAGAGAAGAGCTACTAAACTAGTACATGGATTGCAGGACAAAACTTACCAGGAAAGGTTAAAGGACCTTAACATGTATAGCTTGGAAGTAAGAAGAGACAGAGGGGATATGATAGAAACTTTCAAATACATAAAGGGAATCAACACGGTAAAAGAGGAGAGAATATTTAAAAGAAGACAAACTGCTACAAGAGGACATTGTTTTAAATTAGAGGGGCAAAGGTTTAAAAGTAATATCAGGAAGAATTACTTTACTGAGAGAGTAGTGGACGCATGGAATAGCCTTCCTGCAGAAGTGGTAGCTGCAAATACAGTGAAGGAGTTTAAGCATGCATGGGATAGGCATAAGGCCATCCTTCATATAAGATAGGGCCTGGGGCTATCCATAGTATTCAGCATATTGGGCAGACTAGATGGGCCAAATGGTTCTTATCTGCCGACACATTCTATGTTTCTATGTTTTCTATGTTTCTATGTAAAAGAATAACAGAGCCTATACCCACCGATCCCTTGCTGTGGCAGTTTTGAGAATGCCTGGTCCCTGTTGCACCCCACCTCCTGCTCCTAGTTAAAGGAATACTCCTTTAAACTCGACCACATTCACTATCCTTGCGATAGTCAATTTGCAATTTAGCATTGTGACACTGTGGTTAAAGGAATCATGTAGACCCAGCCTTAACCCCTTAAATACCGGAGCGTTTTTTAATTTTTGCATTTTCATTTCTCGTCCCTGTCATCACGAAGTCATAACTTTTTTATTTTGCCATTCACATAGCCGTATGGGGGCTTGTTCTTTGCGGGACAAGTTATATTCTCTAATTCCAATATGACTACAATATGCACAAGTCAGATTTATTCTTGCTTATACTGTAGTTCAATAGAAGTACAGTCTAAGCTCCATTTGCGGTTATCCTATGGAGGCCTGCCAATTGCAGGCCTCTATAGAAACTGCAGCTCAGATACGCTGGGTCTCTTCACTAGAACAAAGGAACGGCTCCTACCTGCTGTGATCGGAGGAGCCGGTCCTAACCTGGAAGCAAGCATTTTTCACCATTTAGATGTGGTCATGCTTAACCATGGCATCTAAAAGGTTAAATGCCTGCAATTGGCATCATTGCTGGTCAAAGACATTAACCACAGGCGTCTGCTGTTTATAGGGAATAACTATTAGATTGGTGGGGGTCCTACCGCTGGTGTCCCGTAGATAGGGGATAACATAATGTATCCAGAATAACCCTTTAAGGTCCAACATTCTGTTTCAACATTTCTCTCTATAGCCTTAATCAGAGCTTATTTTTTTTATATAGAGTCCCAAATCCCTGCATAGACATAGACATAATAACAGTCTTTCTGTTTGCAGCCAACAGTAGGGGGAGCTGAGGAGCTCACTGCATACTATTTATACATTAAGGGGCACATTTATTAAGACCAGCGTTTTAGACACTGGTCCTAATAAGCCCTTTACCTGGCGTTTGGGTCCGCCGGAGTTATGAAGAGGCGTCGGCCTCTACATAACTTCGGGGTATCTACTGCTTCCTAGCTGTCTTACATTTAGACCGTTTTCTACACCTTAAACTGGCGTGAGCGGGGAAAAGTTGCAGAATGCGGTGCAAAGGACCTCTAATTTAGGCCTATTTCTGTTTAATAAATTACCCTCTAAACCCCTAGTGGCAGCTGCGGACATTCCGAGTTTTTAATATTGAACTCTATGAATGGGACTTGCAGCTCTGTATCAAAAAAACTGATCTCTAACCTCTATACTGATTTATCGGGAAATTAATTAGCACAGGAGTTTCAAGAAATACTTTTTAACAATAGAAAAAAATAAAATAGATTTTGAGATTGGACCTTCGCTTTAAAGGAGTTAACTGTCACTTGGCACCCGCAGTGACCCACCTTAGAGATTTACAGAGCAGACCTCTCTGGGTATTTCCTGCAGCCACCAGTGGGAACCTGTTGAGCGTCAGGACAGCAGTGATAAGGGATTGTTGAGAGTGAATGTGGCTCCTCTTACCTTTTTTCTTTGTCTTGCTATGAGGCCTTTCTCAACTATTCCTAGTGCCTGGAGATGAATCTAAGAGTAGTTACACTGGTCGTTTTTATGATCCATTCTAGTGGCCCAGTGCTGCATATGGGTTGTGTTGGATGAACGACCACTCATTAAGAACCAGAAGTGAATATAACACATGAGCCATTCATCGACAGGCAGGTATTTTTTATATATTTTATATGTACATATAGCTTTTTGTAAAAAAAAATTTCAATTGTGAAAGTTTTTAACCCACTTTAAACCATTGTGCCTTTGCTAATGTAATTTGAAGAAATTGTGAATTACATTACAAGAACTTCTTATAGACAATTTTTGGAGCTGACAAGGGAATAAAGGTCCAGTTTTTATTTCTTTCCTGCACTCAGGTCTTAATGAAAATCAATAGGCAGGAAAAGGAGAGACTAGCAGATCTGAGTAACTATAAACTAGTAAGTGACATTTTCCTATAAACATCCTCCAGATACGAATAGCTAGAAAACACAACACACACAATACTCTCTGAGCACTTCCGTATGACTGCATTATACACTTCCACTATTACCCAGTCTATTATGCCACTTGTTGAATAGTACCTGAGGTAACTAAAGAGTGGTCATGATAAAGTTCCGCTAATCTAACACAAAATTTACCTGATATTTTAATTATTCTCAAAATGTACAGAGCATTACAAAAATATTTCACCCTCTTGGTGTTATTGCATGGATTAAAATGGATTTTGATTTAGATTTTATGTAATTGACCCAATAAAATAGTCCAAATTGTTACAGGGGGAAGAAATAAACCTTAATTTAAACCTTAAAGTGAACCCACTGTGCCACGTGTCCTACCTCCTCTAAGGGCGTTGTCTAAGTGAACCCCTGGATCTTCACAGTACCCCTGATGGTGGGGATAGACTTTCCAGAGGGGAACACCAGGTCACTACCTCTTGAGGAGCATAGGCACTGGAGGTAGCTGGTCCAGACGGAACAGGAGGTACCTGATAAAGATACCAGAGGTGCAGGACCGAAGAATGAGGCAGAGGCGTAGTCAGACAGGTATTAGGTCAGGGCAGGCAGCACAGGTACAGGTCAGGCAATCCAGGTCGGTAACAGGAGAGTCAAGGCAAGCAGATAGGGATCTAACAGGTAGCAGAGTCCAGGAATACAGATACGAGTCAGGAACACTAGCGGAAAACAGGAACCTTAGGAGGACACAAGGACCTTGACACTGAGGTATCTGGAAAGGGGGCTGAACCACTTATATATGTGCAGGAGGGCTAGGATAGGTCAGCGAGGTCACATGACCTAACCCATAAAGTGAAGAAAGTAAAGCCTTAAGGAAGTGCTGCAGGAAACAAACAGCCTGTAGACAGGGCTGAGAGCAAACTGTGGAGCGGATCCCAGAACAACAGCACCCACACAGACAGAGTCCAGGACTGCATCGGTGAATGGGAAGCACGGCCGCAGATCACCGCTGAACACGGTGCCCGGTACCGCGGCGATAAGCAGGGAAACAGCGGCGCACAGCAGCCACTGTTACAGTGCATATGTAGTCACTTCCTTTGCTATGAAACACCTAAATAAGGTCTGGTCCAGGCAATCAAAGGGGTTGTCTGCCATTTTGCTCAGGATAGGTCATCAATATCAGATTGGCGGTGGTCTGACTCCCCATCCCCGTCACAGCCGACGGCAGGAAAAAGAAGAGAGAGAACTGGTGGAGAGGAGTGGTGTTGTCCGGAGCAGGAGAGGTAAGTGGATTTGTTATTTTATGTGAACTGAGGATGGGGGCTGATATGAGGCTGGGGCTGATATGAAGTATGGAGTATCTGAGTTCTAAATGGGGGGGTCTTATCTGAGGTCTAATTGGGGGTCATTCACATTGAGGTCTGAGCTGAGGTCTGATCTGAGGTCTTATTGGGGTCTTATTAACATTGGGGGTCGTCTGATTGGGGCTGTGAGCTGAGGTCTGATTAACATTGGGGGTCTGATTGCTGGTCTGATTTGAGGTCTAATGACAAATATTTTTTTCTTATTGTCCTCCTCTAAAACCTAGGTGCGTGTTGTGGGCCGGTGTTTCTTATAGAGCCACATGATCTGTGACATAATGTCAGTGTAAATACACCTAAAGACCCCTGGGCCTCCAACACTACTAAGCAAGCAACATGAAGACAAAGCTGTGGAGAAGTATAGATCAGGGTTGGATTATAAAAGAAATCTCATACTTTGAACATCCCACAGAGCACCATTAAATCCATTATAACAAAATGGAAAGAATATGACACAACTCCAACCCTGACAAGAGAAGGCCATCTACCAAAATTTACAGACCAATAAAAACACTGAAAGAGCTCCAAAGATCCACAGTAGAGATGGAAGTATTTGTCCATATGACCAATATAGGACATACACTTCACAGAATAAGGCTTTTTGGAAGAATGGAGTTTCCATAAATAGCATGTGGTAGACTCCAAAAACACATGAAAGAAGGTTCTATGGTCAGATGAGACTAAAATTGAACTTTTTGGCAATTGTGAGAAACTCTGTGTGGCGCTACCCCAATACGTCTAATCACCAGTAGACCACTTCCCTCAGTGAAGCATGGTGGTGGCAGCATCGTATTGTGGGGACACTTTGGCAGAAGCTGGAAAACTGGTCAGGACTGCAGCTAAGATGGATGGCCGTAAATACAGGGCAATTCTTGATCAAAAACTGGTTCAGCCTGTCAGAGACTTGAGATTACAACCGTAAATTTACTTGCTAAAGCTACATTTATAGACGTTATTCAATGATTAAAAAAAAGAGTGAAACTCTAACTTAATTTCTAACAAAGCTAGAACAAGCCCTGTACGTCATATTGATCCAGACCTCTCCCTATTAATTGCTCTGCTAGATTCTCTCAACGGGCATGTTCTTTCTCAGGCGGCATGTCCTTTTTTGCTGCAGCTTTCTCCTTCTGACTGTCACAGCTTCTAACAGTAGTAGGGCTAGTGGCATATGAAGCATGGAAGTGAGCATGTGTGTCCACCTTAGGGAGGCATTTTTAATTACATGTCATTGCAAAACTATTCAGATCCAGATGCTGGTTTGAAAAAGTTGAATATTTTTTCATGAAATAATCCTCTTATTTGTCTTGGAATGGCCTAGTCAAAGCTCAAAACTATTGAGAATTTTTTGCATGGCTTGAGGATCTGTCCACCAACACAATTAGGGCTGCAACGATTAATCAACGTTATTAATAATACTCAATAACTGGATTCGTTGTCAACGAATCCCGTTATCGAATAATCAGCCGAATCGCTGCTATGCGGCTATCAGGCACTATTGCGTGCAGGTCCCGTAAATCTCGCACCCTGAGAATATGGCGTGTGCTGCGCTCGGCAGACAGTGGAGATGGAGGGAGGGAACCCCTCCCTCCTATGATGCAGCCGCGCTGAGACGAATGAAGTGAGCAGGCTCTGAAGCTGCCCACACCACTTCCACAGTTCACCAGTGAATGTGTGGCTATTAATTAAAGCAGGAGGAGGGACGGGGGAGGTAATAAAGTTACTGCGGCGCAGGCTGAGTTAGTGAGCTCAGCTAACAACAGCGGCAGAATCCTCCTCCTCCTGAGTGCACAGCTCAGTGTCAGCCCGAGCACCAGCCCCAGAGTCAGTGCCCTGAACAGCCAGCATAGAAGGTACCCCACACCTAGAGTGATTAGCCTGCCTCAAAATAAAGGCAGGCAAAAAACATTTGTATCAGGCAGCCAGCAAGATTGGGGTTAATGTTTTAAACATGATAGGGGTCACTTATTTTTAATGTCAGGCTGGGCACATGCTTTTGGACTGGACCCCATTTGCCTCACATTAATAGTAAGTGACCCCCAAAGTAGTGTACCATCTCACATAATGGACAACATGGCATTACTGTGACTGAGTTACAGAATACAGGCCACTTAGGCTACTTTCACACTTGCGGTAGCCTTTTCCGGCGGGGAACAGCCTGCCGGATCAGTGCTAACGCTAGCCCACTGTGCTGCTGGAAGTCCACTCTAGACCCATTTACTATAATTGGGACAGGCTGGAGGTCCGGCCGCAGTACGGCAAACAGGTCGAGAGGCGGCCGGACAAAAAGTACAGCATGCTGCAGTTTTTGTCCGGCCGCCTCTCTGCCTGTTTTGCGTGGTACCTCCGGAGCAGAGTCCAGTGGTGCGGTGCCCTGACCATGTGGACATGTTGTATTTTTTTACATTCTAATGCAAAATTTTTATAATTTTTAAACTCCTAAAATTGTTTTAATATGGCCTTTGTACATAATTTTTCAAGTCAAATCAAACAAACCCCTTTTTTTTGTGATTTTGTTTTTTGTTACCGATTAATCGATGAAATTATCGACAACTAATCCATTATTCAAATAATCGTTAGCTGCAGCCCTAAACACAACCCATCTAACTTAAAGGAGTTGAAGCAGTTTTACCTAGAAGAATGGGCAAAAATCCTAGTGTCCAGATGTGCTAAGCACATTGAGACATACCCCAGTAAAAGCAAACACAATGCAACAGCACTTTGCAAACACAGAATATATAACTAACGCTAAATTTGGTGTATCAAATGAATATGAGTTATTTAGCAAATATAGTTTAATCCAAACCATTTGTGCCCATCCACCACAGCACGGTGAACTATTTTGGACAGGAACCTACTCTATATGATATCTCTTCACTTTGAAGGGTTAAATACATATTAAAGTTCAATTTATTTTGTCTTAATTATTGTTTATGTCAAATTAAAAATATTTAGCACCTTCAAAGCGGTAGGCATGCTGTATAAATCAAAAGGTACAACACCCTCCCTTCCCACCCCACACAAAAAAACAACAACAACAACAACGTTGTAATGCAACCCAAAAGGGTAAATACTTTCATAAGGCATTAATGGTCTACACACTGATATATTCTGGGGCCTAATGCAACGACAGGCTATTTATTATAGGCTACAATCGGGTGTATTATATTTATTTAAATGCTGCAATTAAAGTGTTGTACATGTTACACTTTACATCCCAATGTATTATAGGAATTACAGGCTATTGCTGGCAGTATAACAGGTACTAGAGGCTACTAATTTGAATATATTATAGGTGTTACAGATTACAATTAGAGATGAATGAATTTTTCAAAAATTCGTCTAGCTGGTTAGCCAAATTTTTGGGAAAAAATTTGGTTCGATACAAATTTATTTGTGGCGAATTTAGTTAAAAACGGCTATTTCCTGGCTGCAGAGAGCCTTTATAGTGGTATATATAAATAGATCCCCCCGACGGGGTGGAGAGGGTGTCAGCAGTAAGTTTGTGTTGACGTGACTGTTGAGCATCCGCCGTCACTCCGTCAGCATTTGGTCAGTAATCCATCAGTATTGCCAATGCAAAAAATAAACAGAAGTGGATCCAAAACAGAGATGACACGTGAATTGAATATTTGCATATTCTTCTGTGTTTTGTACCCACTTCTGCTTTTGGCTACGAAATCACAAGCCAATTCTGATGGGACCATACAGGTCTTACAGCTGCTACACAGACAGGATCCATTGTGCATCATGTTTTTCCTTGCTTCTGACAGATCAGAAGAAGGGTCAAATAAATTATGATTTCAGCCTGGCTGAAAGGCAAAATAGTGGGCTAGTCATGAAGTGGGGAGGGTGGGAACAGCATGAGAAGTCCACAGAGTGGCCCTATGACAGTGTGGAGGTGGCGGCAGCATCAGGAGGCCACAGAGTGGCAAGGTGAAATAGTGTGGAGGTGGCAGCTGCATCTGCAGGCCACAGAGTGGCAAGGTGACATAGTGTGGAGGTGGCAACAGCATCAGAAGACCACAGAGTGGCAAGGTGAAATAGTGTGGAGGTGGCAACAGCATCAGAAGACCACATAGTGGCAAGGTGACATAGTGTGGAGGTGACAGCAGCATGAGGAAACCATAGAGTGGCAAGGTGACAGTGTGGAGGTGGCAGCAGCATCAGAAGACCACAAAGTGGCAAGGTGACATAGTGTAGAGGTGGCAGCAGCATCAGAGGACTACAGAGTGGCAAGGTGACATAGTGTGGAGGTGACAGCAGAATCAGGAGGCCACTGAACGGCAAGGTGACATAGTGTGGAGGTGGCAGCAGCATCAGGAGGCCACAGAGTGACCCGGTGAAAGACTGGGGAGTTGGGTGGCAATACCAGTACCCGTTGATGATGGCGGGTGTAAGAAGGAGCACTTGGCATCAGGTGGATGGCAGCATCAGAATAGTAGCTGAGGCAGGTAGCCAGAAGAAACTGGTCTCTTATGTCAAGGTTTGGGTGAGGCAGCATGGATGATCTAATCTGATCCATCAGGCATTGGTGGGTGGAAATCCTGGCTGATCCATGCCTGATTCATCTTGACAAAAGTCAGTCACTCCACATTTTGGGTGGAGAGGTGAGTTCTTCTTGGGCACATGTCTCAGCCCTCCTTGACGAAGCGCCGACACCATGTTCTTCCCGTTGTCGGTCACCATGGTTCCGATTTTCAGGCAAACGAGGTGCAGAACAGCATGACACTGCCGTGCACTGCACATGTGGTATGCTGGAGAAGCACTGTGAATTGTCCCTGCAGTGGAGGCTGAGGACACATTGAAGCATGAGGAGGCAGGACTAATGGCTTGACAACATGGAGCCAGAAGCAGCGTCACCTGGCAAAGTTGCTGGTGTGGCTGTGTAAGAACCACATTCACCCAGTGGGCCATAAAGGACATGTGTTGTCCCTGACTATAGTTACAGCTCCATACGTCAGCACACACCAACAGGCTCAAGGACTGGCCCACCTTCTGTTCTACATGTGTGTGCAGGGCTGGTACTGCCTTTTTGGCAAAGAAATGGCTTGGGACTCTACCTCGGCTCAGCACAAGCCACCAGTTCTCTGAAAGGTGCAGAAAAAGGGAGGGACTGCAGCACCAGCAACTTGGACATGAGCACATTCAGCTTCTGCGCCGTTGGATGAGTGCACACCTACTGTCTCTTGGCAATCGCTTTGGTGATCGATTGCTGACGGAATGACTGACAAGCAGGAGCATCAGGACCAGCAGATGATGGGAAGGACAGATAGCTCCCATCGGCTGAGGTGGTGTCGCCTTGACTGCCTGAAACCAGGTGCGTGCCACTGGGTGATGCAGCGGTTGCTGCGGCAGGCTGGACCACCACATTGGAGCCACGGTTCTTCCAGGCCACTTTATGGTGACGCTGCATATGTTGACGCAGGGTCGTGGTGCTAACATTGGCACCCTGGCCACTCTTCACCTTCTGCCCACAGATTCTACATATGGCCATGTTCACCTCCTCCGGTGGCTTAACAAAAAACTGCCAAACCACCGAGTAGGTGATTTAACCCCCAACGCTACGCACTGACTGCTACTGCCGCTGCCTCCGTGACCCCGTGCACCGCTACTTCCCGGGCAGGTAGGCTCCTGCGAAGTGGGTGGTCTACCCCGGGCACGTTTGACTCCCAACCTCCCACTGCTACCACTCTACTGACTCCCTGCCATGCTATCGACTTGCTGGCTCACGGGCAAGCTGCCACCCTCTTCTCCCGACGATCATGAAGCCCCTTCATCACCCGGCTCCCAAGTGCGATCAGCTACATCATCATCATCATCGAGTACTGTCTGCACGCCACTGATTTCCTCCTCAACCGTCTCTGGGTCAGGAGCCTGACCGCTCGAAACACCAGCTCTTCCACATCTTGGCTTGCCAGTAGCTGCTGACTGTCTTCTAGTAGCTAGTCCTCACTGTATAGTGGAGCTGAGCCCACAGCATACAATACTTCTCTGGCTGAGGGAACAGAAAAGGATAACTATTGTAAAGCAGGTGTTATGAAGACACCTGAAAATATGCTACCCAGAGACAAACAGCCAAATGAAAAAATAGGGGGCACACTTAAAACTTAACTTTTACTGCGTATCAATAAAACAACAATGTTGCCCTCCAATTCAAAAGAAAAACACACCCGAATGAGTGCAAATAGTAACAAAGTGCATGCAGATTCTCCTATATCAGACGTTCAAAAAGTGCCATCAATATCTGTATGCAAGTGGTCCCATGCAAGGAGGAAGGGGAACGGAGGAGGTCCTAGTGTCACCCTACTTGGCCTACCGTACCCTGCACCTATTGACAGTGTCCCACCCCGCAAGGAGCGGCACCATCACCGGAACCTGTCCCTGCTCAAAAACACCCTAGATAAGGGGTTAAGAAATCAGGAGACCACCTGCCCTAGTGCAAACTTAAATGCTGAATAGTCGCCGTTAAAGAAGGCAAATATACAAATTAAACAAAGAAAAAAGGTTAAGGGCTACTTATGGTTAATGAGATGCCACAGATTCTTGATATAGCCAGACCAACTGGTCCCAACGCGTTTCATCAAAAACTGGCTAATGGATGACCCCTAGAATCATCAGGGGACCGGGGGTCAATATGGAAGATCGATGTGAATCATCTCGGTCTATCCCCAAATTCTGTAGACTCTGAAATAACAGCACAACCATACTCATAAGTTTGCTATCACCACGAAATAACACTAATACAACAGAAAAAACACTCACGTGGACACACTTTACTTACATCAGACCTGGAAAGGCGTATGGCCAAGCCGCAATGGTCAGAAGGAGCCGCCGGGGAGGTATATCCCGTTCGCCCGTAGGACAAGCTGCACTCACCTGTCAGTGCGGCCGTGCTCTGTTTTAAAGCGTGCCGCCGAGTCACACGTGGTGCGTGCGACGCCATGACGTAGAACCGCACGACGTGACGTCACCGCGCACACGGAGGGCATGCGCATGCGCCATGAAAGTCCTGAGGCCACATGACGTAAGGGAACATGTTGTAATGTTACACCCGGCACACAGGAGCGAGAATAAGGCAAACAGTGGCCTTGTATTAACAACGCATATTTATGCGCTTGCGCAAAAGTGGCAAAAGCCAATGAAGGAGAGCAGATATGTTCTCAACTTCCTGGAAGGAGTCAAAAAGCCTCAACTACCATAAACATAAGTAGAATATTTGTGCAGATCTCCGCATCATGAATGATCACTAGTCAATATGATCTTACAAGATGGAATCATTATATCCCTATAATGATCCACAAGATAGAACACCCAGATTATAATAATAAAAAAAGAGACGTGTATACCGCAGGGTACACGGCAAGGGAGAAATGAGGACCTCTAAACTGCTAGGGGGGGGCTAGACAAAGCAACCATACTGTAGCTGTTCATTCAAGCCATTTGGGTGGGAGGTGTTCAGTTTGAAAATCCACCAACACTCCCTTTGGAATATTTGTCTCTCCCAATCACCCCCTCTCGTGGGCTTGGCCACTTTTTCTACACCCCTGAACTTGATGGCCGAGGTGCTTCCTTCATGGCAAAGATGGACATGCCTCGCCACCGGGGTATCTTTGTTTTTACGGATATCTCCCAAGTGCTCCCCCATCCGTCTTCTCAGTTCTCTGCAAGTCTTGCCAACATATCTCATCCCACAAACGCACAACAAGACGTAGATCACACCAATAGTTTTACAATTGATGAAGTCTCGTATATAGTGGGTATGACCGGTTTGGTCTGTAATCATTTTACCTGGGGAGACATGTTGGCAAAAGCTGCAGTTGCCACACTTGTGGCAACCTTTACAGGGGACCCCAGCCAAGTCATGGCACTAATCTTGGGGGTGTAAAGTGGCTGTGGACCAAATGGTCCCTCAGGTTCACGTTCCTCCGAAATGTGATGGCCGGTTTCGGGGACAGTACCTCTCTCAGGTCGGGGTCAATCAGTAGGGTTTCCCAGTGTTGACCAATGATCCTACAGACCTCACTGACGGCCGAATCATAAGACCCTACAAGGCGTGTAATTCCATCACTCTTTCTCTCCTTTATGCCTGATGGGTTCAGCAGAGATGTTCTAACAGAGTGAAATGCCCTTTGGTATGCCCGTCGTAAGATGGAGTCCGGATATCCGCGTTCCAAAAAACGCTGTCTCAGGATATCCGCTTGTCTCTTGAAATCCTTAGGGTCAGAACAAATGCGTCTAAGTCTCAAATATTGTCCGACCGGAATACCCCGTCTAAGTGGCAGAGGGTGACAGCTCTCCCACCTCAGCAATGAGTTGGTGGCTGTAGGTTTACGGTAGATGGAGGTCTGTAGCCCTCCAACTGTATTTTTCTTAATAGCCACATCCAGGAAAGGCAACTTATCCTCAGCCACCACAGAGGTAAACCTAAGGTTTAGAGAGTTAGAGTTCAAACCTGTCACAAAGGTATTGAACTCCTCCCTGGTCCCGCTCCATAGGACAAATATGTCATCTATGAAGCGGGACCAGAGCACTACATGACCAGTGTCCAACAACGAAGACTCCCCAAAGACCAACAGAAAAGGATAGAGGCAGATTGAGGACAGGTGAGGACACAGGGCCTGCTCCTGGGCCATGCCAACTAAGGGTTGTGTCTGACGAACCCACTGACTCTTGGCTGGTGGTGTCTGATATCACTTGCGAAGAGGTCGAAGATCGAGTCAACCATTCAAGAACCGCTGGGTTGCTGATCAGACCGCTAGCTGACACTGGGAGCTCAGGCCTCTCGAAGTGACCCCTGCTGCCACGGCCCCTTACTCTGCTGCGACCTCTGCATGCGCCAGAAACATTTAGTCCTCTGCCACTCTTCTGTGCAGGGTCTGGCACTTCTCTGTCTGACATACTGTTAGATCAAATGTTAGATCAAATATTTTTACTTTCGCCACTAATATACAGCAACCAGGGCTTTAGAATATATCACTGCACCGCTGAACGGCAATTAATTTTTTTCTACATTTACACAACACAAAAGGCTTTTCAACAGATAAGTGCAACACTGAACGACAAATATATTTTTATTTTGCCACTAATACACGGCAAACTTGGGTTTTAGAATATATCACTGCTCTGCTGAATGGTAATTAGGCCCTAATTTTTTTCTACTTTTACCCAACACAAAAGGCTTTTCAACAGATAAGTGCAACACTGAACGGCGAATATATTTTTGTTTCGCCACTAATACACGGCAAACAGGGCTTTAGAATATATCACTGCACCGCTAAACGGCAATTAGACCCTAATTGTTTTCTACTTTTACACAACACAAAAGGCTTTTCAACAGATAAGTGTAGGATAAGAGGCAGGACTAATGGCTGGACAACATGGAGCCAGAAGCAGCGTCACCTGACAAAGTTGCTGGTGTGGCTGTGTAAGAACCACATTCACCCAGTGGGCCATAAAGGACATGTATTGTCCCTGACTATAGTTACAGCTCCATACGTCAGCACACACCAACAGGCTCAAGGACTGGCCCACCTTCTGTTCTACATGTGTGTGCAGGGCTGGTACTGCCTTTTTGGCAAAGAAATTGCTTAGGACTCTACCTCGACTCAGCACAAGCCACCAGTTCTCTGAAAGGTGCAGAAAAAGGGAGGGACTGCAGCACCAGCAACTTGGACATGAGCACATTCAGCTTCCGCGCCGTTGGATGAGTGCACACCTACTGTCTCTTGGCAATCGCTTTGGTGATCGATTGCTGACGGAATGACTGACTAGCAGGAGCATCAGGACCAGCAGATGATGGGAAGGACAGATAGCTCCCATCGGCTGAGGTGGTGTCGCCTTGACTGCCTGAAACCAGGTGCGTGCCACTGGGTGATGCAGCGGTTGCTGCGGCAGGCTGGACCACCACATTGGAGCCACGGTTCTTCCAGGCCACTTTATGGTGACGCTGCATATGTTGACGCAGGGTCGTGGTGCTAACATTGGCACCCTGGCCACTCTTCACCTTCTGCCCACAGATTCTACATATGGCCATGTTCACCTCCTCCAGTGGCTTAACAAAAAACTGCCAAACCACCGAGTAGGTGATTTAACCCCCAACGCTACGCACTGACTGCTACTGCCGCTGCCTCCGTGACCCCGTGCACCGCTACTTCCCGGGCAGGTAGGCTCCTGCGAAGTGGGTGGTCTACCCCGGGCACGTTTGACTCCCAACCTCCCACTGCTACCACTCTACTGACTCCCTGCCATGCTATCGACTTGCTGGCTCACGGGCAAGCTGCCACCCTCTTCTCCCGACGATCATGAAGCCCCTTCATCACCCGGCTCCCAAGTGCGATCAGCTACATCATCATCGAGTACTGTCTGCACGCCACTGATTTCCTCCTCAACCGTCTCTGGGTCAGGAGCCTGACCGCTCGAAACACCAGCTCTTCCACATCTTGGCTTGCCAGTAGCTGCTGACTGTCTTCTAGTAGCTAGTCCTCACTTTATAGTGGAGCTGAGCCCACAGCATACAATACTTCTCTGGCTGAGGGAACAGAAAAGGATAGAGGCAGATTGAGGACAGGTGAGGACACAGGGCCTGCTCCTGGGCCATGCCAACTAAGGGTTGTGTCTGACGAACCCACTGACTCTTGGCTGGTGGTGTCTGATATCACTTGCGAAGAGGTCGAAGATCGAGTCAACCATTCAAGAACCGCTGGGTTGCTGATCAGACCGCTAGCTGACACTGGGAGCTCAGGCCTCTCGAAGTGACCCCTGCTGCCACGGCCCCTTACTCTGCTGCGACCTCTGCATGCGCCAGAAACATTTAGTCCTCTGCCACTCTTCTGTGCAGGGTCTGGCACTTCTCTGTCTGACATACTGTTAGATCAAATGTTAGATCAAATATTTTTACTTTCGCCACTAATATACAGCAACCAGGGCTTTAGAATATATCACTGCACCGCTGAACGGCAATTAATTCTTTCTACATTTACACAACACAAAAGGCTTTTCAACAGATAAGTGCAACACTGAACGACAAATATATTTTTATTTTGCCACTATTACACGGCAAACTTGGGTTTTAGAATATATCACTGCTCTGCTGAATGGTAATTAGGCCCTAATTTTTTTCTACTTTTACCCAACACAAAAGGCTTTTCAACAGATAAGTGCAACACTGAACGGCGAATATATTTTTGTTTCGCCACTAATACACGGCAAACAGGGCTTTAGAATATATCACTGCACCGCTAAACGGCAATTAGACCCTAATTGTTTTCTACTTTTACACAACACAAAAGGCTTTTCAACAGATAAGTGTAACGCTGAATGGCGAATATATTTTTGTTTTGCCACTAATACACAGCAAACAGGGCTTTAGAATATATCACTGCACCGCACAAGGGCAAATATATTTTTCTTTTGCCACTAATACATAGCAAAAATGGCTTTACAATATATAACTGCACCGCACAAGGGCAAATAAGACGTACTGTACAAATGTTTCCTTGTAATAAACACTGTTAATGGCTGTATCAAACAGCACTTGCACCCCAATAACAGGAATGGTTTGCTGGAATGACAGAGCTGTATAATGGCAATTTGAATCCCCAGTCAGTGCACCAAAGTGTAATAGGATTGTTCCTATTGTAACCTCTCCTACTGAACCCTGTTCTACATAAATGCTGTGGAACAATTCCTTCCTATCATTTTGCTGCACTTATAAATCGTTTTTTCAGCACAATCAAGTCTTTTCTATCACTGTCCCTAGCGCTTGCAGACGTCTCTCCCTGCACTAAGTACACTGGTAAATGGCAGAATCTAAGAAGGCTAACGCTATCTATAGGGCTGTGACATCACAGGGCTGGCTGGCTGCTGAATGGCTGCATGCATGGCATTATGGGTGATCCCGCCTTCCCAGAGTTCCTTTCTCCACATGCAGCAGCCATTTTAGGAAAAAATGTAATTAGTTACAACGAAGCGCGAGGAAATTCGGCTTCAGTTTGAATCGAGTTTTTCCTGAAATTCGGTTCGGATTTCACTTCGTCGGCTTCGATTCTCTCATCTCTAATTACAATGTGATGTATTATAGGCTGCATTTGATTGTATAATATGTATTCTATACTACAATGATATTTTTTTTAGATGTTACTGCCTAAAATCAAACATACTCTGTGTATTACAGGCTACAGTCACGTGTACAGTACATGGAGATGTATAGATTGCTACAATTAGCTATATCATATATGCTACAGGCTATTATGTTGTATAGGTTCAACAAGTGTATGTATGTATTACAGGTTAAGATCAGATGTATGTATGTACATACAGCCTACTGTCAGATTGTATGTATTAATGGGTTGTGATCATATGTATGTATGTACAGCCTTCTGTCAGATGTATGTATTACAGGTTAAGATCAGATGTATGTATGTACAGCCTACAGGCAGATGTATGTATTGCAGGTTACAGTCAGATGTATGTATTACAGGTTACAGTCAGATGTACAATATGTGTTACAGGTTACAGTCAGATGTATGTATGTATAGCCTACAGGCAGGTGTATGTATTGCGGGTTACAGTCAGATGTATGTATTACAGGTTACAGTCAGATGTACATTATGTGTTACAGGTTACAGTCAGATGTACAGTATGTGTTACAGGTTACAGTCCGATGTATGTATTACAGGTTACAGTCAGATGTATGTATCACAGGTTACAGTCAGATGTACAGTATGTGTTACAGGTTACAGTCAGATGTATGTATTACAGGTTACAGTCAGATGTATGTGTTACAGGTTACAGTCAGATGTATGTATTACAGGTTACAGTCAGATGTATGTGTTACAGGTTACAGTCAGATGTACAGTATGTGTTACAGGTTACAGTCAGATGTATGTATCACAGGTTACAGTCAGATGTATGTATTGCACGTTACAATCAGATGTATGTATTACAGGTTACAGTCAGATGTATGTGTTACAGGTTACAGTCAGATGTATGTATTACAGGTTACAGTCAGATGTATGTATTGCATGTTACAATCAGATGTATGTATTACAGGTTACAGTCAGATGTATGTGTTACAGGTTACAGTCAGATGTATGTATTACAGGTTACAGTCAGATGTATGTATTACAGGTTACAGTCAGATGTATGTATTACAGGTTACAGTCAGATGTATGTATTGCAGGTTACAATCAGATGTATGTACAGCCCACAGTCAGATATATGTATAACAGGTTACAGTCAGATGTATGTATGTACTACAAGCTAAAGTTTGTATTACAAGTTACACATTTAGGCTTATTGAGAAATATAAGATATTTTCAATTAATGAAAATTATGGTAACAAGATTATACTAAAAGTAATACATAAAACAACTAGAGCACTGCTAACATATAAAACATCTATCAAGTGCTCCCCAACATCTATTTATACCCAAGCTTAACATGTATCTAGACTCATTGACATGCCATATTACCTATTGATTAACAGTATATGGAAAACAAAAGCACATGAGCAAAGCTTATGCCCGTTGACTACCCATAGCATAGAAACAAAGCTTATGCCCTCTGAGTAACCATATTGTATCAGCACATGTTATGCCCAGGCTGTCTGATCAATAGTACAGATATCCATGTTGGTCTCTTGGAGAACTTACCAGTCTATTTGAGCCAAGCATTGTGTGGCGAGAAGTAGCAAATGCAGCTGCAGCCTTAGCAAACCTCAGGGACTATCAATGGGGCACAGGCTGCACCTACTCTGAGTGTCTCCAGTGGGGCTGGGCCCAATCCAGTGTACAGTTAGCTTTCTAAAGGTGCTGAGTACAATGTGAACAAAGGCCCAGCTTGTGCCTTGTGCTTCTGTTCTGCGCCTCTTGTTTTGTGTCCCTGACTCCACATCCAGGGACTGTGTTTGCAGACTGGGAACACGGTGCACAGCGGCTCTGTTCTCACACTCGACACACAGACCTGGCTGATATGTGCTGTTTGTTTGCTTGTTCCAAACTCCGTTTGGAATGGAATCCCAAATTTAATAGTTCAATGGAGAATTGTGAAAATGTAATATTGCCAGCTGCAGAGAAGGGCAGAGTATCCCTTTTCACGCTCTGTACGGCTGTGGCTAATTTAGGAATAGGCATGAACTTAATGGTTGGCCTGTAAATGTTCTATTTGAGAATGTAGTTCTGTGTATGCTCATTATTGGCAAGGGGTTTACAGCGAGTTTATCAATCAGTAGTTGATATTATAATGGCTCGTACCTTACAGTGGGTTAGTTCCTGCACATTTTTACCACAATTTTCACAGAGAATTGAAAAGAATATAAACATCACTGATCGGCCCGCTTGTCTTTTTTTGGATAGCTATTCAGCATTGGCTGATTTATAATCTATACTTGAGGATAACGATCACGGTGCCCTTTTTGTCAAAAAGATCCTATGTAAATTGTAAATAGATATTAAAAAAGTTAGATCCACAAACTCCTCTACAAATGTCGTGACAAAGAAGACCAAGTTTTTTCTGCTGGATTCAGTTGAGCAATTTACTGTTGTTAATAGAATTATTATACATTATGGAGGTATTCTAATACAGGTTCTATTTGGCAGCACATGAGGTGCCTGCCGACAAGGTGTTTTGGCGAGCTAGGCAGATAAGGAAAGTGTTACCCCTCTACACACCAATCCATAAAATCAATTTTAAATGTTTGCCAATTCTTAGAGAAGCTAATGTGAATACTGGAGATGTATAGGAATGAAATGAATAGGTTAATGGGCACATTTCTAAGTCAAGTACCTGGTGTCCAGTGGTTTACACACCTCTTCAGGCTGTCTGTTGCCCCAAGTGCTACTCTACAACTAGGGTGGCACGATATGAGAGTGCAGGAAACCTGTCATGGTAGCATCTGGTTTGGAAATTTTGAAAAGAGGTGTGATAAGAAGTGCCCAAATTTTTTAACATAAGCCCACAATTTACATATGCCATGCCACCATACAATGCTAAGCAACCGCGTAGCAAGCACAAATAGTGCAGCTATCCTTTATCAAACCCCAAAATTAATAAACACCCTGACCATACCTTAGAATGAAGAGACCCCAAAATAAGTACAGAATAACCCCAAAATTCAAACAAATACAGACTAGACTGCAGAGTAAGTACACATCCTAAATTAAATACAGACACCCAAAGCCTATAACTAAATAGAAACTGGGCCCAGACCCCTGGTGACTACAGTGAATAATAAATGTGTCCTAAGACAACCTTAGAAAAGGTACACTGCAGCTAGTACCCAAGGAAGTGAACTTACTGCAAGACTAACTTATGGACCAAAATAGGTACACTGAAACATCTTGGTGAAAAATGTAATCTCTATGAAAAATCTGATTCTATCACTTCATTGGGTTATTATAATAATTATAAGTTAACGTAGTTGCCTCATGACTGCAACCACCTTTTTAAATAGGATTGTTGCCTGTCTGGCTAAACTAAGTAACATCTCACCATGCATTTCCCCTGGATATGACCAGCAGAGTTGAAGCCAAATTTACATAGCGGTTTCGGCTCAAAGAAGTGTGTCTGTATCCTGAGAAGGAGGACCCCCAATATAACGTCCATGTGCCCCCATGTGAGACAACCCTTTAGACTGATCAAGTGGAAAAGTCTCCTATTCTCACACTTTAAACTGGGCTGTGTAGGCCAGAATCCTCTCATCAATGTGTATTTGGTGCTGTGTTCTATATATAACGCTCAAACTACATTCAGATCTTCAGACAACAAAGAACATACAAGTTTCCTCTAGTTCCCATATCTTGTGGAGACAGTTTTCTGTCCAGCTTAGGCAAGGCTGATATTTCCTTAAAGTTGTTGAAGACAAGTCAAGTTACTATTACTGTTGCCAAGAGCCTTTGTTCTGGGGAATATCTCTGAGCAGCACTTGTGTTGCTTGACCTTCCCTGTGTCATTTTAGGAAAGGAAGTGGGGAGAAATGTTTGGTTGTTCACAGTTCATCTGTTCCTCTTTTTCTTCCATACAAGTCATTTCTCAGAGATCTGGTGCTGCACAAGTGAAGCATCTGCCACATCCTGAACAGAAGATGGCTGTTGACACTGAACATCCCATCACCCCTCCCGCAGATGTGTTCATACAGAACACACAGGCAGGTGAGTTAAGACCGAAGCAGGTGTCCTTCATCCAAACATGTGCTGAAGATAATAGGGGAGAAACGGGGTCAAAATTGTGTCAATTGCTCCAGATGTATCAATGTAGCACATGCTAGGCAAGACATACATCTCTTCTTTACACCAACTTATGGCTGCCATAGGTTAGGTATATACCATCTTAAACAAATTTGGTGCGTTTTACAACACAGCAACATCCCATTTTATAGACAGGTTTTAAAAATTATCTGAAATGTATAATAAATTTGGCACACACAATCTACACACAATTTGGTTCCATTTGTGGCAGAACTCTATAACTTTTCAAACCCATGTGGTTTAATAAATTTCACTGTTTTTTTGCATTATGTTTGTCCCCTGCTTTGATCTACCGTGTTACCAGATCCTTGTCAATGTTTTGGTGGGGGAATGGGATAAATGTCAAAAATTAAACTTAAAATATGTTGCTATTGAAACATGTTATGGTCATGATTTTACAATGTTATAGTGATAATAACAAAGAAAGAATAGTGTGTAACATGGCGAGCAAGATGGATCAAATCTGTTACACCCCATGAGCCCCCTGTGATAAATTTGGTGTACCTGCCTGGTCTAGTTTGAAGCTGTCTAATTGTAAGACACTAATAATACATGTTCCCCATTGTCTTTTGAAAACCAGTCCTCAAGACTGATATCAATGTGTGCTTTGTGTATACATTTTTTGCTGTATAGGCGTGAGGGTTTAAAGAGGACATGTAATCTCTCCTGACATGTCCGTTTAAGGAACTACTTGCTTTCCCCATGAATTAATTCTGAGGCATCCATTTCTCATGACTCTAGGTTGTGCCTTTATTCCTGTTGAAAGGCATGAATGAATTGCTGTATTTTGAAGTGAAGATCCAGATGGGTGTTACCAGTTGGGGTACTGATACTGACTGGATAGTCTCAGGCAGTGCAGGGACCACACCCCCTACTAGGTACATCCATCTGGACCTTCTTTGCAAAATGCTGATAATTCATAAAATCTAGCAGGAATAATAAAGGAATGGCACAATACAGAATCATAAGAATAGATGCGCCCGAATTGTTATTACAAGGGGGATTCAAGTAGTTACTAAAGTAGACATGTTACAGGAGCTCTTTAAATACATACGGTGCCAGCTTGCAGCTGCAGACACTCGGATTTAGGATTGGCAAACATACAGACCCCCTTTAAGTGCACAATATTCAATAATTACTGTTATCTAGGGTTGGATGAAGCCAGATAATGCATCTAGAAATTTGCTGCAGGTTCATTACTTTTATGCTCCTTTTATTTACGGTAGATGGTTATGGAAGTTCTTATTGCTTGGCAAGTAAAATTTCCGACCGAAATTGTACAGTGGTGTGACTGGCTCAGAAAATGTAGTTATTTGACCACCCCTGTGAGTAACAAACTAAGTAAGAGACATAACGGACAACTGTTATGTTGAAGAATTTAATACGCTCTCATTCACCAGCGATCACATACTCCAACTAGATTTGTCAAATAAACCTTCTAAAACTATGTGAAATCCCCTTGTTGACTGATAACCTCATTGCAGTAAGTTAATAGTCATGTTGAATGCTTGCAGCTGTTCAGAAGTACAGATTTAAAGAGCATCTAAACTATAGTCATAGGAAAATCTATGAATAAGCTTAAATAATGGGGTACAAGCAGGGGTCATTACTAGGGTCTTTAAAGATCATGGGCACAAGCCCAAGTTTGTCTGCACCCCAGCACCCTTCCCCTCCAAAAATAAAAAAAAAACAGTACACAGACTCAGTAGTACACCACCCCTGGATATATGGATATACCATACTTTATAATAAAAATCAGCACTGTGGGGTCTACAAATAATTCTCCTCTTTGAATGCACAAAAAAGGAGCAAATATCACTATATTGTTACAGAACAAACTGCAGTATGCCAAGGCTAGTACCAATAATACTAGTCTATAAGGGCCAAATGCTACCACCAGACTAAGAACTCCTTATCAGTGGCTGGATAATACCACCATACTGTTACTAAACCAATATTACCCCATACAGAGACCATAGAGTGGTAGACACCAGTGCTACACAGGTGCACTGCAGACCATACAAGTTATTACAATACAGTTACATCCAGTGACTCACAGGTGACATTTCCCTGATCGGATTTCACTTCCTTATTTCTTCTCCATTCACCCGGGCCTCTGTGACTACTTCTCCCAGCCATGACTTGTGTCTGCAGCACATCCAGAGCTCTTTGATGCCTCGCTTTTCCAGTACTTTCCCCCTCATCTCTCCCCATTCACAGTGCCCCAAAAGGAAACAGTGCCTCAGATATTAAGTGGCCCTATTTATACAGCACACAGTAACAGCACCCCCTAAATGCTCGATATAGTAATAGGGCTACTTTTAGTGCTTCCACATAATAATAATGCCCCGTTCAGGCCCCACATACTAACAGATCTGCTTTGTGTTGCCAAACAGTAATAGTGCCCTTTTACTTTCCTTAAATAAATCAAATTAAGACACACTGGGTTGCTGGTTCACCACCAGTGTGCTCTCAGTCAGGTAGTTCCACCCTTCTACCTAGCCAACCAAAATAAAGATATATACAAAAAACTGGGCACATCTGAGGATATATCTATATTTTAATGTTCAATTTGTTGCACTAATTTTTGAACATTAAAATTTAGATCCTATATCCTTAGGTGTGCCCTTTTACTTTCCCACTTAGCAATAATTCACCCTTTGTTTCTCCATTCTATAATAATGCACAACAGTAATGCCTCTATTTGTGCCACAAAAGTGGCAGTGCCCCTTTTGTGTCCCCACGTGATATTGGTGCATCCAGATACAGTATTAAAGCCACCATTAGGTCCCACACATTAATAATGCAGCTTTTGGTGCCCCTACAGTCACAGTGTCCCCTTCAGGTATCTCCTCAGAAATGATTGTTCTTTTGTGCCCCCACCCAATACTAAAATGACCCTTTTATGCCCCCATCCAATTAGTGCCTCTCTTTGTGCCCCAACAGTAGTAATATCCCCTAATATGCCCCTAAATATTAGTAGTATCTCCTTTGTTCATTGCCCTCCTTTGTTCATTGCCCTCCCCATTACAAGTGGGGCCTCTTTCTCACTGCGCAATCAGTGACTCAGCACAGGCGGTGGAACACAGTGATGTCACTGCAAGCCTAACAAGCCTGTGGTCTACGAGAGGGAACAGCCGGGCAGGGAGCCAACGGTTCTTTGCTCCACCATAGATACTGTGGGGAGTCGCTCTGGTAGACAGCGGTGCGGGTGCAGTTTAGAGGCAAAACAAGGAGTCCAGATTGTGCAACAAACAGTGTTTTATTCACACTTGCACACAAAATGAAAAACAGTCTCTTGGTGACAGTTCACACACAACGGAAATAACGTAGCCAAACAAAAACAGTCCAACACAGGTTCAGTCACCTGGGAGGTGTAGGTGCAGGTTCGCACCACGCTGTCGGCCCAGCCGCAGGAGAATCCAGCTTCAGGTAGCCAGGAACAAAATACCTCCTTACTGAGCTCTTTCCTCCTGGACAGAGAACTCCCAGCCCTGTTAGCAGCTCCAGGATAATCACACTCCCCAGACACAGCTGCTGGCTGCGTTTTATATCCAGCCCAAAACATGGACTGGACCGTGGGGAGCAGCCACCCACCCTACTCTTTAGCTGCTCCCAGTAAGAGCCGGCCCGGATCGGCTTTGCAGCCATGCTATTTAACAAAGTCAAACAGCACTAGCTGCTGCAGACAAAAACCCGGCTCTCACCTCACCGAGGCCAGCAACCTCGGTGACACGTACCTGCCATCACATATGACACCTTGCACCTTACCACATACCCCCCTTTGTTCAACCCTGAGGGGGTGAACACACGTGAGGCAGTGGACGCGGGACAGGGCATCTGCGTTGCCCTGCAAGCGGCCTGCCCTGTGTTCCACGGAAAACTTGAAATTTTGAAGAGATAGGAACCACCTAGTGACCCGAGCATTCCTCTCCTTGGCCTGACTCATCCATTTGAGGGGGAATGGTCGGTCACCAGACGGAACCTCCTCCCTAACAGGTAGTAGCGGAGAGATTCGAGTGCCCACTTGATAGCCAGGCACTCCCTCTCCACTATACTATACCTGGACTCGGGCGGGACTGAGCTTACGGCTCAGGAAGACAACGGGATGTTCTTCCCCGTTGACCTCCTGCGACAGTACCGCACCGAGGCCTACCTCCGAGGCGTCGGTCTGTACGACAAACTCCTTGTTGAAGTCGGGTGTCACCAAAACCGGGGACCCACACAGGGCCGACTTCAACGCGGAGAAAGCCTCCTCCGCCTTCTCACTCCAGCTAACCCTCCCAGACTTTCGCCCCTTCAACAGGTCTGTCAATGGCGCTGCTATTGTGGCAAAGTGGGGCACAAACCTCATGTAGTAACCTACAATCCCCAGGAACGACTTTACCTGCCTGGTGGTGACCGGTCGGGGCCAGTTACGAATGGCCTCTACCTTAGTTACCTGAGGTTTGATGACTCCCGCCCAATTACATATCCCAGATATTTTGTCTCCTCTAACCCTATGGAGCACTTCTTTGGGTTAGCGGTCAGTCCGGCTTTCCTCAGGGCATCCACTACCGCCTGCACCTTGGGTAAATGGCTTTCCCAGTCGGTGCTGTGGATGACTACATCATCCAAGTAGGCCGAGGCGCACCGACGATGTGGTCGCAGCACTATGTCCATTAACCTTTGGAAAGTGGCGGGGCGCCATGCAGGCCAAAGGGTAACACCTTGTAGTGATACAGGCCCTGCGGGGTAACAAATGCGGTTTTTCCTTAGCCGACTCCGTTAAGGGTACCTGCCAGTACCCTTTAGTGAGGTCCAGCACAGAAAAATAACGGGCTTGTCCTAAACTTTCAACCAGCTCGTCTACTCGGGGCATGGGATACGCGTCAAACTTGGATACTTCATTTAACTTGCGAAAGTCGTTGCAGAACCGCAACGTCCCATCCGGCTTGGGTATTAGGACTATGGGACTGGCCCACTCACTTTTCGACTCCTCAATGACCTCGAGCTTCAACATTAACTGTACTTCCTCCGCGATGGCCCGTCGCCGAGCCTCGGGTACCCGGTATGGTTTTAACCGGATCTTGGCCTGAGGCTCAGTGACGATGTCATGTTGGATGAGAGACGTGCGGCCAGGGAGGTCCGAGAACACATCCGTGTTCCGACTGATGAACTCCCTGACTTCCTGAACTTGTTTGGAAGACAGGCTGTCTGCAATTTTTACCGTGGTTACTGCTTCACAGGCCTCGAACTGTGGGGCTGGACCCTTTCACCTAGAAGCCCTGGCCGGGGCTGTGGTCGTCGGCCGTGTCCCTATCTTTCCACGGCTTAAGTAAATTCACGTGGTACACCTGCTCCGGCTTGCGCCGCCTGGCTGGTGTACTTTGTAATTTACTTCCCTACTTTCGATCACCTCATAGGGGCCCTGCCACCTAGCTAGGAATTTGCTGTCAAGGGTGGGTACCAGAACCAAAACCCGATCTCCCGGATTGAAGCCCTGCACCCGAGCCTGACGATTATACACCCTACTCTGGGCTTGTTGTGCTGCCTCCATATGCTCCCGGACCAGCGGCAACACCCTTTCTATCCGTTCCTGCATCTGGGTGACATACTCAATGACACTTTTGTGGGGGACAGGCTGTTGTTCCCATGCTTCCTTGGCGATATCCAACAGGCCCCGAGGGTGTCTGCCATAAAGCAGTTCGAAGGGCGAGAACCCAGTAGAGGCCTGGGGTACCTCTCGCACTGCGAACATGAGAGAGGGCAGAAGCAGGTCCCAGTCCTTCCCATCTCTAGACACCACCCTTTTTAACATATTTTTTAGAGTTTGGTTAAACCTCTCAACAAGACCGTCTGTTTGCGGATGGTAAACGGACGTCCGTAATCTGCTTTATACGCAACAATTTACACAGTTCCTTCATTACTTTGGACATAAAAGGGTCCCTTGGTCTGTCAGAACCTCTTTTGGCAGGCCCACACGGGAAAACATCTCCATTAACTCTTTGGCAATGAGCCTAGCTGAGGTATGTCGCAGGGGCACCGCCTCCGGATACCGAGTGGCATAGTCGAGAACTACCAGAATGTGTTGGTGGCCCCTGGCAGACTTTGGTACAGGCCCAATTAAATCCATAGCGATTCGCTCAAACGGTACTTCAATAATTGGCAGAGGTACCAGAGGACTACGGAAATGAGGCTGGGGGCTAGTTATCTGACATGTTGGACAGGACTTACAATAATTTTCTACCTCCTTGAACACACTGGGCCAATAAAACCGCTGCAGTATGCGGTCCTGGGTTTTCTGCCACCCCAGGTGTCCCCCAAGAACATGTTGGTGGGCAGGCTCCATGACAAGCTTGCGATACGCTGTGGGCACCACCAACTGTTCAACAGGTTCACCTCGGATTTGGTTCACCCGATACAACATATCCTGTAGAACAATAAATCGTGGGAACATTAATTCAGCCCCTGGTTTCTGGGGTTTACCATCAATTTCAGCACATTCTCCCAGGCCCTGGTTAGGGTTTGGTCCCGGTGTTGAGCGGTCCCAAAATTTTCCCCGGAGACATTGAGGTCTGCCAACTCAGGTCCCGGTGGCAAGTCCTCCGTGTCTCCCCACCATTACACTCAGTGGGGTTGTCTCCCTCTACCGCTGGAGCAGTGGTCACCCCTACCGCCGGCCCTTCAGACTCGGGCTCCCAGGGTTCTGGCCTTCCAGCGGTATCAGGCCACTCTACTAGGGTCACCCCTGTCTCGGGTCCCTCAGATACCTTTATTGCCGGCCACAGCGCCGGAAAACCGGGAAGTCCCTCCCAAGTATTAGTTCATGTGGGAGTTTAGTAGCGACAGCCACCTCGTGGGTCCACCTACCAGCCGCTGTGGACAAAGTCACTAGTGCAGTGGGGTAGTCTTTCAGGTCTCCGTGGATGCACAGGACCTCGACTTTACGGCCAGTATACTCCACAGGCCGTACAAGGGCAGCCCTTACCAGGGAGACTAAACTCCCGGAGTCCAGCAGAGCCACCGCCAGCGAATCTCCCACCTCTACCTGACACAGGTGGTTATGGTCTTGCACCTCACGGGTGCCAGTTGCGCACAGCTTCCGTGCATACAAGGAGTGGCGACCCCCATAGTTCACCTCCATCGGCTCATCCCGATGCGGACAGTCGGCCCTGATGTGGCCTGGCTCCTGACACCTCCAGCATACCAGACTTTACCTGCCTGGTGGTGACCGGTCGGGGCCAGTTACGAATGGCCTCTACCTTAGTTACCTGAGGTTTGATGACTCCCCGCCCAATTACATATCCCAGATATTTTGTCTCCTCTAACCCTATGGAGCACTTCTTTGGGTTAGCGGTCAGTCCGGCTTTCCTCAGGGCATCCACTACCGCCTGCACCTTGGGTAAATGGCTTTCCCAGTCGGTGCTGTGGATGACTACATCATCCAAGTAGGCCGAGGCGTACCGACGATGTGGTCGCAGCACTATGTCCATTAACCTTGGAAAGTGGCGGGCGCCATGCAGGCCAAAGGGTAACACCTTGTAGTGATACAGGCCCTGCGGGGTAACAAATGCGGTTTTTTCCTTAGCCGACTCCGTTAAGGGTACCTGCCAGTACCCTTTAGTGAGGTCCAGCACAGAAAAATAACGGGCTTGTCCTAAACTTTCAACCAGCTCGTCTACTCGGGGCATGGGATACGCGTCAAACTTGGATACTTCATTTAACTCTGCGAAAGTCGTTGCAGAACCGCAACGTCCCATCCGGCTTGGGTATTAGGACTATGGGACTGGCCCACTCACTTTTCGACTCCTCAATGACCTCGAGCTTCAACATTAACTGTACTTCCTCCGCGATGGCCCGTCGCCGAGCCTCGGGTACCCGGTATGGTTTTAACCGGATCTTGGCCTGAGGCTCAGTGACGATGTCATGTTGGATGAGAGACGTGCGGCCAGGGAGGTCCGAGAACACATCCGTGTTCCGACTGATGAACTCCCTGACTTCCTGAACTTGTTTGGAAGACAGGCTGTCTGCAATTTTTACCGTGGTTACTGCTTCACAGGCCTCGAACTGTGGGGCTGGACCCTTTCACCTAGAAGCCCTGGCCGGGGCTGTGGTCGTCGGCCGTGTCCCTATCTTTCCACGGCTTAAGTAAATTCACGTGGTACACCTGCTCCGGCTTGCGCCGCCCTGGCTGGTGTACTTTGTAATTTACTTCCCTACTTTCTCGATCACCTCATAGGGCCCTGCCACCTAGCTAGGAATTTGCTGTCAAGGGTGGGTACCAGAACCAAAACCCGATCTCCCGGATTGAAGCCCCGCACTCCGAGCCTGACGATTATACACCCTACTCTGGGCTTGTTGTGCTGCCTCCATATGCTCCCGGACCAGCGGCAACACCCTTTCTATCCGTTCCTGCATCTGGGTGACATACTCAATGACACTTTTGTGGGGGACAGGCTGTTGTTCCCATGCTTCCTTGGCGATATCCAACAGGCCCCGAGGGTGTCTGCACATAAAGCAGTTCGAAGGGCGAGAACCCAGTAGAGGCCTGGGGTACCTCTCGCACTGCGAACATGAGATAGGGCAGAAGCAGGTCCCAGTCCTTCCCATCTCTAGACACCACCCTTTTTAACATATTTTTTAGAGTTTGGTTAAACCTCTCAACAAGACCGTCTGTTTGCGGATGGTAAACGGACGTCCGTAACTGCTTTATACGCAACAATTTACACAGTTCCTTCATTACTTTGGACATAAAAGGGGTCCCTTGGTCTGTCAGAACCTCTTTTGGCAGGCCCACACGGGAAAACATCTCCATTAACTCTTTGGCAATGAGCCTAGCTGAGGTATGTCGCAGGGGCACCGCCTCCGGATACCGAGTGGCATAGTCGAGAACTACCAGAATGTGTTGGTGGCCCCTGGCAGACTTTGGTACAGGCCCAATTAAATCCATAGCGATTCGCTCAAACGGTACTTCAATAATTGGCAGAGGTACCAGAGGACTACGGAAATGAGGCTGGGGCTAGTTATCTGACAGGTTGGACAGGACTTACAATAATTTTCTACCTCCTTGAACACACTGGGCCAATAAAACCGCTGCAGTATGCGGTCCTGGGTTTTCTGCCACCCCAGGTGTCCCCAAGAACATGTTGGTGGGCAAGCTCCATGACAAGCTTGCGATACGCTGTGGGCACCACCAACTGTTCAACAGGTTCACCTCGGACTTGGTTCACCCGATACAACATATCCTGTAGAACAATAAATCGTGGGAACATTAATTCAGCCCCTGGTTTCTGGGGTTTACCATCAATTTCCAGCACATTCTCCCAGGCCCTGGTTAGGGTTTGGTCCCGGTGTTGTGCGGTCCCAAAATTTTCCCCGGAGACATTGAGGTCTGCCAACTCAGGTCCCGGTGGCAAGTCCTCCGTGTCTCCCACCATTACACTCAGTGGGGTTGTCTCCCTCTACCGCTGGAGCAGTGGTCACCCCTACCGCCGGCCCTTCAGACTCGGGCTCCCAGGGTTCTGGCCTTCCAGCGGTATCAGGCCACTCTACTAGGGTCACCCCTGTCTCGGGTCCCTCAGATACCTTTATTGCCGGCCACAGCGCCGGAAAACCGGGAAGTCCCTCCCAAGTATTAGTTCATGTGGGAGTTTAGTAGCGACAGCCACCTCGTGGGTCCACCTACCAGCCGCTGTGGACAAAGTCACTAGTGCAGTGGGGTAGTCTTTCAGGTCTCCGTGGATGCACAGGACCCCGACTTTACGGCCAGTATACTCCACAGGCCGTACAAGGGCAGCCCTTACCAGGGAGACTAAACTCCCGGAGTCCAGCAGAGCCACCGCCAGCGAATCTCCCACCTCTACCTGACACAGGTGGTTATGGTCTTGCACCTCACGGGTGCCAGTTGCGCACAGCTTCCGTGCATACAAGGAGTGGCGACCCCCATAGTTCACCTCCATCGGCTCATCCCGATGCGGACAGTCGGCCCTGATGTGGCCTGGCTCCTGACACCTCCAGCATACCACGGGAGGCGGACTCGCAGGGGGTATCTTCCGTACAGGCCGCTCTGTCGCCGGACGCCGGAACTGGGGCAGAGGCCTCCGGGTTTGACTGACCCCTTCCCAGCAAGACTCCCTGCAGGTTTCTGGTGGCCTCGCATCGCTCCACCAGGTCGACCATCTCCAGGGCATTGGTGGGCGATACCTGGCCGACTCCAGTGCTGGAGAGGGTAAGGCAAAGCCCTCCAGAAGACATCGGCTAACAGACGGTCGAGCATAGCAGTGGGAGTCAGTATGTCTGGCTGCAGCCATTTTTGCAACCGTTGTAGCAAGTCATAGTATTGTGGCCTGGCGGGTTCAGCCACGTTAAAGTCCCACTGGTGGACACGCTGAGCCCGGACCAAAACATTCACCCCCAGTCTTGCCAGGATCTCACCTTTCACAGTTGGGTAGTCAGCTGCTTGGTCATCTGGGAGGTCAAAAATACTTGCTGGGGTCCAGACGCCAGGAACGGAGCGACGACCTCTGCCCACTGTTCTCGGGTAATTTCTCCTCACGGCCACCTTCTCGAACACCGCCAGATAGGTCTCCACATCATCCGAGGGGGTCATCTTAGGGATCGCGGCACGGACAGCTTTCCGGGCATCATGGACGCGGTGGGACGCTCCTGCCGCTTGCAACGCCATCACGTGCTGTAGCAGTAGCTGGTTGGTCTCCCGCTGCTGCACGTTAGCCTCTATGAGGGCTTTCACAGCCGCCTCCATTTTGTCGGGGATCACAGGCTGCAACTTTGCCGGCTTAATATAGGACATTCACTTTTCTCAGCAAAACAAAGTTCGGGCGTTCACGCCAGCCTCACTGCGCATGCCCGCATCCGACACCAAATGTGGGGAGTCGCTCTGGTAGACAGCGGTGCGGGTGCAGTTTAGAGGCAAAACAAGGAGTCCAGATTGTGCAACAAACAGTGTTTTATTCACACTTGCACACAAAATGAAAAACAGTCTCTTGGTGACAGTTCACACACAACGGAAATAACGTAGCCAAACAAAAACAGTCCAACACAGGTTCAGTCACCTGGGAGGTGTAGGTGCAGGTTCGCACCACGCTGTCGGCCCAGCCGCAGGAGAATCCAGCTTCAGGTAGCCAGGAACAAAATACCTCCTTACTGAGCTCTTTCCTCCTGGACAGAGAACTCCCAGCCCTGTTAGCAGCTCCAGGATAATCACACTCCCCAGACACAGCTGCTGGCTGCGTTTTATATCCAGCCCAAAACATGGACTGGACCGTGGGGAGCAGCCACCCACCCTACTCTTTAGCTGCTCCCAGTAAGAGCCGGCCCGGATCGGCTTTGCAGCCATGCTATTTAACAAAGTCAAACAGCACTAGCTGCTGCAGACAAAAACCCGGCTCTCACCTCACCGAGGCCAGCAACCTCGGTGACACGTACCTGCCATCACATATGACACCTTGCACCTTACCACAATACCTACTATACCTACTAGACGGCTGCAAAAGGAAGCAAAATGGGGGTAAGAGCAGGACAAATGTGGATAGGGAAATGGCTTAAAATAACATAGAATAGAATAAAAAATAATAATCTTGAACTAGGAGGCGGAGGTCAAAGTAGAGTAGGAGGTTGAGGAGGCAGTGTAGGTGGAAGTGGCGGAGGTAGCCAACACTGTTTTTGTTTTTTTCCTTTTATTTTAATTTTTTTATAAATTTGGGAAGACCCCCAAAACATTGGGAAATAGAAAAGAGAATACAAAGAGAAAGTGTGCTGGATTATAACAATAGCTAGGTGCGGCCAGTATACTTGTCTACCCAGGACAAGGTACGGACAAGTCATGTAGGATCCATGCCTGGTTCATTTTAATGAACGTGAGCTTGTCCACGTTGGCTGTGGACGGGCGGCTGCGTTTTTCTGTAATGACGCCCCCTGCCGTGCTAAACACACGTTCGGACAATACACTTGCTGCAGAGCAGGCCAGCACCTTCAAGGCGTAAAGGGCAAGTTCAGGCCATGTGCCTAATTTGGAGACCCAGACGTTGAGTGGGGCAGACCCATCAGTCAGTTGGTGTAGGCATGTGCACACGTACTGTTCCACCATGTTGTTCAAATGCTGACTCCTGCTAAGACGTTCCATATCAGCTGGTGGTGCTGGTTATTGTGGGGTGCTGACAAAGATTTTCCACATTTCAGCCATGCTAATACTCCCTTCTGATCTGCTGGCAGTGCCCCAGCTGCGTTGGCGACTTCTTCCTCCTCATTTTCTGCCTTCGCCTTGTGCTTCCACTGAGCCCTCACTGTCAGGTGTGAATGCCGTTAGCAGCACGTCTAACAGCGTGCGCTTGTACTCGCACATCTTCCGATCACGCTCCAGTGATGGAATTAAGGACAGCACTTTGTCCTTGTAGTGGGGATCCAGCAGGGTGGCCACCCAGTAATCAGCACTAGTTAGAGTGTGGGCAACTCGGTGGTCGTTGCGCAGAGTCAATGACAAGCTGTCCTCTATAGCAAGTGTATCGTCTGTGTCCTCTGTATCCCCCCAGCCATGCACCATTGATGCCAATAAGCTGCTTTGGGTGCCACCCTGCTGTGAACATGGTTCCTCCTCAGCCTGCAGAACTGTGCCCTGGCTGGACAGTTGTGTACTTGGCCTCTGTTGATGCAGAAACCCACCCTCCGAGCCACTTGTGAACGACTGGCCTGATAACCGTGGAAATGATCCCTCTTCCTCCTGTGCCAAATCCTCTTCCATCATCACCCGAAGTGTTTTTTCAAGGAGACATAGAAGTGGGATAGTAACGCTGAAGACTGCGTCATCGGCACTTGCCATGTTAGTGGCGTACTCGAAACAGCACAACACAACACACACGTCCAGTTGGTGGTGAAGTGGTGCTATTCCGCAGAGCGACTCACTCGTGAGTGCTGCTGCTGCTCGCACAGTCTCTCTAGCATGGAGTTCCACCTTGTGGGTACGTCACATATGAGGCGGTGAGTGGGAAGGCCGAAGTTACACTGCAGTGCAGACAGGCGAGCAGCAGCAGGGTGAGAACGCCAAAAGCGTGCACCGACGGACGGGGACCCCATTTTCTGCAGCAGCTCTGACATATCGGGGTAATTTTTCAGGAATCTCTAGGCAACAAATTCAGCACATGCGCCAGGCAAGGGATGTTCCTCAAACCGGCTAGCCCCAGAGTTGCTACGAGATTTTGCTCATTATCGCACACCACCAGGCTAGGCTTGAGGCATAGCAGCACCAACCACTCATCGGTCTATTGTTCCATGCCCGTCCACAGCTCCTGCGCAGTGTGTTTTTTCCCCCCCAAACAGATGAGTTTCAAAACAGCCTGCTCTCGTTTCCCCCTGGCTATGCTGAATTTGATGGTGAAGGTGTTACGCTGACTGGATGAGGAGGCGGTAGAGTAGGAAGCGGAGTAGGAGGAGGAGGCAACTGGAGGCAACGAGAAATGTCCTGCAATCCTTAGTGGTGGTAGGACATGCGCCAAACTGCCATCCACCTCAAGCCCACCCACCACTGCATTTACCCAGTGTGCAGTTAGGGAGATATAATGTCCCTGCTCATGCTTACTGGTCCTCTTATCGGTAGTTATGTGGACCTTTCCACAGATGGCGTTGCGCAGTGCACACCTGATTTTGTCCGCCACTTGGTTGTGTAGAGCAGGGATGGCTCGCCTGGAAAAGTAGTGGCGCTTGGGAACCACGTACTGTGGAAAAAAAACCTGCCCTAAGGTTTTTCAAAGTCTCTGTCTCCACCAGATGGAATGACAACATTTCAAAGGTCAGACATTTTAAAATGCTGGCATTCAGGGCCAGGGATTGCGGGTGTGTAGGGTGGTACTTCCTCTTTCTCTTCAGTGTTTGGGGGATGGACAGCTGAATGCTTCCATGGGACAGTGTGGACATGCATGGTGGTGGTGTTGCTGCCACATCCTCTGTTTGCAGGGTGGCAGGTGCCACTGTCATTTCAGAAGGGGAGGAAAAGGCTGAGACTGCAGCAGAAGAGGGAGCAAGAGGAGCCTGTGATCTTTTGTTGTTTTTCAGGTGTATACTCCACTACAGCTCTTGCTTTGCACTTAGATGCCTGGTTTTGCAGGTGGTGCTTAGGGTTAGAACCTTTATGCCTCTCTTCAGGCTCTGATTGCACAGTGTACAAACCACTCGCATCTTGTCGTCAGCACATTGTCTGAAGAACTGCCACACCAGGGAACTCCATGGAGCTGGCTTTGGTGTGTTCAGTCTCTGGGTGCGGTGGGCAGTAGCAGGCATACTGGCTAGGGGACGGCCACTCTGCTTTTGCACGCTGCTCCCTCTTTTGCGGTGCGGCTGGCGCTGTGTGACCACCACCTCTTCCTCTGAACTCCACACAGTTTCAGCAGGGGAGCGGGTGGGAGACAATGTGAAGGAACTGGAGGCACTGTCAGCCATCCAATCTACTACCGTCTCTACTTGTTCTGGCCTCACCATTCGTACACCGTTATTCAGGCCTACAAAATGACGCTGAACGTCCTGTCACCTACGTGCACCTGAGGAAGGTGTTTTATTTGGGCGTGTAGCTGGCACAGATCGATCACGTCCTCTCCCTGCAACAGGAGCTCCACCAGCACCAGCAGCACCATGACCAGGGCCACGTCCCTTATTTGATGCTCTCCTCATTCTTAGAGATCACCCACTAAACTAACAGACAGATTAACTATATTAATTTCCCTGTCATGTATGCAGTGCAGGTGTACCTCACACCAAAAATGGGTATATGTTACCGAACTAACAGACAGATTAACTATAATAATGTGGGAACTTAGAAGCCATCACAGCCATGACTAGTAATGGCATGGCTGTGATTGGTTGGTGCATCATGTGACCCAGCCTCTATACAAGCTGGATCACGTGTAGCACCGCCCATCAGCTCTGAGTAGTGCAGGGACAGGAAGCAGGCAGCTGAAGCGAGGGAGAGTTTTAGGAACCTGGCTATTTTTTTTGTGGGTGTGGGAGCAATAAACCAGCTTTGCACCCCTGACAAAGAAATAGAATGAAAAATCTGTCTGTTAATTCTGAGGGTGACCTATAGCGATTTTTGTACCCCTGACACAAAAATATAATAATGTATCTGTCTGTTAGTTCGGTGGGAGACATAGTCCCATTTTTGCTGTGAGGTACACCTGCACTGCATACGTGGCAGGGAAATTAATATAGTTAATCCGTCTGTTAGTTCGGTGGTTGACATATACCCATTTTTGGCGAACCCGAACATCATCCTTATTTACTACCTGATTAGACACTTTCAACGTCTAATATTCTCTACAAAATGGTTTGTGTTTCTGTCAGGATCTGACACATCCTATGGGGCGGAAGAGGAAGGTAATTGCAGTATAAGAAGAATGTAAGAATACTGTCTGCACCGATAGTGCATGCTCTAGTTGTGGTCAGCCCTGCTACCCTCTTGTTACCTTACCTAACAAGAGGTGTTAAATTATTCTGACACAGAAACACATACAGTAGATATAAGAAGTCTACACGCGGCCAGCCATCCGTGATCGGCTCCAGGAGGACATGAAGAACTTCTTCGCAGATAATGTGAACCCAGAAGTAGACCCTCTAATGGTATGGCTAACACATAAGGCTTTTATGCGGGGTAGATTGATCAGAGAGGCGTCACATCTAAAGAAGGAGAGACAAGCGGCTCTTCTTTCTCTAGAATCCAAGCTCAGCAGACTGGTATGGGCGCATCAGAGGTCACCCACCCTGTATTTGCTAAAAGCAGTTAAGGACACTAAAATGCAAATTAATCTGATTATGTCGAATAATACAGAAAAAGCCCTACGATGGACTGCTTCGTATTATTACAGATATGCAAACAAACCTGACAAAATGCTAGCGCGCCAATTGAAAGCTAAACAAAAAATTAACCAAGTGTTTCAAATCCGCTCCCGTTCAGGTCACATATCCTCAAATCCGGATACTGTTTATGACACATTCCACGCTCTTTATCAACAACTTTATGCGAAATCAGGAACGGGGCGAGATCTAGCTGATAACAGCTTCCTGTCTTCAATCCCACTCCCTCGGCTGACGCCCGAGGCGCTGAAGGAGCTAGGCAAACCTATTATCTCAGAGGAAGTAATCTTCTCAATCAACTCACTAAAACTGGGAAAAGCGCCAGGGCCAGATGGCCTATCGGCCCTGTATTACAAAAAATTTGCCTCCGTACTGGTTCCGCATATCACCCAGTTCTGCAATTATCTGATGACTGGTAACACGCCTCACCCTGACTTTCTTACCGCTAGTATCACGGTGCTTCCCAAACCTAAAAAAGATCACTTGTCACCTACAAAATGTCAGGTTTCTGTGCTGTAAAAAAATTAGACAAAGATAAATCATTTCAGAAAGTTTTCCACCTTTAATGTGACCTATAAACTGTATCACTCAATTGAAAAACAAACTGAAATCTTTTAGGTGGAGGGAAGAAAACAAAAAAAAAACTAAAATAATGTGGTTGCATAAGTGTTAAGCAATCACATTCAAAATCATGTTAAATAGAAGTCAGCATTCACCTGCCATCATGAAAAGTGCCTCTGATTAACCCCAAATAAAGTTCAGCTGCTCTAGTTGGTCTTTACTGACATTTTCTTAGTCGCATCCCACAGCAAAAGCCATGGTCCACAGAGAGCTTCCGTAGCATCAGACGGATCCCATTGTTAAAAGGTATCAGTCAGGAGAAGAGTACAAAAGAATTTCCAAGGCATTAGATATACCATGGAACACAAGGAAGACAGTGATCATCAAGTGGAGAAAATATGGCACAACAGTGACATTACCAAGAACTGGACGTCCCTCCAAAATTGATGAAAAGGCGAGAAACTGGTCTGGGAGGCTACCAAGAGGCCTACAGCAACATTAAAGGAGCTGCAGGAATATCTGGCAAGTACTGGCTGTATGGTGACAACAAGCTACCGTATTCTTCATATGTCTGGGCTATGGGTAGAGTGGCAAGGCGAAAGCCTTTTCTTATGAAGAAAAACATCCAAGCCAAGCTACATTTTGCAAAAACACATCTGAAGTCTCCCAAAAGCATGTGGGAAAAGGTGTTATAGTCTGATGAAACCAAGGTTGAACTTTTTGGCCATAATTCAAAAAGATATGTTTGGCGCAAAAACAACACTGCACATCACCAAAAGAACACCATACCCACAGTGAAGCATGGTGGTGGCAGCATCATAATTTGGGGCTGTTTTTCTTCAGCTGGAACTGAGGCCTTAGTTAAGATAGAGGGAATTATGAAACAGTTCCAAATACCAGTCAATATTGGCACAAAACCTTCAGGCTTCTGCTAGAAAGCTGAACATGAAGAGGAACTTCATCTTTCAGCATGACAACGACCCAAAGCATACATCCAAATCAACAAAGGAATGGCTTCACCAGAAGAAGTTTGAAGTTTTGGAATGGCCCAGCCAGAGCCCAGACCTGAATCCGATTGAAAATCTGTGGGGTGATCTGAAGAGGGCTGTGCACAGGAGATGCCCTCGCAATCTGACAGATTTGGAGTGTTTTTGCAAAGAAGAGTGGCCAAATCTTGCCAAGTCAAAATGTGCCATGGTGATAGACTCATACCCAAAAAGACTGTCTGCTCTAATAAAATCAAAAGGCGCTTTAACAAAGTATTGGTTATATATGCGACCATATTATTTTATTTTTTCTTCCCTCTATCTAAAAAATTTCAGTTTGTTTTTCAATTGAGTTGTATAGTTTACAGCTCACATTAAGGCCCCATTCACACGTCTGCAAATGGGTCCGCATCTGTTCCGCAATTCTTTGGCCCCGAACTTCCGGGCTTTGGCCCCGAACTTCCGCTCCGCAAAAGATAGAACATGTCCTATTCCTGTCCGCAGCTTGCGGACAAGAATAGGCATTTCTATGGGGGGTGCCGGCTGGTTGTGTTGCGGATCCGGACGTGTAAATTGATCCTTAAGGTGGAAAAAGTTCTGAAATTATTTATCTTTGTCTCATTTTTTTACAGCACAGAAACCTGACATTTTAACAGGGGTGTGTAGACTTTTTATATCCACTGTACATCATTTTCTCTAGAGGATATTAGACATATGAAAGTAAGCAATCTAAACTAAACGATAAAAAAATAAAAAATCTTGAACAATACAAATTTATAATTCGCTCTTTGTGTGTATGGTAGCTATGAGAGGATCATACACATTTAGCTACTATGTGACATCTGCTAGCCACATGCATAAGTATTATGCTTCAGCATCATGAGGGAACATAGTGCTACAATATTCACTGGCGAGATACAGCTGTCGATGAGCTGTACGATGCCGTTTCTCTTTTCTTGGGAATTCTTCATGGCTGCTCCTGTATTCGAATAATGACCTTTAACACACTGAGCTATTAGAGAATGTGAGAACAGATTATGTATGAATAAAAGATTGTTCCACCTCCAGGAGCTGCAGTTACATGACAAGAATCTGCATAACTCATATGCTAAATATTTGCAAGGCCTATATATGTATGAGAAAGCCAAGATGATTGTCTATAAAATTATGGTAGTCTAACGTTCAAAACTATAGTGGATGGTGAGATATGGAGCCTGAAAGTCAAGAGTTCAAAACATTGTTACCTTTTTCCTCATCAGTGTAATTTTCTGCTAGGCATCCTCTGAACAGGAGTAACTTTTATACCTGGCTGGGTTATAGGCACTAGTGGGTCATTGTATCAGGGGACCTCCTTTGCAGACATGATCCACTGGTCCTTGATTGGAGCTACACATTTCCCAACCCACACAGAAGTATTGATGACAAGATATATATTTTCTAATTATGTCATCATTTCTCTATTTGTTCCCTCTCAGCCTGATCTGTTTGGGCATTTAGGGCAAATAACCCAATAGATTTTTACTGTTAAAATCACTACATAAATAATTTATTGTTTCATTTTATTGTTTTAATCAGGCATTGAAACCAAGTTGCATAGTAACTGCCCTACACAATAAGGGTCCATTCACAGGTCCGCAAAATGGGTCTGCATCCGTTCCACAATTTTGCAGAACGGGTGCAGTCCCATTCGTTTTCAATTGGGCCGCAAAAGATGCGGACAGCACACAGTGTGCTGTCCGCATCCGCACTTCTGTTCCCCGGCCCCGCTAAAAAATAGAACATGTCTTATTCTTGTCTGCAGACACGGACAAGAAAAGGCGTTTCTATTATAGTGCCGGCCATGTGCGGTGTCCGCGTTTTGCGGACCTGTGAATAGACCCTTATAGCAGACAGGAGAAGATGAGACAGCAGGAAAATCCCTGCTGCTTGTAACAATAAGAAAATACAGAAGACTGCTTTGCTATACAGAGGGCTATGGGAAAAAAAACACACACACACAGATACTGTTTTGTACACATTTAATAACAAGGGCCTTATATGATGGATGAATGACGATCTTTGGCATTCATCACAGGACTCTCTTGGATGTATATATTGTCAGTGTATACTTCCAAAGAAGTTCACAAATTCTGTGCATACAGAACCTTACATATATAACATATAGAGTATAAAGTATGAGTAAGTTGAATCTGTATACCAGCAACAGCAGGCATTCTTCTCTGTAACCAGCAGGGAGCACTGTGCTCCTCTTATTCACTAATTACGTGATTAATCCTCTGTTTTTTCCCATCATAAATATGCACAGATTTGTGTGATTATAATTGTGTAGAACACACTTGGCAAAGAATGTGAGCATTGAGCAACTAAAAAATGATTTCTGCAGGATAAGTTCTTTTTCACTAACACCTATCAAAATAGTTTGTCAGATTTTGTTCACTGTTAATGATAATTTCAAGCATGTTAACGTTTCATATTTATAATGACCCAGTGCAAAGTTTACGTACAGCATGGAGGGTGCCAGCATAATACAGACACTGTCAGCACTCCTAAAAGTTTTTGTCTGCAGTAGATCTAACACATACACACTAGGTCCAGTCTAGGTCCAGTCGGAAGCTTATTCATTTTTATTGGGGAAAACCAAGACAATTTTTATATGTAGTAAACAGTTTAAGGATAGGATGTTGTTTGTTTCCTTCACACAACCAAACATGCGTATCATCTCAGTATGAGATAATCACTTAGCAGATGTTCAAGGGTAACCCCTTAAAGACTGGTTGCGTTAAGTTTGCTGTCCTGATGCTTAATAGGTTATCCAGGCTCTAGATATTGATAACCTAACCTTAAGCCCTCTTCGCAATTGGCGCGGAATCTGCCAACAGCAACACTGAATCTGCCTCCCTCTGTGACCATGGTTCATGGCTGGGAAAAGAAAAGACATTGTTCGGGCGGACATTGCTGGAACCCGTGGCGGGTGTGTATTGGCGATTTAGCTCAGGTCAATGGGGCTAAACGACGAGTACTCAAATTTTCCTTTTGCAAAAACTATTGTGCAAACTAGCCCTTAGGCTGTCTGCTTCCAGCTCCATCCACTGCTATTTCTGGCACCGGCGGCTGTGAATCTGATATTGATGCCCTATCCTAAGAGCCTGGACAACCCCTTGGAACCCACACTGACGCTTTTATTAACAGCTTGAGGTTATTCCCATCTTCTCTGGTGCACATTTTTGGTTGCAGGTTGGAAGTCATAGGCAACTTTGCCTTCACAGACTGCAATGTAAGTTATGTGCAACTGTGAATTGCTTGAAACCAGTCTGCTTGCTTCTTTTTTGTACAGCCAAATAGAAAATTTAATATAGTTCATCGACAAATTACACAGATTTTTAGGGTTATGCAATACCATGTATCCCTAGCCTAACTCAAGTACTTAGCCAAAGAGAACATATTTTTTAGTGACAGGGAATCATATCTACAGGAGATTGAAGCAAGAGAATTGTAATGTTTTTATATGTATTTAACCAACCATTCCTGCAAATGACACATGTCGTATTTGACCGATTCAGACGCAATACCACATTAGAGGCACTGGTATAAAGATAGAGGATCCCAGCGAGTGCTATTCAATTCTTCAGGCTTTATTGCATATCAAATGTAATAAATGGACGCGTTTCGGCCCGTCCAGCCTTCAGCAGCATATCACATAGAAAAATTCACAAACTCTTTATAGCACACGGTAGTGACGGCACACACCCACATGGAGGCGGAGTTAGCTAAATGTCCATCTAAGTACATCACTTCCTTTGACAAAAAACAACACATATCAAATTGACCATACTATGTAATAACAAAAGCAAATACCATTGCTGAATCTATTGATGGGTCAGGCATTACTTAACAGTGGACGTCTGAAAAGAAAAGGAAAAAGATGGGTATAATGAGAGTAACATACTAATACTACAAATGCACTACCTCATACTCTCTATTCAAACCTCTAGGGTATAGTGTGTCTAAAGTATGTATCCAGAACGCCTCACGGCGTAACAAATGGGTCTTAATGTCACCTCCCCTTCTGGGGCGTCGAACTTGTTCCAAAACCTGGAACCTTAGTTGCGAGACAGAGTGTTTCATTTTATGAAAATGTGAGGGTAGAGGTAGTAATAGATTACCTGTGCGGATATCGGATTTATGCTTACTTATTCGATCCTTTACCGATTGTATGGTCTCGCCAATATAAAGTAAGCCACAGGGACATTTAATGGAGTACACCACATTCGATTAATCACACGTATAAAAACCTTTTACCCTAAATACTTTCCCTGAATGGGGATGAGAAAATTGGTCGCCTTTGATTACATGCGAACATTGTATGCAGTGCAGACATGGATATGTGCCGTTTCTACGAGTACTCAAAGTGGTCTGTCTCAAACCAGAACTTAAAGACCCAATGTCTGCATGTACCAATGCGTCACGATATGTAGAGCTGCGTTTATTACATATCAATGGTGCATTCTGAAACTCAGGAACAGAAGGAAAAGCCTCTCTCAATAAAGGCCAGTGTTTTTGAATGATGGTATCAAATATCTTATTATGAGGGTGATATTTATGGATAAAAGCAATTCTGGTGCTACCACTATCTCTATTAGCTGTCTCAGAATTACGGGGGCTTATTGCTTCTTGTAACACCCTGGAGGAATAACCTCTGTTCTTGAACCTCTGCATCATCTCCTCCATTCTCTCTTGACAAGTATCAGGATCAGATACTATTCTAGCAACCCTCTGGAACTGGGATTTAGGGATGGCCTTTTTTTGGCGAGACCATACAATCGGTAAAGGATCGAATAAGTAAGCATAAATCCGATATCCGCACAGGTAATCTATTACTACCTCTACCCTCACATTTTCATAAAATGAAACACTTTGTCTCGCAACTAAGGTTCCAGGTTTTGGAACAAGTTCGACGCCCCAGAAGGGGAGGTGACATTAAGACCCATTTGTTACGCCGTGAGGCGTTCTGGATACATACTTTAGACACACTATACCCTAGAGGTTTGAATAGAGAGTATGAGGTAGTGCATTTGTAGTATTAGTATGTTACTCTCATTATACCCATCTTTTTCCTTTTCTTTTCAGACGTCCACTGTTAAGTAATGCCTGACCCATCAATAGATTCAGCAATGGTATTTGCTTTTGTTATTACATAGTATGGTCAATTTGATATGTGTTGTTTTTTGTCAAAGGAAGTGATGTACTTAGCTGGACATTTAGCTAACTCCGCCTCCATGTGGGTGTGTGCCGTCACTACCGTGTGCTATAAAGAGTTTGTGAATTTTTCTATGTGATATGCTGATGAAGGCTGGACAGGCCGAAACGCGTCCATTTATTACATTTGATATGCAATAAAGCCTGAAGAATTGAATAGCACTCGCTGGGATCCTCTATCTTTATACCAGTATCTATTTATCCACGTGCGGGTGCGCTGTCGAGTGCCGGCTACTATTGACTTTGAACATCAGAGGCACTAGCTCATCATTTATTTATTTTAAGTCTGTCAGTAGTTCTGATTGTGCTAAACTGCTGCCAGCAGTAGGTAGAGGCTAGAGAGAGGAATACAAGCATACTTTTGCTATTAGGAGTTGTGTGAATATGAAGTTTTTTTCTGCCAGATTCTGCTCCAGTTGTAGCATCCAACCAGGAGACCAGACCACTATATCTATAAGGCCTCTTGCACATGACCGTATGCCCTCCGAGACATACGGTCCGTGAGCACAGAATCATTGTAATCTATGATACTATGCTCTACCGTGTTCACGATCAATGCCGCCCGGGACATATGGCCCGCTCACGGACCGTATGTCTCGGAGGGCATACGGTGGTGTGCAAGAGGCCTAACTCAGCAGTGTGGAGGGGCTGTGAAGCAACTCAATCCAGAGATTACTTCACATCTGAAAGATAAAAACTTCATATTTTTACTACTCCTGATGATAAAAACTCCATGAAAGATACATTTCTACTGGTCTCCCCAGCCCTTACCTAATGCTGGCTGCAGTTTAACACTGTAAGTGCTGAAAGACTCCCTTTAATTGTTGGTTTAGTGACTAATAGGGCAATTGTTACAGCCTATTCAAATTTTTTATTGTGAATTAACTTATCAGCATTCACATGGCTTGAATAAACAGCAGCCAAAGATCAAAAACAGCTTCAAATGTTGCAAACATGTGTCAGCAGGTACAAACTTTCTAAAGAAAATGCAATATTTCTCACATACGGATTCCAATTCTGAAATGTGATGTCTTAATTTTTCTATGTCTTGCATATATAATTAGACCGGCAGATGTGGCAGATTTGCTGCAAATGTCCATTGTTGATTTCATATCACAAATATGCAGAGATTTACAGTACAACACAAGTGGCCGAGGTTTATAAAACCCCATCCACATGTACCAGAAATTGCCATCATGGAAATCAGCAATGCAAAAGTATGAAATTCGCATCAAGATCCACAATATAATCCTTGTGCAGCCATATCCATAGCAGATATTTTCTGCCATGTCTGGACCTGTTCTAAATTAGTAGTGGTTCCCCCAAGGTTTTTCCACGGGTTCCCCATGCAAAAAAAGGTTGGGAGGCACTGTATGAAGGAGAGTGGCCAGACTAAGGTCCCCTCCACACTTGCGTTCTGAGCATCCGGCGGGCACTGCGACTGAAAGCATTTGAAGACTGATCAGGATCCTGATCAGTCTTCTAAATTCTTTCAGGTTACCATGGCAGCCAGGACGCTACTGAAGTCCTGGCTGCCATGGTACTCCGCAGCAGTGTACTCACCTGCGCTGCGGCCGCCGGGCGCTCCTTCATGACATCACAGGTCCCTGCGGCGCATAGATCAATGTGCCGCCCGGACCTGTGACGTCATGAAGGAGCGCCCGGAGGCTGCAGCGCAGGTGAGTACACTGCTGCGGAGTACTTACCATGGCAGCCAGGACTTCAGTAGCGTCCTGGCTGCCATGGTAACCGATCGGAGCCCCAGCTTACACTGGAGCCCAGATGGGAACTGCTGCTGCGCATGCGCAGAGCTAAACGTCGGATCCGGCGATACGCCAAAACGACGTTTAGCTTAATTCCGGATACGGATTAATGCACTTCAATGGGTATTAATTCCGGATCCGGTGTTACGGCATGTCTTTCGGATTTTTTGACTGAGACAAATCCGCAGCATGCTGCGGTTTTGTCAACATCCAAAAAACTTTCACATACTGAACAGAAGACATCCTGATGCATCCTGAATGGATTTCTCTCCATTCAGAATGCATTGGGATAATCCTGATCAGTATCTTTCCGTCTTAGAGCCCCGAGGACGGAACTCTAGGACTGAAAAGAAAAACGGTAGTGTGAAAGAGCCCTAAGGTGTCCTCATAAAGTGGCGGACCGATTCTGATTTTTCTATAGAGCCTCCACTCTCAGTGTGTGCTCCTGATTTCATCTCTGTATTTTATTAATATTGTTAACCTGGCCTGTTAGTGGCGCTAAAAGTCTGGAGTTGATGATTGCTAATCTGGGAGAGTGTGTATTTTGTGTGCAGCCAGCAGTTACTTGGCTTCTTCTGCTGGCCTCCTGCCTTTATAATATCAACATTTGGAAGTAATGTTTAGACATGAGGGGAAGGACAGATAGTCTGCGGCCACAACCAATTACAAAGTTTTGATCTTTTTTGGTGAGATGGAAACTCACCCTCTAAGAGTGCCAAATTTGATAAGGCCCAAGGAAAGAGCAAGCGGGAATAAAGAGTCAAATAGAAATATGGGAGGGGGTCTATGTAAACTTTGGTCCTAGCTATTTAGTGCTGTGTAGAAAATTACTGTAAAATACATGTACTGTGTGTCTTGGTTCCTTTTTATGTTTTTATGCTCTAGCATGATAGAAGTGTCAAACCCACCAGCATTGTCAGGCCCAAATCCATGCTCCTGCATGAGAACATACGGTATACAGTATCCTGCCTGTTAGCTTAATGCCATAAATCACATTTCAGCCACACATGTAGGCTTTTAGAGTCTCTGCATATCTTCTCAGTGCCATGACTGTACACTCATTCAGCCATACATCTGCATAGCATTGCCCTGCCATAAATTCCCTTCATGCTGCCATTTATTTACTGCCATACACGTGCCCCTGCATATTAGTCCGGTCCCATACTTGTACATTCGTACAACCATACATTCACTAATGGTCCTTTTACATGGACTGTTAATCAGGGGTGAGCATTTGTAGAAATGCTTGTTCCTGATAATTGGCCTGTGTAAATGGTGCCAGCGATCACCTTGTTCATCAGGTGATTGTGCCTTTCATTCAGGAGCGTAGCTAACAGCCCATGGGCCCTGGTGCAACACTTCAGCTTGGGCCCCCCTTCCCTCAGTGCTTTGTGTGTCTTCTTATGCGGCACAAGGGCCTTTGGGCCCCCCTCAGGCTCCTGGGCCCGGTAGCGACTGCTACCTCTGCACCCCCTATAGCTACGCCCATGCTTTCATCCAACACCTAAAATCATTGTCCTGTGTAAACAGGAATATGTTGCCCAAAAACAAAGATTTTCTTCGGAGACAAGTGATTGCTTCTCCCCATACAGCAGAGGCGATTGCTGCATGAAGATGCAGCTCTCATCTCACTGACAATTATCGGGAAGGTTTGGTTCATTCCTGATAATTGCCTTGCTCTGTAGAAACAGGCCTCAAGCCATATATGTCATCCTGTATATCCGCCTAGTGCCATACATGTACCCAAAGAATAAAATGCATTGTATGGAATGCTTGTAATAATGAGAGACACTGGAATGATCCTGTAACAATGTATGCTGCACCATATGCCAGGCCACATCCCTGTTCTAAAGATATACATAATTTTGCTCTGTTCCCTCTTGACAAACACACAGTGACGGGTATGTTCCTTCCCCCTTAGCTTGCACCATTGCAAGTATTTATAATCAAGTGCAACATAAACCACATTTCCTTGTAGGGTAAAAGGCAAGCATTTTGTATAGATCTAGATCGCTAGCAGAGATATCATTTCTTATTCATAAAGCTGAGACGTAGGGGCTTTTTCCTGCTAAAAATAATGTAGACATTTACTCAAAGCCGACTAAACAATGCACATTCATGAAAATGCTCCCAGCAAAGCTTCGCAGAAGAGCAATATCCAGAATAAACCCGTAGGGCTGCAGGACAATCATTTACTATGTATAAATTATTATTTGTGCAGTGAATTTCCAGAGCGCCGTACGTATGAAATACAGAGACTTATATACATAACACAGATAAATGATAAAGCTAAACAAGTACAATTGACATGAGCTTACTGACTGGTACAGAAGAGGAAAGAGCTATAAGGGCTTACAAGCTACAAAGGAAAAATTCAATTTGCCACAAAGCCGAATTTCTTCGCACTTAGTGGTAACAAATCAATTTTTCCTAAAATGGTAGCTAAAAAAATTATACTCACCTCATCCACTTGCTCGCAACCTAAGGACCTACAGCAAGTGCGATGACCTCATGTGATCCCGCTGGGCTTCGGTGAACAGCTTAATGTGAGTCACAGATGCTACGATCAGCGTTGAACACGGCATCTGTTGGGTTAAATGATGGGAGTAACTGAGTAATTCATAACAAATTGAATTTTCTATTGAAGAATGCCATGTGTGCCCACCAAATAATAATATAATGTCTCCTAACTGCCACTTAAAGGGGTTTTCTAGGACTTTAATACTGATGACCTATCCTCAGAATAGGGGTTAATAAATAACCCCCTTAATACGTAATAATAAGAACCCCCTTAAGAAATAAGTGCCTCTTTAATATGTAATGATGCTCACTAAGTACCACAATGTCCAGCTTTGTTCCTCACTCCTCCCAAAAAAAGCTTATACTCCTCTCACCACGATCCCCATTGAGCATAACGTTGAAGGTGCTACACAACTAGTATCCTGGTGCAGGTGGTGTGATGCAGTTATGTCATTGTGCCGCCACCTGCACTGGGACACCTACATTATCTGTTTAGTCCCAGCATACTGTAGGCCGCAGGCTTAAAGTTACCTATGGCCTACAGACAGCATATGATAGGACAGAGAAGATATTGTTTTCTACTGTACCACAGAATCAGGCTACTTTTACATCAGTGTTTTGGCTGTATCCATCATGGATCTTCAAAAACGCTTCCGTTCTGATAATACAACCGTCTGCATCTGTTATGAACAGATCCGGTTGTATTATTTTTAACATAGCAAAGACAGATCCGTCATAAACTCCAATGAAAGTCAATGACGGACAGATCCGTTTTCTATTGTGTCAGAGAAAACGGATCCGTCCCTAATGACTTACATTGTGTGTCAGGACTAGAGCTGAAATGATTACTCGATTGAATCGAGTAATTCGACACAAAAAAATCCTCGATGCATATTTTTTGCATCGACGATTCGTTTGTGTCATGTGACCACAGAGCAGGAGTGAAGCGCTTGGTGTTACTACGTTCCGTGGTCACCCGCCAGCCCGCACCTCACTGCACTGGATCCTGACATAGTGCAGCGTGGGGAGAAGTAGATGAAGGAGCTGTGGAGCGGCACCCCTACAGGAGAGGTAAGTCTTTTATTTCACTGGCGCTGGAGACATGGCTAGGAGGGGGATATGGTGGCACAGGGGGCAGCTGGTGGCACTGGGACAGCTGAATTGCACTGGGGGGAAGCTGATGGCACTGAGGGGGCAGCTAATAGCACTGAGGGGGCAGCTGATGACACTGGGGGGCAGCGGAGGGGGGGGGCCTCATGGAAGTTGGGGGGGGGAGCCTGATGGAAGTAGGGGGGGAGCTTAATGGCACTGAGTGGAAGCTAATGGCACTGGGTGGAAGCTGATGGCAGTAGAGGGGGAGCCTGATGGCACTGAAAAACGTTCTTTTAATTCGTTTTTTGTTATTAGAGTACTTGATTAATCGTTGGATTAATCTATAGAATACTCGATTTTAAAAATAGTCGTTAGCTGCAGCCCAAGTCAGGACGGATCCATCTTTCTCCGCACCACGTCACGGACAGAAAAGCACTGCTTGCATCATTATTCTGTCCACGATGGGGACGCAAAAATGAAACGGAATGCATTCTGGTGCATTCTGTTCAGTTCAGTTTTGACCCATCGACAATGAATGGGGACAAAACGGAAGCGTTTTCCCCCCGCTATTGAGATCCTATGACGGATCTCAATAGCGGAAAGGGAAAGTGCAAGTGTGAAAGTAGCTTCAGCTGTGTCTGCTTGCCATGGATGCTGATGCAGTTGAGAAAGATGCTCACCTAGAGATCAACAATCCTCCCCTGGTCGGTTCCTGCACCCCTGCTAGCTATACCTCTGCCTCATCTTGTTTGTATGTAATGCATTGTATGTGTGGTTATATTGTTATATTGACTGTCACTAGATGTCACTTTGGTTGAAGAAACTAGGAGGCTATAAGGAGAGCTGCTGGCAGGAAATGAGTAAGCTAAAGCCACATGATATGCAGGGTTCTCCTTTATTGAGGAAGTAAAATAACTAGTTTGTAGGCTTAGATCTGTTACCAAAGATGGGATCTGACAAAGAGGGAGTCTCACCGGAGTCTGTAAATAATGCTGTAGCTGCTGAGAGGGATGCTGGGATGGTGCAGCTATGGCGCAGAAGTACAACAGACGTACGACCTCTGTGTGTGTTAGTATGTGTCAGTGTTTGTTGTTATTGTGATGTTGCGCTCTTGTGGATGTGCTGTGTGGGTAATATACATGTTGTGATGCATTTGTGTTGTGACCTTCTCCACCTGAGCTCCTTGTTCACCTAGTCGTGGGCTGACAGGCCTTGATACTTAGCAGCAGTGGTGGCAGTAATACCTCTGACAGAGCCTTAGTTGTGAAGCGTCAAGCATCAAGTTGATGTAACTGAGGGAATAACCAAGGTGCAGAAATGTCCCAACACCACAGTCACAGACATATTTTATATCAACAGTTCAACTTTTACTCAGAGCTTTGAGCACTCCATGCATAAATGTTGTATGCGTCTTATTTGCTGTGGTGGCTTCTCCTCTAAGATCCTCTATATATCATTTTTTGAGTCATTTGTTTATTTGTGGCCAGGCAACGCGGCAGTACAACATTCCCTCTCAGATCCCACTTCCAGCTCAGTGGCCCAGCACTTACTTTCTCCTCAGCTGTCTCTCCACAGGCTCTAGAGATGCTTGCTGGAGCTATACTCTCTCCATCATTCCAGACTCTCTAAGGCTACATGCACACGACAGTTGTTTTTTGCTGTCTGCAAATCGCGGATCCGTCTTCCTTTTTTTTTCACATCCACATCTGTTCCGTGTGTCCGCAAATTTTGTAAGTTGTGTTTCTGTGTGTCTTCCGTTTTTTTGGGGGATCCGCAACAAAAAAACGGAAGGCTTAAACCAGTTTCTTAAAGTACCTGTACAAGTGCCTTGGTTTCCAAGCAACCATCCGCAAAAAAAACAAATGCGGATGACAAACGGATGGCTTCCGTTGGTCATGCGCATTTTTTGCGGACCCATTGACTTATATGGGTCCGCAAACCGTTTTTTGCGGACAAGAATAGGACATGCCATATTTTTTTTGCGGCGTGAAATGAAAATCTTGCCATGATGGCCTACCACTGCTTTATTAGGACTAGTGTTCGGTACGCCAGTCCTAATCTCTTCTTTGCTGGGTAAGATGCACCACAATTATTAAGAGGGACACATTTAGTATATGTGGCACATCTCTGCAGGTCCATGCATTAGAAATGATATCTCTACCAGAATGGGAGCTGTTGTAGATTTTAGGCATGACTCACACCAGTCACCTGGTGTAAATTATAATAAATGTGCTGGGCCTGTTAGACCCATCCCTGTACCACCTTCTCCCCACTCCACCCATATTCTGGAAAAATGGTGAGCAGAGTGATATTGTGTGACTTTTTGACCCCAGTTTTCTAGCGTACAGGGTTGATAAATGCGACCAATAACATAGTGCTTTCTACATGCAGTCTGGGAGATACTTAGGTTCATTTCAAGTGCATCCATAGATACAGGAATAATAAATTGTGGGCCTGATGAGCTACAGTTCACATGACAGACCCCATATTTCATTGTTTAAATGAGGAAATTGCTAGACTCCATTGTTTGCATGGGCAACATTTAAAAAAAAAAAATTATTAAATCACTTTTATGCATTTTATCAAGTTTGCATGTAGTTCAGCACGCCGGCTTGCAGGAGGATACGTGATGGCTGGAGAGGAGGAGAGCGGTGGCAGTAAGGGTGGTTGTAGTCCTTATGGTGGACACCCTAGACTTTTGGGGGCCCCCGCCTGGTGTTAGGTGGGGTTCCCTTCATGTCAGGTAGATGGGTCCAAGGCAGGAAAGCAGGATAATGGGGTCTGGCAGATGCATGGTGAAGTCAATGATCAGGCCCGTTTGGTTGAAGTAAAAACTCTCTTTACTGAATAGATGATGGGAGTTGCAGTACATATAGCAGTAATAGGCACAGTTCTAGGGTATATCACAGAGTAAGCTTTTCCCAGTGGCTGTGTATAGTCAGTACTAATGATGGTAGTAATCCTTCCTGAGTCTCTATCTAAAAACATTTTGCAATCTTACCAAATAACCGCAGCCGTGCAATTTTGTTCTCATTACTACTTGCCGCAATGCCCAGGCCACGAGATGCAGATCTCAGATTCGGATGGTCAGTGTCTCCAAAGTGTGGTGGGTGCCTAACTCAAATAACCCTTTCATTTTCCAGTAAGGTCTGTTGCCATAAACAAGTGATTACCTTACTGTCAGCGGTGTACTGGTCATAGACCCTACAGGGAAATTTCCCGGTGGGCCAATGTCACGGGGGCTGTCCAGGTGCTTCTCATAGCCGTCGACCAGGTACATAATGATCTGATGCTCTCAGCATTAATTAAGGTTAGCAGTATCAGGTACTTATGCATCTGGCCAGCAGCAGACACTCTTGTGAATTCAACTGTATCTCCATCCTCAGAATGGTGAAACAATGAAATACTGTGGCGAGGGTGGCAGTATTTTATGCTGCACTGTGGTATTTTCTTGTGCACTGCAGTACTTGTGCTGTCCTGCCTTTTATCAGTTTGTACCCACCTACAACAAGAGGCCACATTAGGTTTCCAGTCCACTCCAGCTTACTGTAAAAATAACCATAGGGTCTCTCTCAAAATATAACCTACGGCACATTTCCCGCGATTCAGATAAAAAATATCAAATGTATCTTTTTTAGGTTACAGAAACATACAAAACAACCCAGTAAAAGGGAGATATCACCAAAATCATGGGTGAAATGATATCACCCTAAAAAGCTGTTCTGAACCCCCTCCCTCCACAAATACAAAGGACTACCCCCAAAAGAATGTAATAACAATTTCATACACGGATACAGTCTGCATGGGGTAGGGACATGGGATACAAATGACCATATACAATGGCTGATGTTGCATTGCTGCCCAAGCAAATAATTAAATCACAAAAAATATAAACCTGATTGTCTCAAGATGGCAACAAACGATGGAGCAGTAGTAGCGTGTCCAGATACATGGAGTAAGACACAGCAGTAAAAACTGACTCCGCCTAATAAAGTAGAAACATAACAGTAATACACGATGCTGCCACAGGCTACAATAAGCAAACATTGAACTCCTGTATCCCTTTCCCAAAACCAGGCTACCTACCCTTTGACATTTTGGGGGATCCTAGGTACGGGTGGCCAATAAACCTTGATGTGCGTTTCGCTTAAAGGCAAGCTTCTTCAGAAGGTCAGGAGACAATTTAACTATTTGTTGCCCATACACAACCATAGGAATTTACAACGCACAAGGAAAATAAAATACTTTTACGTTAGAGTAAGTCAATACATCACAGCGTTTAACTCTTTAGCTGTGATCTGCTGGGTCACTGCAGTAGCATGGATGCACCCTTTCAATAGTAGCTAAAACTGATTGTGGTGATGCTGGACGTGCATTATGCGACTAGATTGTACTTGAATCGTTCTCACAGTTGTAAGATCTGTTGAGCATATTGCATGTAAAAAGCAAACATCGATATGCCAGATATTAAAGTGTTAACCCCACGGCAAATATGTGGCGTTTATCATCAGAAGTAGTGCTGCTGGCTGGCACTTCGCTAAGCTCAATTGGGAGAGAAGTATGCGACTTTATTTGCTGTCTTATTGACTAGACTAGAGAAAAAAAATCCAAATTTGGGCACATGTACTCTATTTAGATGTCTGGAGGTCTGTAAGGAAAATACTGGGCAACAGGGGAGGGGGCTGGGATGGCTGCATTTAGATATTGTCTCCTGCAGAGCTCAAGCCTGTGATCCTGATGTTTATGTATGGAACTATGTCCTGACATTTAATAGTTAATATAAGACTGATGTGAAGTAAACTCTAGGGGAAATGTACTAAGGCAGACATTGCATGTGCTGGTCTTACTATAAAGTCCTCTGAAATGAATGCGCCAAATTTTTTAAAAGATCCTAACTTCTGGTGTAAGTTATCTTCAATCTGATCTGGATGCATAGGCCACATCCCCTCCTGCCCATTTACCATCCACTTTTTTCAAGGTGCAAAAGTTGTATATTTTTATTGAAAATGGGATTCGCGATTTTTGCATGTGTAGGATCTTTAATCCATTCCCCCTATTCTATGCATCCGTATATTTTATCCTCAGAAATCCAATGCTTAGGCTGGATTTACATAGATTTTGGCTCCAAATCAGATCACTGTTAATCTATGTGCAGTGACCCGGTGGTTCTCTGCCAGGTTCACTGCTAAATGAGTTAAAAGTATGTTATGCACTTTGTGTTACATTTTCTGTCCTCTTAGAGACAGTTGCTGGGTGTGGGCTGGTTATACCCCTCTTAGCTAGGAGCTGTTGCTGCAGAGAGTTTGTGTGAGAAGTAGCGAAAAGCAGTACACAGGGATACACCAGCCCTGTGAGCTAAGAGCAGTAAGATGAGTGACCATTGCGAGAGCCAATCTCTGAGGGGGAAAAGACTTTAACCTAACAGAAGGCTTAGTGGCCATTTCAAAGGAAAAGCATGGACAAAGTATCTGTAAACATAGCAGAAGTTTCAGACTCCCTACCATACCAAAAGACAGATTAGCCATCTGTTCAAGGACTACATGCTTCAGCTGGGAATTTTAGAAATACGGATTGAATATAGAGATAAGAGATAAATATCGCCCTTTGCCCGAATTGGGAAGATTGATTAGAAAGGTTCTCAGAGATAACCAACAAACTGTTCCTACCTTTGCAAGTGCCTGTGTATACCATCTGCCAAGTTTAAATTAAAGTTGTTTTCACCTTCCACTGGCCTCGTTGTTGCACGGCATGCCCACCTGCATCGCCATGGCACGGCATTGTGCCACTCCAAGGGACCCCTGCTTTGACCACCAACTTCCACCATGGAGGAGGCCCCACCAAAACCAGGGGCCATGAGGGGAAGAAAGGGTACACCTCTCTTTTCACTGCACAGCCCATGGAGTGCTAGAATGAGGACTGCCAGTGTGGGAACCACTACCACCAACATCTACATCACTGCCACCACTCCTGTCCTCTCCCTCTCCAGTCCCAGGCTTGTTGCACATGTGTGTAAATGACAAGACATCTGACAGAGGTCTCTCTCATCTGCTCCAAAATATATTTGACTTAATTAATGAGGTTATCCAGTCTTTAAGACTTTTTAAACCAGCAACGTGTTTTTTTATTGAAAAATGATATCCACCTGCTCCCTGCCGCTCCATTCCGGTTCCCTGGATCCTTTCCTCTGATTAATGATCTTGTGGTCCCCAGCCTGTAAATATCTGGATGGATTGGGTCACATACGCTGCTGCAGCCAATGAATGGCCTCAGCATTGATGTGTCCCCAAGCAGCACATGACCCAGAATTGAAGTGCTGCTTGAGGACACATCACTCTTGAGGCCGGTCATTGGCTGCAGTGAGGTTTCCAGAGGTGTTTTTTTTCCCCACAAAGCTGCAGACTTGAGGCAAAAAGGGGGCCACAACTAGAGTGAGGGGGCACAAGAATGGGCATCTTTACTGCAGGTGCACCTAATCTGGAATAACTACTGTGAGGGGGCACATATGTGGGCATTACTACTGTGAGGGGGCACATATGTGGGCATTACTACTGTGAGGGGGCACATATGTGGGCATTACTACTGTGAGGGCACATATGTGGGCATTACTACTGTGAGGGGGCACATATCTGGCAATAACTACTGTGAGGAGGCACATATCTGGCTATAACTACTGTGAGGAGGCACATATCTGGGTATTACATATCTGGGCATAACTACTGTGAGGGGGAACATATCTTGTAAAGCTACTGTGAGGGGACAGGAACAAAGGTGGGTATAACTGCTGTGAGGGGACAAAACATGGGCTTAATTACTGTGAAGGGCCACAATGTGGGCATTAGTACTGTGTGGTAGAACTTAGGGGAAATGTCCTAGATTACCCTGCTATACATGTGGAACCTGCACTCCCTGAATTTTATGGTGGCCATTAAGGCACATAACAGGTATTATTTAGTGTTAGGTTCCCGTCTTACAGAGATTGCCTTGACATGTGGCAGACGGGCCCAAATAATTTTGTACAAAATTTATTTGCCAAGAATCTAAAATTTTCAAAATAAGCGTAGCATTAGCACCAGAATGTTTTCATTAATTATGGCATTATTGTACTTTATTTGTGTCTGCACAGTGCTGTTGCATTGTCTTTTTTTCTTTGTGTTTTTAGCCATGGCAGCGTGCACCTGCACATTGGGATGTGCGGACTGACCCCCTTTTTTTGCTATCCTCAGGATAGGTCATCAATATCAGATTGGCAGGGGTCTGACCGGGCACCCCCAATAATCAGCTGTTCCCTGCAGGTGAAGAAGAGCTAAGCTGCAGTAACCCAGTGCCGCCATTATACTTTGAACAGAGCTGTGCGTCCGGTTACGTTTAAAGTGTTAATTCTTGCACCAGAAGCCGCAAAGATCCGCTGATCGGTGGGGGTGTCTTCTTTGTATTCTATGGACACCTTTGGGCTCATTTTTATTCTTGCATTCACTTATTTTGGGCTAAAATGCATTTTCCATTTGATTTTTATATGTCCTCTTCTCACTGGAATCTGTCAATTTGATAAGACTGCAGCTAAAGTGTTTAGGAGCTGTCAGAAATGTAGAGATAAGGCCTACAGACAGTTCAGAGAAAATGGAACAGAAAAGTCTGCAGTGAAGGTTGTGCAAGACAAATGGTCAAACTTTATTTTTTTTTTATAAAAACCAATTGGAAAATGCTTTTTAGCCCAAAATTAATATAATCTAATAACAAAAGAAAATTCACAAAAAGGTGTCCATAGTCTTTAAAGGGGTATCTGGAACATTTATGGAATATCCTCACCTGGATGCGACCGCCATATGTGACTTGAGTCTGCTGAGCTATGGTGTTTCTGTATCTACTATACAAATGAGTGGGAGGTACCCATCTAGCTCTGGCCACCATATCCCGGTAGAGGGAGTCCATTCTGAGATGGGAATACCCCTTCATGATCCTTCTTTGCATGCAATACTGCTCGCTATGGTATTGGATTAGTAAAGATAAGATGAGGCAGAGTAATGGATCTCAGTGGTCTAGTAATCAGTGCCACTTTGTATTATCCACACAGGACGAGGCCTCCTCATTACAACTGAGAAATGAGTCTGGCAGGGTTATTCTCACACTTTTCCCTTGCTCCCCCGCCTGCTCAGACCAAACTCTCTTGGGATGATGTATTTTCCCATCTCCAAGTTTCCCTCCAAACCATATTTGCACAAACCCACAATCTTGGGTTGGGGTCAGCCAGCAAATGTATTTTAAGTCTCTTGAACTTAATGCAGGCAGTTTTCTTTTTTTTTTGTGCTAAAGGAAACGTGAACCGTTGAGTCACTGGTGCCAAAGAAAACAAGAGAAAACCTCTCCCTTTTCCCGCAGAGCACTCATAATTGCGAATCATTAATAGTGAGTGACGAATGCAGCTCCTAAGTGCCGGATTCAAACCATTGCAATGTTCTGAAGAACATCACCTGCCATTGTGATGTATAGAAATAACATAGCTTTTCATATGATCATTGAGCTAGAGCGGGTTCTCAGTCTGTTTTTCAGACTCCGCTAAATGGATATAAGTCTATATCAAAATGAAGCTCCACGATCAGAACAGTTTTAAACGTGTTAAACATGCTATGTTATCTGCCAAGAAGCTTGTTCTAGAGCAGGAGGAGCTGAGCAGATTGATACTGTATATACTTTTATGTGGACTAGATTCAGTATATCCTGTATATTATTCATTCAAATCTCTGCTTCTTCTGCGCTTAGGAGACCAGTGGTCAGTAATTGACAGTTATTTCTATGCACACTCTTACCGGGAAGGCTGTCAATAATTAAGTGACACCACCCACTGGACTCCTAAGTATAGAAGAAGCACAGATTTAAAACTGTAAATTACAAGTTTTATATTTTTACACCAAACTCTATCAATCTGCTCAGCCTCTTCTGCTCTATAACGTGCTGCCTGCACCGTGTTCCATGTGACAGGTTCCTTTTCTATAGAAATTTTATATTATGTTATAATATTTATATTATATTATCAGAAAAACTTTTAGATGCAGTATGGGATAAATATTTTTATATTTTAATAGTATGGGCGATTTGGGAATTGGCAGTGCAAATGGTCTTTATTCTTTTATTGTTTATTTATTTATTTTTATAGCTAAAGGGAGGTGATTTGAATTTTATTTTATTGTTTTATATATATATTTTTTTAATTAAACTTTTTTTTTTACTCATACTATTAAGACCTCTTTGGGGACTTTAATATGCAATCTTTAGATTTCTTGTCCCTTACACGGCAATTTCCGTCTAAGGGAGTTGTGCTATTTTTCTGTGGAGCACTGCCACCTGCAGGGCTCAGTAGGAACTACTGGACTATTATCCTAGAACTCTTCAGAGAGATACAGACTATTAGAGAGAACTACAGGCTGCCCTGATCTCCACGCAGGGAAGATGTTTGGGCCCCTGGAGCGCCATTGACCATGGCATGTGAGGGTTTAGATGTCTAAAATCAGCATTATCATTGATCGCTGACATTAGCACTGGGGCCCAGCTGTTTAAAACAGCAGAAACCCAGCAATCATTTTTAAACCACGCATTTCCACTATACATGTTAAGCAGCAGTCCTGAAGGGGTTAATACATCTACACTAGGTTTTACTGTAGGCTGATATCTGGAGTCACAATGTAGTGATACAATAGCTGTGTATGGGTAGCAACATTGGTGGTAGTCGTAGTACTCCATGACTCTCTCTGTTTCAGGGGTCTTTGCAGTCTTTCCAAAATTAACACAGGTGTGCTATACTATACCTGTTAACCCTTTCTGCAATACACAGACTGAGGGGTGTAGACTTTATATACAGATGGCCACTTTGTTATAAAATGTGGTAAGTGCCGGAGGCAATGGTCCTTTCCACTGCAGCAAAGTCTTTATGCCATAAACAAGCAAATTCCTTACTGACGTTATCGTGCATGGCCTTGGATGGTTCTGAAACTTCTATAAAGTATGGTCTCTTTCCTTTAGGGCAAGGGTGGGGAACTTCCGGCCCGTGGACATTATGCGGCCAGTGGGACCGATTCATGTGGCCCCCAGCCTCCCTGCCAGAACATATTGTGAAAATGCAAATAACCGCTTTATAGTCATTAGCATGCAGGAGGCACAGGAAGGTCAGAATAAAGCATTGCTAGCTGTACTCATCTTCCCTGGTCTTCTTCCGGCCCCACGCTGTGTCCTGACATGTACAGTGTCAGGACGTAGTGCACATAGATGCGCACTATGACCTGACGCTGTGCGCTATCAGGTCAATGTACAGCGCAGCGGGGAGAAGACCAGGGAAGGTAAGTGAATCTGCCAAGTGGCAGCTCCGTCTAGAGCTGGAGAGGTAAGTTTATTTTTTTATTTATTTTAAATGTCTGATCTGAGGCCTAAATGGGTCTGATCTGAGGGTGGGGGGTCTGATGGGGGGCTAATCTGAGGCTGGGGTGTCTGATGGGGGATGATCTGAGGCTGGGGGTTTTAATGGGTGCTGATCTGAGGGTCTAATCTGAGGCTGGGGGTCTGATAGGGGTCTTATCTGAGGCTGGGGGTCCTATTGGGGGTCTGATCCGAGGTTGAGGGGTCTGATCTGAGGCTGGGGGGGTTTGATGGGGGTCGGATCTGAGGCTGAGGGCGTATTGGGGGTCTGATCTGAGGCTGGGGGGGTCTGATGGGGCTGATCTGAGGCTAGGGAGGGTCTGATCTTAGGTTTGGAGGTCTGATGGGGGTGTGATCTGCTGGGGAGGGTCTGATCTGAGGCTAATGTAGGCTGGGGGTTCTGATAGGAGGCCGATTTGAGGCTGGTGGAGATGGGGGGGGGGCAGATCTGACGCTGAGAAAGGGACAAAGGCAGGGACAGTTGCGAAGAAAGCGGCAGTGAAAGGGAGAGTGAAACCTCTCTGGATCCCTCTGGGTTTAGCTTGGCTGCCATTAATGCCAAATAAAGAACTAAATATATAACATTCTCAACTTAAAAATTAGACTGCTATATGTGGTCAAAATGGCACCTGTACTATTTGTAATATATAGTGCAGGTGCCATTTTGTGCTGCAAAAATTCTGCGCTCAAATTTTTTTTAATTGAAGCACAATTTTTGTAACTTACCCCTAAGTCACTTATATGTTTAACCAAATATAGCCGTCACATTTTTAAGTTGAGGATTTTGTATGGCCCCCAAATGATGTTACAAATATCCAAATGGCCCTCGGCAGTAAAAAGGTTCCCCACCCCTGCTTTAGGGGTACTCTGGTAGCTCCTTTGGCAGCTGTAGTCTCAGAGAAAGAGGTTCTCTGGACATGAACCTAGTCTGCATAAACTCTCTCATGCATATCCTTCCTGTAGCTCTGTTCAGACTAGACTCTTTAACAAGGGGCTGGGCAAAATCCATCACCCTGGTAATCTAAACAGTCTATATAACAATATTAACTGTCTTTTGCCCATGGATTGCTTTTAGGATCACACAGTGCATAAAGAAGTGAGTGCTTCATCAACAAATCACAACAGTTAATGTGACATTAGATTAACCCTTTTTTTGCAATAATTAACCCTTTTCAGTAATCCTCTGGGGTACTGCACATTATTATTGACAAAGCTTGACAAAGGCCTAATTGTGCTGGGCTGAAACGTTGTTTGGGAATAAACGGGTTAACACCCATTCACAATACCTGGAGTGCTGCCTCATCTTTTGTTTTTGGATTTATCAGTGGAGGAATCTTCCCAGAGGGATTGTACCCACACTCACTTGTTCTGACTGTGCAGCTGTCTTTTTTGTCAGATAGATAGATATGACATAGATAGATAGATAGATAGATAGATAGATAGATATGTGATAGATAGATAGATAGATAGATAGATATGACATAGATAGATAGATAGATAGATATGACATAGATAGATAGATAGATAGGACATAGATAGATAGATAGATAGATAGATAGATAGATAGATAGATAGATATGGCATAGATAGATAGATAGATAGGACATAGATAGATAGATAGATAGATAGATAGATAGATAGGGCATAGATAGATAGATAGGACATAGATAGATAGATAGATAGATAGATAGATAGATAGATAGATAGATAGATATGACATAGATAGATAGATATGACATAGATAGATATGACATAGATAGATAGATATGATATAGATAGATAGATAGATAGATAGATAGATAGATAGATATGAGATAGATATGATAGATAGATAGATAGATAGATAGATAGATAGATAGATAGAAGCTGCTATAACAGAGCAGTTTTGCTAATCTAATAAGTGGTGGCGGACAGCTGCAGTGTAGCTTCTCTTTAAAAAGAATTACTTAAAATGAGAACAGAGAAGCTATTAGGACTTGACATGAACTGTTTTTTATGAATGTCAGTCTGATTAACGATATATTGAGATTTCATGGCTGAAGGCAAACAGAAATGGTACACAGCATTATTAAAGGAGTATTTTTAAAAACTCAATATTCATGGATAACAACTTTTAAGATTTTCTTCTTGTTCATTTCAGCAGTACTATGCCTTTGAAAATGAAACACAAAATACTGTATAGATATAGATAGGTAATCCATTGTTGAGATGGGAATCTGGATAATGCTGGGTGCGATGTTATCTTCTAGTATAACAGTAGAATAGTAATACACAAAACATAGAGGCATGTGAATAGATCCTCCAGAACTGTTAGAAGAAGGGGTGCAAACAGTTTCTTAAACAGACATGTTAGTTGGAGTTACAGGTCCTCTTTAAGGGCTCATTTACACGGCCGTAGGTGGGCCGTTCCGTGCATTGGGGACTGCAAATGCGATCCGCAATACGGCAACGGGCAGCACACATTCGTGTGCATGAGCCCTTAGGGTTTCTTCACACACAAATTTCCTATGGTGGTTTTCACCACAAAAAAAATGCCATAAAAACTGCTTGCGCCTTTTGCGTTAGACGTGCGTTTTTATTACATTTTATAATTCTTGTTTTTGTATTATCATACTTGAATAGAGTTTTTTTCAGGCATTTTTTCCTTACAGATAAGATGATTAAAGGAGCCTGAAAAAACTTCATTGTTTCAGTATGCTAGATTTGACGGGAAAAAAAAAGACACAGAAAATGCCACCATTTAAAATAAAAACACGTGTGTTCTGCATTTCTTACTTAAACCAATTATCAAGAAAGTAAAAGGGGATTGCAGGGCACTACTATGAGTACAATAATTTATTTAAAAAACAACAAGCGAGAAAAAGAAGTAACGGTTTTTGAAGGAGGTCTGCCTTCTTCACACTCCTGATCTATGGCTAACATCTAGAGCTGGCATTTTTTCAGCAAAAAAACACACTAAAATATACAAGTTCAAAAAGCAAATAAAAAAAACACAAATGTGCTGAATGCCACAAAAAACTATAAGGAAGATTGATGATGAGAAGAATTTTTGCAGAGGTCTTCGTTGCCATAATTTGCACCAAATGTATCAAATGTCGCACAAGCTTTGATAAATTTGGAGCATCTTCTTTAAGGCCCCATGCACACGACCGTTGTTTGGTTCCGCGTCCGTTCCGTTTTTTTTCACGGATAGGATGCTTCCCTATTCATTTCAATGGGTCCGTCAAAAAATGCGGATGGTCAACCGTTTTTGTTCCGCATCCGTGATCCGTGTTTTCATTCCGTCAAAAAAATAGTGCATGTCCTATTTTTTTCACGTTTGCGGACAAGGATAGGCATTTTTACAATGGATCTGCCATAAAAAAACGGTCCGTCATCCGTTTTTTTTGACGGACGCAAAATTTCAAGGAGGAGCGGATGCGGAGGCAGGCAACGGTCGTGTGCATGTAGCCTAAGTCTAACACTTCTTACTTGCGATGTGACTGCACTTTCTACACCACCCCTTCACTGGAGTAAGACTGCGGCAGTGCTCTGCTTGTAATTTCAGCTTGTTATATAAAAAGTGGCGGCATTTTGACTGGTTTTAAAAGAAAAGCGGTAATTATAAAAGTAGTTTGGTCTGCAGCATCTGGGTTTAAAAAAAAGTTTTCCGGGAATTTCATATTGATGGCCTGTCCTCAGGATGGGTCATCAATATGAGAATAGTGCTGGGGTCAGACTCCTGGCACCCCCACCAATCATTCGTACAAAGAGGCCGTGGAAAAACTCTTTAAAAAAAGTTTCTTTTCTTTATGACTATTTTTCTTTTGAACCACCAAACCTATACACCACCTCACAAAAAACCCCGGATGTCGCATAGTACAACCACCAAAAAATGACAACCCGGTATCAATTAAATAACAATATCTTTATTAGAATCGCAATAAATATTCATATTAAAAGTCAATAATAATTCTCAGCAAATTACAGCGGTAAGAAATGGGATCCAATATGACAGCAAAAAAGCAACTCCACCTCCACATAAAAGGTATACACAAAACATGTACTCAATACTGACACGATGCTATAAATGGGTGGTAACCCAGCCTCAATACCCAGATTAACTGCTACAGGACCGCCGCACGCAGGATTGCGTCCTGGCGGCGGCCCTGTAGCTCTGATCGGACGCATCTAGGCGTCATCTCGCGAGACGCGAGATGACGCGAGGACGCGCCCGCACATGCGCAATGCGCGCCATCGGCGAGCTCGCATGTAGTTATACTACAGCCTGCCAGCGCCGATCGTGCGCTGGCAGGCTGTATATGGCAGAAAAAATCGCAGATCAGACATTGTTCTGTGAACAGCGTCTGATCTGCTTGCTGCCCGCTTCTCTGGTGGTCCCTTTGTTTGGGACCACCAGAGAAAAAATATCAAAGTGCACCAATCACCACACAATTGCGGACAAGAATAGGACATGTTCTATACTTTTGCGGATCTCCAATTACGGATTCGCAATTACGGATCCGAGCGGGACAAAGTCTGTCCCCATAGAATTGAATGTTTCCACAATTCTGTTCCGCAAAACAGAATTGCGGACGCTTGAATGAGGCCTTAGGGTCCCTTAGCGATCGCAGCTTTATAGCTTTTCCCTCTTTTTTTTTGCACATTTTTTAGAGATTTTTTCATCCACATTGATCAATGTGAATGGAAAAATCTGTGACGTTCATTTTTTTCTTTCAGCGCAGAGGCTGAACGGGAAAAAAAATTCTCATTACCCGTATGGTCAATATAAGGAGAATCGCAAAAACTCCTAATTCTGGCCATACGTGTAATGATTGCGGAGACCCCTAAAATGCCAGGGCAGTACAAAAACCTCACAAGTGACCCCATTTTAGAAAGAAGACACCCCAAGGTATTCCGTGAGGGGTATGGTGAGTTCATGTAAAATTTTATTTTTGTCACAAGTTAGTGGAATGTGAGACTGTAAAAAAAAAAAAAATACCATTTCCGCTAACTTGTGCCAAATTTTTTTTCTGTAAACTCGCCATGCCCCTCACGGAATACCTAGGGGTGTCTTCTTTCCACAATGGGGTCACATGTGGGTATTTATACTGCCCTGGCATTTTAGGGGTCCTAAAGCGTGAGAATCCAAATGCGTAAAAATGTCCTGTGAAATCCTAAAGGTACTCATTGGTTTTAGGGCCTTTGCGCATCTTGGCTGCAAAAAGTGTCACTCATGTGGTATCGCCGTACTCAGGAGAAGTAGGGCAATGTGTTTTGGGGTGTATTTTATATATACCCATACTTTGTGTGAGAAATATCGCTGTAAACGACAACTTTTTAATTTTTTTATTCAAAGTTGTCAATTTACAGAGATATTTCTCTCACTCCAGCATGGGTATATGTAAAAATACACCCCAAAACACATTGCCCCACTTCTCCTAAATACGGCGATACCACATGAGTGACACTTTTTGCAGCCAAGATGCGCAAAGGGGCCCAAATTCTAATGAGTACCTTTTAGGAGGGCATTTTACGCATTTTTCTTCTCACGCTTAGGGCCCCTAAATGCCAGGGCAGTATAAATACCCCACATGTGACCCATTTGGAAAGAAGACACCTCAAGGTATTCGCTGAGGGCATAATGAGTCCATGAAAATTAAACTTTTGTCAAAAGTTAGCGGAAAGGGAGACTTTGTGAGAAAAACAATAAAAATCAATTTCCACTAACTTGTGCCAAAAAAATCTTCTATGAACTCGCCATGCCCCTCACGGATTACCTTGGGGTGTCTTCTTTCCAAAATGGGGTCACATGTGGGTATTTATACTGCCCTGGCATTTTAGGGGCCCTAAAGCGTGAGAAGAAAAATGCGTAAAATGCCCTCCTAAAGGTACTCATTGAATTTGGGCCTTTGCGATCTTGGCTGCAAAAGTGTCACTCATGTGGTATCGCCGTACTCAGGAGAAGTAGGGCAATGTGTTTAGGTGTATTTTTACATATACCCATGCTGGGTGAGAGAAATATCTCTGTAAATTGACAACTTTGAATAAAAAATGTAAAAAGTTGTCGTTTTCAGCGATATTTCTCACACACAGTATGGGTATATATAAAAATACACCCCAAAACGTATTGCCCTACTTCTCCGGGTACGGCGATACCACATGTGTGACAATTTTTGCAGCCAAGATGCGCAAGGGGCCCTAAAACCAATGAGTACCTTTAGGATTTCACAGGCCATTTTTACGCATTTGATTCTCACGCTTTAGGGGCCCCTAAAATGCCAGGGCAGTATAAATACCCACAAGTGACCCCATTTTGGAAAGAAGACACCCCAAGGTATTCTGTGAGGGGCATGACGAGTTCACAGAATTTTTATTTTTGGCACAAGTTAGCGGAAATTGATATTTTTTTTTTGTTTTTACAAAGTCTCATATTCCACTAACTTGTGACAAAAATAAAATTTTACATGAACTCACCATACCCCTCACGGAATACCTTGGGGTGTCTTCTTTCCAAAATGGGGTCACATGTGGGGTATTTATACTGTCCTGGCATTTTAGGGGCCCCTAAAGCGTGAGAAGAAGTCTGGAATCCAAATGTGTAAAAATGCCCTGTGAAATCCTAAAGGTACTCATTGGTTTTAGGGCCTTTAGTCTCAGGCTGCAAAAGTGGCACACATGGGTATGCCGTACTAGGAGAAGTAGGACAATGTGTTTGGGGTGTATTTTTATATATACCCATACTTTGTGTGAGAAATATCTCTGTAAACGACAACTTTTAAAAATTATATACAAAGTTGACAATTTACAGAGATATTTCTCTCACCCAACATGGATATATGTAAAAATACACCCCAAAACACATTGCCCTACTTCTCCTGAGTACGGCGATACCACATAAGTGACACTTTTTGCAGCCTGAGTCGCAAAGGGGTCCAAATTCCAACGAGTACCTTTAGCTTTTACATGGCGGCTCACAATTTAGCCCCGCCCAAAATGCCAGAACAGTAAACACACCCCACAAATGACCCCATTTCGGAAAGTAGACACCCCAAGGTATTCACTGAGGGGCATAGTGAGTCCGTCTGAGATTTTTTTTTTTCGCCAGAAGTTAGCAGAAATTGAAACTTTTTTTTTTTTTTTTTCTCAGAAAGTGTCATTTTCCGCTAACTTGTGAAAAAAATGAAATGATACATGAACTCACCAAGCCCCTCCGTGAATACTTTGGGGTGTCTTCTTCTAAAATGGTGTCATTTGGGGGTATTTATACTTTTCTGACATTCTAGCACCTGAAGAAACATGACAGGCGCTCAGAAAGTCAGAGCTGCTTCAAAATGCCGAAATTCACTTTTTTGCACCATAGTTTGTAAACGCTATAACTTTTACCCAAACCAATAAATATACACTTATTGGACTTTTTTTATCAAAGACATGTAGAACAATAAATTTAGAGAAAATTTATATAGAAATGTAGTTTTTTTTGAAAAATTTTACAACAAGTGAAAAATGTCATTTTTTTGCAAAAATTTCGGTAATTTTTGATTAATAGCAAAAAAAGTAAAAATGTCAGCAGCAATGAAATACCACCAAATGAAAGCTCTATTAGTGAGAAGAAAAGGAGGTAAAATTCATTTGGGTGGTAAGTTGCATGACGGAGCAATAAACGGGTAAAGTAGTGTAGTGCAGAATTGTAAAAAGTGGCCTGGTCATTAAGGGTGTTTAAGCTAGGGGGGCTGAAGTGGTTAATGTGCCCCAAAAGAGAATTTCCTACATTAGCAATTGGGAAATGAGGGACAATTAGAAAAGCAGGAACATGTGCTCTAAGCCCCTACATGGACGCAGTCCAAACACGGACTGCCAGAGCTAACTTAGCTCCATTATAAAACTACAATAGCCGGGCAATAGAGCACATGGGCCAAGTACTAACAGCCAGAAACATACAATGAAAAACTGAGCAAACAATGCAATAAAAGTTACCCACATGTGGAAGGCGGTGTCGCAAGCCCCAACGCGCGTTTCGCCCTAGGCTTTCAAGTTATACTGCACCGCTGCTCAGGGGTGGGACTCAAATTTTTAACAACAGGTTCCCTACTCAACGGCGGACACCTGGCATCACGACATATGTTCACACATAAATACACCATATACGTGGTACACATACATAAATACACCATATACAGTGATCCCTCAAGATGCAATGGCCTCAGGATACAATATTTTCAACATACAACATACGTATGGTATCCGTTTTTCCGGATGACACCGGAGAGACGTGTTTCAATGCATTTGTTAGACTAATCCGCATCCGGATCCGTCTACAAATGCTTTCCGTTTGCACATGGATTTCCGTATCCAGCAAGCAGTTCCGGCAACGAAACTGCCTGCGGGATCCTCACAACGCAAGTGTGAAAGTACCCTAAACAGTGAGGACAACGCAGTGCATGCACGTGCCCTCTTCAGACAACTGATCACGGGGGTTGCTGGGAGTAAAACCCCCACCGATCTGATATTGATGACATAACCTGAGGATAGGTCTGGACAACACCTTTAAAGCGGTTGTTCACCTGTATGATGTTTTTTACAGACCCTACAGCATGGCCAGACCAGCGGTGGTGATTATATTCTGCAGGCTCCAGGTCTCCTTGCGTCAACGTCCTGTTTGACACCGGGCACGTGTCCGCTGTGGCCAGTCATTGGCTGAATTGGTCACATTCCCCTTGTTAAGCCGGATTTTGATGTGGGGCACCATTGGAGCTGAAACCCAGCAGTGGGGATCAGGCAAGTATTATTAATACCGCAGGTTCAGCCACACTGTGGAATCTGTAAAAACATCATAAAAGTCAACAACCCCTTTAAAGCGGTTGTTCGGGTACAGAGCCGAACCTAGACATAACCCCTTCTTCACCCCTCTGAGTTGAACATTGGAGCATTTCATGCCGAATCACGCAGCACAAGGGCTTTTTCAGCAGATCTGGTGACATACTGGGTCTTACAATGGGAATGCCTGAGCCTGTTGACGTCACCGCATCTAATAGGCATAGTTTAGCGCTTTCCTAGCCTGTAAAACAGGCAGTGCTTAAGCCTGCCCATTTGTGTTGGTGATGTCACCAGGAACACTGCTAGGTGGAAGCCTCCACCTAGCAGACACCCAGTACGTTAATGGATCTGCAGAAAAAGCCCTTGCCCTGCGCGATTAAGCTGAAATGTTTCCGATGCTCCACTCAGAGGGGCTGTCTGGGTGACAAAGGGATTATGTCTGGATTCAACTATGAACCTGGACAACCCCTTTAAGGCTTAAAACCATAAAAGAAATGGAATGCAAAATTATTTTAAAAAAAACAAGCTTTCATAAAATATACACCAAAATGCATTTAGCTAATGCAGGCAATTTCTACATGCATTTTTGATGCAAAATTTACAGGGATTTTCCCATCCCAGAAGTTGATGGAATATTACTAGGATATGACATCACTTTCTAATTAGTGGGAATCCGACCCTGGGGATCCACACATATTCTGACAATGAATGTGCTCTAGCTTTGTGACCTCTTCAAAGTTGTTCCCTGTACAGCTGCACTTCTGACCACAAGGCAGGGAACTGGAGCACAGACTGACACAATCAGATCAGAAAGTCAAGGTACATCTTAATGATATGATATCATGTTCTGGGCTGGGATAACCACATAAAGTGCAATGAATCCTTACGTGTGTGCGTTGGCCTAAGGCACCACCATAAAGCAGGTAGTCCTCCTTAAAATCCGCTCTATGTTGCCATTTTTTTCACCAAAAGTAGAAACTGAATTCCAGCCACAGATGGTTGAAAGGATTGCTAATCTATTTGAACGATTCTTAAATCTGTATACAATATAGGACAAGCACACAATTTATAGAGTCACGGATTACCTTTTGCAATTCTCCCTAAGTTTATTTCCAACACAAATAAAACTACATTAAAATATACTATAATAAAATAGCACTATAAAACATAAAATCCCAACCAGTGTAACAAGAAGTCCCCATAGTACTTCACGTAGATATTCACACAAATCAATTCATATACTGCAGCCTTGTGGTTGTCTTATTACTATATCATTTTCCAGGAATGTAGGTTGAGTTGATTTGCGATATAATAGTTTGTTGCCAGCAACCTCCACACTATTATATAGTTTCAATGTTAGACATCCCCTTGTAACATGTTGACAGTGGCAATAGACATCCAGCTAGCTGCGCCTTATTTTTTTTAGGAAAATGCTCTCCATTCTGTCACATAGGTAATAATGTGGCATCCCACATGGACGGAGGAACAGACTCCCCTATGGCCCTTTCAATATTTGCTGGGCAGTTGAGTGAACAGGTGAAGTTGTGAACTGACTCGGGCTCGGCGTCCCACATGGTGCCTCGGCATCCCTCATGTTGTACTGGATCGCTCTATTAACTTGCGTTGAGCTGACACTGACTCGGTGTTCCACGAGGTTCTTCGGCGCCCCACGTGTTATGTTGGGTTTCTACACAGATAAAGTATACCTGGGACTATATTTTGGCAATAATTCAATGAAGTAAGTTATGCCGAAATAACTTCAGTGGAGTGCTCCCGAGAAGTCCTGTTAAAAGATACATGCAGCGCAAGGGAACACAGCTACCCAACAGAACAAGTGGGACGCCGAAGAACCTCGTAGAACGCTGAGCCCAAGGCAGCTCAACGCAAATTAATAGAGCGATCTAGTACAACATGAAGAACGCTGAGGCACCACGTGGGACGCCGAGCCTGAGTCAGTTCACAACTTCACCTGTTCACTCAACTGCCCAGCAAATATCGAAAGAGCCTTAGGTGGGTCTCTTCTTCCATGCATGTGGGACGCCACAATTGGAGACAGACGAACAAGAACTGTAAGTAAACCATTCTGATTATTACCTATGTGACGGAATAGAGAGCGTGTTCCTAATATAAATAAGGCGCAGCTAGCTGGATGTCTTTTGCCACTGTCCACATGTTACAAGGGGATGTCTAACATTGAAACTATATAATAATGTGGAGGTTGCTGGCAACTAACTATTATATCGCAAATCAACTCAACATACATTCCTAGAAAATGATATAGTAATAAGACGGCCACAAGGCTGCAGTATATGAATTGATTTGTGTGAATATCTACGTGAAGTACTGTGGGGACTTCTTGTTACAACTGTTGGGATTTTATGTTTATGGTGCTATTTTATTATGGTATATTTTATATTTTAATGTAGTTTTATTTGTGTTGGAAATAAACTTAGGGAGAATTGCAAAAGGTAATCCGTGACTCCATAGATTGTGTGCCTGTCCTATATTTATTGTATATAGAGGCTAAAAAAAAAATTCTGACTGGGTAAGGCAGAATTGGACACGAGCACCAAACTCCACTATCAGCAGATAGTGAGCCGCTTTCTCCTTTTTCTGATTTTTAAGTCTGGTCACACGCAGAAGGTACTTAGTTAACTTTGACAAAGATTGGATGTCATTAATTGATTGGATGAACCAAAAATCAATCTTTTGTTTGTTCCTTGAAAGGATTTTCCAGGATTTTGATAGGATAGGCCATCAATGTCAGAATGGCGGGGGTCCAAAATACCCCACCCCCACCCATCAGCTGTTACCTTGTAGTTCTAGTGCCAGAAGTCGGTCCAGCAACTAAACAGCTCCATCCATTGTCTAGTGGACAGAACTGATAACTACAGCACTGCCCCCGTTGTTTGGAGCAGCACTGCAATTACCAGGTCCGTCCACTAAACAATGGAGAGAGTTGTGTAGTTTCAGCACTGAAGTTATAACTAAACAGCTGATTGGCAAGATGCAGGGGTGTCAGAAACCCACCAATCTAATATTGATGGCCTACCCTGGGGATAGGCCTTTGATATTAAAATCCTGGACAAACCCTCTAAATGCTTAAGCTGGACATTCTCACCCTGATGACAAGGAAAATGGAGTTTTGCATGTAATAAATAATTTTAATAGCTAGCACTTTGGTTGGTTGAAATGTATGATTTCTTAATTTCAGGTATTTAGTCATTTCTTTTTCAGGTATGGCCAGTTTAAAGGGTTTTTCCAGGGCTTTAATATTGATGGCCTGTCCTTAGTCCAGCTCCTCATGCAGTACTCCAGAACAGGTTCACTGCAAAAGGGTAATTGATATGATGTTGTATTGTTGAGTTAAATCTTCAGATTTTGTGTATTTGTGTACCTTTTAAAATTGTATGGACAGTTAAGGGTTAACATCCTGTTAGGTTTTTTTGTTTTTCCTCCCCACCTTTCAAGAGCCATAACGTTTTCACTTTTCCTAAACTTTACTAACATTGACATGATGACTTTATTCTGTGGGCCAGTATGATTAAAGTGTTACTAATTTATACAGATTTTCTTCTGCTTTACTTCTTTTTAAAAGATAAACAACTATGGGAAAATGCTTTATGTTACCATGTTTTGACACCCACATATGTTTTTATATTTCTATATCTTTTAGTTTTCAATGGTACTACTTTAGGGTACATACTACTTGTTGCTCACTTTTTATTAAAAACATTTTTGGGGAGGCGAGGTGACCAAAAATAGTTATTCAAGCATTTTCTTTCCTGTTATAGCATTAACCATATTTTAAAGGGAATTTGTCACTAGCAAAATATTGCTAGGTTATAACAGCTCCACAGCTCCAGTGCATGCTAAAGAGTCCTGATATTCATGAGATCCCATCCCTATTCCACTGATTGGGGACTGCTGGGAGCTCAGAAATCAGGACTCATCGACATGGGCCACAGCTGATTTCAGCAAAACAACTGGGTTAATTAAAGAGGTGACCCAGAGTATTGCTAAGAGGATCTGTCACTAGTTTGTGCTACCCTTAGTGACAGATTCTCTTTAATAGTCCAGATATTTTTGGACACTGCAATTGTGTATTGTATATTTAATTTTGTATGTAAAATTGGGAACTGAAGGAGATTTGAATTTTTAATACTTTTAGGTATTCTTTATTCTTATAAAAACACATTATTTTTAGTCCCCCTAAAGGACTTAAACATGCAATCATTTGATCACTGATACCATAAACTGCAATACTTTAGTACCGTGGTCTACGATGACTGTTACATCTGGCTATTAAGGGCTTACAAGGCACCAGGCTGCAATGACAACCGACTGGCACTTTGTGATTTCACTGATGGGAGGAGGGGGGGGGGGGGGGGTTCATTGCAGCACAGAGGTTAATTTCTCCATATAAAAGTAGGGCATTTTTAGGGCATTCCTCACTATGTGTGTAATGAATTATTACAAATGAGCATTTATCAATGCCAAAAATCTTTTGAGTTGGTTGAACGCATTTACCAGCAAGATAAAAAAGGAAATTATGCTGTCTGATGACAACTGTTGAGTCTGCAGCAACTAAAACATGCAAATGGAAAGTGGCCGAGTTGCTCAAACAGTTCTTTCACTGCTTGAATGTTTGCAAGTAATTACACAGTAAAGATGTAGATAAGGCCTAAACCATGTCTCTACAATCTCTAAAATGTGCCAAATCTGAGTATGTATCGAGGGTGATACAGTTCAAAAGATATGTATACAATATAGTATTGATTGATAAATAAAGGCACTGTCTGGCAATAGTATTTTTGGGAATGTATGGTGGTGTTATATGGGTTCTATATGGTATTTTAAATATTGGCAGTGCATGGTAGTAATGCAGCTGGCACACTATGACAGTCACCGTATAGAGGTATAATCTAAACACTATATTGCAGAATCATTTCATCATTGTATGCTGGTATGTGAATATTGGCAGCTACACATATAGTGACTCCACCTCTGCAGTCCAGAGCATGTAGTGCCGGTTTGTAGATGCTATGTCCTTACAGAGTACAAATAGACTGTGATTATGACTGGCACTCCACCTCTGCAGTCCAGAGCATGCAGTGCCGGTTTGTAGATGCTATGTCCTTACAGAGTACAAATAGACTGTGATTATGACTGGCACTCCACCTCTGCAGTCCAGAGCATGCAGTGCCGGTTTGTAGATGCTATGTCCTTACAGAGTACAAATAGACTGTGATTATGACTGGCACTCTCTCTACTTCACGAGCAGTCTAGGATAAGTGTCCTTCAACAGTGTCAGTGGCTGGATCCAGGCATTTCTCAGTAGCTGCTGAATGCACGCACAGTACATGTTACATATTGCCTTGTCTTTGTCTATTGTATTTGCCCTACTTGCACAGGATGGACCGCTAAACATGGATCTCTAATGCCTGATGGTTCGATTCTAGGACATCTAAGGACCGCTGTCAGGGGAATAATATAATCTACTACCTCTAATTTTTACTATGTACAGTGGCACAGAATATGATGGCACTATATAAATATTAATGTTAGCATATTAATAGCTATTTATGCCATTCCCTTATATTTTAAAGGGTTTTCACAATATTTTTTAACTGATGACCTATCCTCTCATCAGTATGTGATCAGCTGTTTGAGAAGGCACTGTCACTCACAGTAGCGCCAAAGCCTTCTTTCAGCTCACCAAGCACAGCGGCATACACTGTACAGGGGCTGTGCATGGTATCGAAGCTCAGCCCCATTCACTTCAATGGGGCTGAGTTGCTCCTAGCGCTAACGTTACGTCACATGGCCTAAGCAAAGCTGCGAAAAAGCCTTCTCAAACAGCTGATCACCGATCAGGTACCTATCCAGAAGGATAGGTCATCACTTTGTTAAAAAAAATCATTTAAAAAAAAATCTCTTTTTGGAGTCAGTGCTGTGTTCCTTATGCTGTAACCTTCTATGTACCGATCCTACTGTTACTGCGGATATCCCTGACACTTTCCATGCAATACATTGTTGATGATCCGGCTTCTTTCTGCCCTCTTCAGGACTTTTCTGTATATACGTATGGCTGACAATTCTGTCTTTTGTCTGTATATAACAGTCCCCCACCTTCCTGTACCTTTTCAGCTCTGGTGACTAGCTAGAGGGTTTTTTCCAGAGAGACAGATTGCCTGTTAATACTTGTTAATGTAAATAATGTCTCTGTTTAGAAAGGATGTAGTATGCTAGGCTTGTGGGGAGAGGGGTCACAGGCAGAGCCCTAAATGGCAACGAATGCTGCACATGAAAGCCTATAGCAAAATGAAGACATAAACAAGGAGACGTGATTGCCATGATTAAGGAGGTGCACCAATATAGGAACAAATGATGGATAGAAAATATCAGAAAAGTGACAGGCCTGCAAGCCAGATGCATGAAAGGTTGGTAATTACACGAACAAGTGCTGTGGGTGGAAGGTAATTGCAAGGAGCAACTGTTGGGCTAATTACATGTATAAAATATTCTATACATATAAAGCACAGAAGGCCTCATATATCGAATTGACCTTTCAAAAGTGAGTCACATCTTTTGGCAGCATTACATTGTCGTGCATACGTCGTGCATGGAACTATGTTATTTACAGTGCACTTTTCTGAACTATTTAGTGTAAAATGAGCCTCCATTATTCACTTAAAGGGAACCTTCCATCAACGTTGTTTATAACTAATGTTGAAGGAATCGATCCGAGTTTCAGGATAAATTCGATTTGTCGGGAAGTTGAATTTCCTCCTACTTCATGGTAGCAAATTGATTTAACCTTAAATGGTGTAAAAAACAATACTGGCCGCCGCCACCTTGCTTAAAAATCTTGCACCAAATCCCGTGCGCGGTGATGTATGACGTCACCACGGGTCAGGCGAGATTTTGTGCCAGATCTTCAAGCAAGATGGCGACAGCCGGCCCATCACGAGCAAATGGATGAGGTAAGTATGATATTTTTTTATTTTACACCGTGTTATTTATCAGCTATGAACGTGGCATCCGAGGGGTACAGTGATGAGGAGCAGCGCAATCGCTGTTTCCTGTCATTGCACCCACTACTTACAAAGAAATTTGCTTTGTGAGGAAGTAATTCACCACGAAGCAAACTTTTCTTTGTAAAATTCGACAAAACAGGCGAAAAGAATTATTAAATTATTCGCTCATCTCTTTAACATATTAGGCTTCGTTCAAATCACGTTCAGCCTTTCCATTCTCCTGCTCCGTTTAGGATTGGGCACATAACTGAGTTCTAACTGAGCCGAACGGAGCCTAAAGACCCATAGACTATAATGGGGTCCGTTTGGTGTCCGCTCAGAAGATGATTTTTGAGCGGAGACAAAAGTCCTGCATGCACTACTTTTTTCTCCGTTAAAAAATCATCTTCTGAGAGGACACCTAACAGACCCCATTATAGTCTATGGGGTCTCTAGGCTCCGCTTTGGCTTAGTTATGTGCCGAATCCGTCCTTTCCGTTCTCCTGCTTCTAAACGGAGCAGGAGAACGGAAAGGCTGAATGGTGATGTGAACGAAGCCTTAACAAGAAATGTTATATTTCTGACAATTGTGTGGATGACATAATTTTTTGAATTCACTCCATGTACACTCATCTCGCCATTGGGAGCTACAGTAACAGCCTAGCACAGCAAGCTATGCTCTTTCCCTAACCCAGAAACAGCATAGCTTTCTTTACTAGCCATTTCCATAGCTTCAATGCACCACAATGGCATACTCTGCTGTTTCCCGGTTGGGTGGCGGTTGGGGCTGCGTCTCATCTCGCTTTAGTAAGCGAGATGAGACAAACCCTTTAAAACCCTCTATTCTATTCTTTGTGAGGTCATCAGTCAAATCACTGAGAAGTAAGGGCTGCTGACTCAGTGAGGGCATCACTGAGGTTATATGCCAGTGATGTCTAACTTCTGCCACTCCAGCTGTGGTGAAACTACGACTCCCAGCATGCTCCATTCATTTCTATGGCGTTCTGAGAACAGCCAAGCAAGTGTGCATCTTGGGAGTGATAGTTTTACCACATCTGGAGTGCTGGAGGTTAACCATCACAGTTATATGCCAATCACATCTGAATTGAAAACTTATATTCCGTCAAAAAGAGTGGACAAAAAAGTCCTACAATCAAGACTTTTGCTGCTGGTTTGTCGGAGCACAGCATCAGGATGCAAGTGACTATGAAGATAAAAATTACATAATCAGACTGAGCACCGCTTACACTACACACCGCTTACTCTAGTTTGGAAGATGTTTTGGAGCTGAAAGATTTCCTTTAACTGATGCTGTTTTCACGCCTAAACTCCGGAATATTTCCAGATTATCAGGTCCGGAGATTTACCAGAGTTGGCCTTTCACACATGTAGCGATCACCCCTGAGATGTTCCATGTCAGGTGCGTTCTTACTAAAGAGGAAATGTTCCAGGTGCCTAGACAAGGGGCAGAAACTTTAGGCATGGCCACAGTGATATTCTGGAACATTTACATGCACTCACTCGAAAATAACTCGGAGTTAGTACTAGAGCTCTGGGGCAAAAAAGTCTGGGTAAAGTCCGGGACAGATATGTGTGCATTCACCCATACAGCCCCTCGGGGTAAACTCCAGAAAATGTCTGGATTCCACTGTAAGTGTGAATGGGGCTTGAGATTACTCTGCTCTCTCAGTGAGAAAGTGTATCTCTCTGTTCTGAATGCAACAGGAGAATAATATTCTTTATTTCCTTTTTAATGGAATTTTTACTGCTGAACTGAAAAATAAAAACAGCCAGATATTGTAAAAAAAATAAATGTTTTTGTACTGAATATACTGCAGCTTTTTCTGACGAAAGTTTCCCTTTAAAGTGAAGCTCTACTATAAATATGAGAAAAACAATACAAATATTAAATTCACATGTCGCGATTTTGTTGTAGAATTTTCCACGACTGAAAATCAGTTCCATTCACCTGAATGGTGCTTGAAGAAATCCATGTGCTTGCTGCCCTATTCAAATAAATAGAACTGATTGATGGAAAATCCCCAGCGTGTGAAGGCATCCTTATAATTTATTTGCCTACTTACAGGCAGGTAATAGAATTCCTCTGCAGTTGAAGAGTCTGCTGGGACTGGTTGACTGCAACATTTACAAAGCTAACAATATAAAAACAAGGACCTGATGAGCACAGCCTCAAAAAGCCAAAATCATCATCATGATATCTTTAAATTGTCAAAGTCGGGTATATCTTAATAATCTGTTAAACTGACGCTTGGAAGTGGGTAACTGGACAAATCTTTTCTCTTTACATTGGAGTTTGAAATTTCAGTATTCTCTTCTGGCATAGCAATAGAATACTGGAATTGTCATCCGGAATATCAAACTCCGATGTGAACATAGCCTAAAGGAGTCGTATTCATAGATATATCTGGTTAGTTGGTTATGGCAGTCTATTCTCTATTAGTGTTGAGCGCGAATATTTGAATTGTGAATTTTAATCGCGAATATCGCCACTTCGAGAGTTTGCGAATATTTAGAATATAGTGCTATATATTCGTTTTGCGAATAGTGTTGATCGCGAATATTCTATTTGTGAATTTATCGCAAACTTATCACGAATATCGGCACTTAGCAACATCCCTAGCAACCAATAGGAAAGTTGCCCACCCCTTAGTGTTGATCGCAAATATTCTAATCACGTACTTTCATCTCGAATATATTACATTGCCGATTTTCGCAATCAAGTAAATAATGACTGGAGATCACGAATTCTCAAATTTGCGAATTTATGGCAAATATTCAGCCAAAAATTAGCGAAATATCGTGAATTTGAATATTGCCTATGCCGCTCATCACTATTCTCTGGATGAAGAGGGGCCTAACACAAAAGAACATCCATTCTGCTCAACAGAAGCTACTATGTACCAACACATCTTAAGTGTCTAATACTGGTCATAGGCAGAAACTTGGTAATAAGTGGCAGGGGTGCTCATGACTACAGAGGGCTACAGCACACGCTTATCACTGAGCAGACTAGCTGCATAGCAGGAGAAAAACAGTATTTTTATGAAAATTACAGAAATAAACACAGTAAGTGATACCTGGATGAAATATTTGATGGGGTCTCTGTCACTAGTTCAGGCGGCCGTTTAGATCGGCATGTGTAACAGATGTTTATCAGTAAAACAAAGCTGCATCCACTTTAGATATATTAAGTGTAGACACTCACTTTATAGCATGCCTGCAATTTCAGGTGACTTCGGAATACTGTCTATGTACATAAGGAACAACTCTATTTCTGGTCCTCATACGGCATGAATGCATTTGTCACCAGTTGTCCCCTCTGTAGACTCTACATCTAGCTGTCAGTTTTCCTGAACTAGCATACTCTCAGACGCAGCAGCAGATAGGAAATTATACAGCAGAAACAAGCAGTGTTGCAGTGAATCCAGTACTGGGGTGAAACTTACTAGATGCTGCAGCAGTGTCACTGTGTGTCTCTGCTTCTGTTTTCCTTTAGCAGCTCACTGCCTCCCCTTTCCATAGACTTATATGGGTAGCATGTAACCTGATTCCTCAGTCAGCTGCTTTTAGCAGTGAATTGAGGGTGAATGATCAGTGGATAAGAATTGGCTCATGACATGACGCATTCTTCCCCAATGAGAGCTATTGTAAAGTTTATGATATTCATTTATGCAAATATTTTTTTGAAAGTACAGTGCCTATTTAAGTCTGCCAAAAATGCTTTGGCAGGTTGGTCATGTATAACAATGCACAAGTATTTGCAAGTGGGAATACTACTGACAGCATGAACTAACAGAAAGGAAATTGGCATTTGTAATGCAGGACTGTGCGTCACTAGTATTTGTGGAATAGTTGGTAAGCAGATAACTGGCTGATGCAGTATGTGGGGGTGATGGTTGAATAGTCATCCAGTTGTCGATGCAATTATGCTATATCTATCAGCAGCATTATCTGTGTATATTGTTTGGTACATTTATATTTTAGAACTTTAACATTTTTTAAGTATGTGTATCAGATGTGTGTCTTCGTACAGTGGGCAATAAATATATGTCTCAATGTCAGTGCACGCACTCTATGTATTAGTTCTTTCATAATATGCATTTGTCTCATGATCAACATCAAGTGACTGCTTAACTTGAAATTGTATCCATTTTGGTTCCGATTCTATTGATTCAGCTGTCATATTTTATTTGATCTAAATAAATTAATCCAGAATCAAAAATGCCCCAATTGCCCTGAAGAGTCATGTATGGCACTCTGGGTTCTCCTAGGACTGTATCCAACTCCTTTTAACATCCTCAATGCCATGACAGCATTAGTAATGACTAAGTGACAGCAATATACCATATTTTTCAGACTACAATACACCCCCATCCCCCAAAAGTGGGGGCAAAATGGCAGCGTGTCTTTTAGTCCGAATGCATGCAGCAGGCACGGGGAGCAGTGAGGGAAGTGTTGCATCAGCAGAACTCACCTCCCTGGTCTTGTTTCGGGCCCTGCTCTGCACTGTCCTGACTTTGTACAGCGTTAAGACGTAGTGCACGTAGGCACCCACTATGACCTGATGCTGTGTGATGTCAGGTCACAGTGCAGTACAGTCTGGAAAAAGACCAGGAAGCAGTAAGTCCTGGATCTGCAGAGTGGCAGCGCCATCTGGAGAAAGTAAGGTAAGTTGTTTTTTTATGTCTGATCTGAGCCTGATAGGGGTCCGATCTGAGGCTGATGAGGGTCTGATCTGAGGCTGCAGGGGGGGTCTGATATGAGGCTGATGGGGGTCCGATCTGAGGCTGATGGGGGTCCGATCTGAGGCTGATGGGGGTCCAATCTGAGGCTGATGGGGGTCTGATCTGAGATCTGATGGGGGTCTGACCTGAGGCTCATGGGGATCTGATCTGAGGCTCATGGTGGTCTGATCTGTGACTCATGGGGGTCTGATCTGATGTAGAATATAGATCTGATATCTGATGAAAAATATTTTTTTCTAATTTTCCTCCTCCAAATCCTGGGTGCGTCTTATAGTCCAGTGCATTTTATAGTCCAAAAAATATGGTATATGTCTATGGGTAAACTTGTAAAAAAGCACACTGCACTGTAGGATTTGTTTGATTTTTAAAGTTAAAACTCCTTCAAAAAATTATCTCTTTTGGGGGCAGATGTCTGCTGGCATTTATACACACATAGTGGTATCAAAGAAGCAATGGTTGGTTTTAAAATTTAAAATCTGGTCAAAGGTCAATTGGACAATTGGAGTACATTATGGTGCACAAAAACAATATGTCAGGCTGCAGGCACTCTGATTAAATTAATCATTAATGTATGAAAAAACAACAATTGCACAGAGACCACTGTAATTGCTATACACATAAATTTAAAGCAGCACCTAGTAAAATGGCTGACGTTGCTGCAGCCAATCGCTGGCCATAGCGGTGACCTGCCTGCCTTGTGTCACGTCAATTGGTCATGTGATGCAAGGGGAGCATGACACCGCTGTGGCCAGCGATTGTCTGCAGTGGGGTCAAAACAGAACTTTACATCCAGGGAGCCAAGCCAGATATTACATGTAGCCATCCAGCTTAGATGGTGATTTTGATTCTTGGCTTAGCCATCTTACAAAAATTGTTACATCTAATGTATTTGTTAATTGCCTACAATATTCAGTACCTTTGAATTTGGATTAACTTTTATGAAAAGTTAAAAGAAGATCCCTTGGAGGATATGTAGCTTTACTGTTACAGAGTCTGTTCCTCTGATTTTGCGGTCTTGACATGTATTGACTTTTGTACATTTCCAGGCTTGGAATTTCAGGCTGGCATAGTTGGTGGTCTAGTGATGCCACCAACTCTCCATGCACAGTGCTATCAGTGCATAGAAGGTAAGCCCTTGCTCAATGCCATGAGACAGACTTTTAACAGTCTCAAATTCAATCTCTATCAGTAAAACTGTTCACATTTCCAATGTAAGGTTACTGAAAACACCAGGAATGCTACCAGCACATATGCCAAACATGTCCCTAGTTTATCCATTGACTTGACAGATGCCACAAGAGTATCCTCTTAGCATCCATACTTTTTCTCTTTACTGTATGAAATAGCATAGTTGACCTGGCTATTCAATACATGGGCATCCGGAAAAAAATAAGAAAACGTATAGCACACAGTATGCATGTTTTTACAGTAACTGTGCCTTTTGTAGACATTCTCTTGTGACAATTTGCACCAGTGACATGACTTACAATATGTTTTTCTCATAAATCATGACTCTGGAGGGTAGGGCACAGGCAGACAAAGGCAGAGAAGCATTTCAAGTATTACATTTGGCTCCCCTGTGCTGTAAACACTTGTGGCTGGCACCACTGTGTTTATCGTAACCTCACAGTGTATTTTATGTATTAATAGAAGATAATACTATAGCATAATAAAATCGATTGCAAGCTTACAAGCACACTGCCTTCAATGAGATCCTCTCCAGTGCTGTCAGGCTTTGTGTCATTTCCCTTGCACCACTTGTCTATTCCTAATGGAACAGTTTGAAAATGGCTGTTGAAAAAAAAAGTTCATTGCAAGTGTTTATGTGACAGGACAGGAGCGGAGAAGCTGGGTTACATCTAAACATTGCCTTATTAAGGCAGCTCTGTAAGGTGGGGTCACGCCCGCTGGGTCATGAAACATGATTTTACCATCCCAAGAACAAACAAAAGCTGACATTAGGATTTTCATCTCATAAAGTCCTGTGCTCTATTTATAAGACTGAATCTAGAACAGGTTTGCAAGTCTTAGTGGGCAAGAAAGTTTATGAAAAAGACCAAAAAGTGGATTTTATATCTTAACTTTGTAAGTAAAGATTTTATACAAAATGTCATTTGAGTTCTAAGAGTCCTATAATTCTTTTTTGAAAAGATGTTTTTCAGCACTGCCAGCGTCTGAGCAGAATGCAGGGTAGTGTGCCAGCCATGAGTTGCCTCTATAAAAAGCCTTTAAAAGGTTTAGCAGATACATCTAGAGTTCACATACATTGCTACATGAGAAAATGTTTCTGTAGTGGAAATATGAAAATGAGTCCATACTAAGTAAGGACGTAAACATAATAGACTGTAATTCAGCTACAGTGACTGCAGTTACGCTGCCTAAAGCAATCTTGTGGCCTATAGGGATAAATGGAGTGGCAGCGGAACTGCTACACCATAGTTTTTAACCATATCCACATCCTGAAGATGCAGGGACACTTAAAGGTGGTATTCCATGGGCATCCAGGGCCCTAGGCCAAAAATCTACTGCTTGCCGATCCACCACATACTTAATCTGATCGCTTGAGGTTCAAGCAGTCTACTGGATGCTCACACTGGTAAAGGGAACAATGCCCCTAACAAGAAGATATTAAGGAATTGCTCATAAAGTGGGGCAGGGGTACTTTGAAGTCTGAACATGTGTGGACTTTTGTCTATTTCCCCTATGCAAAGTCATTAACTCCTTGTTTTACATTACTTTAAAGGGTTAAATTGCATTGACTTATACTGTTTAATACCGTGTAACTGCATTTTATATGTGTTATATATATCCTTTTTATTTGCACAGTATTTGCACAGCACTGTGGAAAGGGTTAATGAACACAGAGACTTTTGGGACTTTCTAGCTAATAATGAGAAGCTGGTAGTTTTCCACAACTAACAAAGTTTAAAGAGGAGCATGTTTTGGAGGGAAAAAGCCAGACTTATTTACCACCAAACCCAGACAGACTGCCCTTTTGAATGCCAGGTGTTGCTATGTTATTATGTCTGAAAACCTGTTTTTGTCTGGAGTTTCATTGAAGCTCTAATGCAAGCAGGCTTGGACTGGCCCACAGGGGTACAGGTGAATCCCCCGGTGGGCCCCTAGTCTCTCCCCCCCCCTCCCTGCACAAGTGGCACATAACACATTAGATTTACTGCGCTACATACATATATTCAATGTGCAGCACCTCACCCAGCTTATGTCCATATAAAAAACTTGTTAAATTATTTATTATATTTGAATGTATCCATACGGTGGGCCCCCTAAATAAATTTTACTGGTGGGCCCTAAGCATCCCAGTCCAACACTGAATGCAAGTCTGTGAGAGACGGAAAGTGTAGCATTGTATTTGTTTGGGTTGTGTTTCTCCACTCCACCCGTCCCACTAGAAGGCTCTAGTTCAGGTAGAAACTGTATATAAGGAGAGCAGTCGGAGTTCCTAGTATTCTGCAGTTAGGGATCACTGCTTAGAAGAGACTCATGACCGCTATTAGCCAGTGTACCAGCCTTCTTAGAGAGAGAGGGGGAACGCTAGCTCAGGCCTTTCCTCAGCATCAAACCCTACTTATGCCCGGGAGGAGACTGGAGAAGCCAGCCCAGTGCCTTGCCTGTATTGTTTTTGCACTTGAGTTCCTCCAGTAAAGAAGCACACTGGTTAACTGCAGACCCTGACTCTCTGGGCTTATTTCCAATTGGGGTGCACCACTCCTTACCATCCCCTCCAGAGCACAACAACAAATGCTGACACCTCAACGGTGTCGGAGGGACCCAGCGTGGCGTTGAAATGAGCTTGAAGTGAGATTCTGATGGCATTTCTTGTTCTGATTTTGGTGAGGTGAATTATTAGAGATCTTGTGTGGATCCAGATCAACAAATACATCAATGTTTACACATATATGAACCTATTTTCCAAATTTTATCCCAGCTAAAACTGTATCTGCCAGAAATCCAAAGATGAAATGGGAATCTCAAAATCTGTCAATGGTCCAGCTCAGGCTTTGGATTAAAATGTTATTACAGTCTTTTCCTGGGGCATGCACAGTATTTTGTTAAGGTAGGGGTTTTTCACTAACCTGAATATGTGCAAGGTACCTGGATAAGAAACAATCGTCAAAAATTGACATGGATGAGACACACGCTTACCAAATGGTTGAAATGCGGTTGTAGCTGTTAGTGTGAATAAATACTTTCAGCAAACAGAGTGCTGTGATTCCTTCTACTATGATATATCGAGGTCTGGTGAACCAGGATGACTTGTCGCTTTGCACTCATTCACCCAGGATGCTTTTTTTTGTTTGTGCTGCTGACTCTTGTATCTTTGGATAGGACACAGTCTGTACCTTTACATACAAGCACATCTTTAACACACCCATACAGCACATCTAAAATGTTTCCTCATGGTATTCTTAAAAGTTCTAATATAACATGCAGTTGTTGCTCAAAAATTTGAGAATGACACAAATTTTGGTTTTCACAAAGTTTTCTGCATCAGTTTTAATGGTAGCACTTTGCATTGACCCTAGATTGTGATGAAGAGTGATTCAGTGAATTGCAATTAATTACAAAGCTATACCTTGCCATGAAAATTAATTAAAAAAACACATCCACTGCATTTTAGCCATTTCGCAGCATCATTTCAGTGATCTCTTTAGCTCAGGAGAAAGTGTTAATGAGGACAAAACAGCTAATATCATATGGTTACCTCCAAGAAATCATTATTGCTTTGCATCAAAGGGCTTCACATGCAATGATATTGCTGCTTGTAAGATTGGACCTACGCCAACCATTTGGCAGATCATCAAGATCTTCAAGGAATGAGTTTCAGTTGCTGTCAAGAAGGCTTCAGGGTGACCAAGAAAGCCCTGCAAGTGCCAGGACCATCTCCTAAAGAAGATTCAGCTATGGGATTGGTTCACCTCTAGTTCAGACACAAAAATAGCTGATCTCAGGGAGACCAGCTACAAAAAACACCGCGGAGCCTCACTTAAGAGTCTCAACACAGCAATCCGAAATGCAAAGTTCCCTGGGAAACAGGAATATGCAAAATAAATGTGGAGCCCCAGTTATGGGTCTACAACACAATGAAAGCCAGATATCCCTCAGAGGAAGGAAAACCAAGCAAAGGGGTGTCTCCATTACAGAGATCACCAAATCCACCATATTAAGTGGCCCCTATGTCAAGATCCCGCTTTTTTACAAGCTTTAAGGATGTGACAGGGAAAACCTAAGCTAGGTATCCATCCACAGACAGCTGTTTCGGGGTGTTGCCCCTCATCAGTGTGGAGTAGGATTCTGGCTAACCGGGAGCAATGCCTCGGAGACTACTCAAACACAAAAATAGCTGATCTCAGGGAGACCAGCTACAAAAAACACCGCGGAGCCTCACTTAAGAGTCTCAACACAGCAATCCGAAATGCAAAGTTCCCTGGGAAACAGGAATATGCAAAATAAATGTGGAGCCCCAGTTATGGGTCTACAACACAATGAAAGCCAGATATCCCTCAAAGGAAGGAAAACCAAGCAAAGGGGTGTCTCCATTACAGAGATCACCAAATCCACCATATTAAGTGGCCCCTATGTCAAGATCCCGCTTTTTTACAAGCTTTAAGGATGTGACAGGGAAAACCTAAGCTAGGTATCCATCCACAGACAGCTGTTTCGGGGTGTTGCCCCTCATCAGTGTGGAGTAGGATTCTGGCTAACCGGGAGCAATGCCTCGGAGACTACTCAAACACAAAAATAGCTGATCTCAGGGAGACCAGCTACAAAAACACCGCGGAGCCTCACTTAAGAGTCTCAACACAGCAATCCGAAATGCAAAGTTCCCTGGGAAACAGGAATATGCAAAATAAATGTGGAGCCCCAGTTATGGGTCTACAACACAATGAAAGCCAGATATCCCTCAAAGGAAGGAAAACCAAGCAAAGGGGTGTCTCCATTACAGAGATCACCAAATCCACCATATTAAGTGGCCCCTATGTCAAGATCCCGCTTTTTACAAGCTTTAAGGATGTGACAGGGAAAACCTAAGCTAGGTATCCATCCACAGACAGCTGTTTCGGGTGTTGCCCCTCATCAGTGTGGAGTAGGATTCTGGCTAACCGGGAGCAATGCCTCGGAGACTACTCAAACACAAAAATAGCTGATCTCAGGGAGACCAGCTACAAAAACACCGCGGAGCCTCACTTAAGAGTCTCAACACAGCAATCCGAAATGCAAAGTTCCCTGGGAAACAGGAATATGCAAAATAAATGTGGAGCCCCAGTTATGGGTCTACAACACAATGAAAGCCAGATATCCCTCAAAGGAAGGAAAACCAAGCAAAGGGGTGTCTCCATTACAGAGATCACCAAATCCACCATATTAAGTGGCCCCTATGTCAAGATCCCGCTTTTTACAAGCTTTAAGGATGTGACAGGGAAAACCTAAGCTAGGTATCCATCCACAGACAGCTGTTTCGGGGTGTTGCCCTCATCAGTGTGGAGTAGGATTCTGGCTAACCGGGAGCAATGCCTCGGAGACTACTCAAACACAAAAATAGCTGATCTCAGGAGACCAGCTACAAAAACACCGCGGAGCCTCACTTAAGAGTCTCAACACAGCAATCCGAAATGCAAAGTTCCCTGGGAAACAGGAATATGCAAAATAAATGTGGAGCCCCAGTTATGGGTCTACAACACAATGAAAGCCAGATATCCCTCAAAGGAAGGAAAACCAAGCAAAGGGGTGTCTCCATTACAGAGATCACCAAATCCACCATATTAAGTGGCCCCTATGTCAAGATCCCGCTTTTTACAAGCTTTAAGGATGTGACAGGGAAAACCTAAGCTAGGTATCCATCCACAGACAGCTGTTTCGGGTGTTGCCCCTCATCAGTGTGGAGTAGGATTCTGGCTAACCGGGAGCAATGCCTCGGAGACTACTCAAACACAAAAATAGCTGATCTCAGGGAGACCAGCTACAAAAAAACCCGAAACAGCTGTCTGTGGATGGATACCTAGCTTAGGTTTTCCCTGTCACATCCTTAAAGCTTGTAAAAAAGCGGGATCTTGACATAGGGGCCACTTAATATGGTGGATTTGGTGATCTCTGTAATGGAGACACCCCTTTGCTTGGTTTTCCTTCCTTTGAGGGATATCTGGCTTTCATTGTGTTGTAGACCCATAACTGGGGCTCCACATTTATTTTGCATATTCCTGTTTCCCAGGGAACTTTGCATTTCGGATTGCTGTGTTGAGACTCTTAAGTGAGGCTCCGCGGTGTTTTTGTAGCTGGTCTCCCTGAGATCAGCTATTTTTGTGTTTGAGTAGTCTCCGAGGCATTGCTCCCGGTTAGCCAGAATCCTACTCCACACTGATGAGGGCAACACCCGAAACAGCTGTCTGTGGATGGATACCTAGCTTAGGTTTTCCCTGTCACATCCTTAAAGCTTGTAAAAAGCGGGATCTTGACATAGGGCCACTTAATATGGTGGATTTGGTGATCTCTGTAATGGAGACACCCTTTGCTTGGTTTTCCTTCCTTTGAGGGATATCTGGCTTTCATTGTGTTGTAGACCCATAACTGGGGCTCCACATTTATTTAGCATATTCCTGTTTCCCAGGGAACTTTGCATTTCGGATTGCTGTGTTGAGACTCTTAAGTGAGGCTCCGCGGTGTTTTTTGTAGCTGGTCTCCCTGAGATCAGCTATTTTTGTGTTTGAGTAGTCTCCGAGGCATTGCTCCCGGTTAGCCAGAATCCTACTCCACACTGATGAGGGGCAACACCCCGAAACAGCTGTCTGTGGATGGATACCTAGCTTAGGTTTTCCCTGTCACATCCTTAAAGCTTGTAAAAAAGCGGGATCTTGACATAGGGGCCACTTAATATGGTGGATTTGGTGATCTCTGTAATGGAGACACCCCTTTGCTTGGTTTTCCTTCCTTTGAGGGATATCTGGCTTTCATTGTGTTGTAGACCCATAACTGGGGCTCCACATTTATTTTGCATACACCTCTAGTTCAGAGCCTGCTGAGGAATGGAAGCAGGCAGCTGTAAATGCATGTGCATGGACAGTGAGGCAAAGGCTTTTGGAGGATAGCCTGCTGTCAAGAAGGGTAGCAAAGAAGCCACTTTTCTTCAAGAAAAACATCAAGGAAAGACTGATATACTGCTGGAAGTACAACTGCAGAGGTCTGGGGTAAGGTCATTTTTGCTGCTGAAGCCCCCTTTAGACTATTTGGGACATCAGGAAAAATGATTGTCGGGAGAAAAAAGGTCAGTGCTGTGTCGTGACAACAGTAAAGCATCCTGATACCATTCATGTGTGGTTTGCTTCTCATCCAAGGGAGTGGGCTCACTTAAAATTTTGCCTAAGAACACTGTAACAAATAAAGAATGGAATCAAAACATCCAATGATCCAAGAGCAATTTGGTGATGAACAATGCTTTTTACAGCATTATGGAGCACCAAGGCAAAAGTGATAACTAAGTGGCTCAGCGAACAAAACATTGACATTTTTGGTCCATGGCCAGGAAACTGCCCAGATCTCAATCCTATTGTGAACCTGTGGTCAATCCTTAAAAAGTAGGCAGACAAACAAAGACAGAAATTGTGATAACCTCAGAGCATAGATAGGCAGGAATTAGTTACCCAGAAGCTCATATCCAGCATGACAAGGCAAATTGCAAGTCTTGAAAAAGAAGGGTCCCAGTCACCGCAGCTGGAACAGCAGCCCCATGCCTTATATAGGCATCAGAGCTTGCCTTCTACAGAAGCCTATGAGATCCAGCCCCCTGACTGGGTCTTATAGGCACACTGTCAGTGTATTACACATTACACTGACAGGCAATTAATTACAATACACAATGTATTGTAATGCCTTGTAGAGGGGATAGGACCCTCAAAAGTCTCATAGTGGGACAAAAATGGAAAAAAGCACCCCTTCCCCATAATAATATAAGTTAAACATATAAAATTGTAAAAAATAGAAAAAAAAATGAAAACTAGACAGGTGAGGTCAGGTGAATGCTGTAAAAAACACTAAAACCTGTGCCAAAACAGCTATCTTTTGTCACATTGCCTCACAAAATGTGTAATACCAAGCGATCAAAAAGTCATATGCACCCCAAAATAGTACCAATGAAAACGTCACCTCATCCCGCAAAAAATGAGCCCCCACAAAAGACAATCGAGAGAAAAATAAAAAATATGGCTCTCAGAAAATGGCAACACAAAAACAAGATTTTTTCTTTCCAAAAATGCTTTTACTGTGTAAAACAAGAATAAAACAATAGACATATTAGGTATCGCCACATCTGTAACAACCTGCTCTACAAAAATATCACATGATCTACCCTATCAGGTGAAAGCTGTAAAAATAAATAAATAAAAACAGTGCCTTAACAGTCTTTTTTTGTTATTTCACCTTACAAAAAGCATAATATCGAGTGATCAAAAATTCACATGTACCCCAAAATGCTTCTTCCCTTCTGACCACTGCCATGTGCCCATAGAGCAGTTTACAACCACATATGGAGTGTTTCTGTAAACTGCAGAATCAAGGTAATGAATATTGAGGTTTAATTTGGCTGTTAACCTATGTGTTGCAGGAAAAAATTGATTAGCATAATAAATCTGAACAAAAAAAATGAATTTTCACCTTAATTTCCTTTAACTCTTGTGGAACACCTCAAGGTAAACAAAGTTTGTAACATCAGTTTTTAATAATTTGAGAGGTGTAGTTTCTAAAATGGGATCATTTATTGGTGGTTTCTATGATGTAAGCCCCTCAAAATCACTTTAACTGAACTGAATTGGTGCTCAAAAAACGGTTTTGGAAATTTTCTGGAAAAATTGCTTCTAAAATTCTAAGCATTCCAATGTCCTAAAAAAAAATAAAAAATTGGCACAAAATGATGTCAACATAAAGTAGACATATGAGAAATGTTGATTGATAACTCTTTTATGATGTATTACTATTTGTCTTAAAAGTAGAGAATTTCAAATTTAGAAAATTGTGAATTTTACAAAACTTTCAGTAAATTTAGATTTTTTCTTATAAATAAAGAAAAAAAAATCGACCCAAATTTACCGCTAACATAAAGTACAACGTGTCACCAGAAAACAAACTCTGGAATGGTTCTACTTATCTAACCGATTCAAAGTTATTACCATTTACCACATAAGGTGACACATGTCAGATTTGCAAAAATAGGCCCTAGGCAGAAAGGTGAACACTGGCCTGGGGTAGAAGGGGTTAAAATATCTTCACCCTTAGAGTGACAGAAAGGCAAGTGACACAAAAATCACTTTATTTTAACTGCATGCTCCATTCAGACACTTTTGGTTCAGCCCAGTTCAGTAAGTAGCAACCTTTCCATGTGTCCTTATTGCACACTAATGTGTGAGGAGCTTATACAGGAGTCTGTTCCTCCACTGTTTACATTCCTGTTTGATGCACTTATCTCATTGTGTGTGTACAACCAAAGGGGATAAAGTCTAAAACATGTCTTCAAAGTTCTCTACACTTTGTAAACTGCTATGCACACTGATGGCTAAATATTTGACAAAGTCTAAAAGATAACGTATGATAATTGACCATAGTTTAAATCGTGGGGCGATTATAGTCCTTTAAGGGCCATTTCATTTTTTAAAAATGGAAATAGTACAAAATAGTACCACACATGTTGCCCATACAAGGGTATTTGGAATAGTGCCACATAATAATACTAGCCATAACAATAGCAGTCAGGCTATGTACAAATCTGTGTTAGAAGCTTTTTCACTGATTCCATGATAAATGCTGCTCTAGTTTGTTTGGAGAAAGGACAGACACCATAATGGAAGGAAACCTAATAGGCCCCATTATAGTTTTTGGGGTCCTTCTGGGGTTCATCTTATGGCAGATCAGACACTGTTGTTATTTATTTATTTTTTGTGTAGTTGTATCTTTTTGCCTTCAAAATAATGCCAGCAACTGTGGAGGTAAAACATTCACCTCCTCCACATTTCTGCACTGCTCTGGCCTTCAGTAATCCAGGTAAGACCGTCCTCTACCAGAGAAAATGTGGTCATCTTACCTCTAGGATAATGCAAGCCTGATGTTACTAAAATACTGTATATCTGCCTACCTGCTTTCTATGCCTCTATACTCGGTTATATAACAGTAATTTGTATGTGTACTTGGGATAATCTAGTCTTATATTGAACAGCTGGAACTAAGCCCCCCAGTGGCGTACATAGAGAAGTAAGGGCCCCATAGCAAGGACCAAAACAGGCCCCCCCAAACCGGACAGAAGGGTTTCTGCCTAAACCCTTTTCAATGACCCCTGGGGCATTTATTCCACTGCCTCATTTGCTAAAAGTTGTTCCTTTAGAGGGTAGAGTCCTGACCAAGTTTCACCATCAGTAGAAGAGGAGATGATCCCAACTGGGCCCCCTCTTGCCCTGGGTCCCATAGCAGTCGCATGGTCTGCCCCTATGGTAGTTATACCCATGAAGCCCCCACCCCCACCCCTTTTCTATTTTATTTTTTGAAATTACTATTTTGTATCAGTTAATACGTTTATTCAGACAATTCTTAAGGCTGTATTACACCTGCTGATTCTGCAGGCGATTGTCGGTAAGTAAGTGTTCCCTCCCGGCAATCGCCAGCTTGCTAGTGGAAGAGACTGCTGCTATTACATGAAGCGATCTCCTCCACACCATGGGGAGGAGCGATCGTTATGCCATTGCTCGTCTACATGCTGTTTAGTTATTTGCCTACAGCAGATCATGATTAGACGCTGAAAGATCACGATTGCCTGATGAACTAGCATTTTCTTGTTCATCAGGTAATCCGCGGCAGTATTATACTTACAGATCATCGCTAACAAGCGTTACTAGGAACGCTCGAAATCTGCAAGTATAATACAATTTTTACCCTTCTTAAGATTTGTTAATGTGCCCCAGAAAACCAGTTACCTATTCTGTCTTTGCCAGTATGTGGTTATGGGCATATATATATACAGTGGTTTTGATTACTAAAAATATGTGCGCGTCCAGACACAACTGTCTACAAAACCCAAAGGCGAAAATTTAAAAAAAAATTCTGGGAGTTAAATATAGATGACCTATCTTCAGGATCAGTGTTGGACTGGGGTACTTAGGGCCCACTAGTGTAACTGATTCTGGGGGCCCACTTTAGGGCTCCTGCACACAAATCTTTATTTTTCCATGTCCGTACCGTTCCCTTCACTTTAATGGGGCCGCAAAAAAAAAAAGATTCTGTGTGGATTCAGTGTCTGTATGTCCGCATGGCCGTTCTGCAAAATGATAGAACATGTCCTATTATTGTTGGCATTACAGACAAGGATAGGACTGTTCTAGGACTGTTCTATTAGAGGCCGGCTGTTCTGTTACGCATAATGGGGAATGCACACACCCGATATCCATGTTTTGCGGATCTGCAATTTGCGGACTGCAAAACATCCAACGGTCATGTTCATGAGCCCTTACAGTGATAACAGAAATATTAAAGATGAAGTATGATTGCAGACATTCGCAGCAAAATGCACAAACATACATGTGGCAGAATTTACACATATATGGATATCCTGCACTTAAAGGGATTGTCCGGGTTCAGAGCTTTTCACCCAGGCAGTCCCCCCCTGACAAGAGCATCGGAGCAGCTCATGCTCCGATGCTCTCCTTTGCCCTGCACTGAATCGTTTTCTGGAGTTCCGGTGACAAACCGGGCTCTCCTTATAGCTGCCAGACGGAGGCTTCTGCCCAGCAATGAGCCCGGTGATGTCCCTGGCACTGATAGGCGGACTTTAGAGCTTCCCTAGCCTGCAAAACGGCTAGGACATCGCTAAAGCCCGCCCATCAGAGCCGGTGACGTCACCGAACACACTGCTGGGCTGAAGCCTCCGCCCAGCAGTGTGTTATTGTAAATTAAAGAGTCCTTGCCCTGCGCTATCCAGCGCAGCGCAAGGGAGAGCATTGGCGCATGAAATGCTCCAATGCTAACATCAGGGTGGCTGCCTGGTTGAAATCATGGGCATGTCCGGGTTCATCTCTGAACCCAGACAACCCCTTTAAGTCAGACAGAAACAAGACACATGCAGCGCACACCAGTCACTCATTGGACAGATGTGGGACACAAGACACTTATACATAGGTCACATGCCACTGATGTATATGTCACATGCTGCACATACACCACTGATGCATAGATCATTTGTAGCACACTTAAATGGGTTGTCTCACATCAGCAATTGGCATTTATCATGTAGAGAAAGTTAATACAAGGCACTTACTACAATGTACTGTGATTCTCCATATTGCCTCCTTTCCATCACATTATACACAGCACGTAAACGTGGTTATTACCACCGTGTAATCCAGCAGCTTAGGTAAAGGTGTTGGCCTATGTGCACTTTCAGCCTTCCCCTAAAGTGTGTAAGGACGGCCACCACTGCTGGATTACACGGTGGTAATAACTACGGATACATGCTGTGTAGAATGTGATGGAAAGGAGGCAATATGGAGTATCACAATACATTAGTAAGTGCCTTGTATTAACTGCATGGTAAATTCTATTTACTGAAGTGAGACAAACCCTTAAACCCCTTTAAGCATAAATGTCTGTCATGAAATTTACCAAATCGTACCCTCCTCAGATTGCATATAATCTACAGTATATATAAAAGGGTTGTCCTACCATAATGACCTATTGTCTATCTACGGGATAGGTGATAAATATCAGATTGCTGGGGTCTGACTGCTGGAACACCCACTGATCATGAAAAAAGGGGTCCTGAGATATTCAATTACATTACCGCCAATCTATGTACACAAGGGTCTTAAGACCGTATTCCCTTGATCATGGGGGTCCCAGCAGTCAGACCCCCATCAATCAGACACTTATCACCTGTCGTGTCATAGCTGTTGGACCTTTTCACATTCCCTATCTTTAAAGGTTTTCTTTGGGTGTAAAAAAAATGAAATAAAATTAAAAATCTGGCCCAAAATATGTGTCAAACTAAAATAGAAATGCTCGCCTGTTAAAGGGCCTTTGTCCACTTTTCTAGCTATCCTCTATCCACAGGATCGGGGATAACTAAGTGATCTGTGGGGGGTCTAAATGCTGGGGATGTCAGGACAGTATAGGGATTGTGTAGGATGCAACTAGGGGTAAGTTCCAGTGTTGCAGGGTTTCCCCTTGTGGAGTGCCCTGTAATGTTAGGATATCCAGGGTAGAGTGTACTATCAGGGGGTCCCCTACCTATCCAACGCTACTGAGGAGGTTTTTGCAGCATCTTTGGTACTACATTACCTTATTGCACCCACTGGTTTTACGTAATGGGTTGAAGTACAACCGTAATTTTGTTATCTTATTATTTCCTTGGGCTTCCTTCTCTATTTTATGGTATTATTCAAATAAAGGTTATGTTTTAGTTACTATGCCAACTGTCATAGTGTTTAGTACTGGCATGGTCTGTGTTTACCAGGATTCTGCAATTGCGGATTCAGTTGTGCTGTGATACACTTTGAGAATAGTTTGTTTTCAAGAGACCCTTCTAACAAGTAGGGATTGTTAAAAATATAGGCCTAGATTCCAAAAAAAAAGAAACAAAAACAATCTAAAAGATATCTTGAAACACATCTGCTGACTGCATGAGAAAATAATCTTAACAGGCAGTTACTCTTTCCACTAAGATGCTTCCTAGGAGTGCCCAAGGGAAAAAAATATCTGAAGTGTTTTGATGTTTTTTCCTTATTAAAGATACGTCTTCTAAACTTATTATCTATAGGTGCAAAACACCTTTCCGAAAAGCAGTATGCCAATTGAAAGCAGCAGAGTATCCTGGGTTTTACTCCTTAGGATGCTTTCACACTGTGTTTGCAGTGTCTGACAGAGGTATATGGGGAGTATATAGTGTATATGCTACTATATAGGCATACAGCGGCATCTGTTGCTCAAAGAAAAAGAAAAACAATATGGTTTAGTATACTTTTTGTTTCTTTGTATGAAATAGTCTAGTCAAATATTCTATTCTCAAAAAAAGGTATACTGATGTGTACCAGCCTCATAGAGGCCAAAAGCAGGCTCTTCAATGGTGGCTTATATATACTCTTGACTAGTATGGATAGATTTGACTTTCCGGTGCCTATGCACCCTTAACTGTATGAATGCACGAGGGTATAAAGGCCATCCATGCAGGTGGAAAATGGGAGGGATTCTTGTGGAGAACCTAAGGATCTATTCTGCAGTGGCCTACAACATTAGCTACTGGGCCCTTCATGCCAAGAATAAGGGGTGTCTTATGTTGGGAATCATTTTTGTGGTGTGACTCTTTCATAAAACTAGTGGTGTACCTGTGGTATAAACAACATTCTTTTCAATGAAATGACCCCAATATATTGGCCACAAATTTTAAAATCAATAAGCTATTCAGTTGAATGTCCATAAGATATAAATCAGATATTATTTCTTGGCTTCTTAATATTTACAGAACCTATGCCTCCTGGAACCAGAGCGTGGTTCTTGTCACGTCACATTTTCCTATTTATGAAGTTTGTGTTGTCTTCTTTGTAATTCTACATCTAAAACATTTGATACTCACATAATACGCTCATATAAATGAGGAAAATCTGTCCCATCACAAGGCACTCAATGCTCTGACAACTGTGATATTTGTGGGAACTTGTCTATTTTGGATGCGACGGAGGAGGGTAAAGGGAGCGGTTCGAATACAGACCCCCATCTTCATTTCTCATACAAACTGAGAACTGAGAAAATTCCCACACTCTTCCGAAGACGCAAGCAGGAAGTCCCATTAACTTCTTGTATGCCACAGGGGATGCATGGAAAGGAACTAGTTAATAGATGCAAGACCCTTTTAGTTTGGTTCATTAGTGTTCCCAGACAACTTGCTGGCACAGAGTTGGTCTCACTCTCTCTCTCCTCTGTTTCTCTCTGTTTTTGTCCCTTCCCCCACCACTCTGTTTCACCCCCCCCCCCCTTCTCTTTCAACCCTAATGATTCCCACATGGTTCTTGGTATCTCAGCCAAGCCTCCTAGCATTGTCTGAAAACTCCAAATTTAGAAGAAATATGAAAATTGTCAAACAGTCAGTCCTTAGTGGGTAAAACTGAAAACCTCCTAAACTGTCACAGGTCAAGGCAAGAAAAGGAGGGGGTGTCACGTGAATACACCCCCAACCAATGGCATCCCACAGCGACCTGACAGATGTGCCTTATAACAGCCTGGCCTCTCTTCCCTCCAGCTCATATAAGGTAAAAGAAAAAAGGTCTTTTCCCCCAGATGGTTAGAATCTAGTGCAGGAAAGCCCTCATCTCTTACACAGATTTTTGCTTGTGCAACCCAGGGAGATCAAATTCTCAAGAATGCCTTGGAGGAGGTAAGTCGTGATTTTCATAACTTGTACCAATAAGCCTGTCCAGCAATATAGAATGGAAATCCATAATTATAATTTTTTCTTACAGTGTGTTAAGTCAACGTTACAAATAATGCTGTAAAACAGTTCTCTTCATCATGTTACAAAACTGTATATGTAAGCATGCTGTATCCAGTAATTGTGACATGAAAAGTTACGTAAGGTTCAGAAAGTGAATATTGAAAGTTATGTCACTTTGTTAAATACTTTCATTCAAACGCTGGCCCCTAGGTGCCACCACAGCAGGAAGATGGTTTATGGTTATTCATGTACGACATGTAAAGCAGCTTCTGCAAATGCACTGGGTTCATAAAGTTTACTGTCCGCTGTATATACATGCATGTGCAAATAATCACAGCTCAATTCTGCCTTGCTGGTGCCTGACATGTCAGCCCAAGGGCCAAAATGAGGGAACTCTGTTCAAAACCTTTTAGATAGGAACTGTAAAGTACACATACAGGTAAATGAATTATACTTATTTTATAGTTATCTATAACCTAATCATTTTTCAGAGTCATCAATAATCTAGTCTGACAGTCATCATTTCTAGTCTTCTATAACCTAGTCTCATAGTCACCTCTTATAGTTATTTATAACCAAGTCTCATAGTCACTTATAACCTGGTCAACTATAGCCTAGTTAAAGGTATCTTTCATAGTCAACTAACCTAGTCTCATAGTCACTTTTCATAGTCATCTAATACCTAGCCTCGTAATCCTCTATAGCCTAGCCTTAAAATCATCTATAACCTAGTTATATAGTTATTTATTATAGTCATCAGTAACCTAGTCTCATTGCCATCTATTACCTAGTCTTAGTGCATTGTCATCTATAACCTAGTCTCATCATCGTCTCTTACGGCCATCTCTGATATCTCGTTGGCATCTCTTATGGTCAACTGTGAGCCTCACAGTCATATTACAGCCATCTGTAATCTAGTCTCGTAGTCATCTGTCATAGTGATCTGTAACAGTCTCATAGTGCTCTACAGCTTAGTGTAGTCATCTCTAAGGGCCAAAAGATTTTGAAATACATGCTTAAAAATTCAGCGCAAAATGCATATCTTTTATTTCACTTCAAATCAGCACGAATACACAACTTTTTTCAGCGTAAAAAAAAGTGTTCAGTTCAGTACAAAGCTGAATTTCCAGCTTGAGTTTTTTTAGGCAGTCCTGCGTAAAAAACGTGCGGAATACGCACAAAAACACATGGACTTTCATGGAGCTGTTTTTTTCTGCTTCCTATTCATTTCAATGGGACACTCAGCATTGATTCTGCCCCAAGATAGGGATCGATGCTTCTTTTTTACACATTTCTTTTTTACACGCGTAAAAAAGAAGCAAGTGGTGCTTCCCATTGAAGTGGATGGGAGGCTGTTTTGAGGAATTTTTTGAGCTGATTGAAAGTTGATTTTGAGGGAGAAACGCTCCAAAATCAGTGCAAATGTGTGAACTGGCCCTTATGGTCAGCTACAGCTTAGTATCTAAAAGCAGGTCTAGTTGTTCCACCTGTTGTTCTCTAACCCTGAAGATCTACATTTTCCGTTTCTTCCTAATAATATTCTCCCATGTCCCTGTCTGTTTGTAACTTCCTTTTCTGTATATTCAAATCACAAGGCTCTCCTTTTTTCATGCTTCCCTAGCATTTTCTACAACCCCCCCAAGCTGCAGCTGTCTGCAAACCATGAAGTGGTTGTGTTTATATCTGGTATATCTGGAGTTCTTGAAGTATGTCAAGAAGTCCAATTTATCTTTAAGAGCCAAGCAATCTTTAAAACCTAAATATTGCCAATGTACCCAACTGAGGGGCTTGTGCATTATAAGAAATGCATAGTTGATATTGAAATATTCTTTGGAGACATGAAAGTTTAATTCTCCAGTAATATGGTAAAATATTTGTCAGTGTTATATAAGTATTAAACTATTCAAAGCCTTCTTAAAGGGGACATCAGAAATAATTCTGGTTTAAGAGAGCATTATATTAACTGCTAGTTTATATAAAAATAAATGTGCGTCCATGGCTACAGGTTTCGTATTTTGAATAAAGTGCCGCAGTATATGTTGGTGCTATATTGTTAATGGGTTAAACACACGGTGCATTCCTATTGCCATAAAAGTATTGCGTTGCTGCACAAAGCATAGTGAGACCTCCTTGCTGCCAAGCATTATCATATTCCCTCTGCTATAATTTATGGAGAATTACACAATGACATTTATGACAGCACAGATGATAAACCTGGATATATTTCCATAAAGTGAGTGGGGCCTTCTCTAGGCATGTGTGACCTGCCAAACCTTACAGAAACTTCCTGAAAGGAGTGGGACATAATGTTGGCAGCAAAACGCCTAGGCAGCTGCTCCAGATGTGACCACTTTAACCACTGGAAAAACCCTGAGGCTCCCATCATCATGCTTAGACTGGCGATGCTTAGAGATTTCCCAACACATTATAACCTTAATCCTCTGTATCACAGACAGCATGTGGGTGTTCTAGGTGACCATCTATTCCTCTGGTCTTAGATCTGTCTAATTATCTATCAATCTGTCTGTCTTATAGATATAAGATACATGGATGGATGGATGGATAGACGGACAGATAGATGATAGATAGATATTGTCTATCACTTCTGTTTATCTCATTATCTATCTATCTATCTATCTATCTATCTATCTATCTATCTACCTACCATATCACGGATGCGGACCAGAGGAGAGGTGCGGAACAGAGCAGAGGCAAGGATCAGAAGCCTATGGAACCACTCCGTAGTGCTTCTGTGGGTTTTCTGTCCTCGCCCCCACAAAGCAGTAAAGCAGTGCATGCACTCCTTTTTTGCGGTGCGGACTGTCTTTTGCAGATTGCATCCACAGACGGTGGGCACGTCTTTGGTGCCCATGCATTGCAGACCGCAATTTGTGGTGCACAGCACAGGCACGGCCAGCACACGGTTATCTGCTTGAGGCCTATTTCATATCTATCTATCTATCTACAGTATCTATCTATCTCATATCTATCTATCTCATATCTATCTACAGTATCTATCTATCTATCTATCTATCTCATATCTCATATCTATCTACAGTATCTATCTATCTATCTATCTATCTATCATATCTATCTATCTCATATCTATCTATCTATCTATCTATCTCATAACTATCTACAGTATCTATCTATCTATCTATCTATCTCATAACTATCTACAGTATCTATCTATCTATCTCATAACTATCTACAGTATCTATCTATCGATCTATCTATCTATCTATCTATCTCATATCTATCTACAGTATCTATCTATCTATCTCATATCTATCTACAGTATCTATCTATCTATCTATCTATCTATCTATCTATCTATCTATCTATCTACAGTATCTATCTATCTATCTATCTACAGTATCTATCTATCTCATATCTATTTACAGTATCTATCTACTATCTATCTATTACATATCTATCTACAGTATCTATCTATCTCATATCTATCTATCTATCTATAAACCCAGAATATTAGTTCTGCCGCATTTTTATTAAAACTCTGTTAATCTTTTTGGAAATGTATGAATAAATTGACAATGGGTGCTACCACTCACAATCCAATCAGTGCTGATCAGTGTCAAACGGCATAGGTAACGATCCCTACTGACATAGGGAATGATAACACCTATCCAGGAGAATATATCTGAATAAGCGGAACAACACAGAGCTCTAGGAGCATGTTCCCCAGACATGTTATTTCATGAGGAATACAGTGGACAGGTCCTCATGAAAGACTGTGCTGCTGTCACCCTTGCTCCATCATATTTCAGGGGCATAGGAGGACAACATTCAGCCAGTGAGGTTTTGTTTCCTGGAGACCATACACCACAGTGGTAAGCATGTTCATTGGACTGCTTTCCCTGAAGTGAAATAGGGCAGCAGCCACCATGACAAGAAGCGCTCTTTTTCCTAAAATTGGGGGAGAGTTATAAAAACCTGTACAAAGAAAAAGTTGCTGCTACTTTCATTTTCCAGATAATTTTTGAAAACTGAGCTGGATTCTGATTGGTTGCTAAGGGCAATTACAGGGCATTCTGTCCACAAGCTTTAGATTTTAACAGGTCAATCACATAGGTCCCTGGATAGACCTATTTTTATACATCTCACCCCTGGTCAGATGAGGGACCTTATTCCCAATAAAATACCTGTCACTGGGGCTGGGAGCAAATCTTAGGTCAGCCACATTGACAGATTGACGCGCAATCAAACCCCATTGCCAGCCTGGGCCATTCTGCCTAGCGATGGCAACACAACGTTTAACCAATCCAGGAATCGTTACCACCTTGGGCAAATCTGCCCAACCATGGTAACTCCCACCAAAATGCTGGGGGTTCCACGATGGATGACTATAATCCTTCCAGTCTTCTAGAATATATAGCACTTTTTTGATGAACAATCCAATAGCAAAAATCTAAATAAATCTATGGCTGGTTTAAGATTGCTGTAATGTGGCCATTTTAAGGCTACAAATCCCAGAGCATGTCCTCCTTCCGTGGTTCTACTAAACTGAACTTCGATCACCATCAGAGCAAAACCTTGTTCTACAATTATTTTCATGTATAAAAATAGGACACATATCTCTACATACTGTGCAATTGCAATTAATGTCCAAAATAGAAATAATCCTTTAAAATCATTAAGTATCTGTGTTGCATCTTGTGTGACATGGCGGGACATAGTTTATTAGAGGCCCTGGATATTTGGATATCAGTTAAAAACATCAAGCATTATCATTTGTGGAGATCGGGGTTGTAAAAGTAGGACACCGCATGGTAGATACACTTACTACCTTTGAATGTGAGTAAGACAGTAATACAGTCAGAAACTGAGCTTTCTTCCTAGAACCCCATGCAACTCTCTCCATTGCTTATTGCAAGCAAGGCCAAAATTCCTTTTAAGTAAAGGCTCTACTGTTGTCTTAGTGGGATGTCTTCTTTCCCGAATGGCTGCGGTTGTATTAAAATCTATATTAGGGAGCTAGGGGATCAATATCGTCAAAAAAAGGTTTATACCCTGCATTGCACTGTTTCCTGCTTGTGGTCTGCTCCTCTCACACATTGAGCTAGACATAAGCTTTTCCACATATTTTTGCCATTAAAAATTAGTCCGAGGCTAGCACTTTTATAGTCCACATAGGGCAGCGAACGTCTTGCTGTGTATCAACAAGGCGAAGTCTACTGGGTTTAGATGTAAGCCATAGTAAATACTTTGGCACAATATGCCATACATACCATGTTCCCACAAAATTCATGTTGGGGTCTGTGGTCTGGATAACTCCATCACTTCCTGCTGCTCTCATCAATGACCCTCCATTCCACAACATGCGAAGCGTCCTCTCTCACATGCTCCCTGACCTCATATCTTCTCCGTTGTTTTTATCCCATCAAGAATGCTACTTGTAAACAGAATGGAGAAGTTTCTGTCACACGCTTCCCATTTCCTTCACAAACTAATTAACCCCATGCTTGTGTAGCCCATGCTGAAACGGTGTCATGCATATTCTTTTTCCTGCATACAGTTACATGCATCAGTAAGTGTTCATAACTGCTTACATCTGCTCCTAGGGATGACCGGGCAGGGAAGTAGATTCCCTAAGATGTGGTTAGTGTTATCAGCGTGCGTGACCTCATGGAAGAAAAACAATTCTTTAGTCTTTCTCTTGATTTTCCTGTTTTATATTATGTAATGATTAGAGAGCCTGACCAAAGAAACATATAATCAAGTGATTGAGAATTCTTCATTGACTGTCAACATGCACCTTTTTAGGTAGTGCAAGTGCCACTAATACCTTATGACATTATATGGCTGTCAAAAAAAGTGCCTTTTTTGGTTGTCATGGAAGTCTTGAAGTGTTGAGTTGAAGCAGAATGACCGATTGGATGGTATGGTGTAAATATCTCATATAGCTTTTAATACCACCTCCATCATCTAACAAGGCGCTCTTCCTAAATGTAATTTGCACATTTTCTATTTATTTATTTAGGTCTCAATCACATTTGATGGTGGCTTGTTAGTGTCACGTCCAAAATGGACATGCTTTGATAATTGTACTTTATATCTCATTCATTTTGTACCATCTTGTCGTACTTTACCCAAACACTACAGTATTGCCATGTATTATGAATTAAACTGCTATATAGGTGTCAAATTTTACTTATCCCATAGCCATACCGGTGTCATAAGAATCTTAGATATTTGTAATCAAATCCCATAATGCAACAGTCCTAAAAAAAAAAACAAGCAAAAGCAAGCTGACTTCGTAAGTCTCTGTTCTCTTAACAATTCAGCCTCCCATTGGAGGTACCCATTGAGAGAATGCCCCAACATATACCTTCAAAGGAAGGCTCCGATGTATGGCACTGTAAAGTTATACAATGGCATACATTGGCCTTGTCTGCTTAGAACAGTGCAGTCTACTATGTTTTTCTTTACAGGAAAAATAAGGATACCAAGGTATATCACCGTGTACCAAGTTGTCACAATGATTTTGTAGTAAAAAGATCACAGAGAGGCACGGAGCGTTATCAACCATGTTAATGCTCCGTGTCTCTGCTGTCCAGAGCGGGGCTTGGCATTCTTTCACGCAGCGGATTACCCGCACGGCATCCGCTCATATGAAAGAACCCTTAGTGGTCTCCTCTATTTAAGTATCACATGCTGCTATATGGAGTTGCTTGGTGGAGAACATGGAGAGGAGCATAGCCACCTACTTACCTGTGACATGGAGGGAACAGTGTGCTTCTGAGTGATTTTCTGTATACTTGAACCTATATGGCTGGTATTATGTAAAAAAAAAAAAAAAAAAAGAGTCCACCCATAGAGTGCCCATAGTTTCCCCTTATATTACAGGTAGGTGAAAGGGTAGCTCTCCAGTGTGAGAAACCAACAAACAACTCACCATACCCTAGCTTCCTAGACTATGTAAGCATGACATGGCAATGGGGTTACCTGGTTACACCTGATTTCTTAACTTTTCACTGGAGTTAGGGTTGATGGTTTAGACGAGATAGCTGGAGCTGCACAGTCACATAGCCAACAGTGGCAAAATGCCCTTTGAAGGCAGACAAAGATAAATGTAGAATATAAACTTATTTTAAGGCAAAAGTTTAATTGTCTCTTACTGTAAATAATGTATAATAATATCTAAATAATATATATGACCCAGAGGACATATAGTCAGTAGCTGTAGGTCATGCCAGTCTCTCATTTGTGTTATATTCCCAAAAACCTGCACAGCAGAAGTAGAAAAATGAAATCGCACGTGCCCCCAGCAGACTGGCACAGTGCCGAGGGGGATTTGGAGTGTTTGAATAACCAAGAAACTGCCTCTGACCATAAAAGGAAGAGAGATTTTTCTTCAATCCAGATCATGGAAAAAGAAAAAGCTATTTTTAGTTAGAAGTCTGGCGGCATCAGAGGAGCTGCATAGTGTGATAATGATCTATGACACTTTAATACACTCATATACATCAAGAGAGTACACAAACGTCATCAGAGGATCGCAGGACCTCTACCATGAAAGCTTTACCAGAAAAATATTTCATTATCATCCAGTTTAATGACATTACTTGTCACTTATGTTTAGAAGGAGCAGAGTATACAGTTTAAAGCAGTAGTCTATATGGGAAATGATCAACCTTAATCATGAGAAAGTCCATCAAGACCAAACATGGCTCTAAACAGTTTTTACAAATAGAATATCAATCAAACATATATAGATACATTATATTGAGAAGTCTGTGGTCTACATATTCTAGACTAGTCCATATCAACACACCATTAGTATCACTGCCCCCTATATTCCACATGTCCATGCTAGCCAGCAGAATGCCATGTTTTAAGATTTTGCATTCTGTCCATGCATAGTTTCTTCTTATCTCTTTGATACATCATGTGAACAGTGTCGGACTGAATTTCCTTGGGCCCATCAGAGAAAATGATTCTGGATGCCCACCCTCTGCTAGTGTTCCTGCTTTATAAGGGGCCCTGTTTCAGAATGGGCCAATTATTATGTCAGAGCTTGGGCCTGGTACTCTGGTGGGCCAGTTGACCCTGGGTGTGATTGCAAAGGGAATTAGGGCTTGGGAACAAATAAACTCATAATACAAGGCTGCTTCCTTTTTTATAAATTTAGTCTGAGGTATATTTCTAGACATTTTTGCATGAGATTAGTAGTTTCTGTTTGGCTACTAAATAGATATTCATAATCATTCTATTTTCAAATGCTTATTTTAGGATTTAGCATTTTATGAAGACATATATGAGGATCTATTTAGCAGTTGTATATGTCAGACATTGCACATGCTGCTATCTTGTATATATTAAAGGCTTGCAGGTTAGCTTGTGTCAGTTATGTAAGTCATAACACTGCTTGAAGATATGACTAAATGTTAAGTCAGATCCATGTGTTAGAACTTAATTTACAAATCTCATCTGTTTAACCTAGGGAGACCTGAGGCATGTTGCAAGGACTTGTGGGAAATGCTAGAGTGATGTGACAGCAGCAGGGTTTAATGTCTGTGTTAATGTGGGAGCTGAATCTAATGATGATCCTTTTCCCTAGACTGAAAACATACAGGAACCAGATGTTGCCCATCTGCTGAGAATTTTTTCCCCAAAAACTTTAGAGTTTGTAAAAATAAAGACACATGAGATTCAGCCTCCTCTTGCCCCCCACCTTTATCTATAAGAAAAGCAATGACCAAGAGGTCAAGCCTCCAGGAAAACACTCATCATCCCTAAAGACAAGATTTGGACAACCTCCAGATTTCAGGGGGACCTAATTTAATGTCAACATAAGGCCAGATTTAGTCACTCCTACAAATGCCACTCATGTCACGAAATAGTTTGGCCCAGTTAGGATTTCAGGATAAAGATGATGTATATAGAGCTGTTTGAGATGTCTGAGGAATAGCTAATTCAGACTTACTAGTGTGCTTCCAATTCTTGGAGCAGATGTGATGAGAGAAAAGGAGAGAAGCCAGTTATCCAGCAAAGAATGTTTTCTTGATTCCTTCCAGATCCAGAGGAGGCTAAATCCTTAGATCACTACTCTAGCAGGGACAACAGACATCTGTAATTACATTCTTATTTACAATACAAATAGTGTCTCAGAGTGTGAATGCTATGGTAAAACACTACCAAAACATCTAAATAGCCCTTGGTCTTGTTCAGCTGACTGTAGTTTCTCTACAGTTTGGCTAGTTAGAAGGCCCAGGATACAGAGTCATTGTCAGGCTATGTTCACAGTAGGATTGGTGTCTATGTTATTCTGTCACATCACTTTACTAGAGGAACACAGAAAAATCTTTTCTTTAAAGGGGTTATCCCATGATTATTGTGAAAATTGAAAACCTACTTGACAACCTCTTTCTAACTAGATAGAACCAGCCCTGTACTTCACTTGGGTCCAGAGATCTCCCCATTCATTGCTCCAATTGCTCTGCTAAATTTGTTTCAAGCTGACAGCTCAGTGGGCATGTCCTTTATCAGGAGCATGTGCTTCTTTATGAAGCTGGTGACACTTGAAAGATGGAAGAAAGCATGTGTGTCTACCTCAGTGAGGTGGGCAGAGAAATAAAAAAAAGAACAAACAGCAAGCGACGTAATACAGACGGATATCATTGAATAACCCAGTAGATATAGTACATTTTTAATTACTTGCATTTACAAAGCTATCCAGATTCGGGTGCTGTCTGTAGAATCATTTTTGTGGAACAACCCATTTAATGTCTCAATTCAGAAGGAGATTTCTGATGGCAAATGCCACCAATTGGCTTCAGCCACTCTCTTTGTGTCACATCGCCATCATTTTTCATACAGAATGGTGTTATCCCTTTTAGCCAAAACCTATCCATATGCCCTATCGGGCTGTCGCTCTGAATGACCTGGTTATGGCATGAGGATCCCATTAATTTGTGCAATGCATTGTTTATCCTATATGGAGGACAGTATCTTTTCCTGGAGGTTACAATCTGATCCTGAAAGCCAACAGTGAAATCTCCAGATCACTGTTGCAGATCCTGTCACTTAGGAAGAAATTTACTAAACCCCAGCCCCTGATAAAATAGATCAGGTTTTAGTATTGATCCAGATGTGAACAAGGCCTTGTCGATGTATCAACACAAATACATTTTACATATATATTTCAGATATGCAAGATGATCTATTTTGTCCTTGCTTGACCTGACTTTTTCCAAATTGAGTTAATGAAGCCTTAAAAAATGACCAGTCTTTATGTATATGTATTCATGTATGTAATTAATCTATATTTGTGGACCTGTATGTACACAATCGGTAGATAAATTTGAACATAGATACAACATAATCATATCTGGTATCCATATTTACCTCCATATTTCATCCATATGAGCAATACATAATACAGATATTGCTGTAGACAAAAAGTTCATAAGATGCTGAACCATCAAAGTTCTAGAAGAGCAACAGTGGATTGAACTACAACGTCCATCCTTCTCATTAGGTCATCTTTTGCCAACAGACCATGGGAGTTGTAGTTTAAAACTTCTCGGTTGCCCATCATGGTAGAAATTGTAATTATGTAGAGAATATCAGCTCACTGGTGTCAAAGATATAAGATGGTAATTATTAGATCTTCATTCCATAATATGAATTTGATTAGTGTAGTGAAGCGTTTGCCAGAGCTTTTCATCATGCATCATACAGTCTGTGCTATAGATTATCTATAAAAGGGTAGTCCGTCTTAATTATGTAATTTGGAATTGACTCATTTAAGCTTGAACAGAGATGACGCAAGCTTATTATGGGTTGTTTAAGGACTTGATTGAGAAAGACTGCCCTAGATCAATGGCATCATTCACAATAAACCTGACCGCACATCACAGTCTTGCTGAACAATCCGCATCCTTTTCAAGCCATCTTATTACAAAAGGCTAATTGTGCTTAGATTATGCAATTTATCCTATTTTTTTTTTTTGTAGGCATCATTCCAGATCATATCCCCAACCATGGAGGAGGAGGAACAAAGCAACATCCATGCTCGCCCAATTAGAAGGATGATACATGGCTATGGCCCAGACAGCTGTGGTGCAGAATATAGCATACCATTCCCGTGGCAAGAAGGAGGCCAGGTGAGGGGTTTGGAGATGGTGATAGGAATTGGTTTTTATGGGTTTGAGTGATTTCCAAAGATTTTGTCCAAACCTCATATTAACAGCTGGCTTGAGAGAGAGGAAATACCTTGCACGATTGTATATAAAAGTATCTGTCTGAGAGAGCAGATGATTTAACTCAAAGCTAACATTACCGCCAAGTTTCCTGATGCAGATTTTGCTTTTTCAAAACTTTCCTTAATATTGAACATTTAATGCTACTCATTATTTTATAATTTCATCATTACTAGAGCTGTTCTCCTAGACTGTAAAAAGGGTCTTTTTTAAAAATCATTTTTCATAAACAGCGCCACTCTTGTCCATGGCATGTGTCTGGTATTGCAGAGCAATCCTGTTATGCTTTTCTGCAACTAAAATGCCCTCAGAATTGGAATCCCTTGAATAAATGGAGACATATCAACCATATTGTACTTACCATCACCTCCTAAAGGGGTTGTTTTGCCTTGGAACCATCTAACTCTATCGTCAGATATGCTTACCTCTCTTCAGTTCCATCATTCCCTCACAGCAGACCCATTCCTGGTCGCTCTGGGTCTCCATCGGACCAGATGTGGCTTAGTCCCATGTAGAGATGGGTGAATCGATTCATCTCATCAAGCAGAGTTTTACACCTGTGGGGGACTGTCCCCACAGCTGTAAACGCTCCCCCTGCTGCTTGATTGACAAGGCTGGACATCTTGGCTGGCCATGACAATCTCATGCCTGTGCCGCTGCTCTGAGTAGTGAGCTAAACACAGAGGCTCTGCTTCCGCTACTGGAGCCGGAACTGTACATGCACTGCTACACATCCACGTCTCATGACTACTGCGGCCACTTACTGACCTAAGGGGGTATGGGGCCTTGGTGCAATTGGCAGGACTGCGGACAGTTGAATATTTGTAATTGGGCACATCTTTTGTGATTGGGTTGTTCAGGTCCTAGGCCAGATAACTCATTTAAATTTATCTTAAAGGTATTGTCCAGGTTGGGTAAAAAATTTGTGGGAGAAATTTGATAAAACAATAAAAGAAACATCATTCTCCCATTCATTTGCCTTCGTTCAAGCCTTGCCACTCTGATCTTCTGTGTTTATTTGGTTGCAGTGGTGACATGCCTGCATACTCACATGACTGCTGCAGCTAATCATTGGCCTCATCAGTCTTGTGACATATACCACTGAGTCCAGCTGCAGCTTTGATGTGGGTACGTGGGTACGTCATCACTGCAGCCAAGTAGACAAAGAATGGTGGAGAAAATCAGGGTAGGGTTAGTGGAATGGCGTGAAACAAACAGGTATGAAATGCTTCTTTTATTGTTCCATCACATCTCCTTCCCTTGGGCAATTTTTTGCTCAACTTGGACAGCATCCAATTTAAAGCTAAAACGATCATTATCAAATATTCTATAAAGTATGCTTTAAATATGACAGTCTGCAGTAGTGCAACCAACCAGAAGACCCCAGGCTTTTCTAATATGATGACTGGTACAGATTTTATATGTATTTCAGCTGATGACCTAGAGCTACTGCTCTCAAAAAGGTATGCCACACATTTCTAATAGTTCTAGATCCTACCTCTAGGACCCACACCTATCTCCAAAACAAGGGTTCCCTGACCCCTATTGAGTGGCTGCTGTAAACGGAGGGTCAGTCACAGGGGCATACCTAATGGCTCATGGGCCCTGGTGCAAGAGTTCAGCTTGGGCCCCCCCTCCCTCAGTGCTTTCTGTGTCTTCTTATGCGGCACAAGGGTCTTTGGGCCCCCTCAGGCTCATGGGCCCGGTAGCGACTGCTACCTCTGCACCCCCTATAGCTACACCCATGGTCGGTCATGTATGGCTCTATCACACTATGGGAGCTCAGAAAATAACCGAGCGAGCTTGCGTTTTTGGAATTCCCATGGAAATAAATGGAGAGAGCTATCCATATGTTTCCACGTCTCCATTCACAGCGGCCGCAGGAAAGGAGGCTGGAGGACTCTTGTTCTGGAAATAGGTGAGAGTCCCAGAGGTTGGGCCTTCATCTATCAGACATTTATAGAATATCCTGTGGATATACCATTACCATCTAAGGGGGGGAAAGCCACTGTAAAGTGTGAGGTAAGCACTTGTATCCAGTGAGGGATGAAAAGCAGGCTTCCTGATCGAATTAGAGGATTGGACAAATTTTAATTACGTACAGTCATTAAAGTGTGACCACATATTGTGGTATGCTGAGTAATGACCAAGTATTGTGGTTATTTTCAACCAATGCACTACTTGTTATAAGCACATATGCTACAATGTGGATATCACAACCCTAGGCGGGTTAGTAGCATGTCCATAATGATAATATACTAATACATGTCATCTTTCGTTCCCAGTGTCCGAATAAGATGTGTCATGATAATATTCCCTGTGATATAGTCCTCATATGTCTACTTCTCTCTATAAAGGATGTCCATTACTCCAGACTGTCCAGTGTCTTCCAGCCCGAGGTGCAGTGCTGCATCTCTGGTCAGTTGTGAGTCTGAGATGAAGCACTGTAGCTCGGGAAGGTGGAAATCTGCTGCCATAAAGAAGAGGACTGAAAAAGGACATCTTCATCAGCAAATCTGTTCAAGAAAGGTATACATCTGATGTACATTACAGTCCAACTCTATGTAATTACATGTCATTCACATTCATCAGAAAAAAAATAGTTCCTGTTTATAGGAGGCCTCCGTAGACCATGCATCTTTTTCCAGTTGTTTATAGGTCATCTTTGTCGTGAACAGGAACACATATTCCTGCCGCAGCTGTAGTCATTCATTGTGACTGTTTTCTTCAATAATTGTAGCCCAACAGTACCTGCTCTAGTGTTGTGAAGCTTGGATTTCTTACTTTTCAGGAAGATCCATCTTGTCACCTGGTCCTCACGGTCCAGTTTTCCCAGGAATCCCTTGGGTGCTGTGGTGGGGATTCCTGGAAATACTGTTCTTGGGGTCTAGGGTTTGCAGCCAGGAACATCAAGACCTTCATCAGTGTCATGTTGTGCATTTATCCACAGGTTTGTCCTTCTGTATTCCCATGTTCTGTTTAGGCTAAACTACATATATCATTATGAGGAACAACGGGTGAGCTTCAATAGAGAACAACGTAAATGTCTCCTTTTTTTTTGGTAACACATGTCTAAATAAATATCTACAAAACCAATGTAAAACATCTCAAATGTATTATTGTCAGCTAAGTTCTCCATAAGGCTTAGTGACAGCTGACTGTCTTTCAATGTGATCGAGATGTACATGTGGAAGTCTGCTTAATGTTATTGAAAGGACAGAATCTCTTCAGTATATATTTGACAATTGCCTTTACATTATTTTTTTTCCTTTCCATGTGTTTCTCATGTCATCACTTTGGTTCCTCAATAAAATATTTCCTATTATTAGACAGTAAGTTTTGTTATTCTTTATCTGTGGCTAAAGGTAGATTCATGAATTAAAGATCTGAAAAAGATCTGAAAAAACAAAACCATTTATTTTGTACATCATGTATCCTTTTAATGAGACTTGGAGGATCCTTCAGCTCTCCTGACATGGCTGTTTAGTAAATGCTTACCTTCGACAAAAAAATATCAATCCTGGGACATCCATATTCAGGACTCTACATTGTGTCGTTCCTCTGCCATTCCTCCTGTAAGTGTGTTAATAAATTGCCAACTGGTTGTAAAAGTTCCCCTTGTCAAAGGGCTTTTCCAAGACAGGGAACCCCTTTTCATATTTATAGGCAGGGTGCAGGGGTTAAAAACGACTCATCTGTCGCCAGTGCCCTGGCTACAGTGTCAAGCTGCCTTCCCCTCTGCTTCTGGCTCCACTTGCTATCTACACACATGTCACTGATGCTGGCCAATCAATGGCTTCAGAGGTGGCAGCGGTTACATGCCATGCCTGCACATATCATCTCTGAGGCTATTGACTGGCCAGCAGCAGTGATGTGCGTGTAGACAGCACATCACACTTCAGGTCCAGATGGGACCAGAAGTGGAGAAGAAGGCACTCTGTGCAGACTTTTTAGCGCCCTTGACAGGTGAGTTTTTTTTTGTTTTACGCCCTGAACTCTGCCTGTAAATATGAAAAGGGGTTCCCGATCTTGGAGAACTCCTTTAATGAAGCATGTTACTATACATTTTAACAGTTTCTAATCAGTGCAGAAAATGACAGACTGGAGCAACCCAGTTGATGAAGGTAGGAGTAGGATTATATATACAGTACACAACTCCACACCACTGTTATCATGTGAGCCTTCAACTCCCTTGACTGACTCATATTAATGCATGCTCAGCCAAGTAAGGTGTGCATGTTTGTTCAGTATGGAGAGGATGACATACCACTGCTAGAAACTGCAGCCTATCTCTCGTAAGAACAAAAGGATCAGGCAAGTCCGATCCTCCTTTGCTCTGACAATAACCTACATACCTCAAGTTTTCCACCAGAAGTTTAATTTTTTAAAAGTAGTGGTCAGCGATGCAACAGGGTTACACAAGTGGTAAAATGTCACTTAAACATCTACTGGGAGATGCTACCACAGCTGGAGAAAGAAACATCAGATTCCCATAGTTCCGACTATCCAAAGGACACTTGAAATTCATCAATCATCATGAAATACATTCATTTTTCATGCAGGTCAATGTTCTTCATCAGTTTTTCATGTACGTTACCACAATAATGAACTGAACACGCAAAGTACAAGCCTGACAGTAACTCCTCAGACCATAGCCAATATGATTGCAGTCAGTAACTAGACACTATATGGAGTAGTATTGTTCATTGATTCATGAAGGTTACTTCAAGGAGGGCCTTCAGAAGCAGATTGACATAAGTATTTGGTTAAAAGTAAGGACTATTCCTCACAAAATGCGCACCATTAAGGAAAACAAAAAGAATCCTAATATTTCTATTTTACTCTTCTAACCTCAGTGGGTTGGTGGGCACTCTTCTTCTTTGTGTACTAGGCATAGTGGAGTACAGTTTGTTGTGGCTGTGCCTTATAATCAGCTCGGTCCCGTTAGTTTGAATGGCACTAAGCTGCAGCACCGGCACAGCCACTACCAAATGTATAATACTGCACCTGATAAACAATGAAAGGGATGTGGCAATTGGTACACGGGGAGTGACACCCCAACCAATCTGATATTAATGATCTATCCTAAAGGTCCTTTTAAAGGGGCAGGTAAACAAGCACCAGATGGCGATACAGCATGTCGATCTTACTCATTTATTACGTTTAAATGTACCAGTTGTCCTACTGTATTGAGAAAAATGTTCCTAAAACTGTTTCTCATCATTCAGTTTCCTTTTGTCAGCAGCACATCCCCTGCTTACAAGTGTTTTTATGCTCATATTAGAGATTCAATCAGCTGACACCCTAGCTTTTTCTCATTTGTTGGCTAATCAGTGAGATTTTACAGGGCTACAATGGGTCTTACCATTTTTTTTTCTTTCGGTAGAGGCTACTGTTTGGATATAAAGGTCTATAAGCAAAATTTGAAATTAAAAGTTATTATAAAATTGTTAAACATCCTATTTACTAAAGAAATAAAAGTAATCTGAATCTGTAAAACTGGAATACCTCTTTAAGGCTTGGCCTTAAGCCATCAGCATTGTTGTCCATCTTAAAATATAGCAGTCACATGTCTTTTTCTAGATTTTTTTTAATAACTTACTATATACTTGTAGTATTGGATACAATTTTGGGTACCAGTGCCCAAGAAAGACATAGCAGAGACTGAGCCAGAGCAAATGCTCAGTGGCCAACAGCCATCTTGGCTAAACTATGGGCCCAAGTTGAAAGAGCTTGGAATGACATACCACAGGAGGATATCCAGCATCTGTATGACCACTACATAACCAGAATGGCAGCCTGTATTGTGGTAAGGAGAGATGGCACCCAGTATTAATGTGACTCTGCCTTAAATATACCCTGATGCAGGACCCAAAATAAATTGTGCACCACCGTTGACCAATCGACACTAGCAGTTTATACTTGGTCAGTCTCAGCTCAATTGCATTAGGTTTTCCTTTTTTCATTTTCCTGTGTACATGAAAACTAAGAACAGCAGATATATAATAATTAATAACAATGAACATGGGGCACATGACCCTCCACAAAGAGGAAAAAATATCTTTAAGAGTATTTAAAAATCCAAACCTGGGGCCAGCTAACCCACATCCTAATGTGTGCAAATTCTGCTCTTCTTTTTATAACTTGTCGATTTAACAAGAAATTAACATTTTTGGTAGGTATATATTTAACAATTCATGAGTGAGTATGTGACAGTTCAGGAGTGAGTAGCTTCAATATCCCCTATACACCCATCTATTCAAGGCCGTTTTTAAATAGTTCAGTATATAGCTGGAGCCTGCTCCCCCTGAAGGCCCGCTGTCACAAAGAGAAGAATCAATATGGAGTAGGGTCCCATCTAAAAGAGGTCACCTTGCTAACTACAAACAAGTGTCCAAGAAGATATTATATGAGGAGGAGTCTGATGGATTTGTTCACCTCTGCAAAGCTGCTACCATTATTATAGTAATAATGGCAAAAAGAGAGAAAAGGTGCTATGGGGTAATAATAAACTGAATTAAACCAAGTGGGGAAACAAAGCAGTTTTAAATACTCACTTTATAACGCTGTGCAAAATGTAGTCACAACACTAATGGTGCTTGTGTAGTAATCACAAATTATGGTAGATGATGCCAGTGTCCAGGAAACCTTCTACTATTCGGTAGAGATAGCAAGGATGCCTTGAGGCCATTACTGAAGAAAGGACATTGTGTTGGCACAAATACTACCAGGTAAAAAGATCCAGTGTAGTCTCCTAATATCAACATGTTTCGGAGAACTAGAGTTCTATACTATAGGGAAAGCTAAAGCAACTCTAAACTGTGATCAGTCTAACAAACATCTCACAATATCTCAGCTTCCCAGACTCTTATGGCGGCTAAATAGATTTAAAAAAAAATAGTCAGATCTGAAAGTTTTTTTTACCCTTTCAATATACACCATATTTTATCTTGAATTTCTGACGGGGGAAAACATGATTTATAACATAGAGCTACCTAATAAAACTGCATGTGCTCCAATGCAAATTGTGTTACTGAGCCACCACCGACAGGGCGCAACTGACACCTCTGCATCCCTTATAACGATGCCCCTGAATTGACCAATGGGGAACAGTGTGAAAAAATTCCAACTTCTGAACCATAGACTTCTATAGATATTTGGATCAATAGAATTCCTGGTACTGTCGGGAAATTACAGTTTAAAGTTAGCTAACTTACTAAACCACTAGAATTTCTGGACCATTGAATATAAACATGTGCTACTGTTAACATCTACGGTGGAGCTCCCATCGCAGATTCTGGCTTACGAATTGACAGACAACATTACAAGACAATGAGGTCCACCATGCGGCTTCCGTCTAAAGAAAAGCCACAATCCTGATGTGAACAAAGCCTTATATTAGTAATCTCATTAATAATTCTTATTGATGAGAATATTAACAAACTTGGAATGTACAATATATAAACTTGATTAATGATTTCTTAGTTGAATACATTTTCAGCATTTACAATTCCCTGCATTTATGAATTTTCTTTATTTTTTTTATAAATCAGAGATTTTCAAATTACATCATACATGCAGATGAAGGATTCACTGTCCTTTTAAATGAATATCTTCTGCCCTCTGCAGCTCATTAGCTAAACTGCACAAAGGGCTCAGAGAGTTATACCCATTCATTTTTACAATGGGAATAAAAAAGAACATTTATTAAGGGCTCATGCACACGACCGTATGTATTTTGCGGTCCGCAAAAAAAAGATCCGCAAAATACAGAATACACACGGAAGTCATCTGTATTTTTTGCGGATCAGAACAGCTGGACCCTAGTAGAACAGTCCTATCCTTGTCCGTAATGCGGACAATAATAGGACATGTTTTATTTTATTTTTACAGAACGGACATATGGAAACGGAATGCACATTTTTGTGGACCCATTGAAATGAATGGTTCTGCATACGGTCCGCAAAATAAAAAAAACAGACCGGACAGGGAAAGAAAATACAATTGGGTGCATGAGCCCTAAGACTGGTGTTTTATATCCCAAACCTAATCCATACCCCACTGGCGTCAGATGCGAGACAATTATTGAAAAGCACACACTACAACTAAAATAGAAACCATCACAACAGCTACACAAGTTTCTAGTGTAGATTATAATAAAAGTGCTGGGCTGGCTATTTCAGGCCCCGCACCGCCCACTCCCTGCCCCAAGAGAAAAGTTGGGGCTGCAAAACCCCCAAAAAGTTGCAAAACTTTTTGATGCCAGTTTTCTGGAGTAATGGGGTTGATAAATATCCCCCTAAATATAAAACGTATGTACAAACAATACAAGTCAAACATAAATGTATAGCTGATTCAGGTGAGTTATGAGCATTCAGGGTAATAATTTGCACTTCTAGAGTATCTAAGAATTTCAGCGATGGAAAATGTGTCAGACGTGCTTTTTCTCTGTAAATGGTCAATACAGTTCAGAATTTATGATATAAATATTTAGTTAGGTTGTAATTAGCTCATTTTTAAAAATAAAAATTATTTGTGGTCGGGGCTACATGACACGTAACCGTCTACCTGCCTAACTAACTAAACTAAGTGGCTTGAATTGTGCCATAACCGCTGGAGGAATGCCTGAAAGGGGGCAAAAAAAACACATCTAAATGATGCACAATAGTTTTTACCAACAACACTAACATGACCAACCTCTGGAATGCGAGAACATCTCTCGACCAGGTTGAGGTATGAACCTATTATTATTTTTTTTTTAATTTAACAACTTTGATTAGTGTACAAAGGAGTAAAAATACACAAATCAGAATTAACATTTAGTATAATTAACTAACTCCATTTTCAACTTTCGTACCTAGAGGCAGCATATGCCGAACCTCACCTGAGGGAAAGGCCCGATAGCTGTCGGTTTCAACCCTAAATTGGACACCGGCAAACGGACATGCCGCATGACTGAGAGGTGTTGAGTAGTGATGAGCGCAAAGACCCACATTCGACTTTGCGACATTTGACAAGCAACTCGCATCACATTCGTCACACATTCGTGATTTCGCAATATTCGTTATTTCGCATTCAATATCATGACTTGCAATTAATTTTTTAAAGTCATATTCATGTGCGCATGGAACCTGTACGTTATTAATAATGTTTAAACAGTTTTACACATATTGAAAGCTTGAAATGGCGGAAGTCGTTTGTTCGAATGGAAGGGCGTGAAAAGACATACGAATTATCGCAATACATGCAGCGTACTGGAGTCTGACACAACCTGTTAACGCTAGGTAGGTAAGGGAATACCACCCACGAATAGAATAATGCAAATATTCAAGTGACGAACATTCGCAGGACAGTTTTACCTATTAAATCTTTACTCTGACAGGAACAGTGGAAATTGTTAAAGAAGCAACTAAGGTTGGGGAAATTATGTCATTTTTTTTTATATTCAGGTTCCCTATCACTCACTATTCCCTGAAAAGCAAAAAATACATGTAAAGACAATCCTGACTGTGGAAGTATGCCGACACTAACACGAGGCATGCAGTAATATAAACCACCTGCAACACACCACGTCGCTATAGGTGAGTGAATACAAACAATGCCACCATCAGCACGTACACCCTGTGAGATGTGGGTGTATAGGTGGCTCAGACTGCACACAACTACGCAGCACCGTCGACACACCCAGGGAGGCGCCTGCCTAGTATAAATGTGCTACTTACGACCCTCCCACAAATACAGGCCAATAAATCGGTGCTCGTCATGCATTTTATTAACCCAACTAAAGTGCATCTTGGACCTTCATTGCCTGGGGCTCAGATTACTCTCAATCTGAACTTGACCCATGCACTCAGTGTAGGAGATATTCTGAGAACCATGGAAAATTGTTAGAGTGACTACAAACTAGATGTGAATGCGCTCATCACCCAGCTTAGGGGTTCAGTGGGGACATCTCGTCTCCTCACCCCCTTGGGGTCGATGTACAGAATTCACTGTGCTTAATTAGTAAGGCCTCTTTCACACGAGCGTGTCCGGATTAGGTCCAGATGCGTTGCGGATGCTTTCAGTGAAAACTGTGCGATTTCACAGGTAAAGCCATTCAGTTTTGCCTGCGATTGCGTTCAGTTGTTCAGTTTTTTCCGCGCGGGTGCAATGTGTTTTGATGCATTTTTCAGGCGTGTGATAAAAAACTGAAGGTTTACAAACAACATCTCCTAGCAACCATCAGTGAAAAAGCATCGCACCCGCACTTGCTTGCGGATGCAATGCGTTTTTCACGCAGCCCCATTCACTTCTATGGGGCCAGACCTGCGGGAAAAACGCAGAATATAGAACATGCTGCGATTTTAACGCAACGCAGAAGTGATGTGTGAAAAATAACGCTCATGTGCACAGACCCATTGAAATAAATGGGTCAGGATTCAGTGCGGGTGCAATGCGTTCACATCATGCATTGCACCCGCGCGGAAAACTAGCCCGTGTGAAAGGGGCCTAAGTAGAGGATAGCTGATAAATTCATAGCTGATGAAGTCAGTATTTGCTATTATGCACTCAAGGGTGGATACCTAGAGCATCAGAATTTAGGGGACAGCACTATAATAAGTCCATTATTTTTGTGCATTTTGAGAGCATTTTTTTTAAAAGAAAAGTAGTCACCACCTAGCCATGTTGGATTGCTGCAAAACTCTGCATGCAGTTATGTCTCAAGCAGATATGTAAATAATAATAGATGTGGTCTGATCAGACACTGGGTTTTACAACAAGAGGGTGTTAAAGGGCTTTCTCCACTGCCCTCTACCCTCTAAAAAAAAGGCTCTCAGAGGCTCTCTTTTGGGTAGTGTACCACTCTTGGTGAGAGAAAGTTGACTGCTAGACATGTCTTTATGATACATTCAAAGACATTTTGCCTAGGTCACCGACTTTGAGAGGGGGCGCGTCGTTGGACTGAGCAAATCTAGCCGTTAGAAAGTTTTGGTTAAGTGAGGACATGCACACCATGAACAGGATCTGAATCACCCAAACAAACAGACCAACAGTAGAGGGGATTACTTGATCCGCCGACAAGCACAAGCAGCTCCCACAGTTGTGTTGTACACCATACATACAAAGGAGACACCTCCATTACATTACTCTGTCTCTACCTGGACCATTTTCTGGTGCTTAGCAGAAGGAAATTTGATGTCACGGTACCCATTACGTGTCCTCTTATTAACAACCAGCCAATATCACCTATAACTCACTACTCCAGCACCTAAGACTCTACCCCAACATCCAGCCTTCAAAAGCAACCTGAAAACCCACCTGCACTAAGCGTGCTGCCACCACACAGCCAGATGGGCAGCTTTTACGCTCACCTACTGTCTCCTCGTAGATTGTAACTTCTCCTCCCCCCTCTTCATCAGTCTGTTCATGCACATTGTACTTTTGTTGTTTTATATTAAGTATGTGTAACTCCTCTTAGATGTAAAGCGCCATGGAATTAATGCCGCTTTCAAATAATAATAATACATACTAAGTTTATGTAACTCTAAATGTTTACATGTATGATTGTATGTAGTGAGTGTACATGTTTGTACACTTGCATATAGTGAATATGCTTATATATGCACATATGTATGTACGTACTGAGGTTCATAAGTAAGAAGGTGGATGGTTGAGAGAGTAAAGGTCCCTTTACATGGAACAATAGTACAACAGATAGTTGGGAAGGAAGAGTTCCTTTCTGACAATCTGCTGATCGCTGGTGGAGGAGACCGCTGCATTTACATGCAGTCTCCTCCATAGTATGGTATGGAGGAGCGATTGCTAATGCTATCTCTCTTTCCCATGCTGACTTGTTGCTTACCGGCAGGAGATCATGTTTAAACAGCACAAACTGCTGCCGGTAAACAATAATTTTTTTGTCCGCACAAACGATCGGACTACCCGATGTGGGAAAGTTTTGCTCGTTCATCGAGTAATCGGTGGTACACTTACACCACTGGGTCATCGCTAACGAGTGTAAGGCCCCATTCACAAGTCCACAATTCTGTTCCGCATTTTGCAGAACGGAATTGCGGACCCATTCATTCCTATGGGGACACTCTATGTCCCGCCTGGGTCCGCAGTCGTGTTCGCGAAAAAAATAGAACAAGGCATTTTCTATATAGTGCTGGCGATGTGCGGTCCGCAACTTGCTGAACACACATCGCCGATGTCCGTGTTTTGCGGACCCATGGATCCGCAAAACACTTGCGGACGTGTGAATGGGGCCTTACTATGACCTGTGCTATTCTCGACCCGCTTATTGTATTGTATAAGTTATTGTGATAACTATCTCACTGTCTAACCTTAGACAACTGTACTGGACAAGACTAAAGTTTACCCACAAAAAAATGTTGAGAAAAATGGGAGCCAATTATATGAGAACAACGCAGCTTTAGACATGCCCTGCACATCTGCAATATTAGTGAACTGCATAAGCAGAAATTTCACAACACTGTATGTGTATTGGCTGTCAGAATCCCCTTGTTAATGAATTGCAGGGAAATCCACCTACCCACACAATTAGCTGTAATTCAAGAAAATACCATTAGGCCTCTTGCACACGAACGTGTGCGCCCCGTGCCCGTATTGCGGACCGCATTTGCGGATCCGCAATACACGGGCACCATTCCGTGGCCATTCCGCATCACGGATGCGGACCCATTAATTTCAATGGGTCCGCAAATCCGGAGATGCGGAACGGTGCGGAATGGAATGACGGAATGGAACACTACGGAAGCACTATGGAGTGCTTCCGCTGGGTTCCGTTCTGTACTTCCGTCCCGCAAAAAGATAGAACATGTCCTATCTTTTTGCGGAACGGGCAGATCGCGGACCCATTCAAGTGAATGGGTCCGCGATCCGCTGCGGCTGCCCCACGGCCGGTGCCCGAGCATTGCGGGCCGCAATTTGCGGCCCGCAGCACGGGCACGGGGCGCACACGTTCGTGTGCAAGAGGCCTAACTCATTACTAACCAAAGACACCTCTGATGTATTCCATGGCATTTTTATAAGGCCTGACTACTGGGTATGTCTAGACAGAGCGGCATGATAAGGAGTTATATAGCTGGGATCATTAGGACAACTATCTCATGTCTATGACCAGCATATTTTATAATATAATGTTATGATAATCAAGAAATGTTTGATTATCAGGATATATTAATTTATATACAATGAAACCTCTTTGAGACCACCATCCAAAATGTGATTTAAAAGCAGTCTCCTAGGAGGGTAGTCTTCTCATAGAAGATGACAAGTATGCATAATATATGCTGAAATGGAGAATGTGTCACTGGTACAGAGAAGAGGGTGATCTTCTCAAAGAGGTGGTTTTCTAGAGTATTCTTTTAATCTACGATTATTAGGACTACAAAAAGGTCTCATAATCAAGGGCTCTTAATCTTATCATGTAGTATATGCAGGTATGTAAAGAATATATGGTAATAAATAGCAGATCTAGGACAGTAAGTCACAAACCTGACCAAATGTATGTCTGTAGCACATGCTCCCTGATGAGTGACACAGCATTTTTTATATGACGTTGAAGCTTCTTAGTATTCCTCATTCCATTCTTGTGATTAGCGTGGCAGGTTAAGACACGGAATCTGTGACTCATAGGCTGTGTCTAAGATATGTATTTACCCATGACAAGCGTTTCATGTATGCCCTACCCTTTATACTGTAATTAATGAGAAAACCTTTCAACCACTTGTAATTATGTACCAAAGTCGATTAGGAGCAGACTTCCTGGTCTCTCTTATCCTGTAAAACTGGAACTGATATATTGTAGGTTATATGTAGACAAGGAGGCCAATGTTCAGCTGTTTCATAACTTCCATCTTTTTGCTAACCCATTAGAAGACCCATTAGATTAATATTTTTGGACACTTCTGTCTTATATAACAGGTCCATCTCCCAGAAGTATTTAAGGTATACACTCGAGTCTGTGTAATGTATGTAAAATCATTGTGTCTATCAAAGAGGTTGTCTGGATAAGAAAGACAATTTTTAAATTGGTTATTAGAAAATGATGACTTAAAATGTGGGGTCCTCATTTTTAGCTATAAAGGAGATAAAATGCAGAGCACCTCTAATCATTACATTGAAAGCCATTTGCTCTCGTGGGGTCCCAGCAGCTAGAAAAATTTTGAACTGATTGTTAGGGGGGGCTATTTTCCAATATTGTCTAAGAACCTATTAACTAAGGACAAACAGAGCAAGCAAGTTTTCCGCACAGGTGGGAGTCTGTTCAGCAGAAGTTGTCAACAGTTGACCAGTCCAGCCAGGCCCTGATCGGAGTTGTTGGAGCAAGGAAGAGGCGAATACTGTATAAGGATTTTTGTTTGTAACTGTTTTTTATTATCTGGACTGTGTTCAGCACTATTAGTTATGGGTGCTTTTTGCTGGCTTCCAGAGGTACACTCTGACCATTGATAACAGGATGTATACAAAATAGCTCTCTAGAAGAGAGAAGATCTTTGGTGCCACCTAGAGATGCCTTTCCTTCCTGTCAATGTCCATCCAGTAATACTGTATAAGTCCTGCTCTTCTTTAATCTTCTATTCACTTGTTAGATAGCAAATCCATGAGTAAATGCAAGGGGTCACATAAATTTTGGTAATCACATGACTGACACCATGTATAGTCCTATTCTGTTACCCAAGAATGCTTTAACCACCTCCCGACCGCCTAACGCAGGGATGCGTCCTGCGGGCGGCCGGGATGTTCCTCCTTGACGCGCATGCGCGTTCACAGGATCGCGTCGGGAGGAAGTTTAACTACAGCCTGCCAGCGCTGATAATGCACTGGCAGGCTGTAGATCTTAAAAAAACGCCATCTAAATCGCATATCAGACGCTGTTTTGTAAACAGCGTCTGATATGCCTGCTGCCTGCTCCTCTGGTGGTCCCTTTTGCTTGGGACCACCAGAGGATACAGGCAGCTATGTAAGTGCACCAATCACCACATACCAACCCCCAACCCCTAACCCCCCCATCACTTATTAACCCCTTATTAACCCCTGATCACCCCATATTAACTCCCTGATCACCCCGTCACCCCCATGTCATTGATCACCCCCCTGTAAGGCTCCATTCAGACGTCCGTATGTGTTTTGCTGATCCGCGGATCCGCAAAACACGGACACCGGCAATGTGCTTTCCGCATTTTGCGGATCCGCACATTGCCAGAACTATATAGAAAATGCCTTTTCTTGTCCGCAATTGCGGACAAGAATAGGACATGCTCTATCTTTTGCGGAGCTGCGGCCTGATGTTTCGGGGCCGAAACCCGGAAGTTTGCGGCTGCAGCTCCGCAAATGCTGATGCGGAAAGCACATAGTGTGCTCTCCGCATCACCGCCGGCCCCATTTACACTGAATGGGTCCGCATCTATTCCGCAAAGTTGCAAAATAGATGCGGACATTTTTGCGGACGTGTGAATAGGGCCTTACTTCGCAAGCACTCCTATGTCCTTTCCCCTCTTTTTTTTTGCACTTTTTATTGCCTGTGCCGTTCATTTTTTTTTCAGCCCAGAGGCTGAACGAAAAAAAAAAAATCTCATTACCCGTATGCTCAATATAAGGAGAATAACAGAAACTCCTAATGCTGGCCATACATGTAATGATTGCGGAGACCCTCAAATGCCAGGGCAGTACAAACACCCCACATGTGACCCCATTTTAGAAAGAAGACACCCCAAGGTATTCCGTGAGGGGTATGGTGAGTTCATGTAAAATTTTATTTTTTGTCACAAGTTAGTGGAATATGAGACTTTGTATAATTTATTTTTAAAAGTTGTCATTTACAGAGATATTTCTCACACATAGCATGGATATATGTAAAAATACACCCCAAAACACATTGCCCTACTTCTCCTGAGTACGGCGATACCACATGTGTGACACTTTTTTGCAGCCAAGATGCCAAAGGGGCCCAAATTCCAATGAGTACCTTTTAGGAGGGCATTTTTACGCATTTAGATACCAGACTTCTTCTCACGCTTTAGGGCCCCTAAAATGCCAGGGCAGTATAAATACCCCACAAATGACCCCATTTCGGAAAGTAGACACCCAAAGGTATTTACTGAGGGGCATAGTGAGTCCGTGGGAGATTTTTTTTTTTTTTGCCAGAAGTTAGCAGAAATGGAAACTTCATTATTATTATTTTTTTTCCTCAGAAAGTGTCATTTTCCGCTAACTTGTGAAAAAAATTAAATCATACATGAACTCACCATGCCCCTCCGTGAATACTTTGGGGTGTCTTCTTTCTAAAATGGTGTCATTTGGGGGGTATTTATACTATTCTGGCATTCTAGCACCTGAAGAAACATGACAGGTGCTCAGAAAGTCAGAGCTGCTTCAAAATGCGGAAATTCACTTTTTTGCACCATAGTTTGTAAACGCTATAACTTTTACCCAAACCAATAAATATACACTTATTGCATTTTTTTTTATCAAAGACATGTATAGCAATAAATTTTGAGAAAAATTTATATAGAAATGTAGTTTTTTAAAAAGAAAATTACAACAGAAAGCAAAAAATGTCATTTTTTTCCAAAAATTTCGGTCATTTTTTATTAATATCAAAAAAAGTTAAAATGTCAGCAACAATGAAATACCACCAAATGAAAGCTCTATTAGTGAGAAGAAAAGGAGGTAAAATTCATTAAGGTGGTAAGTTGTATGACCGAGCAATAAACCGTGAAAGTAGTGTAGTGCAGAATTGTAAAAAGTGGTCTGGTCATTAAGAGTGGTTAAACAGAACTGATTTGGGCCATAACATTTTTATACACCGGTTACTTCACTGATACAATATTTGTATAGAGAATATGTCGCCACTAGAGATGAGTGAATCGAAGCTGACAAAGTGGAATTAGATCCGAATTTCAGGAAAAATTAGATTTGCACTGAATCCAAATTTCTGCTGCACATGTGAGGACATGGAGCAAGGAACTCTGGGAAGGCAGGATCACCTATAATGCCATGTATACAGCCAATCAGCAGCCAACCCTGTGATGTCACAGCCCTATAAATAGCCTCAGCCATCTTGGATTCTGCCATTTACCAGTGTACTCAGTGCACATAGAGACGTCAGCAGGCGCTAGGGACAGTGGTAGAAAAAACGTCATTGTACTGTAAATAGTTTTTTTTTAAGTGCAGGGAAAGATTATTCAAGGTGTAGGGAAAGGATAGGGAGGAATCATTCCATAGCATTTATGTTTAACAGGGTTCAGTGGGGGAGGTTACAGCCTGGGTAATAGGAACAATCCTATTAAACCTTGCTGCACTGACTGGGGATACAAATTGCCATTATACAGCTCTGTAATTCCAGCAAACCGTTCTTGTTATTGGGGTGCAAGTGCTGTTTGATACAGCCATTAACAGGGTGTATTACAAGGAAATATTTCTACATCTTATTTTCCCTTGTACGGTGCAGTTATATGTTCTAAAGCATTTTTTTGCTTGTATTAGTGGGAAAAAGGGCTTATTAGCCGTTGTGTGGTGAAGTCCAAAAATTACAGCCCATTTTGTTGTGTATTAGTGGCAAAAGAAAAATATATTTGCCGTTCAGCGATGCAGTTATATGTTCTAAAAACCCTTTTTTTCATGTATTAGTGGCAAAAGTAAAATACAGTATATTTGCCTTTCAGCAGTGCAATTATATGTTTTAAAGCCTTTTGTGGCGTGTATAAGTGGAAAAAGAAAAATATATTTGCCGTGCAGCGGTGCAGTTATATGTTCTAAAGCCTTTTGTGGCGTGAATTAGTGGCAAAAGAAAAAAATATTTGACGTTCAATGGTGCACTTATATGTTCTAAAGCCTTTTGTGTCATGTATAAGTGGAAAAAAGAAAAATATATTTGCTGATCAGCGGTGCAGTTATATATTCTAGAGCCTTTTGTGTTGTGTATAAGTGGAAAAAAGAAAAATATATTTTCCGATCAGCGGTGAAGTTATATAGTCTAAAGCCTTTTGTGTCGTGCTTAAGTGGAAAAAATAAAAATATATTTGCCGATCAGCGGTGCAGTTATATATTCTAAAGCCCTTTTTGGCATGTATTAGTGGGGAAAAGGAAAAAGGGCTTATTAGCCGTTGTGTGTTGAAGTGAGAAAATTACAGCCCTTTTTGGTGTGTATTAGTGTATTAGCAACTAGCAGAGTTTGCCCTGGAAAAGCTGTCCTGCCTGGCCAGTAGTGTGGCATCAGAGCAGGTGTTTAGCGCTGTGGGGGCCATAGTTACTCCAAGAAGAACTCGCCTGTCCACCCAAAATGTGGAGATACTGACCTTTGTCAAGATGAATCAGGCGTGGAACAGCCAGGATTTCCACCCTCCAATGTCTGATGCATCAGAGTAGATAATCCATGGTGCCACATCAACACTTTGACAAAAGAGACCGGTTTCTTCTGGCTACCTGCCTCAGCTACTATTCTGATGCTGCCACCTGCCTGATGCCACACATCTGATGCCAAGTGCTCCTTCTTTCAACCACCATCTTCAGATGGTACTGGTATTGCAAACCACATCCCCACTGTCACCGGGTCACTCTGTGGTCTCCTGATGCTGCTGCCACCTCCACACTATGTCACCTTGCCACTCTGTGCTCTCCTGATGCTGCAGCTACCTCAACACTATGTCACCTTGCCACACTGTGGCCTCCTGATGCTGCTGCTGCCACCTCCAAACTGTCATTGTGCCACCCTGTGGCCTCCTCCTAATGTTACTGCCGCCACCTCCACACTCTGTCATTGTGCTACTCTGTGGCCTCCTGATGCTGCCGCCACCTCCACACTCTGTCATTGGGCCACTCTGTGGCCTCCTGATGCTGCCGTCACCTTCACATTGTGTCACTCTGTGGCCTCTTCCTAAAGCTGCAGCCACCTCCAGACTCTGTCATTGGGTCACTCTGTGGTCTCCTCATTCACGTGTCATGTCTGATTTGGATCCACTCCTGTTTTTTGGGGGCATTAGCAATACTGATGGATTACTGACCAAATGCTGACCGAGTAAAGGCAGATGCTCAACAGACAGGATCTGTTTTTTAGGGGTCATTGTTCTGACAGATCCGAGGAAGGGCAAAATAATCAGTGACGTCAACACAAACTTACTGCTGACACCCTCTCCACTCTGTCGGGGGCTCTACTTGTATAAGTGTTTAATAGAACAGGTTCTGTAGACATTTATGTGGAATCAGCTGACGACAGTGTAAAAGGAGTGCGCTTCTTCTTGACGCTAACATCGACCTGTAAGGCTGAGTTCATACTTGAGTTACTTGGTCAGTTTTGGCCCCGTGACTGCCCAAATAAGTGAAGTGTGCAGTGATTCTAGGAGCAACACCTGTCATCTGCATGTTATACTGGACTCACAGTTTTATTTCACTAACAAAGCAGACTCCCTATGCGAGTTACTACAAGGTACAGTGTTCTACACCACTATAAAGGCTCTCTGCAGCCAGGAAATAACCGTTTTTTAATGCGATTCACCGTGAATAAATTCATATTTGAAAAAATCGCTCATCTCTAGTCACTACCTCTGTGATGCCCTCTCTGAATGGAGCATAGTGACTGTTTCTAGTGTTATTGGTCAATAATGTAGTCTCTGTGAAATCAGCTACAAATGGCATCATGCTGTGAGGAAGCAGTCCTGGTATTCATGAACTACAGGGCCGGCCAGGCCCACTCACTGGGATAACCCCATCTTGCTGACAATGATTGATAGTTTTCTCCCTATAAGCTATCAATCATCAGCAGATGGGTGTGGCTATCCCTGTGCATGGGCATGGCTATACTTTGTGTGGGAGAGACTATCTCCGCAGCTCAGTAAATTTCTCTGAAACTATATTATGGACATATATAACACAACAACACTGGAATCAATAAGCCTGTCATTATTTTATACTGCACTCAGAGAAGGCAATATAGTGGTGGTCAGATTCCCTTTTAAAGCATATGTATTAAAAAATATATAATTTTTGTATGATTTACTAAAATATACTCTGAATAGCTGCACATATTGATATATAAACCTCACAGATGAGTAAAAATGGATCCTCTGAAAACTCACTCTAACAACTAAAAAGATCGCAGTCGACCTATTACCATTGTAATGGGTGTTTGTACAAAACAGGCAGCAGATTAGATTAGTTATACAGAACTGCCAGCGTGTCTGCATCCTATTAGGTGTGTCAGGCTCTTAAAATTGTTCAAGGAGCATCAAGTTCACGCCCAGATTTCCCTTTTCATTCCATAAACCCAAGTATCAATCACGCTTATCCTCCATGCTCCACCTAAGACTTGCAGGACTAAGCACTATGCAGAAGCCCCAGAGGAATGCCACTGATGGCTATGCAAAGAATGTGACCCAGTACGCTCTCCCAGCAGCTGGCACTAAATGCAGCTTTCATACAACTGCCTGGTATATATAGCATCAACATGTGTGTCGTTCTTACATCCTTGTACCATCTGCCAGAGAGCCTTCATGGCGTCTCAAGTGGAACAATGACACACAAACGTGCAGGGACCTGCCTGTCCATCTCCATGCTTGTAAACACGATGGGAATTTCCAATTGTCACATTTTATGTTACTTCCCATTATCTATCTATCTATATATACATATATAGTAAATGTTTTTGCTAAGTGTATATATATATATACACACACACACACGAGATAGATAGATAGATAGATAGATAGATAGATACTAGATAGATACTGTAGATAGATAGATAGATAGATAGATAGATAGATACAATGTATAGATAGATATGACATAGAATAGATAGATAGATAGATAGATAGATAGATACTAGATAGATAGATAGATAGATAGATAGATAGATATGAGATAAACAGAAGTGATAGACAATATCTATCTATTAATCTAGTATCTATCTATCTATCTATCTATCTATCTAATATCTATCTATCTATCTATCTACCTCCTATCTATCTATCGATCTCATATCTATCTATCTGATCTCATATCTATCTATCTAGTATCTATCTATCATCTATCTATCTAATATCTATCTATCTATCTATCACTTTTTCTGTCTGTCTATCTCTTTTTCTATCTAGTCGTCTCTCTATCAATCTTTTTCTGTCTGTCTGTCTAACTAACTATCTATATAGTTCTGTAAGCATGCTGGGGGGTCATTTATCAAACTGGTGTAAAGTAGAACTGGTTTAGTTGCCCATAGCAACCAATCAGATTATACCTTTTATTTTCCAATGGAGCTGTGAAAAATAAAAAGGAGGAATCTGATTGGTTGCTATGAGCAACTAAGCCAGTTCTACTTTACACCAGTTTGATAAATCTCCCCCGCTGTCTTTGTTAAAGGGGCAGGGCACTTATGTATGTATGGCAAAGCTCTGGGGGAAAAATAGTCTTCAATGGTTCCGTCTAGGACTAAACGTGTATCTGAATCATGCCTGCTCATTTATAATGTCTACAATGTTATATTTTAGAAAGCAACTAACCAGAAATCTTTATACACAGCAGTGTAATAACCTTGGCTCCACACTAAAATGTTACATACATACAACAGTATACAATGGACGGAAATCACAACATATAGTACGGCTGGGATATATATAGCAGGAAAAGAAGGGAAGGCTCTCCTTGTATGTGTTTGCATTCATATATAGATGTGCGGAGTGCGGAGTAAGAACGGTCTGATAAGTGCCCCCAGGCTCTGGACTCTAACTCTATTTAAGGGTCGTATTGTCGTTTACACTAAAAAGACACTCAATTAAAATGAAACAATAGTAATGGTCACTACATATTTTTCACTGTTACTGAAATAGTTGCTCTAGAATTTTTACTCTGCTAACTACTGGCAGATTTCTGAATAGTCGAGGGGATTTGGTGGCAGCCACCTTTGTCTAATCCGTGGAAAATGAAAGAATTATCATTTGTTGTTTTGATCTTTTGGCTAAAGAAATCAAGGAGACCATATAATGTTCATGCACAGGGACATTCAGTCTGGGATCTGTGTATGGAGCAGAAGCAGAAAGGTCCGCACACTGTGTCGTTTCCTGCGCCAATGTACTGAAACTTTAGCTCCCATTAACTTGAATGGGAGCTGAGCTGCAGTACACGAGCATAACCACTTCACTTTGTATTTCCTCCAGCTCCATACTCTGTATATTTTCCGGTGTTTCGTTAATTTTCCCTACCCGTGAAATTTCCCTATCCTCGTCATTTACGGCCAACTGCGCATGCGCCGCGGGTAGTGAAAACTTACAGCTCAGTGCGCAGGCGCGAACGCTTACTGCATCTAGTCTAGTGCCTAGGGTAGGGAAAACTTAGTGCGCATGCGCCGAGGTTAAACTTACAGCCCAGTGCGCGTTCGCGCCTGCGCACTGGGCTGCAACTGCGCACTGGGCTGTAACTACCCGCAGCGCATGCGCAATTGGCCGTAAATTTTCCCTACCCTATGCGCGTTCACAGTTAGCGGCGCTCTCCTGCGCCGAATCCTACTCAGCCACTCAGTAAGCGAGTGGCGTGACACAACTCCTCCCTCACCCGCATACGTCACATCAGTCGGAACCGGAAATGACGAGGGTAGGGAAATTTCACGGGTAGGGAAAATTAACGGAACACCGGCACCACGGTAGCCCAAAAGAGTTGATCAAAGTGGTATTGGATCCTGACCAATCTGATATTGATGACTGAACTTGGCGAATAGGTCCTCAATATCTGTAGTCTGGAGCACCCCTTTAATGCTGTATTCATTCAGAATTGGCAATCTAAAATAATAAGTGACATTACAGAGATAGATGGTCCCCTACTCTGATATACTGAAGGCCAGCTCCGGAGCAATTTGAAAGAATAAGGAAAAACAAAACTATTCAAACAGCAAGTGACAAACAGCAGCTATTTCGTACCACGGGTGTTTCAACGAAGCAGACATAATTCAGCTGGACTCAATCCTCAGTCCGATTACAGCAACACAGACCGGAAGAGGCTATACAGCCATACCGCTACACGCGAGACGCCGGCGCTAGTAGGACTCAGAACGGAAAGAGGAGGTTACGCTGTATCACGCGGGACGCCGCGATTATCAGCGCCATACCAACTTACCTCAAGCGCATCCAGCTAGAATCATCGCTTCAAACCGTGAGTACAAAGGGCACAAAGTGTCCCCTAAAGGTGGAATAGAGACTCACATAAGACTGTTAGAAGTTGGAGCTATATTCATCAACACTTTTTCCCCGATTAAACCAATTGAAGACATATACGGGACAGTTCACTACACATATAGCAGTATCATTGCTGCATGGTGTCCCATCAGTATATGAATATTACTACTGGTGAAACAATCGAGAGGGAACATTGGATTGGAATCAAGGGGTGTGGACTGACAAACTATATATGAATCCATACCCGTCACAATTGGGTCCATTTGTATGTGCATGTTCATTTTAGACAAAATATGGTACCGAGTGAGTGTGTGCTTGCTGGGACTATTAGATACGAGGTATAACCACCTACAGACATCTAGAGTGGTTATAACTAATACCCTGATATCTAATATAACCACCAACAATACAAAACAAGCCAATTGACCTTGTTACTAAGGTTTTTATTATTAATGTTATATGCAGAAGTTGTAGACTGAATGTAAACTTTTATTTTATATTTTGTATTTTATTTTTTATATTTTATTTATTTATTTTTTTATTAATAAATAAGATTGATGGTGACAAGCAGGATCCAATTGAGTCCATTTGTTGGAGTGCCCCACTGTACCAATCACAAAATGACAGAGATAGAAACTACTTGGCCAGGATTGAACTGCAGTCTCTCATCATCACACTCCTTGAGGTAGGGTTTATATATTGTGGCTGTGGATTGTTTTTTACAGCAAAACCGCCAAGTCTCGCTGCAATGTTCGGGATAATTATGATAATTTTTTTTATATGATATGTTCGGTATGTAAAACACAGTTACAAAAGGGGACAGCTTGCATCAAATGTGTGTCTCAGACACGATGAGATGAGGTCCTTCTACTTAGGACAAGCGTCTGGATAAATAAAAGATGGCAGCCACATCACTATGTTTCCATTGTCAGCAGAGGGCGCCCGAGGAGTCTTTCTCAGACACAGTTGTGCTGAGTGTGGCGAGGGTGGGGAGGAGCGACTGCTGTAACCTCTGAACAATGACTCATCCGGAAGCCTCTCTGCTTTTCCCAACTTGGAAATTACATATCCTTTCCCTCCCTGATGAATCAATGGTGATACAATTAACCCTTCCCCCTCTGGCGCTCCAGTCTCTGTGATCTGCATTATGTATCTCCTTGTAAACATGACTAGACAAACACTGGCTTCATTTCCCCCCAGCCATAAACTAAATAAACTGGATCGAGTGAAGATCATGTCCTCCTGGATTATTTATTTTAATTTATTTCACTAAAGTTCTTAACGAAATATAAAACAAGCAATAAACTATGTACGTGAATCATTAATTATCACTAAAATATTGGCAGATGGTAAGAAATGGTCTTTACTCTGCACAGGGCCATTGATATAACCATATTCCACTGCTATGGTCTTGTGGCCAGGGGTGTCAGAGAGGGGGGCTTTATTGATATACGTGCATGATACCTACAGTGAGATCTCTGGGATATAGAGATACCGTGTCCTGTATATTCAAAGAGGCATATGAGTCTACAGAGGCCTCTCTTAGGTCACTTGTGCTACAGTTAAGGCTACATGCACATGACCGTTGCCTGCCTCCGCGTCCGCTCTGTCCGCAAATTTTGCATCCGTCAAAAAATACGGATGACGGACCGTTTTTTTTGACGGATCCGTTGTTTTGGAAGATCCATTGTAATAATGCCTATCCTTGTCCGCAAACGTGAAAAAAATAGGACATGCTCTATTTTTTTGACGGAATGTAAACACGGACCACGGATGCGGAACAAAAACGGTTGACCATCCGCATTTTTTGACGGACCCATTGAAATGAATGGGGAAGCATCCTATCCGTGAAAAAAAAACGGAACGGACGCGGAAACAAACAACGGTCGTGTGCATGAGGCCTAAGAGAAAGCCGAGACCGCTTTGTGAACGCTTATGATAATAGCTAAGACAGCTCACCATTTTGCTCTTCATAAGGTTGCTGTGAGGTACAACAGAGAGGATAGGGTTAATTTACTGCTGCTCTGTCACATATTGTATATCAATGTCTTTGGACAGAATGTTGTGACGCACATGTAGGACAGGTCAGACCTGGTGCACAGTCCCACAACTTGTCCATAGTTTTCACAAATCTGCCCCACTATGTCTATAAGGAAACCAAATAGGTAGATAGATGATAGATAGGTAGATAGATAGATAGATAGATAGATAGACAGATAAATAGAGATAGATAGACAGATATATAGATAGATAGATAGATAGATAGATAGATAGATAGATAGATAGATAGGAGATACTAGATAGATATTACAATAGATAGATATTACAATAGATAGATATTACAATAGATAGATATGAGATAGATAGATAGATAGATAGATAGATAGTTATTACAATAGTCATTATTACAATTACAATACAATAGTCATACAATAGTCATTCACAGGAGTCATTCATCTATGTGTCGCCCCACTTCACACACGTGTTGAGGTGGTGGCGATACATAGATGACATTTTCCTGATTTGGTCAGGTACGGAAGGTGAACTATTGAATTTTTTTTCATTTTTGAACACTATCAATGATGATATTAAGTTTACTCTTGACTACTCACACAGTAAAATCAATTTTTTGGACACGACAGTTTCTGTTCACAATGGTCGGGCCCAAACAAGTGTGTATAAAAAAACCACAGATAGAAATACATTGCTAAAATTTGACAGTGCTCACCCTAGGCCGATGTTGAAATCATTACCGTTAAGTCAATTCTTACGGGTAAAACGGATAGTAAGTGAGGATAATCAAGTGGAGGACTCATTGAGTGCTATGAGTAGAGCATTCCAAGAGAGGGGTTACCCGATCAACCTATTAAATGCTCACATCGATGTAACACAGACCAAGAGTAGAGCAGAATTATTAACCAAAAAACACACTAGGTCGGACAAAACATTGAACCGTATCCCGTTGGTCTCAACCTACACTGAGGATAGCTATAGAATCAGGGATGTATTGTACAAACACTGGTCAATTCTGAGAAGTGGACACAACAAAATAGATGAATTTAAATTCCCACCACTAATGTCCTACCGTCGTACTAAAAATCTCAAAGATAGAATAGTGCGTACGGCTATAGGGCCTCAAAAGAAGCACGGACAGCAACGCCTTTTCCTGCAGAAGAAGGGTTGCTTTCCTTGCTTAAATTGTATCAATTGCCGCTATTTGATCAAGGGTGATACTTTTGTTCATCCAGGAACAAGAAAGACTTACTCTATCACTCATTATTTAACTTGTGACACGTCCTTTGTGATCTATGTCTTGTGGTGCCCATGTGGGCTTGTTTACGTGGGGGAAACTTCTTTGGAGTTTAAAACCAGATGTAATTATCATAGGTATACTATAAGAAAAAGAAGGGCAGACCTACCAGTCTCCAAACACTTCATAGAAGCAAATCATAAGGAAAATGACTTAAAATGTATGTTGATTGATCATATTCCGTTATCTCGACGCGGGGGAAACAGAATTTTGGATCTAAAAAAACGTGAAATCCATTGGATAGCCAGATTGAACAGTCTCAAACCGGGGGGACTTAATGTAGACTATAGACCATGGATTTTATAACATCTGTTCGCATGGCTAGTGTTCATTATACTGTGCTGCTCATCCCTGGGTGTGTCTTTAAACTAATTTTGTATTTTTTGTCTCTTGCAGTTGATATCTCGATGATGGATGGAATGATCATCTCGGCCAGCGGCTTACACATATATATATATTTCCTTTGTTGATTTTCAATATCCTGAGATAATGCAACATCGGTTTGCGATAATGAACATTCGGAACTTTGTCATTCATGCTTTATTCCATTTTGGTCTCTGTGTGCCCACACAAACTCAACTTTTTTTGTTGTTCTTCGTTGATATAAAGGATGTATGTGAAATTCCTAATAAATTGTAGCCGATAGGAACCCGATTGGGGTCTTCTCACCACGAAAATGGTGTGTGCCCCTTAAGAATGGTGGCATTATTGTGCTCAGTGAGGAATCGCTGTATCACATATATACACATAGGGTTCCTGGTTTATAAATAGGAGGTGGCATACAAAATCCCCCTGAATCATTAGAATATTAAATGACGGTTTTTTGATCCGTGATTTGTGTGGGTACCCAGTGATCAATGTTCCCAGTATTGCGCGTTTTTGCGATTTATAATGGTGTCCGCATGTTTATTTTTTCCTTCCGATCTTGTTTACTAATATCCGCAGTAAGCATGTTGAGTTTCGTTCTGTTTTCAAGTTGTTCCGCTCACATGACCGGTGTTGCTATGGTTATTGTCAACACACAACGGTCATGTGATCGGATACAACGTCGATAGGATGCGTCGATGATGTAATGACCATCTTGGCGCATGCGCACTCAACAGTGCAGGACACGCAGGAATCCATTACTATGCTGGCCGCACATGATCGCTCCCCGTCACCGGTATCGTTTTTAACCTGCTTTTAATCATGCACAATTGATTTTTAACCATTTCATGGTCACTTGACATCATTTCACGTTTAATATTTGATCATGTATTTAATTTTGCACACTTGAAAAGATGAATTTTATTGTGATGCACACTAATAATGTTTTTGATATTTCGATTATTCGTATGATCACTTGATCACTTTGTTCTTTTATATATTTACACTTTGTTTACATTGTTATCAATTTTGTTAATTGCTAATTATGTATTATGAACACATGTATTTAAAGTTTGTTATCACACCTCCTGTTAACACTGCTTGAAAAAGGTGCCATAGAGAGCACTGAAACGTCGCTATTACTCGGTGAATAAACCACCCTTTTTTTCACCATTTTGGATGTGCCGTGGATTTACTATTTTCTAGTTATTACAATAGATAGATATGAGAGATAGATAGATAGATAGATATTAGATATATTGTTATTACAATAGATAGATAGATAGATAGATAGATAGATAGATAGATAGATAGATAGATAGATAGATAGATAGATAGATAGGAGTGAATATTCCTGAACACAGGCTCAGGCACTAATACACATAGGAGAGCACTTCCCGAACAGAATTGTGAGGTGACTAGAGATGAGCGAACATTTAAAAAAAGTCCGTTGTTCGGGGTTCGGGTGGTGGTTAATTGCGCATCCCGTTATGGATTCCACAATAGCGCATATGGAATCCATAAGGGGCGGCTGCCACCAACCCGAACTGTAGAACAGCTGAAGGACCTGGCGTGACGTCACTGTCATGTGATCAGTGCAGGGCGTGGCTCAGCACGGGATCAAATCCAGTGCTGAGCCACGCCCCCTGCACTGATCACATGACAGTGACGTCACGCCAGGTCCTTCAGCTGTTCTACAGTTCGGGTTGGTGGCAGCCGCCCCTTATGGATTCCATATGCGCTATTGTGGAATCCATAACGGGATGCGCAATTAACCACCACCCGAACCCCGAACAACGGACTTTTTTTAAATGTTCGCTCATCTCTAGAGGTGACGCATATAGCGTTGAACCAGGCTACATTCCGGCCTCTGGGGCAGCTTTTATATTAAAGGGGGTTTTCTGACTGTATTATACTGATTAACTATTATCATGATCGGTGGGGGTCCGGCTCCCGGTTCCACTGGTGATTAGCTGTTTGAAAAGGACACGACACTCTAGTGAGCGCTGTGGCCTCCTTTACAACTTAGCAAGCGCCCTATTCACCTAATGGGGACTGAGCTGTGCCTAGGCCACGTGACCAATGCACATGGCATCACTGGCCTAGGGTACGTTGTGAGAAGGTTGTGAAACAGCTGATCGGCAGGGCTCCAATCAGATACTGATGATCTAGCAGACAAAATGAGTTGGAAAACCCCATGAATGCCTCATTCACACGTCAGTGTCAGTTTTGGATCAGTGGTAACATGGACAGTGTTCAATCCGTGTTTCCTCCCGTGACAGATCCGTGTTGGGTCCGTAGATCCGTTTTTTGCTGACCGTGTGCCATCCGTTTTTCACTGACACTGAGCAGCTGGAAAATACTTTTCAAACAATCTTTTTTTAATGATCCGTGAAACACGGATGCAACATGGATGGCATTAGTGTTGCATCCGTGGTTTTCACGGACTCATTGACTATAATGGGCGTGAGGGATCCGGAAACACGGACAACATAGCACATGCATTCGTGGTAAAAACACAGACCCACGGACCGTGCTAAAACACTGATGTGTGAATACACACATTCAAATGAATGAAGAAGTGTGCTATCCGCGTAGAACACGTACAGCACACGTCCGGGAAACACTGATGTGTGAATGAGACATAAAGCTCAAGTTTCATGCTATATTTTCTTTATGTAACAAACAAATGATGCCATGTTTGATGATTTCAGTCCTGTTCCTTTGTGGTGTCACCTTCTGCTCCAAAGATTGTCCTAGTCTGTATCGGTCAATCAAATGACCTCACTTTTGGCTTCATTGACTACTAAATCAAGTCTCCTAGCACAAAGGGGGAAATGTACTAATCAAAATGCATAATTTATACCAAAAACTGGCATACATACTTTACGCAAAATGCATTAAGTGTTTACTTACTTTTTTCGATTCGCTTGACAAGAGTCGTTATTACATAGTAGGAAAGTGGCATGGCCCACCTGAATGAGACATGGATTAACAGGTTATATAAACTTATACTAGACAGTCCAAAGGTACTCCACAATTATCATCCAGCCAGCTACTGTGATAAATCTGGCATGTTTTTAGACTAAGTTTACACTGTTTAAAAATTATAGAGAATTGGTAAATCGGCCACAGTGTGTATGAATTACAGTCCCAAAAGGTCGAGATTGGAGGATATCACCTAGACTGGATACTTGTGGCAATTCCTAATGAACTATATCACCTTAACAATACTAAGGAAATCTTGAAAACATGACCTGATAAGGGTGCTTGAGTAGGTCATAAGCATTTATAAGAGATGGTGTCTAGTCAGTTGTGGAATAAGTTGGGAGGACAAATACCTGAACTTTTGATAGAATGCAGGTAAGTAGTAAAAAAGGGTTAATATGTATAGAACATGGAGCTTTTTGGGGTGTGGTAGCAGTTCCTGTCTCGTTTCTAGAGGCAATTGTGCTGGGAAGCCTAAGGGAACTTGAAGATATCAATCACTGAAATGACTATCCTAAATAATTTATCAACCATATGTACAACCTAAATGAGGAAGTGCTAATATGGACGTTCTACTATTTATCACAGTATACATGTAAAGCTTTCAAATACAGATGACAATTAGTGCCGGAATGGGCAAGCCCAAGTTCGTCTTTGAGAAAATAAATTTGCAAATGCAGGAGCAGTTCTAGGTGGTTTCCATTGGGTGGACCACATTCTTCCAACCTCAAAGCCAGCAGATACCAACTTTAGGGAAGGAGATCTATAGGTGAGATTTGGAAGAGTGGGTTTTCTGGACACTCCAACACAAAGAGTTCTTCCATGGAAGTAGCTGTAGCCATAGCTACCACATATGCTGCTCTGTAGCCCAGGAGGCTGAGGGGGTCCATGAAGATGCAAGAATATGATACATTTTTTTGACAAGGAAGAAAAATCACTGCAATGGCTTTTTGCTATTTGTGGGTTGTTTACGCAGAAGATCTGCTGTATGACACTGAGCATTCTTTGATTGATGACCATTAGAGTTGAGCGAACACCTGGATGTTCAGTTTCGAGAAGTTTGGCCAAACTCGACCCGAACTTCACCCCGTGAAGTCAATGGGGACCCGAACTTTTGGGCACTAAAAAGGCTGTGAAATAGCCCAGTAAAGGGCTAGAGGGCTGCAAAACGCAGCAAATTGTAGGTAAATCCCCTGCAAACAAATGTTGATAGGGAAATGAATTAAAATAAAATAAAATAAATAAAAATTTACCAATATCAATTGGAGAGAGGTCCCATAGCAGAGAATCAGGCTTCATGTCACCCACCAATGGAGAAGGCCACTTTTACTTGTTTAGGCCCCAGCACCCAGACAGAGGAGATAGGTCCCATAGCAGAGAATCAGGCTTCATGTCACCCACCACTGGAACAGGCCACTTTCAGATATTTAGGCCCCGGCACCAAGACAGAGGAGAGAGGTCGCATAGCAGATAATCAGGCTTTATGTCACTCACAAATGGAACAGGCCACTTTCAGATATTTAGGCCCCAGCACCAAGACAGAGGAGAGAGGTCGCATAGCGGAGAATCAGGCCTCATGTCACCCACCAATGGAACAGGCTACTTTCAGATATTTAAGCCCGGCACCAAGACAGAGGAGAGAGGTCGCATAGCAGAGAATCAGGCTTCATGTCACCCACCATTGGAACAGGCCACTTTACGATATTTAGGCCCCTGGCACCCAGACGGAGGAGAGGTTCATTCAACTTTGGGTTGCTCCGCAATATAATGGTAAAATTAAAAAAAGAGGATTTAATGAAGAAGTGCCCTGGAGTCCAAGAATATATGGTTAAGGGGAGGTAGTTATAAATGTCTAATCTGCACAAGGGATGGACAGGTCCTGTCACCTGTGGGATCCATGGTTCATTTTTATGAACGTCAGCTTGTCCACATTGGCTGTGGACAGGCGGCTGCGTTTGTCTGTAATGACGCCCCCTGCCGTGCTGAATACACGTTCAGACAAAACGCTGGCCGCCGGGCAGGCCAGCACCTCCAAGGCATAAAAGGCTAGCTCTGGCCACGTGGAAAATTTGGAGACCCAGAAGTTGAATGGTGCCAAACCATCAGTCAGTACGTGGAGGGGTGTGCACACGTACTGTTCCACCATGTTAGTGAAATGCTGCCTCCTGCTAACATGTTCCATATCAGGTGGTGGTGCAGTTAGCTGTGGTGTGCTGACAAAACTTTTCCACATCTCTGCCATGCTAACTCTGCCCTCAGAGGAGCTGGCCGTGACACAGCTGCATAGGTGACCTCTCGCTCCTCCTCTGCCTTCGCCTTGGGCTTCCACTTGTTCCCCTGTGACATTTGGGAATGCTCTCAGTAGCGCGTCTACCAACGTGCGCTCGTACTCGCGCATCTTCCTATCACGCTCCAGTGCAGGAAGTAAGGTGGGCACATTGTCTTTGTACCGGGGATCCAGCAGGGTGGCAACCCAGTAGTCCACACACGTTAAAATGTGGGCAACTCTGCTGTCGTTATGCAGGCACTGCAGCATGTAGTCGCTCATGTGTGCTAGGCTCCCCAGAGGTAAGGACAAGCTGTCCTCTGTGGGAGGCGTATCGTCATCGTCCTCCGTATCCCCCCAGCCACGCACCAATGATGGGCCCTTACTAGATGTTTCCCTCATTGTTACCGTTTACCACAATAAGAAACAAATTATTTGGCCCAATGTATTGAATTCAAATTCAGGCCTTTTTTTTTACAGACACCTAACACTATCTGGCTATCTATTTATGTACCGTATTACACTAATCCAGGCACAGCAGTAACCACAGATTTTGAAGAATATCAATTGTAGGCCTTGTATTTAGGCCCTGGATGAAAGGTATCCTTTTACGGACAGATTTACACTTGGAGATGCACAGTAGCGTGTGAAAAAAAAAATAGGAGTATGCTTTCAGCACTTGTATTTTAACACTTTGTGTAATATACCTTTTAACGGAAAGAAATACACATAGAGATGCAAAACAGTGTGTGCAAATGTAGAGGATTATGCTGTATTTTAACACTTACTGTAATATACCCTTTAACGGAAAGAAATACACTTGGAGATGCACGGTAGCGTGTGAAGTTATTGAGGATGACCCTATCAGCACTTGTATTTACACCTTGAGTGTAATATACCCTTTTGCGGACAGAAATACACTTGGAGATGCACGCTGAGTGTAATATACCCTTTTACGGACAGATTTACACTTGGCCTGCAACAGCTGGAACACCAGATTTTGGGTATTGCTATTTTGGCAATTGAATTTTACCCCAGAACAAAATATATCCTTTGACGGATACTATTAAACTACTTGTCCAGCCACAGCTAGAACACCAGATTTACTGTATTTCTATTTTTGCAACTGATTTTCACCCCAAAAAATAAAATATCCTTTGATGGACACTATGAAACTTGTCCAGTCACAGCTGAAACACCAGATTTACGGTATTGCTATTTTTGCAATTGAATTTCACCCCAGAACAAAATATATCCTTTGACGGATACTATTAAACTACTTGTCCAGCCACAGCTAGAACACCAGATTTACTGAATTTCTATTTTTGCAACAGATTTTCACCCCAGAAAATAATATATCCTTTGACGGACACTATGAAACTTGTCCAGTCACAGCTGGAACACCAGATTTACGGTATTGATATTTTGGCAATTGCATTTCAACCCAGAACAAAAGCTATACTTTTACGGACACTATGAAACTTGTCCAGCCACAGCTGAAACCACTGATTTAGGGTATTGCTATTTTGGCAATTGAATTTCACCCCAGAACAAAAGCTATCCTTTGATAGACACTATAAAACTTGCCTTTTGGGGCAAGTAGTATGACGCTTGTTAATTGGCTGTTTTGCAGACTTTCAAAATGCGCCATAGAAATCACCGAACAACGAACCCGAACTTTTACGTAAATGTTCGGGTTCAGGTCCGTGTCACGAACACCACAAAATTCGGTACGAACCCGAACTATACAGTTCAGGTTCGCTAATCCCTAATGACCATGTAAAAGTATTTTCAACATTGTTTCAGGAATGGGTTAGCACAAGGTATGGGGCTATAGATGGGCAAGTAAGTGAAAACATCTTATTACATATTTGCAACCTCCGTTGCCTTATATAAGGGAAATATGGCCCAATTATGGGATATTTGGCCACTGACACAATTTCTTTGAGACAAATTGACACGGGGTATTTAAATTCTAGGAGTCCCCCTGTGAAGGAGACCGTGTTCTCTGAGTTTTAAAGCCACAGTATTCAAGCAGCTACAGTATCTGTACAAAACTCATGAAATAGATCTAAGAAACTTTTCAAGTATGAAATTTAATTTCTTTTAGGATGAATGGCTTTGGAAATGACAATCTTCATTTCTTCATGGTATCTATATTTCTGGTTCAAGGAGCCTGAAATGCAGTATAAGTTATTAGAACTGAAAAAGAATGCACCTAAAGAATATTATTGAGAATTGTATACAACAAGGGTAAAGGTTCCAAAAATCAGAAAAACCTTGGAAGCTGTATCAATGTGTTGTAGCTGTAACATTAGCATATGCAGGCCTTAAAAATTGTCTCAGGTGACCCGTACAATATTTAACACACAGATGAGTCATGTTCTGCACCTGCTGTTCACTTCTCAGAGAATTTTCTATTTTATCTTCAGAAGAAATGCAGATTCTTAGTCACAGCTGTGCAACTTAGTTATTAATGCCTGAAGATAAAATTCTATCTTATAAAAGTGGGGCACATGTAGTACAGGTCAGTACAGGCCTGTACAATGTTTCATAACAGTGTGAAGAGGTATAGACGCATATCATGAGTCAACATAACTCAAGTTAATTGCAGTCTACATAATGCAAAAACCACCTAAGTAACATGTCTCATACTATACTGTTTAAGTCTAGAGGTCCCTCACATTGAGGATTACAATAACCGCTATATCACAATAGGTGATTGTAATAGCATCTTTTTCCCCCTCCCTGCACAATGACCTCTGCATAAGTAATAGATAGTGTTGAGCGAACCCGAACTGTAAAGTGATGTGATTGGCCAGTGCATCATGTGACCCAGCCTCTATACAAGCTGGATTACGTGTAGCACCGCCCATCAGCTCTGAGTGGTGCAGAGACAGGAAGCAGGCAGCTGAAGTGAGGGAGAGTGTTAGGAATCTGGCTATTTGTTTTGTGGGTGACCTATAATGATTTTGTGTGGGTGCAATACACCAGCTTTCAACCCCTGACACAGAAATATAATAATAAATCTGGCTGTTAATTCTGTGGGTGACCTATAGCGATTTTTTGTGGGTGCAATGCACCATCTTTGTACCCCTGACACAAAAATATAATAGTTAATCTGTGTGTTAATTCGATGGGTGAAATATATCCATTTTTGGTGTGAGACACACGGGCACTTTACACGTGACAGGGAAATTAATATAATTAATCTGACTGTTAGTTCTGCCGGTGACATATTCCCATTTTTGGTGTGAGGTACACCTGCACTGCATATGTGACAGGGAAATTAATATAGTTAATCTGTCTGTTAGTTCGGTGGGAGACATATTCCCATTTTTGGTGTGAGGTACACCTGCACTGCATACGTGACAGGGAAATTAATATAGTTAATCTGTCTGTTAGTTTGGTGGGTGACCTCAAAGAATGGGGAGAGCATCAAATAAGGGAAGTGGCCCTTGTCGTGGTGCTGCTGGTGGAGCTCCTGTTGCAGGGAGAGGACGTGGTTGATCTGTGTCAGCTACACGCCCAAATGAAAAATCTTCCTCAGGTGCACGTATGCGACAGGATGTTCAGCGTCATTTTGTAGGCCCAAATACCGGTGTACGTATGGTGAGGGCAGAACTGATTAAGGTGGTAGTGGATTGGATGGCTGACAGTGCCACCAGTTCCTTCACATTGTCTCCCACATGGTCCCCTGCTGAAACTGCAGAGTTGGCACCTGCAGCCCATGGGCATCTGTCTTTCACCTCACCCCCTTGAAAATGAGCCAAGCAGTCTGAGACCAAAGTCATGCAGCAGTCTCTTAAGCTATTTGATGACTCTGCTGGCGGGGTTTCCGTAAGCCATCTACTGAGCCCTGGCCCAGAAGAGGAAGAGATTGTGTACTGATGCCCAACCACTTATGTTTCAGGATGTGGACATGGGAGGACCATCGCAGCACATCTCTGATGCTGACGAAACACAGGTGCCAACTGCTGAGGCTTTCTGCCGTGTGCAGACCGGCAAGGAAGGCGGGGTGAAGAGTGGGTCGAAGATGATGTGGAGGATGATGAGGTCCTAGACCCCACATGGAATCAAGGTCATGCGAGTGACGTGTGGAGTTTGGAGGAAGAGGTGGTGGTCACACAGCGCCACCCGCACCGCAAAAGAGGGAGCAGGATGCAAAAGCAGAGTGGCCATCCCCTAGCCAGTATGCCTGCTACTGCCCACCACACCCAGGGACTGAGCACACCAAAGCCAGCTCCAAGGAGGTCCCTGGCGTAGCAGTTCTTCAGACAATGTGCTGACGACAAGACGCAAGTGGTTTGCACGCTGTCCAATCAGAGCCTGAAGCGAGGCATAAATGTTCTAAACCTGAGCACCACCTGCATGACCAGGCATCTAAATGGAGGTGGAGTACACACCTGAAAAACCACAAAAGATCTCAAACTCCTCTTGCTCCCTCTTCTGCTGCGGTTTCGTCCTCCTCCTCCCCATCTGGAATGACGGTGGCAGCTGCCACCCCACAAACAGAAGATGTAGAAGCAACACCACCACCTCCACCACCGTCACCCAGCATGTCCACACTGTCCCATGGAAGCGTTCAGCTGTCCATCCCCCAAACACTGGAGAGAAAGGGGAAGAACCCCCCCCCCCCTTTCCCCATCCACCCTTGATTCCTGACCCTGAATAGCAGCATTTCCAAATTCCTGGCCTTTGAAATGCTGTAATTCCGTCTGGTGGAGGCAGAGACTTTTAAAAACCTTATGGCAGTGGCTGTCCCATAGTACATGGATCCCAGCCGCCACTACTTTTCCAGGCAAGCCATCACTGCCCTGCACAACCAAGTGGCGGACAAAATCAGGTGTGCACTGAGCAACGCCATCTGTGGGAAGGTCCACATAACTACCGATACGTGGACCAGCAAGCAGGGGCAGGGACATTATATCTCCCTAACTGTACACTGGGTAAATGCAGTGGTGGCTGGGCCTGAGACGTATAGCAGTTTGGCGCACGTCCTACTGCCAGGATTGCAGGACAATTCTCGTTGCCTCCTCCTACTCCGCTTTCTCCTCTACCGACAGCAGGCTGTTTTGAAACTCATCTGTTTGGGGGGGGGGGGGGGGAACGCGCAGGAACTGTGGATGGGCATGGAACAACAGACCAATGAGTGGTTGGTGCTGCTGAACCTCAATCCTGGCCTGGTGGTGTGCGATAATGGGCGAAATCTCGTAGCAGCTCTGGGCCTAGCTTGTTTGACGCACATCTCTTGCCTGGTGCATGTGCTGAATTTGCTGGTGCAGAGGTTCCGGAAAAATTACCCCGATATGTCAGAACTGCTGCAGAAAGTGCGGACCGTCTGTGCGCGCTTTCAGCGTTCTAACCCTGCTGCTGCTCGCCTGTCTGCGCCGCAGAGTAACTTCGGGCTTCCCACTCACCACCTCATATGCGATGTATCCACAAGGTGGAACTCCAACTTGCACATGCTGGAGAGACTGTGTGAGCAGCAGGAGGCGATAATGGAGTTTCAGCTGCAGCACACATGCGTGAGTCGCTCTGTGGAACAGCGCCACTTCACCACCAAGGAGTGGGCCTCCATGTGGGCCGTGTGTGCCGTGTAGCAAGTACTCTACCAACATGACCAGTGCCAATGACATAGTCCTCAGGGTTACTATCCCACTTCTATGTCTCCTTGAAAAAACACTTCGGGCGATGATGGAAGAGAATATGGCACAGGAGGAAGAGGGATAATTTCAAACCCGAACTTTGATCCGAAATTCGGCCGAATGCGGCAAACCCGAACATCCACGGGTCCGCTTATCCCTAGTAATAGAGCATGCATAGAACTCTCTCCCATAGAAGTATATGAGCCCTTCTCTAGTCTACTGTAAAGCATTCTGAATTGATTTAACAGTAGCTAAAGCAAGATAGTCATATGGGAAAATACAATTTGAAAAATCTATAATCAGAAAGTCAAAATGTAAAAAAAATAAGAATATTACTATCTGGTTTTAATTTGTTAAAAAATAAAGGTGATATATTCCCTTTATCAAAGTGACTTATCATCTGCCTTTATCACATATTAGGTTTTGTTATCTCTTTTCTTTTAAACTCCCAAATCTTCTAATACAAGAAATGGTATTGAAAGTCTGCAGCTGAACGGCTGCCAAGGACCAGAGAAAAGACTTGCTGACATTGCACAGCAACCCATTAAGTGTCCAATATGTTCTGCCGCCTCTGCCTCAAGCCTTCTTGCCTAGTCACCCTACACTCCCTTGCAGATTCATATCTGGACATGTTAACATTCAACTCATTGATACTATATATGTCCAGGTCTGATGTATGTACTTGTGCCCACTTCTGCTTCCTTGGCATTTTAAATGCTTTCAAGTTCAGCTTCCCATCCTCCACACTGACATGCTATCTGTATGTATCCACCCACTCATTGAAGCCAGTGCATATGTGTCCACTGAAAACAGCAAAACTCAGAATGAATATCTAGGCAGAATTTCCAAATCCATTTATTAAAGAGGTATTGCATTACACAATTGTTTTTAACATTCAAAGAATTATTTTATAGTAGTTGCGTGTTCTCCACTTTCATTCCATCAATGCTCTATTGCGCACTTTACAACTATTTTCATGGTCAAATAACCACATTATAGTCAGCCATCACATAAATACTATACATCCAAATACCTCACATGACTACCTATGCAAATATTGCACCCTGCTTTATCAGCCCCCTGCTAAACAATGAAAAAATGTCTCTGTAATCAGTGTATCACTTTAAATTAACCCTGTTCTATAGATTATGACACTGTGAAAGATGGTGTATACTGACTATCCACAAGCAGTATTTTCAATGTATAGTTTCGCTCACAACTTGTAGATAGAAGATTACACAAATCCTGATTTAGAAAAAAAATGATATATTAGGGCCTCTTTCACACTTGCGTTCTGAGGATCTGGCGGGCACTTCCGTCCCACCGGATCCGGCAGAACGCAAGTCGCCTGAAAGCATTTGAAGACTGACCAGGATCCTGATCAGTCTTCGAAATGCTTTCAGGTTACCATGGCAGCCAGGACACTACTGAAGTCCTGGCTGCCATGGTACTCCGCAGCAGTGTACTTACCTGCGCTGCAGCCGCCGGGCGCTCCTTCATGACGTCACAGGTCCCTGCGGCGCATAGATAAATGCACCGCCCGGACCTGTGACATCATGAAGGAGCGCCCGGAGGACGCAGCGCAGGTAAGTACACTGCTGCAGAGTACTTACCATGGCAGCCAGGACTTTAGTAGCGTCCTGGCTGCCATAGTAACCGATGGGAACCCCAGCTTACACTGGGGCCCCGATTGGAAATGCTGCTGCGCATGCGCAGAGCTAAACGTCGGATCCGGCAATGCGCTAAAACGACGTTTATCTTAATTCCGGGTCCGGATTAATGCACTTCAATGGGCATTAATTCCGGATCCGGTGTTACGGCATGTCTTCCAGATTTTTGGACGGAGACAAATCCGCAGCATGCTGCGCTTTTGTCAACGTCCAAAAAACGTTCACATACTGAACGGAAGACATCCTGATGCATCCTGAACGGATTTCTCTCCATTCAGAATGCATTAGGATAATCCTGATCAGTATCTTTCCGTCCTAGAGCCCCGAGGACGGAACTCTAGGACGGAAAAGAAAAACGGTAGTGTGAAAGAGCCGTTACTGAGGAGTTGACCTAAAGAACATCAACTGATCATATAAGGCATTCAGAAAGTCTTCAGGCCCTTTCACCTTTTGCTGAAAAAAAAAAAAATCAAGTTTTTCCCCATCAATCTCTCTCAATATCCCAAAATGAAAATGTGAAAACAGAATTGTAGAATGTTTTACAAATGTATTTAAAAGAAAAAACTAAAATTTTGCAGAGGCATAAGGGACATAAGTATTTAGACCATTTTCTATGCCACTTGAAATATATCTCTGGCGCCTCCCATACCTCTTGATCAGCTTTGAGATGTTTCTATACCTTGATTGGAGTTCACCTCTGGTGAATTCAGTTGATTGGACATGATTTATATAAGGTCTCACAGCTGACAATGCATATCAGAGCAAAAACCAAGCCATGAGGAGAAAAGAACTTACTGTAGGGCTCAGAGACATGATTGTGTGTAGGCACAGATCTGAAGAAAGGTACAAAAAAAATTATGCCGCAATAAAAGTTCTCATGGCCTTGATAACTCTAAAATAGAAGAAGTTTGGAACAACCAGGACTCTTCCTAGAGCTGGTCGTTCCACTAAACTAAGTATTATGGAGAGAAGGGTCTTGGTAAGAGAGGAGACTAAGAACCGAATGGTCACCCTGGCTGAGCTTCAAACATCCTGTGTGCAGATGGGAGAAACTACCATAAGGTCCACGGCAGCACCCCACCAATCTCGGCTTTATGGCAGAAATGACCTCTCTTAAAAAGGCCTCAATAAAAGAAACATGAAAGCCCTCCTGGAGTTTGCAAAACAGCACCTAAAAGACTCTCAGACTGTGAGAAACCACATTTTCTGGTCTCATAACCATTATTGCCTCACACTGGGCTCATGAATAAAGTCTAGTTCCTACTGGCCTGAAAGTACTGCAGACAGTACTGCAAAACTCAGTCAGCACGGCTAACTGAGTTTTGGGGTGCTGATACTGCTGTGTGGAACTTATTAAGAAATTTAATTAAAGGGATTGTGCAACATTTTTGCAAACTGCCACCAGCATTGCCAGACCAACAGTGGTAATCATACTTACCTGATTTCCACCACTGGGTTCTGTCTCCATCACTGCCGGCTATAACAGTGGCCGCTGTTCTACTGCTTACCACCGCAGTCCTGGGAACCGTGTTCAGCGGTGATCTGCTGCCTGTGCTTCCCCATGCAACGCTGCAGTCCTGGGCTCTGTCCTTGCAGGTACTGTTGTCCTGGGATCCGCTCCACAGTTTCTTTTCAGCCCTGGCCACAGTATGCTTGCTGCTTCTTCCCTGCAGCACTTCCTTAAGGGCCGGCGTGCGTCACTTACTGTGCTTTATGGGTTGGATCATGTGACCTTGCTGACCAATCATAGCCCTCCTGCATGTATATAAGTGGCTCAGCCCCCTTCCCAGATGCCCGAGTGTCAAGGTCCTTGTGTCCTGCAAAGGTTGCTGATTTATCTGCTTGTGTTTCTGTGTACCTGATCCATGCCTGTGTTCCTGGACTCCGCTACCTGTTTGATCCCTGTCTACTTGCCTTGTCTCTCTCTCTTGCCGACTCAGAATGCCTGACCTGTACCTGTGCCGCCTGCCCTGACCTATTGCTTGTTTGACCTAGCCTCTGCCTCATCCTTCTGTCCTGCACTATTGCTCCTGGTTACAACTCAGCCTGCTTACTACGTCTGTACCTCTGGTACCTTGCTCAGGTACCTCGTTGTCCGCATAGACCAGCTGCCTCGTGTGCCAATCCTCTTCAAGAGGTAGCGACCTTGTGTTCATCTCGGGAAAGCCTATCCCCACCACCAGGGGTACTGTTCACTTAAACAACTCCCTTAGAGAAGGTAGGACACGTAGCACAATGGGTTTACACCTGCTGGTTCGTGACTGGCTTTGCAGTTCCTGGGTCTCCCCACATCAACATACATTTTGACACAGAGCACTGAGCACATGACCATTGCAGCCCATGACTGGCCACAGCGGTGCCATGTCACCCATGTGGCATGCCACTAGGTCGCATGCAGAGCCGGGTAGTGGGACAATGGAGTTGGAAACCAGTGGCAGTGATCATTTAAGTATGATTACCACCTCAGTTCCAACCAAGCGGGTTTGTTTAACCACCTCAGCCCCCCTAGCTTAAACACCCTTAATGACCAGACCACTTTTTACAATTCTGCACTACACTACTTTCACCGTTTATTGCTCCGTCATGCAACTTACCACCCAAATGAATTTTACCTCCTTTTCTTCTCACTAATAGAGCTTTCATTTGGTGGTATTTCATTGTTGCTGACATTTTTACTTTTTTTGCCATTAATAAAAATGTAACGACATTTTAGCAAAAAATTACATTTTTCACTTTCTGTTGTAAATTTTTTTTTTTAAAACTACATTTCTATATAAATTTTTCTCTAAATTTATTGTTCTACATGTCTTTGATAAAAAAAATCCAATAAATGTATATTTATTGGTTTGGGTAAAAGTTAAAGCGTGTGTCTTCTTTCTAAAATGGTGTCATTTGAGGGGTATTTATACTTTCCTGGCATTCTAGCACCTGAAGAAACATGACAGGTGCTCAGAAAGTCAGAGCTGCTTCTAAATGACGAAATTCACTTTTTTGCACCATAGTTTGTAAACGCTATAACTTTTACCCAAACCAATAAATATACACTTCTTGGATTTTTTTTTTATCAAAGACATGTAGAACAATAAAGTTAGAGAAAAATTTATATAGAAATGTAGTTTTTTAAAAAAAAATTTACAACAGAAAGCGAAAAATGTCATTTTTTTGCAAAAATGTCATTAAATTTTTATTAATAGCAAAAAAAGTTAAAATGTCAGCAACAATGAAATAGCACCAAATGAAAGCTCTATTAGTGAGAAGAAAAGGAGGTAAAATTCATTTGGGTGGTAAGTTGTATGACGGAGCAATAAACGGTGAAAGTAGTGTAGTGCAGAATTGTAAAAAGTGGCCTGGTCATTAAGGGTGTTTAAGCTAGAGGGCCTGAAGTGGTTAATATAGAGCTTGCTTTTTATGTTAAGGTGTATGAGGCCATATCAGTAAATGAGACTTATGTGTGACAGTCATAAAAGAGGCATTCTGTAGGGTTATGTTGATTGTAGTGAAGTACAGGTATCAGGCACAACAGCACATAAAGACTCACATGATCCAGTATTCATCTCAAGCTTCCAGCTCACCGTCATAGCTTACCTCATTGTTTGCACGCCTTGGGTGTGACTTAATGAAATACTTCTCACGTGTGTCACGTGGAGTAGCTTCATGTGCATACTTTCAAATTTCATTGGCACACTTTCTATAAAGATCATTTTGATGATTGTTTAGAATAATGAAAGGTTTGCGTCTTGCACTTTTAATGGCTGCCTACCAGTAAAGTGGCACCTCAAACATAGAATGGGATGAGTTAGGTTCTCTATAAAAGACTCAAAGACAATCTATGGGTCATGTGACTCTCTCTAAAAGACATAGATGAAGATAAATCGATGTAGATAGATGATAGATGGATAGACCTCATAACACAAAGACAAAGGGACACATGTCATGTCACCCACAGATTGCTCTAAAAGGGGTTATCTCATGAGCAATTTAAAATATGAAAATAAGAAATCTTATAGTACATGACATTCTCCTTCTAACAAAGCTAGAACCAGGCCTGTACCTCACATGGATCCAGAGATCCCCCAATTAATTGTTCCAATTGTTCTGCTAGAATTATTTAAAACTGGCAGTTCAGGGGTGTGTTTTTTCTCACAGGACATGTCCTTTTTTAGGGGGTGTCTCAGCTTCTAACAGTAGATCCAGTTGGTGGCAGTTGATTTAAACTGAGCATGTGTGACCACCTCAGTAAGGTGGTCAGAGAAATATGGAAATGAACAGACAGCAGGTGGCAGTATACAGATACATATTGTTGAATACTGGTAACTGAGTGGTTATATAACATATTTAATTACAAAACTATTCAGATCCAGCTTCTGTTTCAAAATATGTAGAATATTTTGCCTATATAAAAATAAGTGCAACCTGGAAAAAAAAAAAAGAATAAAAGTATAAGCTTTATTAAATGACATAGTACATGATATTAAAAAAAACATGAAAACTGCTGGATCAAGGACATGAAACACTGAAAGGTGTCTGTCTGCTGAGGTGAAAAATAAAGTGCTCAGTGCAAATAGCTACTGAATACACAGTAGATGTAACTATATGAAACCAGAGGATCACAAACTAAACCCACTATGCAAATACTAATCAATAATAAAGTGCCAAGTGCAAACAAGTTACAGTACATACCAAGTCAAATAGCAAGAAAGGTCCAGCTTATCTTCTAGAATATTCACTCTCATTATCTATCTATCTATGAAAATATTGCTACCCAGTGGGCAATATTCTAGAGGAGACTGCTGGAGGTGAAATGCATTCTGACTCACTTGTGCTTGCATGAATAATTGAAGTATATGCAATTACAGCAGATGAATATTAAGTTGCACTATAAAACAAAAATATTTCAGTTATTGTGAAAGCAAATGCAAAAATACTTAAAATAAACAATGTAAAACACCTATTAAAATGTAACCACAGAAACTATCAATAGTCTATGACTTCTATAATTACACTGAAGACTATCTTTATGTCTCTACAAAGTCTTATTCTCTAGACCAGGCATGTCCAAACTCCGGCCCTCCAGATGTTACGAAACTACAACTCCCATCATTCCTGGACAACCTACAGCTATTAACCTACAGAAGAGCATGATGGGAGTTGTAGTTCTGCAACACCTGGAGGGCCAGAGTTTGGACATGCCTGCTCTAGACTAATGAGAACTGTTAACCTGCTCCTGGTCATATGGCTACTGAATGTATTGCCTCTAACAAAATGGTGGCCAAGCGGATGGAACCAGGACAGGGTCGAACTTTGTAACATATATCCTGTTCCGTCTTCATTGTGATGGGATTGGCACAGGATGCAAAGGTGCCTATTCTATTTGCTTAGGGTACTTTCACACTAGCGTTAGAGGAATCCGGCAGACAGTTCCGTTGCCGGAACTGCCTGCCGTATCTGGAAATCCATGTGCAAACAGATACCATTTGTTTCCGGATGGGGATCCGTTTGGCAAATGCATTGAAATACCGAATTTGTCTCTCTGGTGTCATCTGGAAAAACAGATCCGGTATTTATCTTTTTAACATTTTTAAAGGTCCGCGCATGCGCAGACCGGAAAACCGGATCCGTTTTTCCAGAACACTTGGTACCGGATCTGTCATTAATACATTTTGGCTTGAGAAAATACCGCAAGCTGCTGAAAATCACCCCCACATCATGATGTTGCCACCACCGTGCTTCAATAGGAATGGTATTGGGTAGATGACGAGCACTGCCTGGTTTCCTCCAGACATGACGCTAAGAATTGAGGCTAAAAAGTTCAATCTTTGTTTCATCAGACCAGAAAATCATGTTTCTCTCTGTCTGAGGGTCCTTTAGATGCTGTTTTGCAAATTCCGGACTTTCAAGTTTCTTTTACTGAGAGGCTTCTTTTTGGCCACTGCCATAAAGCCCAGATTGGTAGAGTGCTGCACTGATGGTTGACCTTCTGAAAGTTTCTCCCACCTTTCTTATTCAGGTCTTTCAGGTCCAGTAATTTTCCAAGGGAGCGTTAGGGAAAGTTTCCCCTCCTATTTTCCCTTTAATAAAAAGAAAAAAGATTTGAAAATAACTCTAGCTCCAAGCTCTTTTACGGTACATAAATTCCTGGAAACATTTCCTCTCCTGTAGAACCCCTACTAGTAGAACATACCAAGTCACAGCTTCTGGGAACCTCTAACCAGGCTCCAAAAAGTCCTGGTTTGACAGATCTCTGATTGGGAAACATTACACTATAGTCATGCTTTGTAAAAGATATGCAAGAGTGTGGTAGGAATTCTCATTCTGATAACTGCACCATGTAAAGGTGCCACCAACCACCTGATGAATGTGCAAACGGGTGTCATTGGGTGATCGCATCTTTTAGGCAGCACATAAAACCTTCATTTGTCAGCAGACTGGGATGTGCTGCCAACAAACATGGAAACTGTATGGGGAGAAAAGATTGCAGTAACGATCATTCAGCACTATAGGCCCCTTTCACACGAGCGTGTCCGGATTAGGTCCGGATGCGTTCAGTGAAAACTGTGCGATTTCACAGGCAAAGGCATTCAGTTTTGCCTGCGATTGCGTTCAGTTGTTCAGTTTTTTCCGCGCGGGTGCAATGCGTTTTGATGCGTTTTTCACGCGCGTGATAAAAAACTGAAGGTTTACAAACAACATATCCTAGCAACCATCAGTGAAAAACGCAACGCACCCGCACTAGCTTGCGGATGCAATGCGTTTTTAACGCAGCCCCGTTCACTTCTATGGGGCTAGGGCTGCGTGAAAAACGCAGAATATAAAACATGCTGTGATTTTCACGCAACGCACAAGTGATGCGTAAAAAAAACGCTTATGTACACAGACCCATTGAAATGAATGAGTCAGGATTCAGTGCGGGAGCAATGCGTTCGCATCACGCATTGCACCCGCGCGGAAAACTCGCTCGTGTGAAAGGGGCCATACAGCCTCAATCACTGCTGCATGCAAATTGAACTAATTATGAGCAGTCAATTCCTGGGGGTGAACATTCATAGGAATGTTTGTTCCTAATCATTTCCCGTTCTTTTGGCCCATGTAAAAGGGTCTTTAGATAAGCAGTGTAAATATCTGCCAAGTTTATCATAGAGGCTCAGGCTGGATAACATTTGATTCATAGCTAGACACTTTAGTCTAACTTTATGCCAGCTATTGGTTAGCTTACTTTGATACAATTTTGGTGCATAGTGGGGCATCTTAAGCCATGATGCCTTGTTGAGCAATGTGTAGTGGCTCATCTTCTCCGTAAATATGTCAAAAACAAGATGAAATATTTTTCACCAAAAATAAGCTAGATTTTGGTGTACAATAAGCCAGAATTCAGTCGCAGCCACAATAGTAAATGTGGACGAATATGTCCATGGAAATTTTGCCTCAGGAGATCAGACATGTCACATGTAGTTACTGTGGTCATGGAGAAGGATTGTTTCAAAACTGAGAAGTAGCATGCATGTTAACCAGACAAGCTCTTCTAGTGCCTAAGGCAGGGCTTTCAGACTACCCACAATATTCTCATCCCTGATTGATGTCAGATGGACAATCATTCAGCCAACAGCCCTAATTTTAACAGAAGCTGCTCTGCTGTTTTTTTGTCAAATGTATTCAACGGTCATAGTGACAACTGTCTAGAAAGATCAACTTCTTAGCGAGACCACATGTCCTGTGACAAGGCTTAAGTTACGCCACATATAAGGTGAACTGGACATGTTCTTTGAGAAGATCACTCTCCCAGAAAACCGCTTTTAAAGTTTGGGTGGTCGTCTCAAAGAAGTTTTACTATATGTTTTTCTTGAATATAGAAAAGAAAATGTATGCCTTTCATGCCTTATGACCCAAGCCTTAGGTTGCTGTAAAAGGCCATTTGCATTCTGTTGGATGGAGAGAGAAAAAAAATGGGAATTTGAACTTCATCTGTGGAGGCATCAGTAATTTTGTAACACTGAGCCACATGGTGCGTATTACATGCGCAGTACAGTACTAGCTAAACAGATGAGAGTTTCAAAATCTCATGTATATGGTGTGGAAATTTTCCATTCATAAATTGACCGCAGTGTGGACTTTAAAATCCACAGCATGTCAATTGTTAGTGTGGATTTTGAGTGCAGATTTTACCTTTTGCAATACAAAAGGTGAAGAATTGCGCAAATCCGTGTCAAAATCAAAGAGAAAATCTGCAATTAACAAATGAGGGTTTTAGTTCAGATTTGGTATGGAAATTAAACTAAATCTACATGGTCAAGTGCGTGTACTCTTAGGCCACATGCACACAGAGCGTATTACGCATGGATTCTGCATGCAGAAAATTCACAGCATAATACAGTACCAGCTAATTTTCTAAATTTCATCTCCAGATTTTACATTTTGCTATGTCATGGGTGCCATCTGGGGCAAATCATCAAGTAATAGGTGTGGATTTTGGTGCAGATTTGGTGCCAAAACCCAGAGTAATCGGCATAAAGTACAATGCAGTAAATCCAGCGTAATATAGTACCAACCGAGGAGATGAGATTTTCTACAGAAAAAGTGAAATCTAGGGAAAATCCATGTCAAAATCCTCAACAAAACCCACATACAACAGATTTTATCATGGATTCGGCATGGGAACACACCAAAATATGCAAGAAAATCCACACAGGAATTCTCCATAAACTACACTGCACTGTATATGGGGTCTAACATAGCTATAAGGAGTAATATCGAACAATGGAAGCATATTAGTGAATTGCTATTTTTATTAATAATTCTAAAAGACGGAGTTATAGCAAGCCTCTGTTATTAACTGAACAGCACTAAGATATTCTTTAAATCCCAGTACTGTGGTTTGTGTTCTTCAGGATAGGATGTTCTTCTAGAGTTAAATGAACACATTTGTACGATTGTGATTTTATAGCGTTACAACATTTGTCTCCTCTCCTTATATTCTATAGACCGATCATGTATCACAACATGAAAAGGGCGTTTGAGCCGCTGTACTGTACAAGCTGGTGATGTCTCTTCAGACGGAGTAGTATCAAGTAATCAATGATAACATGGTTTATCATGTCACAAACGCTAGGTTTCGGAGCAGCCCTTTGACAAGCATTGATTGTTGCTCTGGAGGAACTCTTCTTCTGAGCCAACACAGGTTTAGCAAACAGTATAATTCCAATAATCCAGCTTCCATGGTACCAGGTTACCGCTAATTTTCATACGTTTTCCGAGAGGAGCTTTGCATGTTCTGTAAGACTCCTTGTGCCTACTAGGCACTGTCCACAAGGAGTAATGGTACCCCCAGATGCTGGATTATAAGAATTCAAGGATTATTTGTTAAAAAGGGGTAGTTCTAAAGAAAAGGTACCCCATGACAAGAATTGTCATAAAATATATACTCATCTATTTCACCCCGCCATTTCCAGTGCTTGTACTCTGATACTGTCAGGTGTGAACTCACTGTACCACGTGTCCTACCTCCTCAAAGGGAGTTGTCTAAGTAAACCTCTCGATCTTCACAGTACCCCTGATGGTGGGGATAGACTTTCCCGAGGGAAACACCAGGTCGCTGCCTCTTGAGGAGGATAGGCACACGAGGCAGCTGGTACAGGCGGACCAGGAGGAACCTGAGAAAGGTACCAGAGGTGCAGGCGTTGTCAGCAGGCTTAGTGGTAACCAGGAGCAACAGTGCAGGACCGAAGGATGAGGCAGAGACAAAGTCAGACAGGCAATAGGTCAGAGCAGGCAGCACAGGTACAGGTCAGGCAATCCAGGTTGGCAACAGGAGAGTCAAGACAAGCAGGCAGAGATCAGACGGGTAGCAGAGTCCAGGAATACAGGTAAGAGTCAGGGACACAAGCAGAAATCAGGAACCATATCAGGACACAAGGACCTTGACACTGAGGCATCTGGGCTAAGCCACTTATATATGCGCAGGAGGGCTAGGTCAGCGAGGTCACATGACCTAGCCCAAGAAATGACGCATGCAGGCTCTTAAGGAAGTGCTGCAGGAAACAAGCAGTAAGCATGCTGTGGTCAGGGCTTAAAGGAAACTGTGAAGTGGACAGAGCCCAGGACTGCAGTGATGAATGGTAAGCACTGGCTGCAGATCACCTCTGAACACGGCGTCCGGGACCGTGGTGGTAAGCAGGAGAACAGCGGTGCACAGCAGCCGCTGTTACAGATACCCTGTCTATGCACCCATGATGTCATCTTCTTAGCTAAAGTGATGGCATGCTCATATACTCTGGACTCTGTTACAGCTAATTACAGGCCTCAATGGTATACAGTATATAAGTGCTGAGGCCAGGGACTTGCTGCAGCAGAGTCCATGTAATACAGGAACGTTGTTGCTGCATCCAAACAAAGTCTGGTGGATTGGAGTGGCAGCACTTGAGGTGGAGGGGGTTGACTGTCTTATTTTATGTTATTATTATTATTTATTGTTAAAGCACCATTCATTCCATGGTGCTGCACATATGATAAGGGGTATACATACATAATACAGACAATGAACAGACTGGTACAGAAGGAGAGAGGACCCTGCCCTCAAGGGCTTACAATATACATGGAATGGAAAAATGACACAGTAGGTGACTATTCCCACCTGGTGGGACCTTTTTTTCTATATAACTCAGACAACCCCTTTAAACAAATGGATCGACAGGTACTAGGAACATGTTGCTGAGATTATAATATTCACAACAGATCTCTTTACCATGTGATTACTATCTAGTTATACATAATTGTGGTGTAAATTGCAATGGACACGGAGACAGGTGGAAGAGTGAGTGTAGCTTGGTCAATACATTCCTAGCTACAGTCCACCTATGAATAGTTTGCTCTGCGCGCTCACACTACTGTATGCAAAGCAGATTAAATACATATAACCTGGGCTGGGAAAGCTTTACTGGAGCTGTAACTGGTATTCTGACCCTGTAATTCCAGTATAAATACAAGACTTCCCTATCTATAAAAAGAAAAGACAGCAGATTCCAGGTCATTGATTCCATCTGAGTCATTTCTCACTTGGACTCCATAGCCCGGTGCAATAATTCTCCGTGCCTACACAGCCTAGGAATGGAAATTTTACTTCCCTCCACTGCATTAGATATAACATGGATGATCTGATATAAAAACACTGATACTGTAACCATGTATACCTAAATGTGCTGCATCTGAAGGTTAGCATATTTTCTTAACCAGTGTTCTTATGTGTTGAGACAGGCAGTTAGTTGTCAGATTCTGAGTTTCAGAATTTTTATGTTATGCAGCAAATCTTAGTAAATGTGAACGTCTACTTTATTCATTTATTATTATCATCCTGGCAGATCACAAAATTTGCCGGAGGATTGCCGAAGCTGCTCACAAGAACATGAGACACATTGGGGTAGGCTTATTGAAATGTATTAGGATTTTCTAATGACAATTTCATAGAAATATAGGGCCAGATTTATCATTGCACTTCCATCTTACTCCAATTTCACATAAGTCCAAAATCACTTTTGGCTCAGTCAGATTTATTAATGGTCCTTTAAATACTGTGATAAATGTGGTTTGATGTCAGTAGTTCATCCTTCAGTAAACGGCTTTACAAAAGTCGCACATATTTACAATAGAGTTCAGGCCAATTGCCATACTTCTGAAGCCCCTGCACCAGATTTGCATGTGTCAGGAAATGTAGGCAGGCCTTCAGAGTGTAGCTCATTTACTAGAGATTTCCATTTCATTTTTAACTAGAAAAGTCTGACCTAACGTTATTATCCGCCCTATGACCATATTGAACAACAGGGGATGTGCCCTGTTAATGAATCTGGTATACTCTGCCCAGGGAACAAGACTGTGTTGGAAGGCCAAGGGCAGAGCCAGAAAATGAATGTGGTAGCTGATATATGGTGATGTGCTGCGTATGCCTTGTTGTGTACAATAGTGCTAAAACCATAATGCCCAGGGGTCGAGTCGAGGGGGAACGCGTGGGAACGGCGTTCCTGCACTTTTTCCATGGCAGGAACGCCGTTCCCTTTCAGGGCGAAAGGACCAGGAAGCGCTTTCTGGTCCTCGGCTGTCGGCTGTGAAGGCTGTGCACAGGAGTGAGTCGCTCTGTGACGTCACTCCGTGCGCAGCCTTCACAGCCGACAGCAGTAGAAGAGGAGCGTCTGCGTCCAGGAGCAGGAGAGGTAAGTTTTGTTTTTTTTCATATTTTATGGGCTGAATGGAGAGGCACTGACTGGAGGCTGGTGGATGGGGCACTGGGGGCTGGTGGATGGGGCACTGGGCGCTAGTGAATGGGGCCCTGGGGGCTGGTAAGAGGCTCTGGGGGCTGATGAGATCTGCTGGGGGCTGATAAGAGGCACTAGGGGCAGATTAGAGACACTAGGGGCAGATTAGAGGCACTGGGGGCTGATTAGGGGCACTAGGGGCAGATTAGAGGCACTGGGGGCTGATTAGAGGCACTGGGGCTGATGAGATCTGCTGGGGATGATATAGAGGCACTGGGGGCTGATGAGAGGTACTGGGGGCTAATGTAGAGGCACTGGGGGCTCATGAGAGGTACTGGGGGCTGATGAGAGGCACTGGGGGCTAATGTAGAGGCACTGGGGGCTGATGAGATCTGCTGAGGGCTGATGAGAGGTACTGGGGCTGATGAGAGGCACTGGGGGCTAATGTAGAGGCACTGGGGGCTGATGAGATCTGCTGGGGGCTGATGAGAGGCACTGGGGGCTGATGAGAGGCACTGGGGGCTGATGAGAGGCACTGGGGGCTGATGAGAGGTACTGGGGGCTGATGAGAGGCACTGGGGGGTTGATGAGAGGCACTGGGGGCTGATGAGATCTGCTGGGGGCTGATATAGAGGCACTGGGGGCTAATGAGAGGTACTGGTGGCTGATAAGAGGCACTGGGGGCTGATGAGAAGTACTGGGGGCTGATGAGAGGCGCTGGGGGGCTGATGAGAGGCGCTGGGGGGCTGATGAGAGGCGCTGGGGGGCTGATGAGAGGTAATAGGGGGCTGATGAGAGGTACTTGTGGCTGATGAGAGGCACTGGGGGGCTGATGAGAGGCACAGGGGGGCTGATGATAGGCACAGGGGGCTGATGAGAGGCACAGGGGGCTTATGATAGGCACAGGGGGCTGATGATAGGCACAGGGGGCTGATGGAGAGGCATGGGGCTATTATGCTATGAGGCTACTGGGGGCTGCTATGAGGCATGGGGCTATTATCTGAGGTCTGATTGGGGGTCATTCATATTGGGGTCTGATCTGAGGTCTTTGGGGTCTTATTAACATTGGGGATCTTATTGGGGCTGTTAGCTGAGGTCTGATTAACATTGGGGGTCTGATTGGTGGTCTGACCTGAGGTGTAATGAAAAATATTTTTTTCTTATTGTCCCCCTCTAAAACCTAGGTGCGTCTTATGGGCCGGTGTGTCTAATAGGGCAAAAAATACAGTACTTGCTCCAGCCGACCTCCTCTGCCCTTTGCGAACGCCGCGCGCTGTGACATCATGCGGAGGCACTTGGGTGAGTTCCCACACTTTTTTTTCCCAGGACTTGACCCCTGATAATGCCCCATGATGCAAGCCATACTGCCCTCAACCACAGTGCCCAATCACATAGTACTCCATGATGCCAATTATAATGTTGAATGCCGTAGTATCCAAAGACAGCCATATTACCTTATACTGCCCAAGGGTCATAGCCATTTTGCCCACAACTAAAGTGCTCTCTAATGCCACCTACATTCTCAAAACTCATACTATTCAATAATAATAGTGGTCTTAAATGTTGATAATAGGCCATATCATACTGCCTCCTACATTCCTGCCTCTAATCATGTGACAATCATTCACAATCATTCACTATTGGCAAAGCAACACACAAAATGTACATGTATAGAGGCCAAAACATAGACTTTAGGATCAAGATGGTGAAACTGAATGAGAAATTGCTACCCAATTAGGGCCAGAAACTGACATAGATAATTTTATTGTAAGACCTATAGAAAAACTGATTTCCAAATAAAGCAGTAGTGAAGATATGGATAAAATAGGAGACGATTCTGTCCTTTCAATGCTTCTAGGCCTAGGCAATAGAAACAGAGGTTTAATTGTCCTTATGTCTCAACTAGAGTTGAGCGAACTTGTGTTTTAAGTTCGGCGTCCAAAGTTCGGGTTCAGGTTATCGAAGCATCCCGTTATGGATTCCGCTACCATGGACCATAACGGCATTTGGAATCCATAAGGGGATTCTTCAATGAACCCGAACCTTGGACAACACGAAGGACCTGGGGTGATGTCACCGTCATGTGATCAGTGCAGGGGGCGTGGCTCAGTACTGGATTAAATAAGAGGTGGTAGAAATTTAAAGGGAGTCTGTCACCACATTTGGACATTGTTCTGGCATAACTTTAGATGAATCAAATAGTACCTTTGTTGCGTTCTTCTGCGGTTTACCTATGGCAATAACTGACTTTTTGCTATAGGTGAACAGCAAGTCAACAGCAAATACATTCCTTTGTGTTCTTTTCAGAAAATATTAGGCCTTATTCAGACGTTGTAATTTTGGCCAAATTTTCCCATATTTTCCATAATGGTTTTCAATGCGAATTCTTTATCACAACTTGAAACTTATTTTTAATCTCTTCTATTTTTACCATACTATTCATGTTTTATGACCTTTATATGCTGCTGGCAAATCATGATTCAGTATGGGGACAAGCGATGGCATTAGTGATAGCTCCTCCCTATACTCTGGAGGAGAACTCTGCATGTATTAGGCTAGGTTCACACGACGACATTTGTCGCGCGACAAATAGGGCACAACTTTACTGCAACATTTGTTGCGCGACAATTTTTATAATGGAAGTCTATGGTGTCGCATTGCGACATGCGACATGCTGCGACTGCGATGCCTTAGTCGCAGAAAAATCCATCCTGAATGGATTTTTTGCGACTGTCGAGTTGCAGTCGCAGCATGTTGCATGTCGCAATGCGACACCATAGACTCCCATTATAAAAATTGTCGCGTGACAAATGTCGTCGTGTGAACCTAGCCTTAGCTGCGGTCTTCTTCGCTAATGAGCAAGCGATCGCCGGGAAATAACTCTTCCTTCCTGACAATCACCTGCATAATTTGCATGTCTAATACAGGCTTAACAAGCATTCGTATGAACGCTTGTTAGCGATGATCTGACAGTGTAATACTGCCGCCAATTATAATCTTTTAAAAATCTTTGTGTGCCGGAGCGATCGGTCCTCCCCATATTGTGGAGGAGATTGCTGCATGTAATAGCAGTGGTCTCCTCCTCTGACAAGCAAGCAATTGCCAGGAAGGAGCACTTCCTTCCCGATAATCGCCTAGATGTTCCGCGGGTCTAATATAAGCCTTACAATTCAGTACAAGAGATCCATGATCAGATATGAACTGAATGCATCATAAAACACTATGATACAGTCAATTTAGGGTAGCCGTGGCAGAAACAAGGACCACAAGGAGAGATCCGGCACGGGACATCCGGCAAAAACAAAGACCTGGACCGATCACAGTCGTGTGCATGAGCCCTTACATGTGGGTAAAATTTGCTATAAAAAACTGCATGTAAATCATTCCTTCGAACCAGTTCTAGGAACATTCCCTAAAGCTGAAACTGCAAGGATAAAAATGTAGCAAACAATTTATATGAACACGTGGTAATTGTTAGGTTTATTAAATATAGAAGTTGTGCAGCTTTCTGTTGTACCACTAGCAGCAAGTGTAAACATGGTCGTTTCACAAAGCTTAAAGAGAAACTTAGCCCTCATTATAGAATTGTTCTTCTATTACCTCCCCCTCCTAAATTGCTTTTAAAAAATAATCATCTTATGTCCTCCACTGTGACTGTAGGAGCCATTTTCTGCATGCACTACCTCTGGAAACCAAACCAAAGATCAGCAGCATAATGGTTACGTCCACCACAGTAGATAAAAGTCTTACTTTAGTCCTGTCACTGCACACTATATTAGGTCCCAGCTCCAAAACTCCAGTTCACATAAAATAATTGAAGCACCATGGCACTCTATTACATGCAAAAAAATAAAAACTAATTTATCGAACAAACATGGTCATTAAAGATGAGTGAATAATTTTAAAGTTCAATTCGATACCTCCTCTATTTGCTCGCGACAGGCCGGCCGCCACCATCTTGCTAGAAGATCTGGAACGAAATCTTGCGCGGCGCCAGATTGCGTCATCACGCCGGCCAGCGTGGTGACATCATACGTCACATGCATGAGATTTCGGCCGAGATCTCCAATCAAGATGGAGGCTCGCGGCCCGTCGTTAGCAAATGGAGGAGGTAAGTTAGAATCTTTTTGGTTTTTCTACACTATTTCAGGTTAACTCGATTCGCTGACACGAACCACGAGGAAATTCGTCTTCAAGGCGAATCGAATTTATCCTGAAAATCAGATCGAATTCCACTTTGTGGGATTCGATTCACTCATCTCTAATGGATAATGTTCCACATTTGGTAACTACATGTCTCATGATCCATTGCCCAGGTATGCAGGTTTGGTCAGATCACATTTAGCAGAAGTAAAGTTATGTATAACATACCAGAAGCAATTTTAACGCACAAATCTGCCGATACAGCAGCATGCATGTCGCAGGCAGTGTACCGACACCAGCCTACTGCAAGGAGGGCAAGACATAGTGATATCCTTACATCATCTAAAAAATAGGAAGCAGCTTGTGGGTAATTCAGTGACAACAGCAATATATATAGTGTGAGACAGATTTCTGGCTGTCACCCATTGCATTCCTGAATTGTTAATGTAACGGCCTAGATACATTCTGCCTGATATACTATTACTCAGAAATCTACAAAAGACTGCAGTGACATGATTACAGGCGGAGTAATTAAAGTTAAAATTGTGCAGTGGTTTAATATTGATGATCTATCCTCAGGATAGATCATCAATATAATATTGGCGGGGGTCCAACTCCCGCTACCCCTGTCGATCAGTTGTTTGATGTGGTGGCGGTGTTCTTACAAGCACTGCTTCCTCTTCAGAATTATCTGCGCATCAGGGGCGTAGCTATAGTGGAAGCAGGGGAAGCGGCTGCTATGGGGCCCAAACTCAGAAGGGAAGAGGACTGAAAGATTTTGTTGTCAAGGCCCCTCAACAGTATTATACAATGACACTGATGGTATATACCTGTAATGGCTAACCTATGGCACTCCAGCTGTGGTAAAACTACGACTCCCAAGATGTACACTTGCTTCCTAGAAATGAATAGAGCATGCTGGGAGTCGTAGTTTCAACACAGCTGGAGGGCCGGAGGTTAGCCATCACTGGACTATATATGGTGACATGACATACAATATACACGTGACCTGGCCTGGTCTGGACTGAGAGAGCTATCTTGACTAGCTACAGGAGGAGGGGGTTGCTGGGGGAGGGCCCATTCAAAAATTAGCTGTGGGGTCCAGTCAGTCCTAGTTACACAACTGCTGTGCATCATCTCCTTTGCATCAATGGTGCAGTATAATTACAAAACGTTCACTTGAACAGGACGAGCAGTTGTATTTAGAAGGTGTTGCTTCTACAAAGGAGACATCACACAGATAATATTGAGGAGGAAGAAGTGCTCACAGGAGCAATGCTGCCTCTTCAAACAGCTAAGGATAGGTCATGAATATTAAAACACTGCACAACCCTTTGAAACAAGGTTTCCAATACTGAGAGGTTCATTTCCTTTTAAATGATGGTGTTTGTATGTTCTTCCCATGGGTTTGCTCTAGTTCGAGTTTTTTCCATATCTAAAAAAGACAAACAAATGGATGAAATGGCTTTCTATGAAATAGACCCTGCGAGATTTCATGCGGTGTCTTCAATCAAGATGGTCGCGATGGCCTCTCCGCAAGCCAATGAGTAAGGTGAGTATGTTTTTTTTTTTTTTTTTTAACTGGATTAACCTCTGAAAGCCCATAATTGTAGCATCAGATGCCACGATCAGCGAAGAATGTGGCATCTGAGGGGGTTCAATGACGGGGGGCTGCGCGAATGCCGTTCCCTGTCATTGTGTCTGCTTCATACAAAGGAATGCGCTTGATGGCGAAGTAATTCGTCACAAATCTAATTTCTTTGTGAAATTCTCTGAAGCAGCCGAATCAAATTTTTCACAACTTTGTTCATCACTAGTGCTGTCCATTGATAACACAGAAAGCATACAGTATGTCCGTGATTCACTGAAGTGTGAATAAGCCCTTAATATGGAGTTTGTTGTACAATTAATAAATCGATCTTCACAGAAAAAAGCCTGCATATTTCTCATGTTTTCTGTGATTAAAATTTCTACAACTGGTTTTTCAATCCCTTATTTTACTCCCTTGTTGTTAAATAATTTGAAAGATAAAAAAGCGCTAATACAACCTGTACTTACCAAAAATTGTGAAACAATAAAGGGGTTGTGACGAGTTTGCACCACCGATCTCAAGAATGGGGCCCCGTTCCCCCAATCTGATGGCGCTGTAGGTCAGACATGCACTCTGCTGCTCCATTCATTCTATATAGGATAGGCAGCCCAACAGAGAATGAATGGAGAGGCAGAGCGCATTCTTGATCTGGAGAATGAGACCCTTACTCTAGGGACTGATGGATGGTCAGTTAGTTATCCTCTATCCTAACTGACTGACTCGTTACCTTCATTCTGTGGGTGAGTATGATTACAGCAATATCATATTTATATAGTTTTTTGGTTTTTTTATAATTAAAATAATAAAAACTTTGAAAAATTTTATTTTTGCATCACCATATTCTGATCCCCCCATAACTTTTTTATAGTTATGTCTAGGGAGCTGTGTGGGGGCTAAGTTTTTTTGGACGGTGATATAGATAAATAGACATACTGTTATCCTAATTGTCATCATTTCTATTGGAAATACAGGACTTTGATTTGGCAATTCCAAAATGTTACATTTATTGTTCTTTAACCAATCTTTGGTAGAATAACTTGTGTGCCTAGGGCCGTTGTCTTGCTACATGATCCACGTTCTCTTGAGATTGAGCTGACTGATAGATGTCCTGACATTTTCCTTTAGATTTTACTGGTATTAATTCTGAATAAATTCATTGTTCCATCAAGAATGCCGTCCTGGGCCAGATGCAGAAAAATTGGGCTAAACCATGATACTACCACCACCTTGTTTGGCAGATGGGATGAGGTTTTTATGCTGGAATGCAGTGTTTTCCTTTATCTAAAAATAACGCTTATCATTTAAACCAAAATGTTCTATTGTTCCTATAGCCTTCTGGCTTGTCCAGGTGATCTTTAGCTAACTGCAGACGGGCAGCAATGTTCATTTTGGAGAGCAGCAGCTTTCCTGCCATGTACACCATTGTTCTTCATTGTCATTTTATTAAAAGGAAGTTTTCTACTGACAAGCATCGCAGTGCCGGGTCTCTCTTCTTTTGCGTTATCCTAATTTACTTTTAGGACTTGTATGAAAATCTAATATAGTTTTGGGTCAAATTTATGCAGAAATATAGAAAATTCTGAAGTGTTCACTAACTTTCAAGAAGCTCTGTTTGTTCAGATTGACTGCTAAATGTTAGCACAAGCTCGCCAGGAAGTCAATCAATTGAGCTCCAATATATTAAGGATAGATTAATTATAATCAGGAAATGAGGATCAGGAAATTTCCACAGATATATAAAATATACCTGACCTATAATTTCCATTACCTATTTTCCAGCTACAGTAATGCTCTATTCTTTTGTATGACTGGGATTAATTACCGATTGTCAAAATGACAGGGCGGTAATCTATTGTAAATAAGGTGGAGAGCAGAAGCTACTCATTTTTATTAAATATTGCCATGGATTACTATGATGGAGACATACCGTAATTTAGGTGACCGTGTATACTTTAATATTCATAGCCTCCTTCACACCACTGCAGAAAGTTACCATAAGAGGAAAGTGTTTATCCAGCAAAAATCACATAAAGTGAACCTGGACCTGACAGCAACGCAGAAACTGCATGGAATTTTAAAGGAACACTACCAACATTTTTTAGCACAGCCTATACGTGAATATTCTCTGTAGTTCGAAAAATGATGTCCAGAAAACCATCCACACAGTTTCTTTTTTAAAGTCACTTCATTTATTCTGCTTCTTGTCCTGGCTGTTTCAATTTCTCATTTGTTTGGACTTCTAGCATGGCAAACACCCTCACTTGACGTTCTCACTCAGACCATTCACTGTGGCCAGAGAGGGAAGGGGGTGAGTGACTCAATTACAGCATCATTGATAAGGGCAATGCCATTTCTGTGGGCATCTTTATCAAGGCCTATTAAGACAACAACAGAGCTGGCACACTTATCCTAATTTTACTAATCTACTATTATTCTAGCAGATAACCTCTTCCGTTCACAGTAGTAGTAAATTGCCAATTGTTTACTTATCTATATAGGAACTTTATATCTCTGTGTTGACTGCTACAGAAGAACAATATTTTGTATTTATTTTTCAATGGCATAGTACTGCCGAAACAACAAAGGAAAACCGCCAAACATTGAATATAAGGGAAGATTTATTAAAACTTGAGTAAGGTAGAACTGGTTTAGTTGCCCATAGCAGCCAAACAGATTCCACCTTTCATTTTTCAAAGGAGCTCTGAAAAATGAAAGGTGGTATCTGGATGGTTCTATGGGCATATAAACCAGTTTTCTTTTACGCCAGTTTTGGTAAATCTTCCCCATTCAGTTAAAAAAAAATACCTCTTTCTAATGGAAAGGGCAGAGTCCCTTTAAATTCCTTACTCTTGCCTTATAGCAGTGTTTTGCAGAATACAGTCTGCCCATTGCTGTTCAACTACGTGCCGTTTTCAGATACTTATGAAAAAAGAGCTAAGGCCCCTATACACATAAGGCTACATGCACACCGCATGCACGACCGTGTGTGTTTTGCGGATCCGCAAAACACGGAAGCTGCTCCGTGCGCCTTCCGCAATTTGCGGAACGGAACGGACGGCTCGTTATACAGATGCCTATTCTTGGTCGCAAAACGGGGCCACGGAATGGAGCAACGGATGCGGACAGCACACGGAGTGCTGTCTGCATCTTTTGCGTCCCCATTGAAGTGAATGTGTCCACGCCCGAGTCGCAAAATATGCGGCTTGGACGCGGACCAAACATACGTTCGTGTGCATGTAGCCTAAGTCTATTGTCGGCTGATCCTACCGAGAAAGGTGGGTTTAGCCAACAGTCTAATGTGTGTGGGGAGCTACTAACTCTCCACCGACAGATGAAGTCAGGACATTGGCCGCAATGAATATTTTTGCCCAATTCTTTTGCTCTCCTGGGAGAAAATCTGTAGCCAGAGGTGTCTGGCAGAGACGTTTTCTCTCTCTCTCTCCCCATAGAATACACATACACATTCAGCTGAGCAAAACATGTATGTGTATGGGGAAGCCAAGAGGTAGTCGGGAGAGATAGCTCTTGGACAAACGACTGTTCAGCCGACAGCTATTGAATGTGTATGGGCATCCCTAGTATAATTTGAAGAGGCTAATAGCATTCAACTTGCTTTTTGAAAATAAAAGCTGTGATCTGATTGGCTGCTTTTATTTTCATCAGTTTTTAAAAATCCCATCAGCTATGAGCAATACTTCATGCCTGGCTGTTAGCTCTCTGTCTAGCTCCTATTTATCCTCCCTCCAGTGCCATTTTTGATCTCCCAAGACGGCATTACCTTTGTCACAGTTTGCTGTATTGTTGTGAGTGACATGAATAGGGAGAGGCATGCTATGGTTACTGCAGTCACATTTGAATTTTCAGGAACTGACTGGAGTGATGCCGGTCAAACACATGAGTTTCATTGTCCAGAATGCTGCCGATCAATCGGCCACACAAAGGGAATCTGTCACCAGCGACCTTCCTGTCTGACTATTTGCATAGACACATACAGTGCGTTCTGAAAGTCTTCAGACCCTTTCACTTTTTCACAATTTGTTAAGCTGCGGCCTTGTGAGAATGGACCTGCCAGATTTCAGTTGGAGTTCCTAATAGAATAGGACATGTTGTGTCAGACAACTGTTCACATGGTGCAGTACTGCGTGTTGGGCTTTGTTTTCATGGTGCTGTGCTGGTGGGTCAGTGGGACCCAGTGCCGTGGGTGGCATCATCGCATAGCAGGGTTGCTGTTTAACTCCTGGGTCCCGCCGCCTACTAGGGCAGTGCAGCGTTGTCACCGTGCCGTGCTACGCCTATTTTAGGGTAGGTCCCACTCTTAGAGGCAACCTTGACGTGGTGAGTGGGCTTATGCCTTTTGATCAAAATGTACACCAATGCCTCTTTTACAGCATGCAGTAATGGGGGCTGTACACTAAATATTGCGCTGAGAAGCGAGTTTTATTAGATCAAAGAATAGCATGTGGATGTGCGATCCAGTTCTGCTTTTCTCCCCTTGATAGAAGTTGCGTCCTTGTGCTAACATTTAAAAAATTCAAGTTTTCCCCCATCATTCTGCACTTAATATCCCATAATGAGAGAGTAAAAATAGAATTTTAGAAATGATTGCAAAGTTATTAAAAAGGAAAAAACAAAGTTCGTATAGATAGAAGTATTCAGACCCTTTGCTATGACGCTTGAAATTTAGCTCGGGGGGCTTCTCATTTCTCTTTATCATCTTTCAGATGTTTCTACACTTTGAGTGGAGTGCATATGTGGTAAATTCAGTTGTTTGGATATGATTTGTAAAGATATACCCCTCTTTATATAAGGTCTCATAGCCGACAATGCATATCAGAGCAAAAACCAAACCATGAGGAGGAAAGAACTGCCTGTAGAGCTCAGAGACATGATTTTGTGGAAGCACAGATCAGGACAAGGGTACAAAAAAAATTCAACTGCACTGAAGGTTCCCAAAAGCACAGTGTCCAATTCTTAGAACAGCCAAAACTCTTCCTAGAGCTGGCCGTCCCACTAAGCTAAGTATTCAGGGGGAAAAGGCCATGTTAAGATAGGTGACCAAGAACATAATGGTCACTAAGGCTGAGCTACAAAGGCCCTGTGTGCAGAAGGGGGAAACTGTTACGGACGTTCCTGCGACAGGTGGCAGGAGATCGGTGAGACTGGCAACACGTGGTTTGATCTGACATGTTTTCCGTTTGGATCAAATGACGTCTGTGTTGTTTCTGATTCTTGCCATACCTTCTTTCCCCAGGTGTAGCTATTATGGTCATTTAACCTTCTCTATTTATAGTTGCTTCTCCCACAATGCAGTGCGGTTTATAGCTTCTGTTTGGACCTTTTGGATAGATTATGGTTGGATCTCAACTGAGTTCCTGGTGCTTCCATTGCTCCTTTAAAGTTCTTTCCCTTCCCTTTTGTATTTTGTTTGGGTTCTGTGTGTTGCATTTCCCTCTTGTTTGTATTAGGCCTGAAGGAGACTCCTGTTCGTCCTTCCTTTTGGAGGAACATGTAGTCTCGTCCCTGCCATTAGTACCAGGTTCCTATAAGGCTTGATGGGATTCTAGGTATTCCTGTGTATGAACTCGCCTACCTTTGGGGTCTGTTCATACTGGTAGTCAGTCAGGATTTTGGTTAGGGTTTCCACTAGGAGGTGTCCATTTTCCTTCCCTAGTTTTCAGGCCTGATTCCCTGTCACCCCCCCCCCCCTTCCCTCCTATACTCGGTGTGGTGGTTCCCTCCCACACCGAAGCGTGACAGAAACATCCAGATCAGCATCACTGCAAAATTTCTCCAATTTGGGCTTTATGGCAAAAAGGCACTTAAAGGATTCTCAGACTGAGAAACAAGATTTTCTGGTCTGACAAAACCAAGACTGAGACAATGCCCAATACCATCCCTACAGTGAAGCATGGTGGTGGCAGCATCATGCTTTGGTGATATTTTTCAGAGGCTGGAACATGGAGACTGGTCAGGGTTCAGGGAAGGCTGCATGGAGCAAAAAGCAGAGATATTCTGAATGAAAACCTGATCCAGACTTGCTCTGGACTTCAGACTGGGCTGAAGGTTTACCTTTCAACAAGACAATGATCCTAAGCACACAGCCAAGACAAAAAAGGAGTGGCTTAGGGACAACTCTGTGAATGTCCTTGAGTGGCCCAGCTATAGCCCTGACTTGAAACTGATCAAACATCCCTGGAGAGACCTGAAAATGGCTGTCTACCAACAGTCTTCATCCTACTTGACAGAGCTTGATAGGATCTGCAGAGAAGACTGGCAGATAATCCTAGTGTAAACCTTGTGGCATCATACCCAAGAAGACTAGAGGCTGTAATCACTGCTAGGGATGAGCGAAGCGACTTCAGATGAAACATCCAAAGTCGATTTGCATAAAACTTTGTTTCCATACTTCGTTTCAAGACTTCACAAAGTAATAACTTCAGCTCATCTGAGCCAATACATTCTAATACTGTACGGAGCGCTCGCTCTGTACAGTATTGAAACTAAGCTTTATGAGAATCGACTTCAGATGTTTCATCCGAAGTCGATTCGCAAATCCCTAATCACTGCCAAAGGTGCTTCAAATAACTACTGTGTAAAGGATCCGAATACTAATGTCAATTCAAGATTTCAGTTTTCCCTTTTCTGGCCACTCAAGCAGTCTGGCACAGTCTCTTCTACTAAACATTGGTCCCTCTCTGTAGACAACTCGGCACTCTAACTGCTCATATATATATATATATATATATATATATATATATATTATATAACAGAACTAGAACCTTCTAGTGGGATGGATGGAGTGGAGATGCACAGCTTAAATAGAAAAAATGTTGCAATTTCAGGCATAGACTTGTATAGAGTTTCAATACAAGTCTTTGGAAATGACTAAGCATTTTTTCTAGACATAAGTCTTCAGACCTAAACAACAGAGCTAAACCAAAGTCAAATTGTCAGCGTGTTGAGTTTTGCACCACCTAACTTTTCATAGTCCCCTATTGTAACTGTGGGAGACTTCTAACTTGTCAGTACATAGATAGGAAGTCCCAAAGTCTCTCAGTATTAGTTGTGTATTAACCCTTTCCACACTGCAGTGCAGATATAGTGCAATAACTGTGCAAAAGAACAGGAGATTTTATATTACAATAAACATATAAAATGCAGTTTAACAATATAAAACAGTATAAGTGCACACAACAGCATAAATTACAGTGCAAGTTAACCCTTTAAAGTGCAATAAAGTAGGGAGTTGATGGCTTTGCATACTAGCAATAAAGGCAAATGTCCATAGTCCAAAGTACCCTTGCTCTAGGGCACTACACTTTAATGAGATAAACCACAGCTATGTGTCTATGCAAACAGCTGGGTTGTGAGGTTGCTGGTGACAGGCAGGGCAATCAATTAAAAAACTAAGTGCAATGCGCTGAAAATTTCCAAATGCACAGTTCAGGTTTTCAGCAGATAGTAGTCTGCTGTTAGCCATCATTCACATTATATTTTCAAATGATGACCGACTGAAATGCACAAATCATCCTTTTCAGCTGACTTATCTGGAATGGGCAGCTTTAGACTGGCTTCACACGTGACTGATTAGCTGTGGATTTGCGGATTTTTGTGCAGCATATCTACAATGTTGTACAGTACCAGCAAAATGAATGAGACTTTAAGAATTCTCATCCACATGCTGCGTAAAAAAAACTGCAGAAAAGCTACAATATGGGGAATTGTCAGTTTATACTGCGGATTTCATCCTTTTCAATACAAAGAATGAAACTGCATCTAATCTGCAGCCTTTCTGCAACAAGATCAGCAATGTGTCTATACACCCTTTGGTGCGTCACATGTGAATCCAGCCTTAGGATGCTACAGATTTCGTTGCACAATATTCTGCGACTGAAAATCAGTTCCATTCATGTGAATGGGGCAGCAAGCACATGGATTTCTGCAAGCCCCATTCAGGTGAATGGAACAGATTTTCAGTTGCAGAAAATTCTGCAACAAATTCCTCAATGTGTGAAATCACCCTTTGGCTGCCTGCACACGATGTGGATTACGTGTAGTTTTTCTGCGCAAATTTCATGTGCAAAAACCGCAGCTTAAGGCCTCATGCACACAACCGTATGTATTTGCAGTACGCAAAAAACGGATCCGCAAAAAATACAAATGACATTCGTGTGCATTCCGTATTTTGCGGAACGGAACAGCTGGCCCCTAATAGAACAGTACTATCCTGGTCCGTAATGCAGACAATAATAGGACATGTTCTATTCTTTTGCGAAACGGAAATATGGACAAACGGAAACGGAATGCACATAGAGTACCTTCCGCAAAAAAAAGGAACGGACACTTTAATGTGCATGAGGCTCCATTCAAACGTCCGCAAATGGGTCCGCATCCATTCCGCAATTCTGCGGAACCGGTACGGACCCATTCTTTCTCTATGGGGCCGGACGTGATGCGGAGAGCACACTATGTGCTCTCTGCATTTGCAGAGCGCGGCCCCGAACTTCCGGTCCGCAGCTCCGCAAAGAATAGAACATGTCCGCAGCTGCGGACAGGAATAGGCAGTTCTATAGGGGTTGCCGTCCGAGTGTGTTGCGGATCTGCAATTTGCGGATCCGCAACACACCACGGACGTGTGAATGGACCCTAAGACAGTACAGAAAAGTGTATGAGATTAGACAAATCTCAAAATGTACACTTTGCTCTTTTCCTTAAGTGCAGAAATTGACCTGTTGTGCGGATTTTAAAACCTGCAGCATGTCAGCTGCTTGTTCAATTGCGCACCTTCTGTAGAATGGTTTTCCCCATAGACTTCATTGGGGTTGTTTACATAAACAGAAAATCCACAAAAAATTGCAACAAAATCCTCATAAAACGCACCAACTGCAATAAATGGTGCAGATTTATATGCGTTTTTTGTGCAGTTTTGGTGAAGATTTTATGTGGATTTTCTGCACATAAATCTGCACAGTGTGCAGGCACCCTTAGGCCTCTTTCACACGAGCGTGACGGATTGGCTCCGGATGCGTTCAGGGAAACTCGCACCATTTTGCAAGCAAGTTCAGTCAGTTTTTTCTGCGATTGCGTTCAGTTTTTTCCGCGCGAGTGCAATGCGTTTTGATGATAAAAAACTGAAGGTTTACAAACAACATATCCTAGCAACCATCAGTTAATAAATGCATTGCATCTGCACTTGCTTGCGGATGCAATCCGTTTTTCACTGAAGCCCCATTCACTTCTATGGAGCCAGGGCTGCGTGGAAAAACGCAGAATATCGAACATGCTGCGTTTTTCACGCAGCGCAGAACTGATGCGTGAAAAAAAAAACGCTCATGTACACAGACCCATTGAAATGAATGGGTAGGGATTCATTGCGGGTGCTTTGCGTTCACGTCACGCATTGCACCCGCTCGGAAAACTTTCTTGTGTGAAAGAGGCCTTAGACTTGGATTTTTTCTTTCAAGAGTACAGCACAATTTGGTTTATCTGCACATTTAATCATATTCTGTCTGTTTGTAGTTTTTGTTTTTCATATGCATTACCTGTGTAAAGCCACAGAAGAAAGTACCTGTACATCAATGTAATCTCAGTGCAGCAGGGCTCTAAACTAACATGTAACTTCCTGAAAGAAGCAGAAATAAACCATTTTCACACAGTGCAATTTCTCTGCTCTTATCACTGGGAAAGTCCCAAATCTGCTAGAGATTAAAGTACAGCTCATAATCCTCAGATTACGTATGAAAAATATCCTTGTTACCTTTTTGCTAATTTACTTTTTAACCCGTGTAATGCAGAATAATAATCTGTGTGCTGTCTGCATCCGTTGCTTCATTCTGTGGCCTTGCAAAAAAAAAAAAAGGAACATGTCCTATTCTTGTCCGTTTTGCGCAAATCACGGAACGCACACATCCGGCATCTATGTTTTGTGGACTGCAAAACACAGCATGGGCATATGTATGAGCACTAAGTGTGCCCTCCGATATGCCGACCCATTGACTTGAATGGATCCACGATCCGCAAGATACGGCCGAAGATAGAACATGCTCTATCTTTTGGACCCTGAAGCCCACGGAAGCTTCTGATCGATGCCTCCGCAAAAAGTAGGTGAAGTCCTATCTTCAGTCATATGCTGCGGATCGTGGACCCTTTCAAGTCAGAAGGTCCACATCCGCACCACGGAGTGCACATGACCAGTGCCCATACAATGTTGAACCAGCCGTTTATGGTCTGCTTACGCTCGTGTGCATGAGCCCTTATTGTGAGCCAAAATCAGAAAAGGGTCAAAATCACAGAACAGGGGCACATCTTTCCATTCCACCTTGTCTCTTTGAAGAACCAACTCCTGGTTTCGACTCACAAAAAGCAGGGCCCTCTCTCCTTTTGTACCAGTTTGTAACTTGTCTTGCTAATTGCAATGGTCTGTATTATGTATGTATACCCCTTATCATATGTACAACGTAATGGAATGAATGCCGCTGTAATAATAAATAATAATAATCACTGATAGAAACGCTGGGGAAGACTTATCAAAACTGGTGTAAAGTAGAACTGGCTCAGTTGCCCATAGCAACCTATCAGATTCCACCTTTCATTTTTCAGAGCTCCTTAGAGAAATGAAAGCTGGAATCTGATTGGTTGCTATGGGCAACTAAACCAGTTTTCCTTTTACATCAGTTTTGATAAATCTTCCGCACTGACTGTGTGAATGTAGCCTAACCAGTCCAGGGGCGGATTAAGTGGATGATAGGCCCAGGGCTGTCTACCCAACTTGGGCCCTTACCTCCATTTTAAGTTTAAGTTTTTTTTTTCTGTATGAAGAGGCTGTGGTGCTTTGTGAGTGACACAGTCTCTTCCTCGGCCATATGACATCACGTTCATCATTCACGTGGCCGAGGTGCAGCTCTGTCCCATCTGAGTGATTGGGGCTGAGCTGCAATACCAAGCGCAGTGCTACCAAATGGACAGCGCAGTGCTTGGTAAGAAGCGAAGAGGCTGCGGCGCTCACTGGAACATCGCAGTCTCCTCAAACAGCTGATTGGCAAGGGTGCCAAAATTCTGACCCCCACCATTTCATAACTTTCTGAGTACAGATGTCATAGATGTTATCTGCAGTCTTATGTAACACTCCACATAACACAGTGAACTATTGTGTTATGTGGGGTGTTACATAGGACTGCAGATAACATCTATGACATCTGTACTCAGAAAGTTATCACTGCTATCTGGGCTGTTACATAGGACTGCAGGTGACAAATTAAAATTTCAGTTGCCAAATTTAAAATACATATAATTTTAATAAATACTTGGAGGAGAAGATGAGATGCAGGTCACAGTAGTAAGCCACCTCTACATATAGGGGAATACAGCACCACATACCTGTTACATCCAGTGACTTCTCCTCCCATGTAGACCTTCTCTTTCCTCTTCTCCTCCGTTTGACCCAGACCGCCGTGACTAATTCTTCCAGCCGCATCTCATCTCTACAGAGTTTGTTACACAGACACGTTAGATTTCTCATAATTGGGGTCATTTATCAGACTGGTGTAAATTAGAACTGGCTTAGATGCCCATAGCAACCAATCAGATTCCACCTTTTATTTTCCAGAGGAGCTGTCAAAAATGAAAGGTGGAATCTGTTGCTATGGACAACTAAGCCAGTTCTAATTTACACCAGTTTGATAAATGACCCCAAAGATCCCTATAGTGTCTACAGTTATAATGTCCCCTAGAGTGCCCCCAGTAATAATAACACTCTATATTGTGCTCCAGGTAATAATACCTGTATAGTGTCCCCAAAAATAATGTCCCCCAATAGCAACATCCCCACACTACCCCCATATAGTATTTTCCCTTCACACTGCCCCCATATAGTAATTTCCCCCACTACTGCCCCATATAGTAATTTCCCCCACACTGCCCCACATAGTAATCTCCCCCACACTGTCCCCATATAGTAATTTCCTCCACACTGCCCCCATACAGTAATTTCTCCCAAACTGCTCTATATAGTAATCTCCCCCACACTGCCCCCATATAGTAATTTCCCCCACACGGCCCCCATATAGTAATTTCCCCCACACTGCCCCCATACAGTAATTTCCCCCACACTGCCCCCATACAGTAATTTCCCCCACACTGCCCCCATACAGTAATTTCCACACACTGCTCCATATAGTAATTCCCCACACTGCCCCATATAGTAATTTCCCCCACACTGCCCCATATAGTAATTTCCCCCACACTGCCCCATATAGTAATTTCCCTCACACTGCCCCACATAGTAATCTCCCCCACACTGTCCCCATATAGTAATTTCCCCCACACTGCCCCATATAGTAATTCCCCCCACACTGCCCCATACAGTAATTTCCCACACACTGCTCCATATAGTAATCTCCCCCACACTGCCCCCATATAGTAATTTCCCCACACTGCCCCCATACAGTAATTTCCCCACACTGCCCCATACAGTAATTTCCACACACTGCTCCATATAGTAATTCCCCACACTGCCCCATATAGTAATTTCCCCACACTGCCCCATATAGTAATTTCCCCACACTGCCCCATATAGTAATTTCCTCACACTGCCCCACATAGTAATCTCCCCACACTGTCCCCATATAGTAATTTCCCCACACTGCTCCATATAGTAATTTCCCCCACACTGCCCCATACAGTAATTTCCCACACACTGCTCCATATAGTAATCTCCCCCACACTGCCCCATATAGTAATTTCCCTCACACTGCCCCACATAGTAATCTCCCCCACACTGTCCCCATATAGTAATCTCCCCCACACTGACCCATATAGTAATTTCCCTCACACTGCCCCATATAGTAATCTCCCTCACACTGCCCCATATAGTAATTTCCCCACACTGCCCCATATAGTAATTTCCCCACACTGCCCCATATAGTAATTTCCCCACACTGCCCCATATAGTAATCTCCCCACACTGTCCCCATATAGTAATCTCCCCACACTGCCCCATATAGTAATTTCCTCACACTGCCCCATATAGTAATCTCCCCACACTGCCCCATATAGTAATTTCCCTCACACTGCCCCATATAGTAATCTCCCCACACTGCCCCATATAGTAATTTCCCCACACTGCCCCATATAGTAATTTCCCTCACACTGCCCCATATAGTAATCTCCCCACACTGCCCCATATAGTAATTTCCCCAACACTGCCCCATATAGTAATTTCCCCACACTGCCCCATATAGTAATTTCCCCACACTGTCCCATATAGTAATTTCCCTCACACTGCCCCATATAGTAATTTCCCCACACTGCCCCATATAGTAATTTCCCTCACACTGCCCCATATAGTAATTTCCCCACACTGCCCCATATAGTAATTTCCCTCACACTGCTCCATATAGTAATTTCCCCACACTGTCCCATATAGTAATTTCCCTCACACTGCCCCATATAGTAATTTCCCCCACACTGCCCCATATAGTAATTTCCCTCACACTGCCCCATATAGTAATTTCCCTCACACTGCCCCATATAGTAATTTCCCTCACACTGCTCCATATAATAATTTCCCCCACACTGTCCCATATAGTAATTTCCCTCACACTGCTCCATATAGTAATTTCCCCCACACTGTCCCATATAGTAATTTCCCCACACTGCCCCATATAGTAATTTCCCTCACACTGCTCCATATAATAATTTCCCCCACACTGTCCCATATAGTAATTTCCCTCACACTGCTCCATATAGTAATTTTCCCCACACTGTCCCATATAGTAATTTCCCTCACACTGCTCCATATAGTAATTTCCCCTACACTGCCCCATATAGTAATTTCTCTTACATTGCCCCCATACAGAAATCTCCTCCACCCTGCCATCCATTAATTAATTTGCCCCCATACTAACATCCATTAATTAATTTGCCCCCACACTGCCATACATTAATTAATTTGCCCCCACGCTGCCATCTATTAATTCATTTTCCCCCATACTGCCATCCATTAATTTGCACCCACAACTGCCATCCATTAATTAATTTTCCCCCATGGAAACATGCCCCGACTGTCCCTTCATTAATATCTCCTCCTCGAATATCTCACCCCCCCCCCCCCCCAAAGTTAGCACACACAACACACACCCAAAAAAAAAAAGGCTAATACTTACCTGTGTGCTGAATAGAGGCAGGTGCGCGTACATCAAAGCCTGTGCGCGCCACTATACAGGCGCACAATGACGTCATCACGCATGCAGGGCTTCTACCACCACATAGGCCTCAGGCCTTCTAGACCTGAAGCCTATGGTGGTGATAGGCGGCCCGGGGTCGGGGAACTATATGCTCCCGTGCCCCGCCGCAGTATGTGTGCGTTCAGGTCGGCGCTGGGCCGACCCAACCGCCCCAATTATAATCCGCCACTGAACCAGTCACATTGGTGCTTTGAGGTCTGAACTTGCAGAGGGCTGAAAATGCTAATCATCTTATAAGGCCAGCTGTGGCCATGCACACTTTCGTGCCCCATTCCTTTGGTTCTACGCACTAAACACAGATATATATATATATAACTGTCCCTTATTGCATCTACGTCTTGTGGATTGTAGTTATTGTGTCTGGAGTGGAATCTGTGCTTAAAGTGTTAATCTGCCTAATAGCCTTTTGGCAATAAAAGGTTAACGGTTGTTGGGAAGCACCTCTTTAAACCTGCTCGGCAGGTACTCGATCACTGTTCTTGGAAGGTGGGGCATAGAATTGCCTGCAAGGAAAATCTTAACTGTAGCATTTGACACAGAAGAATGACATCAACATACAAAGCATGGGGGATGGGCATGGACTTTGTAATACACGTCATGATCACATTACCACTGCATTGCAGGCCTGGCCATGGTGGCTCACTGCGTGAAGGACATCTGCCTGTCTGACTACCCGGCACTCTACAGACGGTGATAATAAATGAATGTTCTTATTATGGTAGACTATAAGTAAGGTGGGGTGCTAGTAATAGCATTAGCGCAATTAATCCTAACATATTCTGCGGTAGAGCTGCGCATGAGCTCATAACCTAATTACAGCTCACACATTCATTCCTAGGATAGCTGAAAACTAGTGTTGAGCGAACATGTTTTTTAAGTTCTGCGTCCAAAGTTCAGGTTTGGGTTATTGGAGAATCCCGTTTATGGATTCCAAATTCCTATACGGTCCGTGGTAGCGGAATCCATTACGGGATTCTTCGATAACCCGAACTTTGGACGCAGAACTTAAAAAAACTAGTTCACTCAACCCTACTAATAACCTTATTAAGGCCTCATGCACACAGCCGTGCCCATGTTTCAGTTTGCAAGCGACGGGCGCAGCATACACATACCTTACATGTGCATTCTGCATTTTCTCACTCCCAGGCTGTACCAGTTTTGTGGTCTGCAAACCGCGAATCCTCAAAATACGGATGCTTTTCAATGTGTCTGTCTGTGCATTTTGCAGACATATTTTATCTTTTTGCGGAACGGACATACAGTACAGATGCAGAAAGCACAAGGATGATCAGTGCGCTTTCCGCATCTGTATGTCCGTTTCTCAAAAAAATAGAAAAAAGTCAGCGAAATGCAACTGAAATCAATGGGTCCACAAAAAATGCAGATGTAATGCGGAGCAGAAAAAGACATGTTGTATAATTTGGAATTAACGGCCACATGGATCCTCAAAAAGTATGGTTGTGTGCATTGCGCCAAATAATGAATGGGTCAGTGTGCTATCCACAAAACACACAGCCATGTGCATGAGCTCTTAGGGCTCATGCTTGAAAAGAAGCCAGAAAGACAAGAAACTCCAGTAGTAAAAAAAACCTCTTGTGTGTCCTGCATTTCACATTTGTCATAGACCTTCAGTAAACATTCTGAGCTGGCATTTTACCGCCAGACACATGGCAAACCGCATTGGTGTAAAAACTTTGCAAAAAAAAAAATGGCAGAAATATGCCATTAAAAACCTTTGTGTGACAGCGGCCTTTTTGGGAACTAGAATAGATGAAATGTTGCAGGAAGCCCATGTGATCTTGAGAGAAGATACATATGCAGATAATGAACATGTGCGAATCCTGCTCAGCCGGAATAAAATAGCTCAATAAACTATGGCCTGCTACCCGCCATGTCACGGCCCTCCCACAGTATGAAACCTCATCAGTGATTGTGAGCCCAAACCAGGATTGGAGCCTCCACAGACATAAGGGGGTCATTTACCAAACAGAAATATGCAAAAGGATACTTTCACACTAGCGTTTTTGCTGCATCCGGCAGGGTTCAGCAAAAATGCTTCCGTTACCGATACTTGTGGTCGGATCGGCTATCTGAAAGGTGTACCTAACCTATCTAACCCTATCTACAACAAGCAGTAGAATTATGCCATAACTGCTGCGGTAGGGCAGCCTAAAGGGGGCCACCCTAATATGAAATGACTGTAAGATGGTGTGTGTGGGTGGGTGAAATCAGCTGAATCGGCGTCAGCCTGGGCTCACAGGAGCGTGTAAATAGCCTAGCAATCAGCCAGCCTAGGCCCGCAGGTGCATGTAACTAGCCTTGTGATCCGCCGCCCCTCCCACAAATGCAGCAAATATATTTGCTTAAAACTACAACCATCTGCATCCGTTATGACCGGATCCGGTTGTATTATCTGTAACATAGCCAAGACGGATCCGTCCTGAACTCCACTGAAAGTCAATGGGGACGGATCCGTTTTCTATTGTGTCAGAGAAAACTGATCAGTCCCCGTTGACTTGCATTGTGGGTCAGGACGGATCCGTCTTGCTCCGCATCCCTGGACGGAAAGCAAACTGCAGCATGCTGTGGTTTGCTCTCCAGTATGAGAACGGAAGCATTTTTTTCCGGTATTGAGCCCCTATGCGGATCTTAATACCGGAAAATAGAAACGCTAGTGTGAAATTAGCCTAAATTACGTGTATTTCTAGCGCAGATGTCCTTTGTACTGCAATCTGTAAGTTTTCCCCGCTCACGCCAGGCCCGTCTCATTTACCATTTTCTACGCCTGTTTTAGGTATAGAAAAGGGTCTAAAAATGTAAGACAGCGGCTCGGAAGCTCTCTTACATTTACAACTGGCGCTGCGCCTCTTCATAACTGCTGCGGCTCCACCGCCAGTGACGGGCTTTATTAAGACCATCGTCTTAAACGCCGGTCTTAATAAATGACCCCCAAGGTATAAGTGAAAGATCTGCACCTGTTCTACGTTTGGAGCCGCACTTGGTTTTGGCTCACAATCACCAACATGTGAATCAGTTTTGGATCAGTGGTAACACGGACCGTGTTCAATCTGTGTTTCCTCCCGTGACAGATCCGTGTTGGGTCCATGGGTCCGTTTTTTGCTGACCGTGTGCCATCCGTTTTTCACTGACACTGAGCAGCTGGAAAATAATTTTCAAACAATCTCTTTTTAATGTCAACAAAATATCAAACAGAAAACGGAGCCAAATGCAAGAAAATTATATGTAAATATACTTTATTAGTAAATAAATATTAAAATGTACAACAGGAGGGTGCAAAATTTATAGCGCCATCCCAGACCACACATTGGCTAGTAACATGAAGGGAAAGGATCTGCAGAATAACACATGGTATTAAGCATAGTAAATAGTATAGCATATAAATAGTAATAGCCATTGTAAAAATGGATATGTAGAGTGAGCGTGATACCAATATACATCACTTACTCTATACTCTAACATCCACCAATATTAATGAATAATCGGTAAATTGAATCCCAGCAGATCTTACCCGATGTAGTAATAAAGCCAAAGGACCAGGGTGGCGCCATCCTGGTCCTTTGGCTTTATTACTACATCGGGTAAGATCTGCTGGGATTCAATTTACCGATTATTCATTGATTACATTTATGTTAATATTGGTGGATGTTAGAGTATAGAGTAAGTGATGTATATTGGTATCACGCTCACTCTACATATCCATTTTTACAATGGCTATTACTATTTATAGTCAACACTATGCTTAATACCATGTGTTATTCTGCAGATCCTTTCCCTTCATGTTACTAGCCAATGTGTGGTCTGGGATGGCGCTATAAATTTTGCACCCTCCTGTTGTACATTTTAATATTTATTTACTAATAAAGTATATTTACATATAATTTTCTTGCATTTGGCTCCGTTTTCTGTTTGATATTTTGTTGATCTTGCTTTAGGAGTATATGCACAACATAATTAGGAATGTGGGTTGCTCTTACTAAATGCCCTGGTATTAACCATTTACTTCTGTTGGGCAAGAGACACCCCCTTGGTCATCTTTTGTGTTGTTTAATCTCTTTTTAATGATCCGTAAAACACGGATGGCATCCGTGGTTTTCACCGACTCATTGACTATAATGGGCGTGAGGGATCCGGGAACACGGACAAGATAGGACATGCATCCGTAATGGACCCACGGACCGTGCTAAAACACTGATGTGTGAATGCACACATTCAAATGAGGAGAACACGTACAGCACACGTCCGGGAAACACTGGCGTGTGAATGAGGCATGAGGCTTAAAGAACAACTCCAGTAAGATCAAACGTTTCTCCCTCCCATTAGAGTGCTGCCACACAATTTTTTTTTGTGTCCAGAAAAATGCGCAACATTTTTTGTAGCCTTTTTAAACTGTTTTGGCCAAATAGTGTGTTTGAGCGTGTGTTTTTAAAATTGTGTCTTTCTACATGTCCTGTGTTATTATATAGGAGAGTATGTCCCCTCTTCCCCCCGTAATGTCACGTCCTCTGTTGAGCAGCGGTCAAAACATAATCTGTAAAAAAAAATTGCCTTGCAAAAACACCATTTTACATGGAGCAATCAACAGTGCGCTCTGTGACAAATGAGCAAGTGTCCATGCAATGGTTCAGGCACATCCCAGTCTAGACGAGGCAGTGTGCTGCTAACAACTGTGGATTTTATGCCTGCATATACGGTAAATGTATTCAGCCAACAGACAAGTGTACGCTCACTGATCGCAAGGCATGGTTAAATGGCGCAGTGAATTTAACCATTGACTTTAACATGTATATTCACACATTAATGGTTTTCAATGGACCATGGTTGTTGACACCAAGGAAGCATTCCTTTTTAGTTTGTGAGTACGGATTCCTCACGCACATAGTCTGGGTCCGTGTTTGGTCAGTGCTCTTCAGATTGTTGCTAGGACATGCTCTGGAAATTAATTTTCAGCCTAGCAATGTGGAATATGGAATTTGGATGACACACAGAAGGAAAAATGGACCGAACACAGATCCTTCATGGACATCTGCACAGGTGAACCACTAACCATCTTGTCACGAATGTTATCACAGACATAGACATGTGAAAGACCCTTAGGGTGCGGCCACCTGTAGTTCTGTATTGTGTGTTTTTTTTTAATTTTTTTTAGGTATTTTTGATAACTTACTACCAGGCTATTATGGTTGCATGCTTTGCGTTTCTATAAAGTAAAGTATGTACCGACCTATAATGTCACTTCCTCTGTAGAGCAGCATGGGGGAAAAAAGCATTGGTACAAAAACCACCAAGCAGAAACTGGTGCTTGCGTTTTAAAGCAGGGCAAAAAGAACCAGGACAAAAGCACCAGACCCAGAGCGTGCTGCAATCTCAAAAATAAAAAATCTGCAATCTACCTACCTTTGTGATTTCTGCAGGTCACAGTCAAATGCACAATGACACAGATTTACTAATCCTATAAATGGTGTAAGCTTAGGGCGGCTGTCTAGACCTGCACCAGATTTATCACAGGGGCTCAGGCTGGATGATGAATCTGGTGCAGACACTTTTCTCTGACTCCAGACTAACTATTGGTTGGCTTACTGAGACAGATTTTCATTTTAGAACTGTGGCACATCTTAAGCTCTGTCCCTTTTCCATGAAGCCCCCACACCCTTTACAAGCACGTTGGGAGTGTAGAAGTATAGAAACCCTAGATGCACCAAATTGCACAACTTTTTAGATAGAATTTTGCCCCAGACATATTAGTTAGGCCTCATGCACACGACCGTATGTGCTTTGCGGTCCGCAAATTGCGGATCCGCAAAAAAAACGGATGATGTTCCATATGGCATCCGTTATTTTTGCGGATTCATTGTAATAATGCCTATCCTTGTCCGCAACCTAGAAAAAAATAGGACATGCTCTATTTCTTTGCGGAACGGAAAAATGGACATACAGAAACGGAATGCACACGGAGTTCCTTCCGGTTTTTTTGCAGACCCATTGAAATGAATGGTTCCGCATATGGTCCGCAAAAAAAACGGAACAGACACTGAAAGAAAATACGTTCGTGTGCATGAGTCTTAAATCTGTGGGTATTCTGATGAGTCAGAGACCCCTCATTGGTCGACCCGAAGGAAACTGCAAGTGGAGGTGGAGATAGGGATGGTGCTTACCACTGGTCCAGGAGCAGCCCTGCTTCCATTTACAATCCATGGTTTGTACAGGTTTTTTATTTTTAATATGTGCTTTCTCTGTTCAGGGGGTTTAAATGTTGCATTATTTAATCGATTTACTTATATGTTGCATATTTGTCCAGAGTTTGAATAGGGTTTTAGTTTTTTGCATGAACTTTATAATAACCTTCGTTAACGCAGTTATGCTCTAATCCACAGATGTCAAACTCATGGCCCTCCAGCTGTTGCAAAACTACAACTTCCAGCATGCCTTGATAGCTGTAGGATGTCCAGGCATGATGGGAGTTGTAGTTTTGCAACAGCTGGAGGGCCACGAGTTTGACATCCCTGCTCTAATCAATTAGCACACTATATATGGCTAACCTCCGGCACTCCGGCAGTGGTGAAACTACGACTCCCAGCATGCTCCATTCATTTCTATGGAGTTCTGAGAACAGCCAAGCAAGTGTACATCTTAGGAGTTCTAGTTTTACCACCCCTGGAGTGCCAGAGGTTAGCCATCACAGCTATATAGCATCAGATGTATTATTCAGGCTCTACTGTAATAGACCTGTAATAGGCTGGTCTCAGGTGAAGGAGTCTCTATATGGGGAATATTATCAGGGCCAGGGGTGGATTGGGAACCTAAAGTGGCCCCATGTTGTAGGAGGGTATAAATTGACAGGAGGGCAACACAAGTACGGGGGTCAGCAATACCATAGCATAAAAAAACACAGTGCGGCACAATATCCTGCCCCAAAAGCTGTCCCTCACAGTTAGCCATCAATAGCGGCTATATTCTGTCATCTTCCTCCAGTTGTCTCTGATTAAGATATGGAGCAGGGGGCTTAGGCAGTATGATATGGGACATAGTTGAATTCAGGAGGGCTTGTCGCTGGCAGGTACATGAGAGCCTATTGTGTACCCAGCCAGTGGCCCCCTGGGCATCTGCCAACCAGGATATTTCCCTGTAAGGTCTATGGCCAATCCGCCCCTGATCAGGGCTCAGATGAAAGAGGGCATCAACCTTAATTGTTGGGAAGGTCCTGGCTTGACACCTACTACATTTGCAGCAGTTATCTGCTGTATGGATGGAAAGTCCTGGCTAAGCAGTAAGGGTGTCTACGCTATATGCCGTTAAATGCACAATTACCACAACTTGTGTTAGCAGTGGAGGAGACAAGAGTATGACTCTGGGATCAGAGTATGTTTATATTCTGTATAGCAAGTCATTACACAAAACGGTTGGATATTTTTTCAATTATTCCATTTGCAAAGTTACAACTTTGCTATTTTTGGTACAATAATTATATTTATTGCCAATATAATTTTATTACTTTCAATCTTCTGATCTTCAGTACCGCTCATGATCTGCAGTATATAATATTCTGTCAGGTACATTAGTATTTCCTCCCTTGGGTAAGCTTACTTTGGCAACGAGCCAACGAATCATTGTAGGACATGTCTTTCCCTTGGGTCTCCCTCTTCAGATGCTAGAGAGGAGAGAAACCTGATTGAATCTATGCTTGTAGCAGAGGCGAGAGGCCTAGATTTACATATTTTCTCAAAGCTTTCGACCAATACTGAGAGTGTACCAAAGCAAGATACCATAAATAAAGGTAGAGAGGCCAGTGAAGAGCAGATTACAGACCATGATTAAATGTTATTTGCCCATCATGGATGTATCAGACAAATAAGATCCTTAACCCTCTTTATAGCTATAAATTAAGTTAATCGGTTTAGGAAAAACAAGGCCCACGCTAAACTACTTACAGGACTAAGTAGAGGCTGGGGAGAGTAGGGCAAACATATCTTTTGTGGAATTTTTACCAGGAGCAGTGTGAAAATGAAGTTCTATTCTTCCAGGTTCTTCTCCTGCATAAATGGCAACAATAGGGGGAGAAAGGCGCACATAGGATAGTATGTTTCAGAAATTGAATTGAGGGCAACTGAAGAGGTGGGTGCTACCGGTATCCGCTCAGTCCAGTTGGGTGGTTGCCAAACCCCCAGGGGACTGATAAGAAGTGAATGGGTGTGTTGGGTGTGCAGATGGTCTACACACCAGGATGGGTACCAGTTGGCGCACAATGACGACCTTGAAGTGGGTGTATTCAATGACAGTTTTTATTGACCTGTTGTAGTTAACATAACCATTAATGGTTATATTAACTACAACAGGTCAATAAAAACTGTCATTGAATACACCCGCTTCAAGGTCGTCATTGTGCGCCAATTGGTACCCTTCCTGGTGTGTAGATCATCTGCACACCCAACACACCCATTCAGGTTCTTCTCCTGTAAGTGCTTTGTAGATGAACTTGACTGTGAAATGCTCTCTGCATTGAGTTGCTTCATAAACCCTCTCCTCTGCTCTGAGTGACAACTGTAGTGTTCTCCTCGTTGGATACTACAGCCAGTGGCGCACCTCCAATAGAGGTAGACTATGCAGCTGCTTTGGGGCCCATGCAGAAAGGGGGCCGGACATGCAGGAAGGGCCCACCCCCTTATTACACTTACATAGCCAGCTGTGAAACCGAGAAGAAAGATGTGGAGAAGGACCTGTGATGATGTTATCATCATGTGATCAGGGCAGGAATACAAAGCTCAGCAGCTTTGCAGGTGAAGAACCTGTGGTAATGTTATCATCATGTGACCAGTGCAAGAAGACAGAGCCCAGCAGTGGAGAAGAAAATGGTGATCAACCTAGGTAGGAGCTTCTGTGCTGTGCCTGGAGGAGGTTAGTGGTGTCCTGGTGTAGCCCATAACATCATGACTAGGGATGAGTGAGCTTGTGTTCCAAGTTCGGCGTGCAAGGTTCAGGTTTTCTAAGAATTCTGTTATGGTCCGTGGGGGGAGGATGGCACACTATATAAAAAGCAGCAGCAGTGGGCACAGTTCATCGGGTAAGGATAGGTGCACACTTGCAATTAGATTTCAGGATTCTGTTCCAGCAAAGGAGCAGTATACCGGAATCTCTGGATTGTGCATATGCTGAACACTGCCATCACCTGTCATATCCCATTCAGAATAATGTGGTCCGGCGGGATCCGGTGCGAGTACAGTTAGTTTGCAGGATGAAATACCGTTGCATGCAGCATTTTTTTGCCCTTAATTTTGTCTGAACCTGTGCATGTAGCATAGCAGGTACTATGTGTGGCTCATAAGGCCGCAGCCACAGCACAGTTCATGGGCGGGTGTGATAAATTTGCAGTAGTTCATGATGAATGGTACTTTTTTTTTTTTTTTCTTGGTGAAATGGGGTGGGCAGGGAGGAGCCAGGCTAAGGATCGATAATGGGAGGGGGCCAGGGCATTGCGGCCCAATTCAGATTCTTGTTATAGGCCGAATGATTTCTATTTACGCCCCTGGCTACAGCTGTCACTCAGAGCAGAGGGGTGGGGTCATGAATCAGCAGAATGCAGAGATGTCCCACTTCCTGAGAACTTTCGGCAGAATAAAACTTCATATTCTCACTACTCATGATGATCAAATCTCATCAAAAGGTATGCTCGTCCTGCTCACCCCAGCCCCTAACTAGTGCTGTCAGCATGAAAAACATGTAATTTTAACTAACAAGTGTAGAAGTTTTATTCCAGACCAGGAAACTGACACCCTACATATGTTTTGCAGCAGCTCTGATAAACTGAATATTATGAGTATAATCCTGTGCGGGAGAGGTGAACACATGCGCTATCAAGGTCATTCCAGGACATTGATGACGAGTTTCAATCAGCTGCCAGACAAGAGTTGGCACACAAGCTCTGCATTTAGTGACAAACACTCATTCTGCCGTCCTAACAAAGACATCTTTCTTTCACCTTTATTTGTTATTCACAATGGAGTCTAATCTCCTGGTACAAATATTGTGGAGCACCTGTATCTCTCTTCACAGCAGCACCTGCAGAATGCCTCTATTATAGCCTTAATTCTGTAGCGTAGAAATCATTTTTCAAACCAAAGCAATATCACAAGACAAGCCAAAATAGCTCAGAGGGAGGAAAAAAAAAAAAACAAGCAGCCACCAAACACGACAAAGAAGAAAACAAGGTTCTGCTTGTATAACTTGTTATTCTCAACCCTTAATCAAATATTACTGTGCTAGTCTTCTGCATGAATATTTCATGGTTTGGCTATATATAGGGTTAGACAGGCTTAGAAATGTATAGAAAATGTTATCAGTATAAACACATGAAAAGGAAAAATAAAATGCTTCAGCACCAATAAAATCTGACTACTGTTTACTATGTCATATAATGGGGAGAAGATACCCATTGTGTGAGATCTGTCATAGGCACCTTTACAGTCAACTACACCATTGTTCATTCTCCCATTAGGATACCTCCTCATCACACACGTCATTGTGCTATGCTATAGAGGTTCATTAATTCAGGCATGGGTTCACATAGCATTGTCCTCCAAATCCTCCTAACCTTCTGCTGCATAATGTCCTCAATGCACTTGTTATGGGAAGTCTCGCGAGACTTTGCGAAGTAATAACTTTGGCTCATCAGAGCCAATACATTCTAATACTGTACGGAGCGCTTGCGCAGTACAGTATTGAAATTTTTTTTTATGCGAATCGACTTCGGATGTTTCATCCGAAGTCGATTCGCTCATCCTTAGTCATAGCACTTGCTATGGGGTCCAATCATGTGCAGGAACATTGAACCTTTTTGTGGGGAATAACAATATGACTACTTTTTGTTATAATGTGGGTTTTCTGATTTATGGTGCATATGCGCATACATACCTTTAAGCATTGTTACTTATACTGCTGGTTAATTTTCTTACACTAGGTGGTGGCGACCCAGTCTTATTTGGATACAGGGCCCTAGAAATTACCCTCAGTTCACACTTGCGCGTTTTACAGCGCGTTCGAACGCGCTGTAAAATGCTCAACAGGAGAAAACACATGTTTCCCTATGGGCATGGTTCTCACCTGAGCGTTTTACAGCGCGTTTGAACACGCTGTAAACGCCCTATGCTCAAAGAAGTTCTTGAGCTTCTTTAGGGCGTTTTGTCGCGCGTTTGCACCCATAGACTTCAATGGGAACGCGCGTAAAACGCGCGTTTAACACTCGTTAAAGTGTAGATATGCCTTTTTCAATTGGTCTCCAGAGTCACGAACGCGCATATGACGCGCGTTTCCTATTTGCAAAAACGCGCTGTAATACGCGCGTCTCAGAAACGCTCAGGTGTGAACCCAGAGTTACAGTTATGCCCCTGACTATGTTCATAGATCAATAGATGTGTCCTTATGAAACCAAGTTAAAAACAGCCAACAGCAGGCGCTGGGGGATCAAATAGCAGACAATCGCCCCTGCGGATACTGACTGTTCAGTGCATTAATTGTCATGAGACCGTTCCACTTTGTGTGCTATAACCATTGACGTGTATTACGTGGCCATGAATGTGAATAAAAAATAGCCGTTTTTGTGATTCCCGCTTAAACCCAATGATATTAGCGTTAACTCATTTTATACATAAGTTGAATTTCAAATTGTATCGAAACTCTTTATGTGTGTTAATATATTGTGATAATTATGAGTTAGAAAACTTTGGCGTGCTAAAAAGCTCCTTCTAAGTAATTTAGAAGAAATAGCTGGTATGGCTGTGAGCATGTATACATTAACAGCCCATTTTCATGACAGGGAGTCGAGCAATGCAGCCCTTTAATTGAAGGATGACACCTGTTAGCCTCCAACAGATGTCTGCCTGGAGAAAGAAAAACAGGATCAGGATACGAGAGTGCAAGCACAGCCCTATCTGAAGAAGGCAAGCAAATAATTACCGTCAAATATATTATTTACATGGCGTGACAATCGCCTCCCATTTTAGTGCAGAAGTCATCTGATAAGCTGCTGTAATGTAGACACTGCTATTGGTATCGTTTCTGTACCGCCATGTATTATTATTCCAGTTACATTAAGGGCACAGGATAGGGCAGGGATGGCCAACCTGAGGCTCTCCAGCTGTTGCAAAACTACAACTCTCAGCATGTCTAGACGCCCTACAGCAGGGCGTGGTGGGAGTTGTAGTTTTACAACAGCTGGAGAGCCGCAGGTTGGGCATCCCTGGGATAGGGCATAACTATTAGGGTACTTTCACACTAGCGTTATTCTTTTTCGGTATTGAGTTCCGTCCTAGGAGCTCAATACCGGAAAAAACTGATCAGTTTAATCCTAATGCATTCTCAATGGAGAGCTTTCCGTTCAGGATGCATCAGTTCTGTCCCCCTTACGTTTTTTGGCCGGAGAAAATACCGCAGCATGCTGAGGTATTTTCTCCGTCCAAAATTCCGGAACACTTGCCATTAATTTACATTGAAATGTATTAGTGTATTAGATCCGGCATTAAAATTACTGCATTGACGGATCCGGTCTTCCAGTCTGCGCATACGCAGACCTTTAAAAATGTAAAAAAAACAAATACCGGATCCGTTTATCCGGATGACAACCGAAGAGACGGATCCGGTATTGCAATGCATTTGTGAGACGGATCCGCATCCGGATAAGTCTACAAATGGTGTCCGTTTGCATACAGATTGCTGGATCCGGCAGGCAATTCCGGCGATGGAACTGCCTGCCGGAATCCAGCAACGCAAGTATGAAAGTACCCAGTAAGATCAGTGGGGGTCAAACCGCGGGATCCTCTACCGATAATTAGAACGGTGGCTCTGTACCCTCTGCAGCCCCCCATGAAATGAACAGAACGGCCAGTCAGGCATGAGTGTGGCTGCTCTATTCATTTCTATAGGAATTTCGGAGATAGTAGAGCGCTGTACTCCATTATCTCTCTATGACCTAATCTAACCAAAATACCCCTTTTAATATAAAGACTATGGGAGATATTTATTAAGACATATTACACGCTACTCTAAATCTCTACCCCGCTGGTGTCAGAGGCGCACACCTCTTAACTGTGAAGTATCTGTGCAGGTCCATGCTCCAAAAAAATATATAAAAAAATTGGCATCAGCAAGAGAGCTGGTGTAGACTTCAGTCATAACCTACGCCGGCTTCCTTGCCTAGATTATAATGAACAGCTGCCCATGCACTGCCCTACTCCGCCAAGCTTTTTGGCATGTGGGGCTCTCAACCCCTAAAAAGTTGAAACTTTTTGCACAATCACAAACCATGTCACATTTTGAGGTCAGTTTTCCAGAGTACACAAGGTGATAAAGGTCTGCCTATATGCATATTAGGTCTCTCAGTCTTTCGAGTACTGCGCCCTTTCACTATTTGTCTAAGAAACAGTATCAGATGGAGGCAACATGGTGGCTCAGTGGTTAGAACTGGTCCTTGCAGCGCTGGGGTCCTAGGTTCCAATTCAACCAAGGACAACATCTGCATGGAGCTTGTACGTTCTCCCCGTGTTGAATTGGGTTTCCTTTGGGTACTTCAGTTTCCTCCCACACTCCATCAGGGCCGGCGCTTCCATAGAGGCAAGAGGGGCAATTGCCCCCGGGCCCCGAGTCCTTAGGGGCCCCCGGCGCCGGTCCGCAAACTAGACTGTCTACTATTTTGCTGCGGCCGCCGGCCGGGTAACAGCGCTGAATGCGCACAAGGACTAATGGAAAGTAGTGAGGAGGGGGCGGGGCCCACGGCCGCTGTGAGCTACTCTCTGCTGCCTCAGCCTGCCTGTCTCTTTAAGAGAGCAGTGGCTGCTGGAGCGTAGCTGCCGCACAGGCACGTCTTCGTGTTTGACGTTGCCACTGAGCTCCGCCCCCAGAGAGAAGAAGGAAGGAGCGAGCGCCAGGCTCCAGCCAGCCACAGACTCAGTCTCTGCCAGGGAAGGCCCACACACAGCCTGAGCCAACTTCCAACAGGTAAGTGCAAAGATAACAACTGGATCCCATCTGCCACTGGCCCATGTTGGAGTTGGAGAAATGTGCCGGGGGGGAAGTGTGCTGCCATGAGAGGGGGCGGGAAGTGTGCTGCCGAGAGGGGCGGGGAAGTGTGCTGCCATGAGAGGGGGAGGGAGGAAGTGTGCTGCCATAAGGGGGAGAGAGCGTATTGCCATGAGGGGGAGTGTGCTGCCGGGAGGAGGAGGAGGAAGTGTGCTGCCATGAGAGGGGGCGGGAAGTGTGCTGCCATGAGAGGGAGGGGAGGGAGGAAGTGTGCTGCCATAAGGGTGGGAGGTGAGAGCGTATTGCCATGAGGGGGGAAGTGTATTGCCATGAGGGGGAAGTGTATTGCCATGAGGGGGGAGAAGTGTATTGCCATGAGGGGGGAGAAGTGTATTGCCATGGGGGAAAGTGTATTGCCATGAGGGGAAGTGTATTGCCATGAGGGGGGGGGAGAAGTGCATTGCCATGGGGGGGGAGTGTGCTGCCATGAGGGGGGGGGGCCCTTATTGTTTTTTGCCCCAGGGCCCCATTTGACCTAGAACCGGCCCTGCACTCCATAGACATACTGATAGGGAACAGCTTGATGCCATTGTCTGTAAAGCACTGCTGAAAATAGTAGCGCTATATAAGTGCATAAAATAAATAGATTCATTTTTAAAAAAAAACACCCATGGGCCATGTCTGGCAAACCAACTCCAGTCACCTTAATTGAGCAAAGATATAATACCGGACAAAACCCATGGATAAGAGCTGCAACAAAATTAATAAAATTTCCAGGATTAGAAAGAAAAAGTCTGCTTTTATGCCATGAACAGCGCCACGTCTGATCATGGGCTATGTCAGATGTATTGCAGATAGTGCTCATTCAATTGAATAGAACTGAAAGGTACGATACTGCCCAGGGACAGTACCAGAGCGGTTTCAGAATAAAACCAGATCCTTTTTCTGATCGTGGACAATTTCTTAAAGTTGGTCCATATCTGAAAGTGCACTTCTGTAATTGCTATATTACAGCACATACGTATCTAGTGTTATTCCATGTATGTAGTCCTAGCTCGTGAACAATGCAGACAAAGCCTGTTTGGTGAACCAGTTTGGTCTTGCTTGGGACTCCTAATTACACACAGGAATGTGAAAATCAGCGTTGAGGAAAAGGAGGGGGGAACACCAGGAGGAAGAGGTTATAAAAGCAGAATCCCAGTCACTCTATACATGACCTCTAAGAAGGGGCTTTATTTAGAAACTACATTTGGTTTCATGGGTTTTCAGCCCCATAAGTTATGCTCCACCTTATGGCACCATTTTGTTTTATTCAACAATAGGAAAGAACGGCCTAATCAAGTCATAGCATAGCCAAACTAGTGTATAGAGTATGACGTCTTAGACTTCAAGCTTCTGGGCAAGGTCCTCACTTATTTTGTTCTGTAAGAGTATGACCAGACGGCCCCAGTTGTGCTGGTGTTGTGACACATCTGCAGCGGGTCCTAATAAACTAATGAGGACCACACTGTTTACTCAGTCTGCATTGTTAATGGCCACATGGCATCCACAATACAGCATGGCCATTAACAATGCAGACCGACTAAGGCTACAACCATACCACGTGGGCATGTCATTTATTTGTCGGGTGTCTTGCGGCCATTAACGATGCAGACTGACTAAGCAGTGAGGTTCTCATTAGTTCAGTCAGGGGCCTCTGCAGGATGTACGTCAGTGCGGTACCCAACCACTGAGTGGCTGCGTAGCAACTGTGCCATGTGGTCAGACTTTAAACAGTGTGGCCCTACTTAAAGGGGTTTTCCTCTGAATAGGTCAGCGGTATCTGATCGGTGGGGGTCTGACACCCAGGACCCCCGCTAATCAGCTGTTTGAGAAGGCACTGGCAGTAGCGGCATGGCCTTCTCGCAACTTGGCCTACGTCCCCGACATCATGTTCATCAGTCACATGGCCTAGGCGCAGCTCAGCCCCATTGAAGTGAATGTACAGTGCTGTGCTCAGTGAGCTGTGAAAAGACCGTGGCACTACTGCGAAGCGCCGGTGCCATCTCAACCTGCTGACCAGTGGGGGTTCTGGGTGTCTGACCCCCACCAATCAGATATGCTGACCTATCCAGAGGAAAACCCCTCTAATAAGGACCACACTGTTCAAAGTCCGACCACATGGCACGTAGGATCCCCTCTCTTCTGTGTTACAGGCATATGATATCCACATATATCACACATGTCACACTTACCACCCCTGAATTTCACTTCAGCTGGCCACGGCCAGAAATAATGACAAGAGATTCCCTAGTGGTGAGAATAGTGGGATGAGAGCGGTATCACTACTTTTCTGTGGCCTTCTAATCAGTTTTCAAAAATACATGTCAATCCCTTTTTTTAATACAGACCCCTCGAGACCCCAAAATTAATACAGACTCCCAGATCAGACCCTAAAAGTTTGGACTTTTAGCACAGCAAACTTGACTTTCTCAGTCAGGCCATCACTGCGACCAGAGAGGGAAGTTACTCAATTACAGGAACACATATTACACTAAGTGCAATGCTTTTCTGTGGGCATCTTCATCGAGCTCAAGAGAACAATAGACCTGTCATGTTGTTATCCCAATTCTACTAATCTACTATTAGATAACATCTTTCATGTACAACAATAGCAAACGAACAATGGGCTACTTACCTATACTTTTATCTCTCTGGGCTGACAGCTACAGAAGGACATTTTGTATTTCATTTTCAAAACTGCTAAAATGAAAAACAGTCAACAATTGTTTAAAAAGTTTTCTATGAATACTGAGTTTAAAAAAAAAAAAACCCTTTCTGACACATGTCCCTTAAGGCTGGGTTCAGACTTGCGCGTTTTACAGCGCTGTCAAACGCGCTGTAAAACGCTCAACACATGAAAACCAATGCTTCACTATGGCCCTGGTTCTCACTTGAGCGTTTTACAGCGCGTTTCAAACGCGCTGAAAAACGCCCTACGCTCAAAAAAGTTCTTGAGCTTCTTTGGGGCGTTTTGTCGCGCATATTGCGATTGACGCCACAGTAGTCAATCACACAAGCGCGCGTACGACGTGCGTTTCCCATTTCCAAAAACTCGCTGTAATACGCGCGACAAACGTCTCAGAAACACTCAGGTCTGAACCCAGCGTTAAGGTAGAAGTCCACTAAAGCAGATCTATCAATGAAAATACTTTTAGCACACGTGATAGTTTAATAGCACTAGGTTTTGTATTTTTTGGCATTATTTTCTAGATAGATGGCACTGTTTTTATATTTTTTTACAGAAATTAGTTTTTTGTTTTAGTTTTTATGGCGTAATATGTACAAAAAGAAAAAATAAATGTATATTCACAGTTATTTTCTAAATTTGCAGTTTTACTTTATTTTAAAGTATTAGAATGGGCTCCCTCTTTATTTTTTTATACATAATATGTATAGTTTCAGATTACAGTGCGGTTACGGTGACTGTTTGGGCCGGCCATGCCATAGTTACAAAGTTACATAATAAGGCTGACACAGGACACTCAAGTCCAACCTGCAGTCCTACTTTGTTGATCCACTGAAGGCAAACAAAATCCTGATGCAGATGTCAACTGCCCCATATTTAAAGAGGACCTTTCATTACCCTAACAAATCTAAACTAAGTATACAGACATGGAGGGATCTCCCTGCACTTACTATTATCCCTGGGCGCCGCTCCGTTCTCCCGGTATGTCCTCCGGTAACTTCAGCTCTTCGGCTCAACAGGGAGGAGTCTGCCCTTGTTCTCCTGGAGGTTTTTTTCTCCCAGGCTATGAGCTGAGCGCTGCGGTTGGTCAGCGCTACAGCCTGGGAGAAGGAGACGCCCAGGAGAACAAGGGCAGGCTCCTCCCTGTTGAGCCGAAGAGCTGAAGTTACCGGAGGACATACCGGTAGAACGGAGCGGCGCCCAGGGATAATAGTGAGTGCAGGGAGATTCCTGGGCGCCGCTCTACATGTCTGCATACTTAGTTTAGATTTGTTAGGGTAATGAAAGGTCCTCTTTAAGGGGATTTTCCAGAAATAATTAACTAAAAACCCTTGCCTGCACTGCAATTAATACTTACCTGTCCCCCACCACTCTGGTCCTGCGTGCTGGCTCCCATTCCAAGGCATGGTATTTTACAGCCAGGGCATGGCCATGGCCACCTGCATCCAATGACTGGCTTCAGCAATGACGTGTCACCAAGCAATTTACTATAAGATGAAACTGTATCGGCTGTTCCAAACAGACTCTTCCCAGGGAAAAGGACACAAACGTCTATGAAATTTACTGACGATTAAACAGACTCATCAGTTATATAGAGTGCAGTTCAGCTTCCCCAACTGCATACTTAAAAGTGGTGGTCTGGGGTGAAATATTTTAATTTAACAAGGGCTAGGACAGGTTAAAAATAATAAAATAAGCATTACTCACCTGACAGGTCCTCACTGGTCTCTGCTTCCTGGTCCACAAAACACGGCTGTAAATTCACGCCTACCTGCAGCTAGTGCCCATGCATGCTACTGTATCATGTCCAGCCGTTTCCTGTGTGTCTAGACAGGGAAGTGGAGAGCACCCGTGCAGCAGAACTGCAGTCAGATTTAACCCATTCTGCCCAGTTCAGCCTGTTATCATGCAAAGTTGATCCACCCTAATGAGGTAGAAGCCAATTTTCCTCACTTTAGGGAAAAAAATTATTTCCTGACTCCAATCAGAATAACTCCCTGGATCATCAACTCTTCTCCCATAGTCTACTAACTATAACCTGTAATATAATTACACTCCAGAAATACATCCAGGCCCCTCTTGAATTCCCTTATTGTACTCACCATCACCACCTCCTCAGGCAGAGAGTTCCATAGTCTCACTGCTCTTACAGTGAAGAATCCTTTTCTATGTTTGTGTACAAACCTTCTTTCCTCCAGACGCAGAGGATGTCCCCTCGTCACAGTGACAGTCCTGGGGATAAATAGATGATAGGAGAGATCTCTGTACTGACCCCTGATATATTTATACATAGTTATTAGATCTCCCCTCAGTCGTCTTTTTTCTAGAGTGAATAACCCTAATTTTGATAACCTTTCAGGGTACTGTAGTTGCCCCATTCCAGTTATTACTTTAGTTGCCCTCCTCTGAATCCTCTCCAGTTCTGCTATGTCTGCCTTGTTCACAGGAGACCAGAACTGTACACAGTACTCCATGTGTGGTCTGAGTAGTGATTTGTAAAGTGGTAGGACTATGTTCTCATCACGGGCATGTATGCCCCTTTTGATGCAACCCATTATCTTATTGGCCTTGGCAGCAGCTGCCTGACACTGGTTTTGACAGCTTAGTTTGTTGTTCACTAAAATTCCTAAGTCGTTTTCCATGTCAGTTACCCAGTGTTTTACCATTTAGTATGTACGGGTGACTTGCATTATTCCTTCCCATGTGCATAACTTTACATTTGTCAGTGTTAAACCTCATCTGTCACTTCTCTGCCCAAGCCTCCAATCTATTCAGATCCCTCTGTGGCAGAAAACTGTCCTCTTCTGTGTTAATTACATTACACAGTTTAGTGTCATCTGCAAAAAATTATATTTTCCTATGCAAGCCTTCTACAAGATCATTAATAAATATATTTAAGAGAATAGGGCCCAATACTGACCCTTGTGCTACCCCACTGGTGATTGTGACCCAATTTGAGTGTGTACCATTAATACCCACCCTACGTTTCCCATCACTGAACCAGTTACTTATCCATATACAGACATTTTCCCCCTTTTATGTGGCACAGTATCAATAGCTTTGGAGATGTCAAGATATACACTACTCACAAAAAGTTATTGATATTTGGCTTGTGGGTGAAATTTCAGGATGAACCTAAAATGCACTTTTTACAGGTGAACTTAAGGTGACCTGCTCTAAACTTTTGAATGCACATGTCCAACTGTTTAATGTTTCAGTACTTTTTGCACAACTTGCTGTTCTCTAACAAGGAGCTTAACAGCAAAATTCACAAGTGTTTGATCCATAAATCGCCCAATTAATTGTCTGATTCAGTTAGAATTAGTATTTAAACAGTCCTCCTCTTCATGCTGTTCAAATTTTGACATCATGAGACCAAGACGACACTAATAATCAACAGTACCTCGCCATTGCGAGGATTAAAACAGGATGGTCACAGACGGAAGTGGCCACTGAGCTTAAAGTGTAATCAGCAGGTTGCACCAGAGATACAAAGAGGCTGGAAGAGTCACAGAAAGGCATAGAAGTGGATGTCCTTTGGCCACGTCCCACACTGAAGACCGCTTTGTTGTAAACAATGCACTGTGGAACCAGATGATGAATGCCACACAACTCCAGGCACATTTAAGTGTCACGTCAGACCATTTGAAACCGTTTACATCAGCATGATCTGCGTGCTAGACGACCTGCAATGGTACCTGACCACACCACCAGGCACAGGCGTCAGTCTTACATGGGCCAGGGAGCATCTATGCTAGACGAGGGAACAGTGGGCCACAGTGCTGTTCACTGATGAGTCTATTCATGCTGAGCAGAAATGATGGCCACGAACTATGTTGGAGCCATCAAATAGGGCGCTATACATCAGCCATTGTTATCACCAGACGAGCCTTTTGTGGTGTTACAGTGTGGACTGGTGTGTCTAGTCAATACAGAACTGCCCTACACTTTGTGAATGGTACAGTGACAAGCCCATACTAATTAAAGTACATCATTAATCCAGTCATTGTGCCTCTGCAGGAACAACACAGGCCTAATGTCATCTTCATGGACAACAATGCACCAGCTCATCGAGATTGCATCATTGGGGAGCGGCTGCTGGAGATTGGTACCTGAAATAGAGTGGCCTACACTTTCTCCAGAGCTGAATCCCATTGAAAACCTATGGGATCAGCTGAGTCGTAACTCTGTACCCCAGAACCTCAATGACCTGAGGGCCACCCTTCAAGAAGAGTGGGATGTCATGCCTCAGCAGACAATAAGTCGACTTAAACAGCATGAGACGTTGTCATCAAGCTGTAATTGATGCTCAAGGCCACGTGACAAGTTATTGATACGCTGCCATTTTGTGGGGGTATACCCACCACTGTTGTTGGCTATTGTTTGAGATGAGAAAAATCACAATTTTGCTTCTACTTAATCGCCCTACTTTCATTAAATATCACTGTAGAGTGAACTTTTTACTTTTCTATAAATTTCACCCAAAAGCCAAATATCCTTAACCTTTTTTTTTTGTAGTGTAGGACATCCATTGACTGGAGCTTACCCCCTCATAGAAAGTGTTTTTCTAAGTGACTGAACATTTCATTCCCCAATGTAAAACCAAACCCTAAAAGCTTCGGTGTGTTTTTTTTTTTGGCAGATCCACAGTATTGAATGTGTCCGTGTGCAATCCATCACAAATGCTGCCAAAATGCAGCCACGGACCAAAAATACTGTCCTGTGCCTGAGGACAAAGTACCCTATGTCGTTGACAAAAGGACAAGGTCCCATTTCCACATCCACATTTTGATGTATGTTCGTCATAGGGGCTGTAATACTTGACAACCAACCAGTCATTAAAAACAAGGACATGAGGATGAAAATGTGACACATTTGATCAGCAAGGCACAACCAGATCTGTGTATTTTATGTGCTTAAAGGGGTTGGCCACTTACTGGCTACTGCTGACCAATGTGTTTGCGAGATGATTATATGGCACTTACTAATTTTATATATATATAGTTCAGAAGGTATTCGCCGCATTTACACAGTCTTTGGTGCGGTCCATAAGATGGCCGCTGATGGGGATGTGCCTAATCATGTGACACTCCTCCATTTAAATATACAGCTCCTGCCATCTGCTCTTGTTCTTTTTGGAGTTTAGTGCACGTTCAGTGTTTGAATGAAGGAGCTCACATGGAGGAGATTTGCCTGGTCACATGACCCTCCATCAGCAGCCATCTTATGGACAGGACCTGTGTGTGGACAGCAAAGAGACTTTCTAAACAAAGGAGAACACCTAATGAAATGCAGAAAATGGAGCAGAATTTCAACAAAGACTATACTAGTACGTGTCATAATTATGTTATATACACATTGGTCAACAATAAATCAGAAAGTGACCATGGGAGCGCCTATATGCGCTCCCATGGTGCCGGCCACCAGAGAGGATGACACTTTTTCCTATGGTGTGCACACACGACCACCGCTGCTGGATTGCAGGGTGGCCCTGTAACCATGGAAACAAGCAATGTATAATGTGATGGAAAAATGAATCCAGCCAGCAAAGGAAGCAATATGGATAATAATACATTAGTAAGTTGCATTTATCATGTAGAAAAAGTTAATACAACCCTCTTAACTAATTTAGCATGCTGTCAGGCTGACCCTGCTGGGCGAGAACCATAAGTATAGTTTACAGTTAGAGATGATTTCAGAGCCCATTTAATCATTAAATACCAGCCTTCAAAGGCATTTTGGGAAGATTGAAATTAGGACACTAGCTATCATGCATATCTGACACTACCAAACCATAAATACCCCTCCAGCAATGATAATGCTGTCTAATGAGGCATCTGGATGGTAAATTGCTTTAGAGCCGCAGTACAATAGCTTGGCGTGGGCAACACCCTCAGAATACAATAGAAAGAGGTGGACTGGAATGGCTCAAGGGTGTTACCAACGAATACAAAGCCCTGTACGCGGAAGAAACATGGGAAAAGTTAATTGTTAAACACTGAGGCTCCTGTCATTTCTGGGACCTTTCCAGCATCAGAGTTGGAACCTTAGCATCACGTGGGAGATCAGTTGGTCATAGAAACAAAGTGAAGCCGTCTGTGTGTGTGTATATATATAAAAATCACGAAAGTCCACAGCACTCCTTAAAAGTGAAAAATGTGCTTTTACTCACACATGTAATGCAGCAACGTTTTGGTTCTCTTTCAAGCAGGTGAGAATTGAAACGTTGCTGCATTACATGTGTGAATAAAAGCACATTTTTCACTTTTAAGGAGTGCTGTGGACTTTCGTGATCTGTCTACTACCCTGAATCGAAGGGTTACTGCTGGCACCCACTTTACTGCTGACTGAGGAGTGCTGCCCTATTTTACATTACATGTAAATAGGTCACTTTAGTTTTAAGAATGAGCTGCGTGCAGGAACAGCGTGGTTCCATCACTGACAGCTCTGCAGACTATCCCTGAGATATTAACATCTCTGCTTTAATAAAAATCTTAAAAACACAAGGATACTTTCACACTAGAGGTTTTTGCAGATCCAAAAACGCTTCCGTTACAAGAATACAACCGCATGCATCCATCATGAACTGATCTGTTTGTATAATGTCTTACATAGTCAAGATGGATCAGTCATGAACTCCATTGAAAGTCAATGGAGGACGGATCAGTTTTCTATTGTGTCTGTCCCCATTGACTTACATTGTGTATCAGGACGGATCCATCTTGCTCTGCACCACTTCACAGACAGAAAACTCTGCTTGCAACTTCTTTCCATGCTGGGAGCGCAACCAAACGGAACGGAATGCATTCTGGTGTACTCCAGTCCGTTATGTCCCCAATGACATGAATGGGGACAAAACAGATGAATTTTCAGCAGATCCTATGACATCTCAATAGCAGAATTGAAAACGCTAATGTGACCGTAGCCTAAAATGAATAGCTTCAGATACATGCAGACACTACTTAGCACTAATACTGTATGAAGTCTGTCTGCATGTGGAACCATAAACGTCCTTCCAAATATCTTGCAGCTTTAGGGTCCATTTACACGTCCGCAATTTTGTGGAACGGAATTGTGGACCCATTGATATTTCAATGGGGACAGACGATGTCCCGCCCGGGTCCGCAATTGCAGATCCGCACTTCCGGGTCTGCAATTGCGGACAAGAAAAGGCATTTTCTATGTAGTGCCGGCGATGTGGGGTCCGCAAATTGCGGATGTCAGTGTTTCGCGGATCCGCAAAACACACACGGACGTGTGAATGGACCCTAAAGGGGTTTCCCAGCAATTCCTTTTAATCTAATGCCTGCTCCCTAAAACAGAAAATTCATACTTCTGCCGCTCCGTCCCCACAGTAGTGCACTTCTCCATGTTTTTCATTGAACCATGGTCAGCAAAAAATAAATAAAAATAAAAAAATGATGTGAAGAGACATTAAGAATCAATGGGCATGTGTAATGTGAAAAACGGAAATGTGAATGAGGCCTTAGGCTACAACTATATGGCATGGCCAAATAGACCACAACGGGATAATATACAGAATTTTTGCTTTATATACAAAAGTGGGGGGGAAAATGGCAGAGAGTCTTATACAGCAAATGATGCAGTTTTTACACTGCTGACACATCGCCGGACGCTATGCTGCACAGCGCGGCCTGCAATGTATCAGTTACAGCAAGCGGGTGGGAGGAGGGGATGAAGGCCGGCAACTGCTGTTGCACTCGCAGCGGGGCCCGGTGCAGTCACTACACTCCATTACACTGGGCCCCTCTCACAGAAGTCTTTACATGTAAAGTCTCTTTATTCAATCCTTAACCAGTGGCTCTGGTTTGTTAAACTAGCGTAATCTTCTGTAGAAGTACTCACTATCAGAACGGCGGGCAGCGTAACGTCACTCACTCATTCATGCCACTCCCTCTTCATGAATGGAGCAGGAGAGTGAAGGAATGAATGACGTTACACTGCCGGCCTGCCCGCCACTTTGATAGTGAGTACTACTACAGACTATTACGATAGTTTAACAAACCAGAGCCACTGGTCTGACACCCGGGTCCCCTGCCGATCAGCCGTTTGAGAAGGCAGCAGCACACTGCGTTCCAGCAGCTTCCTGCAAGCCAGTGACATTGACTATTTCACTGGCCTGGATGCCGCCCGGACAACTTCATTTCAATAGGGCTGAGCTGCGGCTGAGGGGACGGGGTTTGGCACGTAGACATTTTGAATGATATTTAGGAGGGGCCAGCACCACTGTGCACAGGAGCAGCAGATCAGAAATGCACTCATGATAACAGAAGCAGGCACAGAAAACCTGTCAGTAACCTATAACTATTACAGTGGCCAGCCCCTTCAAAGAAGCCCTTTTTTTAATTTTACATATGTTACTGGCTCACCACCAGTATTCTAGCAGTGTAAATGTTACATCCTTACTGAAATGCATCCGTACATTTTCAGTATGGGAACATGGCCATGTGACCTCAAGTCTGACTCCTTGCTCTAATGTGTAAATAGGAACTCTGGGGGAGATCTATCAAAACCGCTGCATAGTTTCCCAACCAATCAAATTCCATCTATTAGTTTTCACAGCTCCTTTGGAAAATGAAAGGTGGAATCTCATTGGTTGCTATGGGCAACTAAGCCAGTTTTCACCAGTTTTGATAAATATTCCCCAGTCTCTCCAATGTGGCTGACTTCCTGTGAACTACAAGATGACATCACCAATCAAATCCCTCCTGGCAGCTCGCCAACCCCTCCCCATCTTCCTCTGTAGATCCCTGTATTCTGTTGAAGATATGTCATATAAACCTGACTCACACTGCCTGTCTGCACCATCTGTGTGCTGACTTTCCAGTGTAGATCTCTGAAATGAAGCTTCACACTGGTCCCCCTGCATATAAGAGTTGACAAGGGTGAGATGACCAAGCTGCATCATGAAGGAGAACGTGGAGACCCTGCAATATGAGGGGAAAGCAGCTTTTTTACTGTTCCGTCATGGCTGCCCTTAGGGCTCTTTCACACTGGCGTTTTTCGGGGTCGTCGGGGCTCTAGGACGGAAAGATACTTATCAGGATTTATCCTAATGCATTCTGAATGGAGAGCATTCTGTTCAGGATGTCTTCCGTTCAGTATGTGAACGTTTTTTGGACGTTGACAAAACCGTAGCATGCTGCGGATTTGTCTCCGTCCAAAAATCCGGAAGAAATGCCGTAACGCCGGATCCGGCATTAAGCTAAACGTTGTTTCGGCGCATCACTGGACCCAACGTTTAGCTTTTGTGAATGGTTACCATGGCAGCCAGGACGCTAAAAGTCCCGCCTGCCATGGTAAAGTGTAGTGGGGAGGCAGGGGAGAACAATACTTCCCGTGCATGCGGCTCCCGAGTCCCATGGCGCTCCACAATGGATCACGTGACCATGCACGTGGGGCGCTCCGACGTCATTGTGGAGCGCCCCGGGAGCCACACGGACTAAGTATACTGCTCCCCCGCACTTACTATGGCAACCAGGACTTTAGTAGCGTCCTGGCTGCCATAGTAACACTAAAGCATTTGGAATACTGATCAGTCTTCAAAAGCTTTCAGTTGTCTTGTGCTGTGCCGGATCCGGCGGGCATTTCCGGCGACGGAGGTGCACGCCGGATCCACACAACACAAGTGTGAAAGAGGCCTTACACAGTTCAGTGTTGTGAAACGGCAGGGGTGCCAGGCGTCAGACCCCCACCATTCTGATATTGATGATAGGGCACCAATATTAAAAGCCTGGACAACCCCTTTAACATCAAGTGCGAAACAAGAAGTTTTAAATAAAGGTCTTATCTACTTTACTTACAGAAACGGGTCCATTTTTTTAGTTTTTAATGAACTTGTAAACAAACAAAAATGTTGGAAATAAAAACATATCCCAGATCAGGTTTACAGTGATTACATTTCCTAAGCCACTCATACAAGCTTTTAGTCAAAAGATGTTAACTAAGGTTGTGACAGAAATGCTGCAGTTTGCTTTGTACAAGTTATTTCCCATTCTCTATCGACTAGAACTGCCAAGTCGTGTTTTTAGGTCTGCACAGTCCTTTTTCTTAAAAACACAGAAAAGCTCAGTTAGATTATCTGCTTAAAATTGTAATCTTTGGTTACGTCAGGGACATTTATTGGTTTCAGATTATCAAGAAATGGCAGACTGCTGTGCATGTACATCAAGGAAGAGAAGCTGCTATGCCAGTCGATCCTAATAACCTGGAGCCACGTGGTCACCAGAATAACCATACAAGGTGATAGACGAGATCAAAAGAAAGTTCTAGTTGCTCATTCACTGTAGGAACGCCTGCCTGGACAGCAAATAGGCCTTACAATGCAACAGGTAAGAATGTTTTAAGTGTACAACTTAAAGAACACAGAGGTGAAGAAAAAGAAAAATCCAAAGAAACAATGGAGTATTCTCTTTAGACTTGGGTTGTCACAACTGTCTCTGGGGAACCAATTCGTGTTGGTCGTTTGAAGTAGAAGTTGTAAGCAGTGTAAGGTTCAAGAGGTTAACCATAGGAACAAAAATAAATTGGCATATGCACAATTTCTTCCACCACTCTGCTGAACGCCAGATAACTGAACCACCCAGTCCCACACTTTCTGGGGGAAGGGAATTGCAATCAAAGAACTGGACACCATGTTTCACTAATCTTAGTGATATTCACAATAATTAACAGCAGCTACAAGTCGGCACCTCGGCGCCGCAGGTAGCCAGTTTAGACTGAAATTAAGTTCCTTTTACACCAAGTAAATGGTCTCCCACAACAACTGGCAAGTGTACATATGAACTAAAAATCTCTAGGCTTTAAGGGAGTGACGGTCCAGCTCGTGCCAGGAACTGCAATGTCTGCTCCTTGCGTATTCAAAATCCTGAGGGAGAGAGGGAAAGAGACAAGATTTACCAACTCATATGGAGTGAAATGCAAAATGACATAGTTGATGACCACAAGCAAGACCAGAAATGACAGAGTAAGATAAAAAGAGGGAGGAAGTAGACTAATCATTGTACTTAACATGTAGTCACAACACTGGAAACAAGATGGTGGCTAGAAGGAACCCATCAGAGACTTTTTTTGTTCCTCCCCGAAACAGTTACCACTTTCTGACCATTTTACCACTGAGTCCTTCAGTGAGCAGGAAAATAGTGTAAAAATGCTTTGCTTTACAGTTAAAAGCTAACCCCCCTTTCTAAATCACATCTCTGAAATTTGAGAGAAATGCCTCTTGTGAGACCAACATGGGCTGCCTGCTCACTGAAGGATAAGGTTACATCATGCTACTGAAAGTGGATTAGTCACGTCTTTAGAGACCCCTGCTGATTATAGGAAGCTGTAGTCTAATGACAGCACTGTGCTCACTAAGGCTCCTTTTACACGTCCGCAAAATAGGTTTGCATCTGTTCCACAAAATGCGGACCCATTCATTTCCAATGGGGACGGAAAAGATGCGGACAGCACACTATGTGCTTCCGCATTCACATTTCCAGATCCGTACTTCCAAAAAATAGAACATGTCCTATCCTTGTCCGCAATTGCGGATAAGATTAAGCATTTTCTATTATAGTGCCGCCAATGTGCGGTCTACAAATTGCAGAACGCACATTTCTGGTGTCCGTGTTTTGTTGATCCGCAAATCACTTACGTACGTGTGAATGGACCCTAAATGAATGCAACAGTCCTTTCACAGTCATGTCTTTCAAATAAGGAAGCATGTCTGTACTGAGAGATGGGAGCTACAGAAAACAAGATGGTGGACCCCAGGTTGTGCACCCCCATTCTGCAGAAAACAACCACAACAGGGCTCCATTTTTCACACTATACTACAATCAGCAGGGAGTGGCAGGACTCAGTATCTTCAAGCAAAAAACGGTTTAAGTACTTGCATCATATATGTCCCTGTCATCTTACACTACCCTGAGGGATGCATAGGAGACATGAGAGCTCTGCTAGGTTACCTATGCTACACGAGGTGAAAGCACAGTATGGTAGCCCCTGGGAACGCTGAGCTAAGGAATAATGTGCAGTACAAAGCTGAAGAAATCCTGAGCAATCTACCAAGACTCTCACTCACACAAGGAAAGCAGACAGTCTGGGTTGGGGAGAATACAGCCATGAAAAGGATTCACCAGGTTTTAACGGAAACCTGCATCATCAGCTCTGTTGTTGTGGCCGTAACAGCCGACGCTATTGCTCTAGCTAAAATGCTGTGTGACCCACAGGCGTTAATATGATTTTCAGCAATCTAGAAGGCCTCAAGTGCAGAGCCATGCGCTGCTAGAAGTTCATAGTGCTGCATTATCACAAGAAGCAGGCGTCTTGTCCCATCAATAATACAAGGGAGGCATTGTGTGCACCCATGGACACAAGTGCCAATAAAACACTGTAGCTAGGAAACCCTGACCAGCAATGGGAGACAAACGCCATACATATCAACATAAAGCCTAGCTAGGCTAATTACCACTCTTGCCCCAGACACTAGAAAGTAACTTTTAATCTATATATTTAAAATAATGGTAAAATGTGAGCAACCTAAGGAGTCAAAACTATCTGAAACCCTGTCAGTGCTATGCCAGTCTGCCCGTCACCCCTGATGAAGCCAGATTAGCTGTAGAAACATGCTGGGGGCAGTTGGGTTTTAGACTCTGAATACCACTGTCAGTGCTACCCAATTGTGTATGTATTCAGTGAGGACAGCATTTGCCTCAGAGAATCATTCCACAGTAGTATGTGGTCTACGTCACTGTGTTTACATGGCTGCCTGTTTCAGGTGATATGTAAAATGGCCGCCTGTCTATGTGAGGTGATAGTGTTAATAAAGTTAACTGTAAAAAATAAATGCACCAGTCAGGAAAGTAAGTGAGTCCAAGAAAAGGCACCCCCCCCCCACTCCTGTGGTTACGCCATCATAATATAGCACTTACAGGGTTTCATATTGTTTTAACCCCTTAGGTTGCTCACATTTTCCCATTATTTTAAATGTACATTAAAAGTTACTTTTTAGTGTCTGGAACAAGAGTGGTAATTAGCCTAGCTAGGCTTTATGTTGATCTATATTGAAAACGCTTCCCAGATAGGGTCCCTTTTTTGTTTTTGTAGCTTTACAAACTCCATATGGTGCAACCAAATATGGATTCAGGGCAAACCTCTTGGAAGACTTCAAGTCTGCTTTTTCCTATGATGAAATGTTACTTCAGACACCAGGTCACAACAACACAGCTTCCTAGGCACAGCAGACATTACTGCTGCTATCACTACCACTAACCGGTCTGGTCAGCGTTACACGTAACCGCCAGGACAAATACACATTCTACTCCATCACGCTGTAGGCACTGTTCTGTCGCAGAGTAGACCGATATATACATTTAGAACTCAGTAGAGACTAAATAGAAAATAAAGTACAAGTTTCACTGTCTCTTTTCCCATTAAACTATATATCAGTCTGCTCAGCTCCTCCTGCTCTAGAATGTGCGAAAGGTGCCCTTAACATTAATGCCAATGATAAAAATGTACTTTGCGGAAGCAATGACAGGCTACAATCCAGTATAGTTTTCTGATAAAACTTTCTGAATGTAACTAGAAATGGCTGAAAAAAGACGAGCGGTAACAGCTTAAAAGGAATATTAAGATTTTTTTTATATATTAGGAAATTATAACAGGTATGGTATAGTCAGTCCTGTGTAATGCCTCCATGGCCTAACTAAAAGATGGCATCAGTCATGTGACACCGTGCTGACATTCAGTAGCAAGTGTTACATGACATACATGTGCTGGGTTAGCCCACGGGACACTTCCTTGGGATAACTACATAGGACTAATTGTAGAAACCACTGTGGCTATTACAACAACTACTTCGCTGTGTTTACATGGCTGCCTGTTTCAGGTGATTTGTAAAATGGCCGCCTGTCTACGAAAGGTGAGGTCGTTAATAAAAGTTAAAAAAAAAAAATCATAAGACACTAGGGAGAACAATCTTAGATGTGCTTTTACACTGACAAACAGGAGGTGCTGCTGCAGGCATTAACCCCTTAAAGGGATTCTGTCACCACCTATAACCCCTGTGGGCCAAACATATGCTCATGTCCAGGGTAATATGATTCCTAAGGTGGCCTTATAAAATCTATTTGTGGCTTTATTTTGCTAAAAAAAACAAAAAACAAAAAAAAACAGGTTTTACTATCACGTTCAGCGCTGCCTCTCCCTCTCTCACGTGCGCACAGGCTAAGCCTGATGCGCCCATGCTGACATTGGCTTCTTTTTATGAAGTGCGCATGCGAACTCTACAAAAAAGCCGATGCCAGAAGTCCGCACGGGCGCATCAGGCTGAGCCTGTGCGGGATCTGGAAGTGGGAGGGAGGCGGTGGCACTGGGCACCGAACGGCGATGGGTGCAGCCGGGCACCATGGGTCAACGGACCTCCCCTTGGGCTGCTTAAATCAGTGATTGACAGGTTAGTAAAACCAGTTTTTTTTTAGCAAAAGAAAGCCACAAATAGATTTTATCAGGCCACCTTAGAAATCATAACATGAGCACATGTTTAGCTCAGATTATAGGTGGTGATAGAATCCCTTTACGTACCAGGCCCACATTTGGTTTTGCATTTTTGTTTTTTCCTGCCCACGTTCCAATAGCCATAACTTTAATTTTCCATTCATATAGCAATATGAGAACTTATTTTTTGAGGGACAAGATGTATTTTTAAGGGCACCATTTAATTTACCATGTCTTGTCAAACAGGGAAAAAAAATTCTTTGTGGGGTTAAATTGAAGAGATGTGTTTGGGGCTTTTACATAGCATTCACCAAGCGCTAAAAATAATATATGACGCCCTTATTCTGCCGCTCAACACTAAACAGGGCGATACCAAAATTTTGCTTTTTTGTTTTACTACTTTAAAAAAATAAATAAATTAATAAATAAAAACCTTTGAAAAATCGAAATCTTCCTTGCATCGCCATTTTGTGACAGCAATAACTTTTTATATTTAGGTCCACAGAGCTGTAGGAGGGCTTGTTGTTGACAGGACGAACTCTGGTTTTTATTGGTACCATTTTTGTGGTACGTACGACTTTTTAATCACTGTTCAATTTTTTGGGTTGTAAAGTGACAAAAAAAATTAAGTTTTTTAAATAATTTAAAAGTTAACATTTTTTTGGACACGCGATACCCGATTTTTTTTTTATTATTTTTATTTTTTATGTAAAACTGGGAAAGGAGTGATTTAAACTTTTTAACTCCCCTAGGGAGTTAGAACCTGGGATCTTTTGATCTCTTGTCCCATTCACCCTAAGGGTCCATTCACACGTCTGCAATTCTGTTCCGCATTTTGTTCCCGAAAAAAAAAAAAAAAAAAGAACATGTCCTATTCTTGTCCGCAATTGTGGACAAGAAAAGGAATTTTCTATGAAAGTGCCGGTGATGTGCGGTCCGCAAATTGCGGAACGCACATCGCCGATGTCTGTGTTTTGCGGATCCGTAAAACACACACGGACGTGTGAATGGACCCTAACAGAGATATATTAGTGTGAATGGCATTATACCATACTGCCTGCAGAGCTGTAACTTGTGCAAAGTTCAGCAGGGGCCTTACCATGGCAGTCTTGGAAAGCTTCAGAAGCGATCGCAGCCCTGCAATTTCACTGCTTGTATATTACAAAATTGTACACCTGCCTCTAAACAAATAAATGTAATCATTAAAGCCAGACACCTCTTCAAATGAGAATGTACCATGTAATGTATGTCTTCCCGAAAGAAGCCAATTATCTGAGCTTAAAGAGGACCTGTCACCAACCACTCTGACGTGCCTGTTTTAATAGCTTCATGCAGTCCCCATGTAACAATTCTGGAGCATCTATTCTTATGACTACATTGTGCCATTTTTTATTATTTCTACTAGAGGTTATGAATTGCTAGCAGTCTGCAGTAATGGTACAGAAGGGTGGTAACCAGTTGGGGGTGTGTCCCTGCGCAGTCTCACTCTATCCAGTTAGTGCTGCCATTGTCAGTAGTCGTCTGATAACTTGTGGAGAATGGTGGCAATTTGACAACTGCACAAACAAGCCTTTATAGGGTTTGGCATATCTCTTTCCAGGTCACTTAAATGATCTCCGCTCTGAATCCTTAGTGACTGGTTTTGCTCAGTCTCCTTCTGAACACTTATTTTGCATTATCCCAAGCCCTGGTCAGATTTCCACATTCTCACTTTTCGCAGAAAACGTCACCGAAGTTCACTGGCAGTGCAGCAGACCTGCGGACAGCAACATGTTTAATACGTGCTACAGGCACAAATGACCGCTGACCTGAGAACAGTTAGGAGTGAAGAAACAAAAACAGACAGAAAAAAGGCAAATACTGGTCTTGCTCAAAACACATTAGAAAAAAAAATACATAAAAATGTCAATGTGCACGTTTAAGCAAAAACAAACAAATGGCTGACACACACAAGTTGAATAGCTTGCGTGGGAAATTGTGACTTGTAGTATTAAACTAAGGACAAAAGCATCCATAAATCCTACCAAGTGACATCATAACCTATGAAGTCACGGCATCTTTCTAACTTCTACTTGTCCATTGAGCTCTGGCGGTGGCTTATCTCTCTTGTGCACAAAGGGCTAGAACTGTAGAAATTCAACATGCCTCATCTTTCAGGGGAGAACCCTGAAAACCCTCATATACATATGTCAATGGGCATCATGCACACTGTTATGCTACATTCACACGACCATAGTGTATTACGGATCCGCAATACACCCAGCCACACCACCCATAGAAATGCCTATTCTTGTCCGCAGACATGTTCTGTCTTTTGTGGAGTTGCGAACCGGAAGTTCTGGTCCGCGCTCTGCAAATACGGAAACGAAGCGCACATAGTGTGCTCTGCACACCTCGTCCGGCCCCATAGAGTGAATGGGTCTGCACCCGTTCTGCATAATTGCGGAATGGATGCGGACACATTCACAATCGTGTAAATGTAGCCTTATTCACATGGCAGTTTTTTTTGACTGTCAGTGAAAAACGGACGTGAAAAAATAGAACATGCTCTATCTTGTCCGTTTTTCACTGGCAGACTGCCCCCATACAATTGAATGGGTACATTTTTAACGTCAGTTTCTCAGAAAGGCATCAGTGAAATAAACGTCCGTTAAAAATGTCCGTTTTTAACTGACTTTTTCCACTGTCGTGTGCATGTAGCCTTAAAGTGAAAGCTTTTTACAATGAAGGATAGGGGGATAAGGTGGATGCTAGACCTTCGGGAAGGAATGGAAGCATTTGCTACGTCCCACCAACAGGTCTCACTCCAGTATACTAAACACCATGGTGTTACATTCTGGCGTAGAAAAGATGCAATTTAAGGGCAGTCTTAAAACAAAATGTGTAACTTTGACACCCTTGCCACTATTCCAAAAAGTGGGCAGGAGGCAGCAGGTAAGAGCAGATTATACCATGTACTCCAGCTCTTGGCTACAGTAGATTCCAGTTCTGGAGTCAGTAGAAGACGCAATACGTTTATCAAGAGGCGTGCTGGGTTTTCACTACGACCAGTGTGTAAAACGCTGGTCTTGTAAATGACCCCCTTGGAATTTTCTTTTTTTTACACTTGAGGTCCAAATAACTTAACATGCTTAATAGTCACAATTTCCCAGCAATTTTCATAACAGAATTGAGTCCACCACCATATTTTACAAACCTGATACCAAAAGGGACATGAAGCATGGCACAAGACCCCTTTTGCAACAGAAAGGCCGAAAGGAAAAAAAAAAGATTACAGCGAAAAGGCAAAAATCTGAGCTCCCGATAATCCGTAAAGTGTTAGGTCCAGGAATGTGAGCTAAAAGAAGAGGCTCCACATTCACACCACCAAAACTGGTCCCCACATTTGGAAAAGGGAGTTAATGCATGAGAGAGATGCAGTTAAGATGACCCCAAATCCCAGAAGATGAGAGATTTTTATATTGATACACAAATAAGAAAATTTGAATTTAAAGTTAGTAGTCAAATCTTCCAAGGACGTCTTTTTGGATATGCTTTTTTTTTTTTTTTTTTTTTTTTAAATTTTAAGGCCGAATTGGTTTTAAACCACCTCCTCGATCTAACACTCTGAATTGTGAAAATCCAAATTGAGCTTTTTTTCTTCACTAATAATAATTTGAGTTCCCTGAAACGTCTCTTGGTTCTTGGCTACTAACCTTTCATGTTACTCTTGGATTTGTCAGTTTGCTTGCCTGTGGGGGTTTGGGCTTGCTGGCCCTGCCCACTGGAGGAGGCCGCTTGCTGAGCTGCCTTCTGCTTCAACATTGTCCAGTCAAACGTGTAGTCATATTGGTGATTCAAAGTTCTGGAAAAGACCATAAAACATAAAATCAGAAACAAATCACAGAAAATGTTCTACTGTCACAGTGTAGCAAAAAAAATAAAAGTGGTACATGATGGATCCCTAAAGCACTCGTCAGGGTCCATTGAATTTCGGACAATGCAGTGGTACTTGATCTGCCAGAATCTGCAATGGAGGCTCTGAACAGAACCTCCACCACGGACGTGAACCTAGTCGAAATGTGATTATAGAGACTACTATATATTCCGGAGGCGCATTGGTGGTATCAAAGGCAATGTGGGGAGGGGGAAGGGAGAAACGCCAACCATGCTTATAAATATGGACATATCTTAACCTGTGTCCAATAAATAGCATTTAGTGTCATAAAAAGGAGACCCTACTGTCTTATTAATTATACATTCTGTAGTGGCTCAGTAAAATGTATGCTGCACATTCCAAACCTGAACAGAATTCGGAAGAGCTGTCTCAGATACATGTAGTCCGGTGCCTCTTCGAAACGCAATCCACGACAATAATTGAGATACATTGCAAATTCTGCAGGAAATCCCTGTAAGAAAATGTGAATTTAACAAAAAAAAAAAAAAACCCTTACTTGTAGCTTAAAAATTTTTTTAGGTCAGTGTGCGCATATGTTCTTAAAATTGTATGGTGTCGACGTACTGAAAAACAAAATAATGTCGACGCTATATAATCAAAAACGTCAATTAAATAAAGATAATAAACTCCTTAAAAGGGAGTCTGTCAGCAGTTTTGATTATGCTAAACTGCTGACAAAACTAGGTTGCAGCTGGGGAGCGCAGTACAAACATGACTCTCGTGGAGCTTCTCATCAGGAGTAGTGAGAATATGGTGGGGCTTCACCATGAAATGCTCTCAGGCCCACTACCAACCAGGAGACCACTACAGCAGTCACTCAGCAGCTCGGTGCAGAGAGCACTTCAGTGTGAAGACTAGCCGTGGGCATTTCAGAGACCAGAAACTGAAAATAAAACTTCACATTCACCCTAGTTTTGGTGAGAAGACCTCAGAAGTAAATTTGTTCAGCTCTCCCCGGCTTCTACTAGTGCAGGCAACAGTAGGGTTGAGCGATCTTGTGTTTTAAGTTCGGCGTCCAAAGTACGGGTTATCGAAGAACCCCGTTATGGATTCCGCTATCACGGACCACAACGGGATTCTTCGATAAAGCCGAACCTTGGACGGTGAACTTAAAAAAACAAGTTCGCTCAACCCTAGTCAACAGTTTAGCATAGTGAAAAGCACTGACAGACTCTCTTTACGGAGTTGCCATGTTCTATGTAAATGAAACTACCATATACATGTTGTGTTCCCATTTATGGCATTCATTTCTGATGTTCTGCTCTATGAAAGAAAGCAAACAACCAAAAGGACGGCAGTGCCAAATTTATCACGCGATGGACACCGGTAGTGCCCAACAGACCCCGCTGAATGTTTTTGTCTCTTCTGCTGCTCCATCATGTCCAGGATTTTTGATGGCAGCTCCTACAGATGTGTACAAAGCTTAAGACTGTAAAGCAGAACAGGAGAGACTGGCCATTCTGTAGTATAACATGTAACAGATGCCCATGCGCTTACGTGTGACAAGCACGTTGGGGCACTCTTCTTTGCTATTCCCCTTCTATACTGTAGACACTCTATAGACGCTTACCTTACACAAAACCTCAACAGGAGTAGACATCTTCTTTTCACTGATCTTTTCGTATTTTTGTTTCTTCGTTGCAGCCTGTGGAACATGTGGTTCACAATATAAAAACGTTGTGCATTACAATACTAGACAGGATGGACACAAGCATACGCAACATAAGAGACAACAGAAAACTAGGAGGGTGGAGGACAGGGTACATACGTAACACATCTATCTCATGAACAGAACATGGCCTACCTTCAGTCCCTGCCAAGGAAGGCTGGTTCTGTTGAAGTACATTAGTACATATCCTAGAGACTCCATGTCATCACGACGACTATGGGAGAGAAAGAGGAATATAAAGTCAACATGGGCATCTAGAACCAAACTACCTGGTCAGACATGGCTATGGAAGCCATGCGGCAGCTATATGGAACACTATACAATGGGAGAGGAGTTATCCAAATGGTGTAGCAACCAGTTCCCACCTTTTATTTTGCAATGGAGCTCTGAAAAATGAAAGGTGTAATATGATTTGCTTGCTATGGGCAACTGACCCAGTTTTCCTTTGCACCGGTTTTGATAAATCTCCCCCATAGTGCATGAATGCTATACAAAGTAGAAACGCAGTCATTTCATCTGTGACCCCCATAGGTTTCCATACGGAAAAAACCCTACTGAGTGCCCACACCCTGCTGGCAGACAAGCTGGCCATTTCATCTTTGAAATATAGGCAAACTAGAAGCGACCTGCATGGCATCACACAGACTGCATTCTGTTACAGCTGTCTGAAGTATCGTTACCTCTGTTCAATTCCTAAGTGGGCATTGATGCTGGCGTAGCGGGCCGTGCCAGTCAAGTTTTTGTCTTCTCTGTAAGGTATGTGCTGCCTTGTTCTGTTGTCTCTGTACTTTTTGGCCAGACCAAAGTCTATAAGGAATAACTTGTGGAGGGAAAAGAAAAAGGTATTAATATACAGAGCTTTGAGACGCTTAAGAGCATATCTGGTCAAACGTGCTTTTATTACCACCAACAGTGATACTAGTTTTCTGACAACTGAAAGGCAATATAGGTTGAGCTTCTGGGCAGGGAAAAGCCCTCAAGTGGATGCAGTGCTAAACACGCTGCCCATTCTAGGCTTCTGGGATGGGAAAGGCCAAAAACATCGCACCAGTCAGTCAATCGCGCGTCACTGCCCCGACTATTGGAAAGAACAAGTATTTATCGCCCATCCACAGGTTAGGTGATAAATATTGGATCGTCAGGGGCCAAACACTGGCATCATGCACGATTCAGAGAACGAGTGGTTGTGCAACCCACCATCTCTATGAAGTAATGCTGACAGTGCTCTGTAACGCCCAGAGAAGTGGATGGCGCGGTGGACAGATACGTGCATTGCCACTCTAATGGAGGAGACTCGAGAAGCCCTCAAAATCATTTTTTTGTGGGCAAATCTGCTTTAAATTTGACATGAGAACCAGTCAGCTGAGACCTGTAAATTCTAATATCTGGACCATTCCAGTGGGATAGAACTACATGACGTTCAATATCAATTTCTTTATCCACAAAAAACAAAACGCAACAAGTTTTACTCTGAAGCAGCAAATTATAATTATTTAGGGCTATGTTCACATAACAGGTTTTTCAGGTGGTGTTTGATAGATTCATATGCAGTGTGCGGTAATCCACCACGGCCCCCTTTAATTAGTGACCCGTCACCATAAGAACAGAATGGGCTCCCACGGAGATCAATGGGTGAAAGTTCTGTGGTGTGAACATAGCCCACAGTTACCACGGCTCACGAACTGTACACTTATGCTTCTAGTGCAGCAGTGCATTCCCCCAACAATGTTTCATGCCATGCCTTCTCAGCTTACAGCCATCTGCCAACTTCACACAGAGGGCATGCACTATGCCAAGTAGTACTGGTGCTCCACTGTTCCCACACATCAGGACAGCACCAACTCCTGCTTCTCCACCGCTGATGCTCTGGTCACCCTTATTGGCACAACAATGCGACCACGGCGTCAATTCACTTGCCTCCATGGACACATGTCCCACATGCTGGGCGAGAGATGGTGTACCGCATCAGCAAATGACTGCTGCGACCGAAGACTGTGGGGGGGCACCGGAGCATCAGCGCTGGATTAGAAAGCAGTTTAACATTTGAGCAATTTTATTTTTAATTCTATCATTTCAATTCTAACACTTTCTAGATTAAAGGGTTTATGTGGCACTTAAATACTGATGCCCTATTCTAAGGATAGGTAATCAATATCAAATAGTTGAGAATCTGACCCACGGCACCCCCGCTGCAGCCTCTGCCTGTGAAGTCCCAGGCACGTAAAAGAGAAATAAGCTGCAGTTGCCAGTTGATCGGTGGGTGTGCCAGGAGCTAGATGCTTCTATCCTGAGAATTGGTTATCGATATTTAAGTCCCTGAAAACCTCTGTTTTCCTGAATTCAATGACGACCGCTTTTAAAGAGGACCTGTCACCACAAAACACAGGGAAATCTGCAGGCAACAGGTTATAGAGCGGGAAGAGCTGAGCAGGAGAAAAGACTCAAAAAACGAGTATATACTAGTCTATACATTTAAATTACTGCTGTTTCTGAGTTTGGTTGCACAAAGGGAGGTGTTAGGCTTGTTCCATGTGTTCTCTGCTGGTACAGCCTGCTGATCAGCTAAACGCAGATGTGAACGAGGCATTATCAGTGGTTGATAATATTCTCTGTGTACGTGTGTATACATAGCTGTCAGTGACTGATAGCTGTACACAGGGGAGGCATTATCAGTGATTGATAGCATTCTCTGTGTAAGTGTATATACATAGATAGCTGTCAGTCACTGATAGTTGTACACAGGGAAGTGTTATCAGTGATTGATAGCATTCTCTGTGTAAGTGTGCATACATAGATAGCTGAGAGTAACTGATAGTTGTACACAGGGGAGGTGTTATCAGTGATTGATAGCATTCTCTGTGTACGTGTGTATACATAGATGCTGTCAGTGACTGATAGCTGTACACAGGGGAGGCATTATCAGTGATTGATAGCATTCTCTGTGTACGTGTGTATACATAGCTGTCAGTGACTGATAGCTGTACACAGGGGAGGCATTATCAGTGATTGATATCATTCTCTGTGTAAGTGTGTATACATAGATAGCTGTCAGTCACTGATAGTTGTAGACATGGGAGGTATTATCAGTGATTGATAGCATTCTCTGTGTAAGTGTGTATACATAGATAGCTGTCAGTCACTGATAGTTGTACATAGGAAGGTGTTATCAGTGATTGATAACATTCCCTGTGTAAGTGTGTGTACATAGATAGGAGTCAGTCACTGATAGTTGTACACAGGGAGGTGTTATCAGTGACTGATAGCATTCTATGTGTAAGTGTGTATACATAGATAGCTGTCAGTCATTGATAGTTGTACACTGGCGAGGTGTTATCAGTGATTGATAGCATTCTCTGTGTAAGTGTATATACATAGCTCTCAGTCACTGATAGTTGTACACAGGGAGTTGTTATCAGTGATTGATAACATTCTCTGTGCAAGTGTGTATCTATAGATAGCTGTCAGTCACTGATAACTGTACACAGAGGAGGTGTTATCAGTGATTATTAGCATTCTCTGTGTAAGTGTGTATACATAGATAGCTGTCAGTCACTGATAGTTGTACACAGAGGAGGTGTTATCAGTGATTGATAGCATTCTCTGTGTAAGTGTGTATACATAGATAGCTGTCAGTCACTGATAGCTGTACACAGGGGAGGTGTTATCAGTGATTGATAGCATTCTCTGTGTAAGTGTGTATACATACATAGCTGTCAGTCACTGATAGCTGTACACAGGGGAGGTGTTATCAGTGATTGTTAGCATTCTCTGTGTAAGCGTGTATACATAGATAGCTGTCAGTCACTGCTAGCTGTACACAGGAGAGGTGTTATCAGTGATTGATAGCATTCTCTGTGTACGTGTGTATACATAGCTGTCAGTGACTGATAGCTGTACACAGGGGAGGCATTATCAGTGATTGATAGCATTCTCTGTGTACGTGTGTATACATAGCTGTCAGTTACTGATAGTTGTACACAGGGGAGGTGTTGTCAGTGATTGATATCATTCTCTGTGTAAGTGTGTATACATAGATAGCTGTCAGTCACTGATAGTTGTACACAGGGGAGGTGTTATCAGTGACTGATAGCATTCTATGTGTAAGTGTGTATACATAGGTATCAGTCAGTCACTGATAGTTGTACACAGTGGAGGAGCTGTTATCAGTGATTGATAACATTCTCTGTGTAAGTGTGTATACATAGATAGTTGTCAGTCACTGCTAGCTGTACACAGGGAAGTGTTATCAATGACTGATAACATTCTCTGTGTAAGTGTGTATACATAGATAGCTGTCAGTCACTGATAGTTGTAGACATGGGAGGTATTATCAGTGATTGATAGCATTCTCTGTGTAAGTGTATATACATAGCTCTCAGTCACTGATAGTTGTACACAGGGAGTTGTTATCAGTGATTGATAACATTCTCTGTGCAAGTGTGTATCTATAGATAGCTGTCAGTCACTGATAACTGTACACAGAGGAGGTGTTATCAGTGATTATTAGCATTCTCTGTGTAAGTGTGTATACATAGATAGCTGTCAGTCACTGATAACTGTACACAGAGGAGGTGTTATCAGTGATTATTAGCATTCTCTGTGTAAGTGTGTATACATACATAGCTGTCAGTCACTGATAGCTGTACACAGGGGAGGTGTTATCAGTGATTGTTAGCATTCTCTGTGTAAGTGTGTATACATAGATAGCTGTCAGTCACTGCTAGCTGTACACAGGGAGGTGTTATCAGTGATTGATAGCATTCTCTGTGTAAGTGTGTATACATAGATAGCTGTCAGTCACTGATAGTTGTACACAGGGAGGTGTTATCAGTGATTGATAGCATTCTCTGTGTACGTGTGTATACATAGCTGTCAGTTACTGATAGTTGTACACAGGGGAGGTGTTGTCAGTGATTGATAGCATTCTCTGTGTACGTGTGTATACATAGCTGTCAGTCACTGATAGTTGTACACAGGGAGGTGTTATCAGTGATTGATAGCATTCTCTGTGCAAGGCTACATGCACACGACAGTTTTTTGCTGTCCACAAATAGTGATCCTTGTAATAAATGCCCATCGTCGTCCGCAAATGAAAAAAAAAAAAAAGTAGGACATGCACTACTTTTTGCTGAAGGGAAACAAACAACGGACGCGGAACACAAACGGATGAACTGTCAGCATTTTTTTGCTGACCCATTGAAATTATTAGGTTCCTATGCTATCCGCAAAAAAACACTGAAACGGAAGCAGAGAAAAACAACTGTAGTGTGCATGTAGCGTGTGTGTATATGGAGATAGCCCTCAGTCACACAATGGATCCAGACCCATTTAACGTGAATGGGTCCGTGACCCAGCCGCACAAGTTCTATTTTTTTCTGGATAGGAACCCCACGGAAGCACTTCGTAGTGCTTCTGAGCCTCCGTTCCGTCCGCACCTCCCGCATATTGCGGATCCGCAATACGGACCACGACCAGCAACAGCCGTGTGCATGAGGCCTAAGTGTGCATACAGAGATAGCTGCCAGCCACTGATTGTTGTACACAGGGGTGGTGCTATCGGAGCATTCTCTGTGTAAGTGTGTATACATATATAGCTGTCATTCATAGCCATTAATGGGGGCGAACTTAAGTTCATAAACAGTATAGATTTAAATATATAAAATACATGTTTTACTGAATCTTCTCATAAAACCACATACCAATCTGCTCAGCTCCTCCTGCTCTGTAGCAACAGGTTCTCTTTAATAAGACAGGCTCTATCAAGTACTACTGATCATCTAATACTTTAGAATGCTTTTTTTTAAATCCACAGGGCTGAACACAACTAGATTACTGATCAATTTTATTATTTCCTATTTCAGTGGCAGTTCAGATCTACCCCAATCCATGAGAAGAGGATGGGCCTGCACCAACACCAAATGGAAATCATGTCAATGGCAAGAGATATACAGAGTACAATGCAAATGGCACAACCACAAGAGTCACGCTGAATGATGTGGTTCCTTGGGGAGGCAGAAAGAACAGTAAACCCGTTCAATTCTTCATTATATTAAACACTAGAACGTGCAACAATGCCAATGGATCGTTTTGGCACGGGTCCAAGGCATGCAGTGGTTCGCTTCCTAATAGGGTTGGAAGCTGGCTCACACGTTTCTTCTCTGAAGCATGCTCTTATGCAGGTTGCACAAAACGTGGAAGAAAAACATTCAGCAATAAAAGCGTATACATTCTTAGTAATGTTGCATGTTTGCCAAGTATGTCTGAATAATGCCAACATAAGAGGTGCTTGTGCAAGGCCCGGATTGTTTGGTTAAAATAAATAGAAGGGAAAACCAAGGATAAAAAAAAAAAAAAAAAAAGCACATGAATTTGGGGTGGAAGGTGGAAAAGGAGACAGTTTTCAGACCTGGTTTAATCCTGAGAAAGATGGGTCCTGAGAAGTACTAACAGTCATGCTTCTTTTCCTCTTCCCCACTGGAGATTCGAAACACTGAACAGACAATAGAGGGTGGCAGTGCATCAAACAGTATCGCTAACATTGCAACAATGGCCGGCGCAGACAGGCAACACCGAGGCGGTCACAGGGGAGTCAAATGCCATCCTCCTTCCACCAAGTAGCTAGCTAAGGAGAATTTTTATTTTTTTTTTTTTACCCCTTCCAAATTCAATTTCTACCACCCCACATTTCGGAAAAGGCCATTTAAGGTTATGATACTGTCCATTTGGCAACCGCCAATTTTCTCAATAGTAGGAAACAATTCATGGACCCCCTTCCATAGCACAGGAGCAAAGAGCACCTCTGTTAGGGGAGGAGGCCACAAAGCAGCTTCATTTCCCTAAATGCCCTTCCTCAAACCCCCGTTCACAGAATGTTACACATCTGCGTAAAATCTTCAGTAAGGAAGAGGTGTAAGGCATTTTGTCACCTGAATTATAGTGATAAGCATGCAGGCCTTGTTACTACAGAAGCACAGAAACCTTCCTGGACGCCAGGACGCCCTGCCTCTATGGCACAGAACACTGGCCCGACCATAAGAAACCCATGCAAGTCTGTGGAATCCCTTTTTGGAGTTCTGCAATCTGGACTATGGATCTTAGATAACTGCACACAGGATGCATGCTTGGGGTGGACATGATATCTGCAGGAAAGGAAAGGAAATGCCAGAAAAGGGGTGGAAGGGTTTAATAATAAGGAACATAGGCATTCTTGGGTAACAGGGGCAAATAAAAAGGCTTCCCTCCCAAATAAAAATCACATAGGGTTTGCAAAACCAGTATAGATGGCAAATATGTACCAGCAAAACCACACACTTCTGATCCTCTAAGCAACGTCTATGCAGGGCCTGCTTTGGAGTGACATTTATAGGTAAGGTGAGGCCCCTAACCCAACATGGCTGGCCTATTTCAGGAAACCGTACCATTCCAACCTAAGGGTCCTTTTACACGTACAGATCTGGACGATTTATCAGGTGATCATGTGGCTCGGCTATTCCTGTGCAGCAGATTAAGGCTCACAGCACAACGATTCTCTATGGGGACAAGCGATCACTATATTCACCGCTTGTCTCCATACAGCAGAGGCGATTCCTACATGTACATACAGCCCGCATTGCCGCTGACGACTTCAGTGCATTCGCTTGGTTCCCAAAAACCTGCCAGATCATCTATACGTGTAAAAGGACCCCAAGTTCGGATTGGGAATGAGAGCACTCACGGAGACCAGCTTTACTTCCAGTTTTACGGCAGCTAACAAGTTAAAAACAAGACTAAAACCTGTATTTGACAGGACGATTTTTAGGCAGATAAACGCCAACGTGCGTTCACATGAAAGCTCATTAGCGATCATTTTGCAGTGTAATACTGCCGCTGATTGCCTGAGCGGGCAATCCAAATCTTTTGACATGTTAAAAAAATAATAATAGCGTTTGCAGGCAGCAGATCATGATGTATAATCAGGATCTGCTGCCGACAAACCACTATACAGCATGGGGAAGAGCAATGGCATAACGATCACCGCCCCCATGCTGCGGTGGAGACCGCTGCATGGAACGGCAGGCAATTGCTGGGAGGGAACGCTTACCCTCACAATCGCCTGCAGAATTGGCCGATGTAATACAGTCTAACTATGACGGCTCTAGCTCCACTGTAACCCAATAAAGGGCCCCAGAAGCGCCCCACAACCCAAATACTGTTTGAGCAAAATCGTATTTCCTTTTCTGCTTGTAAGCGACACAAACGATAAAAAACTGCATTGGTAAACCTCTTGACATATATACGCCCGGAAACGGTCCAAGCACATACGTCAAGCTTACCCATCATGCTCCATTCATTCAATGGAGACAAAAAAAAAACTGCCTTTGGCGTTATGCATTGGCGCTTTTTGCCAATTGTTTAAGAAATCACAGCATACTGTGCGGAAGAGATAGAGGCCAGATAGCCTAACGTGAGTTATATCTACTGCCCGCGTTCCCAATTACTGCCTCCACTTTGGTAGGATTTCACGGGATTAGCGTCACTTCGTGGAAGCCTCTTAGGTCCCCTGCTCAGGTTTAACAGTTTAGAAAACCAGAAGTGTGTTTCATTTAAACCGGAGTATACAGTCATCCCAACTGGTCAATAAGGGAATAGTGACCCTAAGCGGAAAGATCTCTCACCTACTTGCCCCAAAGGAATGGCAACCATCATGAAAAATAAACCCTGTCACGTGGCATGGTGTTAAAAAGGTCCAGTCATAGACAATGATGAAACAATAAAGCAGCCATGTTATCAGCTTCAATATCTCAGGAATGATGGAGTAACCAGACTATGGCGCCCAGTACACTGGTGCATGCATCTTATTCGGTGCTGTACGTGTGCCACACATCACTAATACCTACAGTCGCTGGGAAGTGGCCGTTAAATACACCGAGAATAGAGATATAAAGCCAACGCAAAAAATGAGCACAGCACAAAAGATCAGCGCAATACCCAAAGGGCACCGTTGGTATTTTTTATACTTGTCAGATAATTGAAGCTGATAAAATGCCTTGGAAAATAACTTCAGTTTATTTTGGTCACGAAAGTTGCCCATCTTAGCCATGTCCTTTCCATAATAATAAAAAAAGGAATAAAAATAAAAAATCAGGCAGGTGATCGGGGAGGCTACAGCACCTCTGTTGGAACACAGTTCACTTTGCATGTTCTGGCCTCGAGTTGGCATTCATACAGGCAAACAAAGGTAAACATTATCCACAACCAGATAACAGAGAAAACAATTGGCAATTTTGCTTGGTGTTCACATTTGTAGTAAGACACTGTCCCCAGTTGGATGTTATGCACAGCATGCTTATTGATTTGCCAATTGCTGCCTGTCTGCCCGCTCTTAACATATTGGTACCTTCAATGAAGCACGTTATGTTAGCTCAGGAAAATACTAGAGATGAAATATATATATAGATTTAAGAACCATGCAAAAAAATAAAAGTGGTAAAGAAATTCACGACCTAGAGCAGTAATCAACGGGGGAGCTGCAATTAAAATGAGGTATGCAGTGTCCGTGTGTAAAAACTGTCTCGCTGTGTTCACATGGCGGAATCAGAGGCAGGGAAATCCAGGCTGTACTGGCAGACTGGGTGGGCTTACAAATCGCTGCCGACGATTGTTCGCCTAAAAACTCCACCGTTATACATGTTCGACTTTGTGTATTCTATGGAAAGAGCAGAGAAAGCCACCGCCAGACAGTTCTGGGGGGTGGAGGTGCATCTCCTGGTAGAACCAAACGTTCAGGCGAAAATATTCTCTCTGGTGACAGCAGTCACACACACTGGCAGGTTCAGCCAACAATACACTAATGTGCATGGGGGCCTTTAGTCTTACGGTTGCATGGATTCTGCAGCATTTAAAACGATGCATTGATTTCCCACTTAAATCAATGGGAGGCAGCTAATGGGCCGATTTCAGTCGGATTTCGACACCGAATGGGTGGTGAACACTCCTCGTATTAAAAAAATAAAGAAAATTGTGTGAAGCTAGTCTTGAAAGAATCATGTAAACTGCTGGTTCAAAAGAGCAGAACATAGGGGCTGCACCCTAACGCTAGTCGACCTGCCATGTGTTCCCCTTACCAAGGCTATATATTATACAGGTGTATGCATAACTCCTTTTAATCACAACTCATGCGATAAATTGGGTTTAGTAGTAATGTACCATACAGCAACACGTGAATATCGATTAGGGTGATAACTCATTCCTAGAAGTGCAGATTAAGACAGAAAAACGTGACGATGATGTAGGATTATACACGGAGCAGATCTGATGGAAAGACAGAGCTACGGAAGGCTATCACTGCAACGCAGACTGGCGAGCACACAATACTAACCTTATTACAATGACGGCCGATGCCCATTAGGAAGTTGTCTGGCTTGATGTCTCTGTGTATAAAATTCTTTGTGTGTACATATTCAATTCTACTGATCATCTAAGAACAGAAAATGAAAAAACAGGTCCGGTCTGTACAATGAGCAGAATATTGAAGAGGGCGAAGCACAATAAAAAGAATACTGTAAGATAGATAAACGCCCATCCATACTTTTTAAAAAATCTACTGGGCCACGTTCACTGGAGAAGATATTGGCGTTTGTATGTATATACCATGCTTTGCCATTGGCCCACATGCATATACTTCCTGTCATGACACGGGCAGGTGGAAATGGAGGTACACGCACCGCCGTTTCTGTAAGGCCAATAGCAGTGAATGGGAGCAAAGCAAACCGCTGATCACGGCGAGCTACACTGTTAGGCCCCATTCACACGTCCACAAAAGGGTCCGCATCCGTTCCGCAATTCTGCAGAAGGGGCGCGGTGCCATTCATTCTCTATGGGGCCGGACGTGATGCGGAGAGCACACTATGTGCTCTCCGCTTCCGCATTTGCAGAGCGCGGCCCCGAACTTCCAGACCGCGGCTCCGCAAAGGATAGAGCATGTTCTATTCTTGTCTGCAGTTGCGGACAAGAATAGGCATTTCTATGGGGGGTTCCGGCCAGGTGTGTTGCAGATCTGCAACACACCAAGGACGTGTGAATGGATCCTTAAAGGAAGCAGCATAGCTCGCTCTGCTACACCATTTCCTAGGCTCCAGTTCACTGCTATGCGAGTTACAGCAGAGCGTAGCAGACCACTGCTAACTCAGGTTGTCCCCATCTTGGCCATGAAAGGCTGAGATGGCGAATACCCTTTAAAGCTACATTTGCCTTTCAACCAGAGGTTAGAGATGAATGGATTACCTGGTCTGCTAACATAAGCACAGTTTTCATAGTGAACCTGCGGGAACAAAAATTGAAGAGATCCTCCAGACTTGGCCCCAACAAATCCATGACTAGAACATTGTAGTCCTTTTCTTGTCCATACCACCTAAAAGATGAAGGGAGAATTCCATTTGGTTTGTGATAATACAGAACATTGCAACTTCGCAACTAATCATGAATATGTAATAGGAACCAGCAAAGAACTGATAGCTGTAAGCATGCAACGACATGTGCTAAACACACCCCCAGGAGTGACCCAAAAGCCAACACTTATTCCTCCATCCGTAAGAAATGTGCAGAGCCATGCATGTCATGGACTACGCAGCGGTAAGTCTGATGTCAGGTGGACTTCCTTTGCCTGCCTTGCTTGCACACTGCCGCACGTTCTGTACAATCATAATGTGGCCACTGGATGGTTATATTCTGCTAACCAGCCAGAAAACTAATTCTTGTAGTAGGCAGGAAAGGTGAACTTAGGCTAGCTTCACACCAGTGCTTACATCATCCGGCATAGTCGGAACCTCCCAGAGCACCGCCAGCCCCCGATGTTACCAGAATGAGGGCCGAGTCTGAAATACCACCACTAATGCCCACAGAGTCCCATTATAGTCAACGGGCTCAGGCACAGAAAGGTACTATCCAATCATTTCAGGCAGGCTGTTGCTCTGCCAGACACCAAGCACTGGTGTGAAGCTAGCCACTATTGTACAGAATACGGACTCCATATTCAGGTAAATGGGACTTCAATGCTCATGGTGGCCTGCAACCAGATGTAAACACTGAAGAGAAGGTAGCCTCTTCAAGGAGCTGATCTGCAGGGGCCCAGAATCCAACGCTAATCATCTAATAGGGATAAGCAATCAAATTAGCCCTTTAAAAGGTGCTGTCCACATAAAACACGTATTCCCTATCATGTGAATTGGGTTAAGTGTTTGATCAGTGGGGCCATTGCTTATGAGAACAATGTCCTGTGAAGAGTCGGTCAAACATGCACACTGTCACCCCATCTCTACGGGACTCTGCGGAGACGGCCAAGAGCTTAGACTCTGCTACTTCCAGCATTAAGATGAATGGCAGAGCCCGAGAACCTTGCACATTCAAATGGGAGACCACCCCCCCATTTTTGTTATCCGAGGCGGACGGAAATATTTTTCAGAAACATAACAGCCCTTATTTGATAAAGGGTTTGTCAGAGCACTAAAGTTAGAGTTGCACTTTCTAAAGGTAGGTCAGCACATGTCGGCATTAGTTAGATACATCTAATCTACCATCTATCTATAATGGATGCAGTTCTTTGACCTCATTTAAAGGAAAGACCAGAAAAAGTTAAGGAGGAGAGCCTTGTGCAGCCTCTAGCAGGGCGATCGTGAAAATCAAGCCACGACTCTTCCCTGCTTGTTGCACTCTAAGGCCCCTTTCCCACCGTCTGGAACTGACTTGACTGTACATGACTCAACCCCACTTTCCACTGTGCCAAAGCCGCCTGGTACTTTGAAGTTACCACGCCTTATGACGTTCCAAGCAAGCCAAGCTGATAACTAGCGACTGGTCTGAGAATCTTCTCCACACCACCAGCTACGATGAGGGGGTGCCATATCCACAGTGGACAAACAAACCACCTGGCACCAAAACAGTAGAGGATGCAGAGGAAAACTGGATTGAAGGGGCATTCACATCTGGGATATTGATGGCATATTGCTTGGTGGGACCTGCACCTATCTCCAGAACAGCGTCCTAATGTGAGGGGAGAGCAGAGCTGTTCTGGAGATAGGAGCACATCGTAGAGGTCAGACGTGCACCTATGAGACACCGATGCCATATCCTAGCGATATGCCATCAAAGCCCAAAAGGGGATATCCCTTTAATAAAAGTGAAGGGGAAATGGCAGATGACCCATGTCTAATACCCAGTGACCGCTTTATTCCTGTGGTAGGAATGTATGGAGGTTCCAATTCAGTGCCATCAGCATGCTGGCATACACAACCACCCACTAGTAACCAATTTATCCCTGATCTAGCACCATGGCCCCTAGGTTCTTTCCTGGCTAGAGATCTAAAATACTAATGTCCTCAGTAAACTATTACGACAAACCACCACTATGCAGGGTAGTCACAATACATCACCGTGTGGGCGCTTCATGTTTCCTCTACACCTAAACACGTCCCCATGGGACACTAGAAGTACCAGGGCGTCAGTAACCAGACAGCTGCCCAGCAGGAGACACGGCAGACATCTACAGCATATCAGGTTCCAGGAAACCACTCCACACGACACAATCCATACTCGTTTACTGTTCCTTCAGGTAAACCACCAAATGTCCACGATGGCGACTGCGTAGGCACATACAATTATATAGCCATGGTACGGAGAATACATCTGCCCATTCTGCAATGTGTGAGCATTATTTACTTCATACCATGTCCCTAACGTATTAAGGCTTTGTCCAGCCTTCACATTCCTCTACAAGGAGGGAAAAGGTCATTTACTTGTTCTACACCGACTCAACGACCCCAGAGCACCGCCTTAGTGGATGCTCTCACCACAGCATTTCTGCCCCTCTACTTTAGGAAGCTGTGTCACCGTGGCTGAACCTGCGCCTCGAGATAACAAGAGAAGCAGGACACACTATATGCAGCAAGATGTTGGGGAAGAAAACGTGGCACGCACTCCACAGGAATGAGGAGTAAAGGAAGGCTTACCGGATGTGTGGTATTCCAACACCACCTTGCAAGATCTTGTATAACTTGCTTTCGTACAACAGCTGAGGATGGCGAGCTTTCTGTGACTCCAACTTTACAGCAACCTCCTGAAAGATAAAAATACAAAGGTCAGGGACTGCCCCAAGTCTACACACGTCCGTGAAAGCGCCCTTATGGAGACCTCATTCTGGGAGATCTTTATTCACACGTCAGTGACTATGCACCACAATAACTAAGCATGAAGGGGATAGGGGTAACGGTGCTCATATACGAGGGACATGTTGATATGGTCAACTTTGGTTAGATCTCTATGGTCCACCAAATACATACAGGGGAGTCATTTACTAAGAGCTGCGTTTCACACACCATTATTCATAATCTCCCCTGGGGGATGATCCAACCAATTTTAGAGGCATACACTGCTGTTTGCTTTCCGTCCAGGGATGCCGAGCAAGACGGATCCGTCATGAACCACAGCGCAAGTCAAAGGGGACGGTTCTGTTTTCTCTGACACAACAGAAAACGGATCTGTCCCCCACTGACTTTCAATGGAGATCATAATGGATCTCTCTTAGCTATAATAAAGATAATACAACCGGATACGTTCACAACGGATGCAGATGGTTGTATTATCAGTAACGGAAGCGTTTTTACTGATCCCTACCGGATCCAACAAGAACGTTACTGTAAATAAAAGTTGCCTAAATTGTAGTAAGTGTGTCAAGCTGGGGTGACCAAGCACCTTTCCTTTAAGCTCAGCTCCCTTAAAATAAATCTGCACATTTTTAGCACAAAATGTCCTTTGTGCCAAAATTTTGCCTTTTTTAGGGCCAAAAACCTGACAAAGCTTTGATACGTAGCACCTAATGTCCACAGATCCGACCAATGATTCCAGGTCTTGTCAACCCATCTGTTGTGTCTACTGGTGGTTACTTTTTGTATGTACACAATGATTAAAGACCCTCAAAATGTACGCCCTGTGACCATCTGAGCCAATTTATATTCAAGGTTTCCACAGAATTCCTTAAAGGAGCTCTCCACCACCAAACAGCAGCCTGTCCAAGAATGTGAGCAGGACTGGTTAACTAGGTGGGGGAGGGGACATGGCCTCACTACATTGGGTTAATGACGTGATCCTGCCTACCATATGCCATTGTGGCTGAGCAGCCCGACAGGAAAACTCACTAACACGTAGTATATGCAAGTGCCAGAGAGTAGTGTAAAGCGAGACCCTGCCCCCTCACCCCTCCAGGTTGCTCTGCAAGTGGAGGCAACTAATCCTGCTCATTCTACTTCAGGTTGTTGGGGCCCATTTTAAGTCATTCCCGGAGAACAAGACTAGATATCTTGCCCGGTGAATCAAAAAGGAGGGGGGAGTGTACTGGTGCTCCTGGCACTACAGCCAACCCCTCAGTGCTCCAACCAATTTGCATAAGTATTAAAGTAACTACATCTCTGCAGCGGTAGAAGCTACAAACAAAATATAATTGTTTTAAATCAGCACGATCAACCATTCCAGGTTGTATGCCTGGTTGCAAAGGGTTGACTATGCTGAAGCTCCCCACTGCCCCCAACAGATGTCAGGGGGCGAATATTTTCCCATACACAGACCTTCACCACAACTGAACACGTGTTAAGGGGAGCTAGGAGGGAGAGACAACTGTTGAGATTCAATAACCCGAAGATCGGGCCCCAACAACACTTATCAAGTAGTTGGGATCTCAGCAAGGCCTATATTCACTTGTACTGTATGGAAAGCTTGAAGATAATGTCAGAGGAGCAGCGCTAAGTATTCACCATCAACGTCAGTGACAATCTTCGTGTCAGCCAAGAAACAATGTAAACTTAGAAGCGTAGTAAGATTAAAGAGGTACCCTGGACAGAAGCATTGCTCACATATCTGCTCAATAGGAGAGAAATGCTAGGCTGCTAAGCATCTGACTACATGGACACCGTCACCACCAATCACCATCTCAGGGGGACCCAGCCCCTGTTTCTCCCAACCAACTGGGTATTTAAACTGAGTGATGGTCGAGCATTGCCGCTCCATTCACAGTCTATGGCACTGCCAGGAACAGCACTCGACCACCACTCTACTCAAACTCTTCCTACCCGTGGTCTTTGTGGCGGTTGGCAAGTATCGTGCCAATAAAGGTTTCTGACAGGAATACCCTTTACAATGTTCACATTGCAAAAGCTATGCCCCTTCAGCATTTAAAAGGGGCCAGTCACTGGTTTTACGGGTTCTCTCAAAGGCTACACAGAGGATAATAACTACAGACATCAAAAGAAGATGTATAAAGCAGGCCACCCACCTCACCGGGACCAAAACCGGTCAAGTGTGGCCAAGAAAGGCTCAGATGTATAAGGGAGGAGTGGTCTCACCTTCTCAGACTTCAATTACAGTAGGCGAGCATGAAGTGTCAGGCTCTTCTCATGGAAATATTTACTTTAGGCTACGGCACATTAAGAGATTTTTTTCACTACTAAAACAAAAACGCCGTACACAACTACAAGTAATGTTTGCAGTGTGGGCGACTAAAACTTGTGCACATCTTTCTCATCACTGTCTCAACAGCCTAACCCAAGAAGAGAAAAGGAAATGACTCACTAAGACCTTGCTAGGTGGCACTGTGTGAACCTGGTATGTGGTAGGACGGGGCACCCATCACCAGGTAAGCTGCTGTAGGTATACTGGCTAATTACCCATAGCCATTCCCCCGACAGATTACAAGCACTACGACAAGCCACCTCCCAACAAAAGAAACAAACCGATCAGGAAGTGCGAGCGGAGAACGCGCTTGTGGCTTCTACTTTTACTTGGCGACTTTCAGGGAAAAAAAATAAATAAGACACCATTGAACCCTGTATATCATCGGCTGGGGCTTGTTCAAGTAGGTTGGAGAATCAGTCTGGGGCTTCCACTGCAGGTCCCATCAAAGATACGAGATAGACATCCGGCACAAGGGACTGTCAGGACTCTCCAATTGAGCCCCGAGTGATGCAGTTGGCGAGTTATGTGCCACATGCAGTAGTTCCGTAATTTTTGTTCTTTCGCCTCAATGGAGCAGATATTGGAAATACTGGCAGTGGTATGAATGGTGCCTTATCCATCATTGTGCTAGTCCTCTGCTCTAACATGGCAGCTCACCTCACTGAGCCATATACAGATGCCATCACACCATCCAGTAACAAGCTCCTCGGCACATCACAATCTAAAGGCCCGCCTACACAGTTGGTAGATCGCACCGAGAACAGTGGGTTCGGCCGACACAAGTTTGTGGTGAGCTCCCGACTCTCCTACGACAAATGACGTGGAGAGAAGGATCTGGTAAAGTGAATATTTTCGCCTGTTCCTTTTGTTCTCCCAGGAGAAAAGCCACCACCAGAAGTGTCTCGGCGCGGCTTTCTCCGCTTTTCCCACAGAACGTGTATGTGGAACCTAGGAGGGAATCGGGAGAGTTATCTGTCGGCCAAACGATCTTTTGGCCAACAGCTATGGATTGTTTACGGCAACCATCTTCTCCAGGAGGGCTAATTTCATAGGAACCAGGTGACTGACCAGTCAGTATCTCTTTGTGGTGAGGAAACGTTTCCAAACTATGCAAATGTCCTCGGTGGAACCATAGATCTGCATCGGACCACTAAATTCTGTGAAGGCAGTGGCCTGGGGTGTTAACATGAAATCTTACAATTCTTGAGGGATAATGGGAGCCATTTTGGATTTTCATTTACCTGACAGAAGACTTCTCCTGTCCTTATGGACTACTACAATAAGTAGTTAATAAAAAGGTTTCTTAGCATATCAGCCACATCACATACCAGAATAAAGCCACCTACACTGGACGTCCACTAGTCATAAAGCCACCTACACTGGACGTCCACTAGTCCTCCATTTACTTCAGTCGGGTGGTATTTACCACAAGCGTGCAACAGATCCATCAGGTCCACAACTGGTCCTGGAACATTAGTAGAAAAAAGTCCAAAACACCAGCAGCCAATGAGGGCAAAATAGGTGGCATCTAGTACATGCCACAGTCAACTAACCGAAAAACGTGTGCGGGGGGGGGGGGGAGACGCATTTCACGTTATCTTTCTGGACAGTTATCTGCTGATCTGCACTCTATATTCTGCCAACGAACGAAATCTAATTTTCTCCATAATCCTACTCCCCATCTCCAAGACTTCTCTTGTGCTGCACCAGTAGTCTGGAAAGTGCTACCAGGGCATTTAGAGTCATTTCCAACATCCCAAGGACCCTTAAAACCTGTTTTTAGCAGGCCCGATCCATGTCATACTTTGAACCTGTCCCTTTATTGCCATTATTGATCAGAACCTTACAATGCCCCCTTCCTTACACTACTTAGACCCCAATACACATTGTATGAAGCTAGATGGGTCCTAGCTTGTTTAGTAGAAAAGAGGGCCGACCCTTGGACAGAACAAGCCCTTTTGGCCATCGTGATCCCCCAATACATCAGACTAAGCTCTTCTGAACAGAACCATCATCTCTTACATACACTTTTCTGGGTGGTTATCTACTGACGTCCATCTGGATCAACCACTTCAAGTAAAAAAAAAAAAAAAAAAAAAAACACCCTCCTAGTAGCCAAATCCAAGCATGGACCTCCTCAATTAGTGGTAACATTCATACCCTACAACCTTGTGGGTTACATAAAGGAGTACAAGGCGAGGTAAAAGCTTCCCACCATGCCCCGATGCAGTATAGCAGATGTACTTTATAAATGCAGATCACATGAGTTAAATATGAGACCAGATAGAACATCTGAGGCTCCACCATATAGAACCCTGTCCACACACAGCAGCGAGAAGCCAGCGTTATGGACTAGAACTAGGTCAGGCAGGACAGCAGCAGCCAGCTAATGGCAGTCACCACGTCCCATGACTGCGGGCACGGATGAAGATTGCAGTCATCCTCATCACTCCAGGGCCCACAGGGCGGCCGCTAGAGGGCACTAGAAGACGAGCAGGCCTCCTCGTTACCTCGCCATTGGTGATGTTGATCGCCAGGTAGATATCCCCGAAGGAGCCGGAGCCGATTTTCCGCACCAGCTTGTATTTCCCTCCGACGATAAACTCCGCTTTGGAGCCGCTGCTGCTAGCCATGATCCGGGGGCGGAAGGGTGACGATAACTCCAAAGACAAGACGCACCACTTCGTACTGGGATCACGTAGATCTCCTGGGGGGTGATGCCTCAGGGTCCCGGAGGACTCAGGCTCTCGTTTCTTTCTTTGTTAGAAGATGGCGGGGCAGCCGAATATTCCCGCTCCTCCGAGCGCACTGCCCCTTCTCCCGAGCAATAGGTGGCTCCTACTGAGCCTCCCGGACCCTCAAGCGCCGGGTTTCTGTGGTCTTCCCTCCGCTACAGCCGCAGCCCTCCGTTCTCTCCTTAGGCCGCCATCTTGTGTTCTCTTCTTCCTGCTCCCCCAGCTTTCTCCCTCACCACAAAATGCCCTCCTCCGCGCCGCGGTGCATGCCGGTTACTAGGGAGGGGCGCTAGATGTTATGGCAAGCTGCGTCCTCACAGCCTGGCTGTAATGACCCCGCCTCAAGCTGGCTACACGCGTGACGTCACGACACACCCAGATAACCGGTCCGCCATGTTTCTTCTGGGCTTAGCGCGCCGAAAAGAAGTTATCAGCACGCCCTTCCGCCAGCTTGTGTGTATAGTCCTGGTGATAAAACAGACCTGCGCCCAGTTTCGTTGAGGGCACTTTTCTGACATCAACACTATCTGCTTTGCCTCAAACGTTTATTGTAATAAAGCGTAAACCACCCAAGAGTCACGTATTTGTCAGTGTATGCACCGGCTAAATGGCGGGGCTGCAGTGACCAGAAGACAAAATGGCGGCTCGCTTCAGCCGTCCCGCCAAGAGGCCCGCGGTGACCCGTGTAGGCAGAGGTTAGGTGACGAGGGAATGTCACGGAGGAGCAGCCCCCCCCCCCAGTTGTAGGGCCTCGCCCTGTCCCCATGGTTACGGCGCAGATAGCTGTGGGCAGGTGACGCCACACCTCAGTACATCGCAGGAATTCCTAATGGCTCCGGAGGAAGCCATCATTGTGTGACGTCATCCCTTGCTGTGCAGACAGGCACTGAAGAGAGCTCTTTCCTCATGCCAGCATTTGGTAAAATGTGGACCAGAAGCTTCTCACATTAAAAGTACCTTCATGTCTCTCATGCTAAAAAAATAAACTTTTCTCATCTTACAGTAAGAAAAATAAAGGGCTCTTGTATATACAGCAGGTGGCTTCCTCGTCACATAGCCTAATTCGGCATCCATATTGCTGTTAGGGTGTATTTAGGCGGAACTTTTTTGACTGTGGTAACAACTCCATGCTTTTTCATTTGGATGCGTATTTTTTTTGCTGCTGACACTTCTGAATGCTTTTCAGAAGAAGAGTATTGAAAACTCTGAAACTGCGTCCAAATGGTGAAAACCGCGTGTGTTTTTAGGAACGGTGTCGATACCATTTTTATTGCATGGTCAAAAAAGTCCATTGTAAATACGCCCTAAGGGTTCATTCACGCGATTGTAAGTGCTCTGTGCCACGCTGTGAACCGCAAATAGCAAGTCATGTGAATCCCATATTGCGATGCGGACCCAGGGTCAGCGATCCGCAAAATACAGTAAAAGTTAGGACATGTCCTATCTTTTGCGGTGTGGAAGCACGGACCACGGAAGCACTTCAGAGAGTTTTCATGGACTTCTGATCTGTGACTCCGCTCTTCAAAAGATAGTACACGTTCTAGCTTTCGCCCTATCTTGTGCATCGCAGACCCATTCAAGTCAATAGGTCCACAGCACGGAGAGCACACGTCCAGTGCCCTGCCGTTTTGGGGTCCAGAATACAGGCACAGAGCCCGTTCGGTCGCGTCCGTTTTTTGCCTTCCATTTGTCATTCATATCCCATGGACAATCCTCAGCTGATAATTAAAAGGGGTTTCCGAGTTTTAAATACTGGTGACCTACCCGCTGGATAGGTCATCAGTATCTGATCGAAGGGGTTGCGGTCAGCTGTTTGAGAAGGCACTGGCGGTCCTGTGAACGCTGCAACCTTCTCCATGCCCACCAAGCATAGCGCCATACATCTTGCAGCGACTGCTTGGTATCGCGCTCAGCGCCATTCACTTTTATGGGGCTGAGCTGCTCCTAGGCCACGTGACTGATGAACGTGTGGGAAGGCCGCTGAGCTACTGCGAGCGCTGGTGCCTTCTCGATCAGCTGACAGATGGGGGTCCCGGGTGTTGGACCCCCATAATCAGATACTGATTACCTATCCAGAGGATATGTGATCAGTATTTAAAGGGGTGTTCCGATCTCAGACAATAGGGGCATATTGCTATGATGTGCCCCCATTGTCTGATAGGTGCGGATTCCACCTCTGGGACCTGGACCTATCTTGTAAACAGATAGCACTTGCGCGGTCACCTCTCCCATTCATTTCTATAGGGCCGATGGAAATATTATTTTTGGCAGCCCCATAGAAATGATTGGAGGGGCGCTGCGCATGTGCGGTGTGCCCTCCGTGACTTTGAAGGCTCCACTTACGAGATAGGTGCAGGTCCCAGAGGTGGAATCCGCACCTATCAGACAATGGGGGCATATCCTAGCAATATGTCCTCATTGTCTGAGATGGGAACACCCCTTTAAGTCTCGGAAAAGCCCTATAATTTCAAGAGCATTTTCTAGCAATGGTCCATTAAACATGGATGCCATCCTTGTTGTGTCTTTTTTTTCACAGACCCATAGACTTTAATGGGTGTGAGGGATCAGTGAACAAAGTCAAAAATAGGCCATTCTTCTGTGAAGCAACCACGGCCCTACAGACAGTGGAAATTCACAGATGTGTAAAGGCACATGTTAAAGGGGTTCTCCGGGCTTTTTTTTATATTAATGACCTATCCTCAGGATAGGTCATCAATATCAGATCAGCAGGGGTCCGGCACCCCTGGCGATCAGCTGTGTGATGAGATAGCGAGCGCAGTGTGCACGTCCATCTCCTGACGCAGTGTGCACGTCCATCGTTGCTGTCCCATAGACATACAGCGGTGAGCAGGAACAGAGAAGGGAGACGGCACGTGAGCACTGGACCCCGCCGATCTGATATTGATGACCTATCCTGAGGATAAGTCATCAATAAAAAAAGCCCGGAGAACCCCTTTAAAATCAATGGGTACATATGCTGTTCGTGGAGCACGTCTCTGTGATTCACTTACGTGTGAATAAGGCCTCAGGCTGCATTCATATGGCCATGTGTGGTCCGTAAGCCAGCACTGAGAGGAGGAAGGGAGCAGGGTGGGACTCTATTGGGCATTTCAGTCCACCACTGAATTCAGGAGGAGGTGGCTCAGAATGTTGGCTACAGGAGAAACAGCAGGGGGCGCTATGAGAACGAAAAATGTAATGCACATAAAAAACCTAACAATATTTTTATCACATGTATGTTACAATAATACTTCAATTTAAATGCTGATTCTTTGCATAGTAATACTGTCAGTGAGATAATTCGTTTAAAAAAATGTACTTTTTTTTAGGATGGAAATAGTGTGGTGTACTACACTATTCTGTCCTTCTAAAAAAAGAAAAAGAACATGGACAAATGTAGTCACAAGTATGCACTTTGGGATTACGTTTGTCCAGCTATAGTCAATGTAAAGAATTTTTTTTCAATAAATGTTACTGAATTCAAGACCTCATTCACATAACCGTATATATTTTGCAGCCCCCAAAAAAACGGATACCATCTTTGTTGCATCCACATTTTTTACAGACTCATTGACTTCAGCGTGTCCATGGTCCGCATTTTGTAATGGAGCTGAAATCCAGCGGCAGGGATCAGGTACAGGTAAATATGTTCACCACCGCGTTTCCAGCCATGTTGGGAGGCCTGAGAATAAAGGACACCAAATGCTAGTTTGTATTCTTTTCACTTTACACTTCCTTATGGAAAGCACCCAGGAAGAAGATTTAGTCATGGTTAGGGAAACTGGGTGGAATTTATTAAGAATGGCACTACAAGCACCAGTCTTCAAGCACCTGCACCAGAGACTTGGGGCATCCTCTGGCAGAATTTGCACCTGAAAAGCAAGTTCCTTCAGCTATGAGCTTTAGTACATTTGAGCTATGATTTATGGCAGTTACTGGCATGAATTATATTAAATCTTTACATGGCTGCAGCGACCATGTTCCCATATACCTCATGTGACTGCTGCCGCCAATCATTGGCCTTGTCCCGTATACAGAGGCCAGTGATTGGCCAATGGAAAGGACTGGACCTGCGGAGCTGGAAATTGCAAGGGATTAAGGCCAGGTTCACATTTCAGTTATTTACATCAGTTATTGTGAGCCAAAACCAAGTTTGGGTCAAAAACACAGAACAGGAGGAAATCTTTACATTATACCTTATTTCTAAGTAGGCTTTACTGACAATAACTGATGGAAATAACTGACCAAATAACTGAAGTATAAACTCAGGCTAACAGGTGAGTATAGCTTAATTTCTTATTTTATCGAATTTAGTGGCTTTGGGCTGTTTTTTTTTTTACCATTAAGGCTCTGTAACATAACTGCATGTTATAACTATAATATAACTGCTTTGGTCACTTTCTTGCTACTGTTGACAAATATCTCTTGATATTCTGTACCGTTTTCTATATTTTTGTTATGATGACGGCCCGTGGCCACCATTGCCCTACTCCCCCCGAGCAGGCATGAGCGCCGCGTCTCTTACTTGGCCCTGTACTCTGCTTCATCGGCGGTCCAGTCCTATGCTTCCTCTTCTGTCATCTGCTTTGTGCCCTGTCGCTGGCATTCCATTTGCCAGCTTCTCTCCTCCTCCTTTTGTTGGAAGCTTAGGCCTATGTTCATCTACCTAGCCTGGCCTTTGGGCGCACGCACGTTCAAATTCTTTGCCAGCCTCTTTCTGGCTTTCCCTTATATTTAAGGCACCTCCCCTAGGTTCCTATTTCCTAGTTTACTAGCGAAGGTGCGTGTTTCTATCTGACTGCCCATGTACTGCCTGACAATTGACTCTTATTGTCAGCTGCCTGGCCTGACCTTAGCCTGTTTCTCATATTGACCTATTGTCACCTGCCCGACCTCGGACTTGTTTCTCGGATATGTTTGTACAGAGCCTGCCCTGACCTCGCCTGTTTCCTGACTACGAATTTTGACTGATCCCTTTGCATCAGTGTCTATGACACCCATGGGTCAGCCTCTGACTACACCAGAACAATCTCAAGAGGTAGTTGCCTGGTGGAAGCCCTGCAGTGAAGACCATATCCCTGTATAAAGGTTAAAAGGTTAAAACCAGGGGACCGCCAGGATAATGGCCTAGAGTTTTCCCAAAGTTAAACCTGTTAGTTGGTATGGTGGGGCCACACCCACTGCCGGTTAGAGTAAGGCTCAGACCATGTAACTTGCCATTCCATATGGGCCTGCCAGAACTGATTCAAGAAATGGCTCAGCAGTGTAACTGCCAAAAGTAAATACTGTCCTACCTATACAATATCTCAACCCACCTGAACACTTTAACAACTACGGCAGTAGTACTGCAATCACATGCAGCAACTGCATCTCTCCTGTCATCTCAAGCTCTTCCCACAGGAAGTTCCAGTCCATGTCTGTCCCCTTCTCCACGCTATGAAGCTGATCCCAAGCTATGTCATGGGTTCATAAATCAGTGCACATCCTACCAGTTATCTACCGACCAGGTCAAGGTGGTATTCATGATTTTGCATCTCTCTGGTGAGGCCCTAGCTAGGGCTAACCCATCATAGGAGACAGGAGATCCCATTACTAGTAACCTGCAGGAGTTCTTGGAGACTTTTCATAGAGTATTTGAAGAGCTCGGGTGTACCTCCTCACAGTTGGCCAATACGCCATCCAGTTCCAAATGGGCCTTCTGGGACAGTTTGTCAGGGCGAATCAAAGATTAATTGGTGGGATGAGACATACAATCTACTCTAGAGGCCCTGATATCTTTAGCCACTCGCACTGCCTCTGGTTTGAGAAGCGGATTAAGGAGGTAGCCCTAGAGAATAGACCTTTTTTATCTGGCTACCACGTTTCAAAGACCTATGGCTCCTTCTCCTTCATCTTCCTCCACCCTAGTATCAGAACCCATGCAGGTGGACTTAGGTTGTCTGAAGAGGAACGTCTGCGCAGGTGCACACATAATTTGTGTCTATTGTGGTGAAAAAGGGCACTTATGCCAGTAACTGTCCCAACAAGGCAGTAAACTCCAGAACCTAGGGTGTGTTAAATGGATGGCTGGAGATTACGACTCATTTTCCCCAAAATTGTCCTGTGGAACTATCTTGCAAAGGAATGCGGTTCACTGTGCAGGCCCTCTTGGATTCTGAATTGGCAGGAAACTTCCTGCATCAGTATCAGTTTAGTACCAGGGGTCTAAGGAGGGACATATGAAAGGCGTTGGAAATGTGAAAGATGATGGCAGACAGAGCTTGTAAAAGAAATGATTAATTTGGGAAATTACTTCAAAACCCCAAAAACCTAGAATTACATTTGTAAGGATGGCACTTTTAGGTGGATATTTCTCTAGGACAACCAAACCCTGTCACCAGGAGAAAATTGTAGAGGAACATTTGCATCTGCGCCCGGCACCTCACTGGACAAATCATTAGGTACAGAGAGATGAGGATGGTGACCGTGAACAAGAACAATAAAGAAAGGGGACTTGTCAGCAGACTCTTTGGAATGGCTGTTATGGCAGAACTCAGCCCACAGGAGTAGAAACACTTAGTTATTTTGCTTTGTGGAAACAAAAAAGTGTAAATATTTCTCCATAATATGGTTCGTTCTCTCCACCTGCGCATCAAACTACGGATGATAGGCAGAGGACAAATCCAAGTCCACCTCCAAGAACCTGCGAAGATATGTTTGCTGAACTAGTGATTTATTCACCCAATACAGAAAGGTTTCATCCCTTTTGTGGAACCTCCTCAGCTTAAATAAATCACTGAATTCTTTCAACGTTTTCTTCACTGGGGATAAGAAAAAAATGTTTTTCCACTATGGATGTGTGAATAACGAAGTAACGACGGCAGAGAGGAAGAAATTTCTTATAGAGGTAGGATGCAGCAGACGTGGTATGCACTGGTGTTGGAAGACCAAATGTGAAATTGTGCTTTCTTATCCCCGAGAAGAGTGCAGATAGAGACATAGCTAGGGGTTCTTTCAATTAGTGCATTAAATGCATTAAAGGGTTTATCCAGGTTTTTAATATTTATGACCTATCCTCAGGATAGGTCATCAATATCAGATCAGCGGGGGTTTGAGTCCCAGCAACCCTGCCAATCAGCTTTTCAAAGAGGCCTCTGAGCTCCATTAATGCTTAGACCTCTTCCGAGGTCAGTGACATGAAGGCAGCAGCCTCACCGGAGCTCCGGTAAGCGCAATGGCCTCTTCAGACAGCTTACTTACGGGGGAGCTAGGTGTCGGACCCCTGCCGATCTGATATTGATGACTTCTGGGGATAGGACATTAGGGATGAGCGAACTTGATGTTTTCAAGTTCGGGTATGCAGGACTCCTGCATAATGGAAACCAGCCGGATCCGTAATGCTGCCCATAGACTCCTATTATGACAGAATGTCTCTTAAATGCTTCCGTGGTGCATTCCATCATAAAATTCCGTTATATTCCGTGATAACGGAATTCCCACCGAACTTGAAAACATCAAGTTCGCTCATCCCTATAGGCCATCAATGCCAGCATCATGAATAACCCCTTTAAGTTGTATGCCCTATTATTAATATGGCTTATCTCCAATGCTCCCTCATTAATATTATTGCAGTCTAGAGTGCATTCATTAATTTCTGCCCATCTAGCTACCTACATTAATTATAGTGCCCGCCTAATATTACAACAAACGTTACATTACTTATGTGCTTCGTCTACTAATTACAATGCTATCTGGGGCATGGCCTGCCGCGAGATGGAGTGAGCCACGCTGTATATCGCTCCTTCCAGGATCCTGATAAATTCACTGCTAGCAGTCCTCTGGAGGCCGGGGAGAACCCTGATCGGTGCCTGGGTGGAAGAGGAATCCCCTGCCATACTGACAGAAGGATAAGATGCCGAAGAAGGGGAAGAACAGCGCCAGCCTGGACAGAGGGGAAAACAGCCAAAATCGTGCTGGAGCAAAGGAGGAGGAGAGCCAGCATGAGGCGGTAAGCCGGAGCGCAGCTGCACTCCTTAGCAGATTCGCAAGAACAGCGGAGGGGGCAAGGGACTGGTCTCACTGCAAAGAGACAAAGAACATGTCCTCCTTTGATCAAGAGGATCGCCCTTCAGATGAAGAGGGAGATGATAGTAAGGGACGCCAGGTCCCAGTGTTAAAAGGAAATGTACAGGGGGCAGAAAACCCTCAAAATCACAGAATACAAGAGCCCACCCTCAAAGATATTATGGGTGCTGTAGTTAGCTGCAACAAAACGCTAAAAGTCCCCCATCTCCAAGTGGGTAGCCTGAGGGAAGATATATCCCTGATAAGACATGATATGCACAAAATATCTGAAAGAACCTCAGAACTAGAAAAAAGAATGTCAGAGTTAGAGGATGAGGTCAAGCCTCAAGATGGCAGCTAACTCAACGACAAGAGATATGGCGGCTCTGTTTGCTAAGGTTGATGATTTGGAAAACAGATCCCACCGTAATAATATCAGAATAGTGGGGGGCCCAGAAAAAACGAAAGGGGCAAATACTACAGAATATATAGAAAAGTGTTGCATCAGAAATTTCAGGAAAAAGGACTGTCCTTACTATATGCTGTAGAAAGAGCACATCGGGTGCCCACAAAGCCGCTGCCACCGGGTAGACCACCGAGACTTATCCTTGCTAAAATACTACACTTTAAAGACAGATATATCATTTTGAGGCAAGCACGAGATAATGTAGATCTGGTCATAAATTGAGCAAGAATTTCCATCTTCCCGGACTACTCTACAGAGGTACAGAAGAAAGGGACAAGGTTTCTGGATGTCAAGAGCAGACTTAGAAATCTGCAGATCCAATACTCCATGATTTTTCCGGCTAAACTAAGAGTGGTGGCTATGGGCTCTACCAAGTTCTTTGAGGATCCAGAAGAGCCGACACAATTGCTTGATTGCCATAAAAATCTACTGTAAGAACAGAACAAGGACACTTGAGAAGATAATGTCTGGGTGAAAGTCTGTGTGCTGCTCTGCGAGATGTCCTGAAGAACCCGCATGCACGCTGTTTGTTCATTTTTCCTTGCGTCTTTTTTTGTTTTTCTCCCTTTGATGTTTTCTTCCTCTTTGCTTATATTTTTCCAAAGTGCAGGAGAACAATCTACCACCAGAGGACTCCAAGATTGGGACTTTATGTGTATTAATACAGTCTCAGTTCTTCTGAAGAAGGGAGCGTGAGTTACGCACAGAAAGTGCGGTTGACAAATTTCAGTTCTTTATTACTGGTTAGGGTGTGGATGGAAATAGCAGAGTTGAATATGCTATATAAAAAGGTGGGCAAGTTTGTTTGGAGGCGTCCAAGTTATGGGATGATTAGAAGATTAGAAGATATATCCTTAAATATCAATCCTACACTGTAGGGAAGGGATTTGGGGGCGGAGGGTACTCAACCTGGCATGGTACTGCGGACAACCTTATTAATTGGCACTAGGGAAAAGGCGGTCCTTAAGGGGGGGGGTATCGTGCTTATGTTTTATATTTGGAATATGACACACATGACTAAGATACTTAGCTGGAATGTGAGGGGAATGGCGGATACCAGGAAGCGTCATAGTATTTTCAACTATTTTTTACGCTCTCAGACAGCTATTTGTTGCTTGCAAGAGACACATCTAACTACCACAATACAATGGTTAAAAAAGTCATGGGTGGGTTATGCGTCTCACGCTGTGCTCTCCTCCTCCAGGGGAGTAAGTATAGTAGTGCATAAAAATATTAGAATTGAATGTTTTAAAGAGTTCTTAGATGAAGAAGGGAGATTCATGTGCATACTATGCAATATTGAGGTATTCAAATGATACTGGTGACAGTATATATCCCCCCCCTCCCGGGTAAGACATCCTGCAGAGCGCAGCTACTCTTGTGCCTCGTCCACATTTCGTACCTTATCTCGAATAGATCTGGCGTTGGTAAACGATACTATGTTCATTTTTATCCATTCCTCTGACTATAAGCCTAGAGCTTTGTCGGATCATTCCATAATGAAGGTGGAGCTAAAACTTGGGGGGACCAGACCGGAGGTGAAATTATGGAAGTGTAATGCGTTTTGACTACAAATTTTGGGTGACCTTTCAGGTATGGCTGACTCCATTAAAGAATACTTTAAGTTTAATGTGGATACGGCATCCCCGCATGCTGTATGGGATTCTATGAAAGCATATCTCAGGGGGCTGTTGATCAAGTCTTTTAGTGCACATAAAACCAGGTCTAGAGAAGTGGATGACAAGGTGCACAAAGCGGAGGCAGAGGAGGCCTATGGGGTTACACCCTCCCAGTCCAATAGCGAGGCTCTGAAAGTGTCACAGGAACAACTGAGATGTCATTTATTACAGGTTGCAGACAGGAAACAAAGCTTTTATAAGCAACGTTTGTTTGCTGAAGGCGAAAAAGTGGGACATATGATAGCTGTTATTTCTAGGGCTCAGCAAGGGTCATCATGTATAACTGAATTGTTGGATCCCCAGGGGAAGTCATGCACAGTTTCGGGGGATATCTTGGGAGTGCTTGAGGGATTCTATTCCTCACTCTATACCTCTAGAACCTCTAACTCGGAGGAGGAGTTATTAAGGTTTCTTGGGGAGGCAGACTTACCTTCGCTGACGGTAGAGGAGAGGGAACTGTTGGAGGAGCCTATTGCTCTGAAGGAATTGGAAGAGGCCCTCAAATATGTGGCTAATGACAAAGCCCTGGGTTCGGATGGTATCCTAGTAGAAGTATACAAGAGTTTTCAGGGAGTACTGTTGCCAGAACTGTTAAAGGTTTTCAATTACTCGTTGGAGGAGGGCTTTCTCCCGTCTTCTATGCAGGAGGCCTTAATAGTAGTGATTCCAAAGCCAGTAAAGGACCCGAGATATCCCTACTCCTACAGACCAATTTCCCTTCTAAAGGCAGATGTTAAAATATTGCCAAAGGTCTTAGCAAAACGTCTATCTAAAGTGATTCTTAATATTATCCATCCAGATCAGACAGGCTTTATGCCCCAGAAATCTACGGACATTAATATTCGTAGAGTATATACTAGTATACAGATCGCGGCAGATAACTATGGAGATAGGGCAATTCTGTCGCTTGACGCTGCCAAGGTTTTTGACAGTGTGGAGTGGGGGTATCTTTGGGGTACGTTGAGATGTATGGGATTTGGACAGCGATTTATTAAATTGGTACAGGGTCCTATACTCTAACCCGAAGGCACGGATTAGGGGGGAGTGTCTAACTACATTCAGTTGGCTAGGGGGAACTAGACCAGGCTGCCCATTATCGCCGCTACTTTTTGCTATAGCCATTGAGCCAGTAGCAGCAGCTGTGAAGAAATCTACAAAAATTAAGAGGTTCCAATATCGACAGATACATAATAGAATCACATTGTATGCTGACGATACTCTCCTATTCTTGGGGGATACGTCAACCTCCCTTTCGGCCACCATGTCCCTTATAGAGCGGTTTGGTAGACTGTCAGGACTTTCTATTAATTGGCAAAAGTCGGCGCTGATGCCTATTGATGGTTAGGATGTGTCCGCCACGGCCATTGCTAAAAATATTCCATGCGTGGAAAATATTAAATATTTAGGAATCCACATTTCCCCCAGGGTTATGGACTTTGAAGAGCTAAACCTGTCCTCGCTGTTGGTGAGATTTAGATTGAAGGTTAAAGCATGGTGCATTTCTCTCAGTTGCAGGCAGAGTAAACCTCCTTAAGATGATAATGATGCTGCAACTGTTATATATACTTCATAATGCCCCGGTTTGGTTGCCTTTGGATAGATTTCATTAAATAAATGTGTTATTTAGGGACTTAATATGGAGAGGAGGTCAGCCCAGGATTAAACTGGAGACTTTGCAATATGCTAAAACGGCAGTGGGATTGGCGGTACCGAATCCTTGGATTTATTATTTAGCAGAGTCAGCATCTTAAAGGGGTTGTCCGGGTTCAGAACTGAACCCGGACATACCCATAATTTCACCCAGGCAGCACCCCTGATGTTAGCACCGGAGCATCTCAGGCTCTTTTGTTTACAATACCACACTGCCTGGTGGAAGCTTCCGCCCGGCAGTGTGTTCGGTGATGTCACCAGATCTGATGGGCGTGCTTTAGCACTGCCTTAGCCGTTTTACAGGCTAGGACAGCGCTAAAGCCTGCCCATCAGTGCCGGTGACATCACCGGGCTTCCTGGCAGCCCCATGGAGGGCCTGGTTCGTCACTGGAACTCCAAAAAATGCCTTTGCCCTGCACGATTTAGCGCAGGGCAAAGGAGAGCATCGGAGCATGAACTGTTCCGATGTTCAAGTCAGAGGGGCTGCCTGGGTGGATGGAGCATATGCTTAACCCTTTAGGGACCGGAGGTTTTTTATTTTTTGAGTTTTTGTTTTGCGCTCCCTGCCTTCCCAGAGCCATAACTTTTTTTTTTCCGGTTCACATAGCCATATGAGGGCTTGTTTTTTGCGGGACAAGTTGTACTTTCCAACGCCACCATTTAATATTGCATATGATGTAGTGGGAAGTGGGAAAAAAATCCAAATGGGGTGAAATTGCAAAAAAAAAAGCAATTCCACCACAGTTTTGCGGCTTTTTAAATTCCAACGTTCGATGTGCGATAAAACTGACCGGTTACTTTTACTCTACAGGTCAGTACGAATCCGGCGATACCCTATATGTATAGGTTTTCTTGCGTTTTGATAGTGAAAAAAATATTCTAAAGTGGGAAAAAATCAGTTTTACTTTTTTGTCACCATGTTTTGACCCCTATAACTTTTTTGTAATTATATGTACAGAGCTGTATGGGGGCTCATTTTTTGCGTCATAATCTTATCTTTTTATTGATACCATTTTGGGGTGTGTATGACTTTTTGATCACCTTTTATGTAATTTTTTGTGGAAAATGAAGCGACCGAAAATGGCGAATTCGCCATTTGGACGCTTTTTTCCGTTTTGCTGTTTGACGTATGGGGAAGTTTTTTTTTATATTTTTATAGTATAGGCGTTTTTCGCACATTGCGACACCCATGATGTGTATTTTTTACATTTTTTTATTTTTTTTTTATTTTAGCAAAAGGGGGGGTGATTTGAACTTTTATGTTTTTTTTATTAATTTATTTTTGTAACTTTTTTTTTTTTTTTACACTTTTATATAGTTCCCATAGGAAATATAACTTACAATCATCTGATTGCGATTTTCATACATTTCAATGCAATAGCATTGGAATATATAAAAATCACATATTTCCTATGAAGCCTATTACAGGCAAGACTCCATAGGAAATACTATACAGCAGCCTGGGTTTTATTCATAGAAACCCAGGCTACTACAGGCATGCTCCGGTTCCTCCAATCGCCACACGTTTGACCGCGGCATCTGAGGGGTTAAATGTCCGCGATCGGCATCGCTGCCGGTCGCGGACATTACCCGCAGGTGTCTGCTACAGGAACCATCCGGACACCGCGGCTAAGGCGGCTGCATGGAGCAGGAGCGGGCGCCATCTTTACAGACAGGACACAGAACGTACGGGTATGTCCTGTGTCCTTAAGAGGTTAAAGATATGACTAGTCAGATCTTACAGCATACAGTAGGTAAGAGCGACTTAGTGTGGATTTTGGAGGGTACGGGAATTCATATCTTGGAGGAAAAATTGCCTTTAATTGAACCTATGAAAAAAGTTTAGGATAATATCTAGGTTAGGTTAAATATCTCCCATATGGAACAATCCCATACTCCCCGAATTTCTTTCTCTGTCTGGTCTTCAGGAATGGAGTAACAAATGGATCCTTAGAATAGGAGATCTTTTAGACAATGGAGTGTTTAGGTCCTTTACGGATATTCAGGAGAGACTCTGGATTCCTCACACAAGCTTTTATCAATATCTTCAATTGCGCCACGCATATGATACTACTTTAAAAAAAGGCACTAACATCATTAAATTAGAAACAGCCTAAAAACGAATTCTCTCAGGAGGTGGGAGGAGAGGTCTGATATCTATGCTGTACACTTTATTACTGGATAAATTCCTGGATTCTCATCTGTTAACTAGAATGAAAAAATGGGAGAGAGATCTGGGAGGGCAGTCACAACACCAATTGGAAGACATCTTAGAAACGATCCCGCTGACCTCATTGACTAAACAAGGCAAATTATCTCAACTATTTATTATCCTAAGGGTCCATTCAGATGTCCGTAGTGTTTTGCGGTCCGGAAATTGCGGACCGCAAAACACTGACACCGCACATCGCCGGAACTTAATAGAGGATTCCTATTCTTGTCCGCAGCTGCGGACAAGAATAGGACATGCTCTATTTTTTTGCGGAGCTGCGGATCGGAAGTTCAGGTCCACAGACCGGGAATGCGGATGCGGACAACACACTGTGTGCTGTCTGCATCTTTTCCGGCTCCATTGAAAATGAATAGGTCCGCACCCGTCCACATAATTGCAGAACGGATCCAGACCCATTCTACGGACGTGTGAATGGACCTATAGAAGCACATTTCTGAAGCACATAGGCGTCAGAACAGACCCAAAATGCCCAAGGTGCCCAACCAGCTGATCTGTTTCACATGCTGTGGAATGTCAGAGTTTAGATGGAAAGGTGTATTGGAGATAATAAGTAAGAAAATGTCAGTGAGGATAGATAGGGATCCCACAATATGTCTATTAGGATATGTCTCTAAGGTGGGGACAGATGACTATAGAAAGGTTGCGGTTGATAGCCCTACACTGGATACAGGGAAGTTCTCCAACATTGGAGGAATTCAGGGTTAAAGTTAATAATATGTTGGTCTGTGAAAAAGCTATATTCCTTAAAAGAGCGTGCCCACAAAAATTTGATAAACCATGGATTGATTGGTTGTCCAATAGCGGTATCATGATATACAGAGTAGGAGTGGAGTTACATGCCGGAATGAGTTGGGAGGGTGAAGGGGGGGGGGGGGGTTATTAGGGATAATTATAATTCATATACTTTAGTGGAAAAAGAAGTTGACAGTGCAAAAAAGAATGTACCAAGAGCTTTATTTTTCTTTGATATGTTTTATTGTACATATTGTATACATGTAAAATATCTTTGTCAATAATAATAATTAAAAAAAAGATTTGATTCTAAAAATGACAATGCTATCTAGTGTGCTCCCACTAAAATACGTTCACCTCCTCTTTGCTCTAGTGTCTCTGCAGTAATTGGCAGTGAGTAGCTAACAAGCTCTCTTTTTGAAGATTACACACATTAGAGGGCATGAGGCCATGGAAGCCAGTTTGTTGATTAGCCCAGCCATGTGTACAGTCAGGACCAATGCATGTGACTGTGACAACTCCGTGCATGGACCCTGTTTTGAGCTGAGGACAAGATCAGGATAAACACACATGGGATTGGTTCCTCTTTTGTGAGATCAGAAAAGCCTTCATTTGATGTCTGTATTCCACCTCCTTCATGTGATGTCTGCTTCCCATTGCTTTCACCCTGGGTTCACACCTGAGCGTTTTACAGCGCGTTCAAACGCGCTGTAAAACGCTCAACAGATTAAAACCAATGCATCCCTATGGGAGTGGTTCACACTTGAGCGTTTTACAGCGCGTTTGAGCACGCTGTAAACGCCCAACGCATAAACAAGTACTTGAGCTTCTTTTGGGGCGTTTGGGCGCGTTTTGTGATTGACACCACAGTAGTCAATCACAAGAACACGCTGTCTGAACGCTGCGTTTCCTATTTGCAAAGCGCGCAGCAGCGCAAGTCAAAAAGCGCGTAAAACGCGCGTTTTTGGAACGCTCAGGTCTGAACCCAGGGTCAGAGAGTCTATACATCGGCGCCTTCTCCCTATAAAGATCTGCTTGAGTGCGGTGCTTATTGTGAGGAGCAGATCTCAGAAGAGCCATTAGCCACCTTGAGAGGTTTTCAGACAGTATGTGTACATACTGTATAGCAGTGTCAGTCGCCTGAATCTCAGCTTTGTAGTAGAGAGCAGTTAATAATTAATGGTCTAGAGCTTCATCCCTATGGACTCCAATATGACGTGCACAGAAACTCTGTTGTCTTCTCTCGCGGTTCTGACCACATCCTACCAGTTTGACAAGAAAAAAAGGTTCAACACCAACACTGATGACTGAGGCATTTAAACAGATAAAGGAAGCTGGGATCATATCAAATGAAATGACTTAGGCCCCTTTCACACGGGCGAGTTTTCCGCGCGGGTGCAATGCGTGAGGAGGACGCATTGCACCCGCACTGAATCCGGACCCATTCATTTCTATGGGGCTGTGCACATGAGCGGTGATTTTCACGCATCACTTCTGCGTTGCGTGAAAATCGCAGCATGCTCCAGTTTCTGCATTTTCCACGCAACGCAGGCCCCATAGAAGTGAATGGGGATGCGGGAAAATCGCAAGCATCTGCAATCATGTGCGGATGCGTTGCGATTTTCCCGCATGGTTGCTAGGATACGATCGGGATGGGGACCCGATCGTTATTATTTTCTTTATAACATAGTTATAAGGAAAATAATCGCATTCTAATTACAGAATGCAATGTTCCTCGGGCTATAGAGGGTTAAAAATAATAAATAGTTAACCTTCTCCCATTGTACGCGCAGAGCCCAGACGTCTTCTCTCTTGATGATTTCTTGCTTGAGGACCTGTGGTGACGTCACAGGGTCACATGGTCCAATCATAGAAACATTTGTGTGGACCATGTGATCCTGTGACATCACGGCAGGTCCTTCATCCAACATCACAGGATCACATGGGTCACATGGTCCACTCAAATGCTTCTATGATTGGACCATGTGACCCTGTGACGTCACCACAGGTCCTCAAGCAAGAAATCATCAAGAGAGAAGACGTTCGGGGGCTCTGCGCGTACAATGGGAGAAGGTAAGTTAACTCTTTATTATTTTTAACCCTCTATAGCCCGGGGAACATTGCATTCTGTAATTAGAATGCGATTATTTTCCCTTATAACTATGTTATAAAGGAAAATAATTACATATACAGAATACTCATCCCGAAACCAGACTTCAGTGATGAAGTCTGACTTCGGGTCTGGGTACCAAGCATGCGGATTTTTTCACGCGCGTGCTAAACGCACTACAAACGTTAGCACACGCGCGGAAAAATCGTGGCGATTCCCGCAACGCACCCGCCTCTTATCCGGGCGTCAAACATGACGCCCGTGTGAAAGAGGCCTTAGGCTACTTTCACACTGGCGTTAGGTGCTGATCCGTCTGGTATTTGCACAGACGGATCCGCACCTATAATGCAAACGTTTGTATCCGTTCAGAACGGATCCGTTTGCATTAGCTTTAAAAAAAATTGTCAAAGTCAAAACGGATCCGTTTTGAATTACATTGAAAGTCAATGGGGAACGGATCCATTTTCAAATGCACCATATTGTGTCATTGAAAATGGATCCGTCCCCATTGACTTACATTGTAAGTCAAAACGGATCTGTTCGGCTCCGCATCGTCAGACGGACACCAAAATGCTGCAAGCTGCGTTTTGGTGTCCGCCTCCAGAACGGAATGGAGACTGAACGGAGCCGAACTGATGCGTTCTGAGCGGATCCTTATCCATTCAGAATGCATTGGGGCTAAACTGATCGGTTTTGGACCGTTTGTGAGATCCCTGAAACGGATCTCACAAACGGAATCCAAAACGCCAGTGTGAAAGTAGCCTTAGACTTACTGAGCAGACATGTTAATACAATGTATTTGAGCACTTCTACAATGCTGAGCGACTGTGAAAAATCCAGCTCAGTGATCAATATTTCTCCGATCAGTCAGCAGGCTTTGTCTAATGGTGTCCATGGACATGAAGGCTTTCAGTAACATGGGCACATTTGTATACTAACTTAATAATAATTCAGCTATAAGACAAATTGAGTCCCAGCTGTAAAATAATTAAAAGGTCTCAAAGCGCAATGTTGCTTGAAGCGCAGCAGGTCTATAGTGAAGTAGGTTCAAATTCACACTCAGTCCTCAGTTTCATAAAAAAGACAGCACAGCTCCAAATTCTTCCATGAAGGTGTCAGTAGTGAAGGTATGTAGAAAGTATCCTTCAGATGTCATCAATCACAGGGTTTCAGGTCTGGGCTTCCTCCACAGTCAGAATTTCTATCTCAAACAAAATGTCAGATCTGCAGAGACTTCTCCAAACTGAGCTGATTATCAGCCTCCAGCAGCCATATACAATGTGACAATTACTTCAAGCTCTTCCGCCAAGAAAAGGTGTGCAAAATCGGTACACAATGAAGCTGTAGAACCTGTTCATGTCCTTCCAGGACAAAAGTCTCTGCAGATCTGACTTTTTATTTGAGATAGAAATTCTGACTGTGGAGGGAACCCGGACCTGAAACCCAGTGATTGATCACATCTGAAGGATACTTTCTACATACCTTCACTACTGACACCTTCATGGAAGAATTTTGAGCTGCTTGGTCTTTTTAATGAAACATTTGTATACTAGTCTGTCTTTAAGATACAGCATGATAAAAGATACAGCAATCAGATAATAAAAGTGTGTATAATTGTACATATACAGTCTGTGCCATATTTGACTAGTAGTATAGATATATTTACAGTAATTGATTACAGGGAAAAGTAATCTTTTTAACCCCTCCATGACCTAGGACTAGTGTTGAGCGAACAGTTTGAGCATAGTTCGGGTTCGTACCGAATTTTGGGGTGTTCGGGACCCGGACCCGAACATTTAAAAAAAAGTTCGGGTTCGGGTCCGTTGTTCGGCGATTTCTTCCCGCTTTCTGAAGGGCTGCACAGCAGCCAATCAGCTAGCGTTTTACTTCTTGCCCTAAGAAACCATCACAGCCATGCCTACTAATGGCATGGCTGTGATTGGCCAAGTGCAGCATGTGACCCAGCCTCTATTTAAGTGTAAGTGTAAATCTGTCCATAAAAGGATACCTTTCATCCAGGGCCTAAATACTAGCCCTAAAAGAGATATTCCCCTAAATCAGTGGTTACTGCTGTGCCTGGATTAGTGTAATATGCTACATAAATAAATAGGCAGATAGTGTTAGGTGCCTGTAAAAAAAGGCCTGAATTTGAAATCAACACATTGGGCCAAATATTTTTTTTCTTATTGTGGTGCTTGGTGAACGGTAACAATGAGGAAAACATCTAGTAAGGGACGCAGACGTGGTCGTGGTGGTGTTAGTGTACCCTCTGGTGCTGGGAGAGGACGTGGCCATTCTGCCACAGCCACACGTCCTAGTGAACCAACTACCTCAGGTTCCAGTACCCGCCAGAATTTACAGCGATATTTGGTGGGGCCCAATGCCGTTCTAAGGATGGTAAGGCCTGAGCAGGTACAGGCGCTAGTGAATTGGGTGGCCGACAGTGGATCCATCACGTTCACAACATTATCTCCCACCTAGTCTTCTGCAGAAAGCGCACAGGTGGCGCCTGAAAACCAAGCCCATCAGTCCGTCACATCACCCCCATGCATATCAGTGAAACTGTCTGAGCCTCAAGTTATGCAGCAGTCTCTTATGCTGTTTGAAGACTTTGCTGGCTGAGTTTCCCAAGGGAATCCACCTAGCCCTTCCCCAGTGGTGGAAGACATAGAATGCACTGATGCACAACCACTGATGTTTCCTGATGATGAGGACATGGGAATACCACCTCATCAGAGTCCGCACGTCTCTGATGATCACGAAACACAGGTGCCAACTGCTGCCTCTTTCTGCAGTGTGCAGACCGAACAGGAGGTCAGGGAGGAAGACTGTGTGGAAGACGATGCAGGGGACGATGAGGTCCTAGATCCCACATGGAATGAAGGTCGTGCCACTGACTTTCATAGTTCAGAGGCAGTGGTGAGACTGAACCAACAGCGTAGCAAAAGAGGGAGCAGGGGGCTAAAGCAGAACAGCCGCCGCCAAGAGAGTTCCTCTGCTACTGGCCACCGCCACCAGGGACCGAGCACCCCAAAGGCAGCTTCAAGGAGTTCCCTGGCATGGCACTTCTTTAAACAATGTGCTGACGACAAGACCCGAATGGTTTGCACGCTGTGCCATCAGAGCCTGAAGCGAGGCATTAACGTTCTGAACCTTAGCACAACCTGCATGACCAGGCATCTACATGCAAAGCATGAACTGCAGTGGAGTAAACACCTTAAAAGCAAGGAACTCACTCTGGCTGCCCCTGCTCCCTCTTCTGCTGCTGCTTCGGCCTCTTCCTCCGTCTTGGGAGGAACGTTGGCACCTGCCGCCCACCAAACAGAGGATGTGCCACCCAGGGGCGTAACTGTAAGGGAAGCAGGAGAAGCGGCTGCTTTGGGGCCCTGACTCAGAAGGGGCCCATCCAAGAGGAGGAGAAGTACTAAAAGATTTTGTCAGGGCCCCTCAACATTATTACACAATGAAATTATATACAGGCAGTATAGACAGTGTAGAAAACGGATGGAACAGCTGCCGGGCCTGGTCTGAGAGTGCAATCTTTACTAGCCACAGGAAAGGGGGCGGCATGAAAGGAAGGGGTTGTGAAAAAATTACTGGGGGGGGCCCATTCAAAAATTTGCTGTGGGGCCCAGTCATTTCTAGTTACGCCACTGGTGCCACCAACACCACCACCTGCGTCACCAAGCATCTCCACCATGTCACACGGCAGCGTTCAGCTCTCCAGCTCACAAACCTTGGAGAGAAAGCGTAAATTCCCACCTAGCCACCCTCGAGCCCTGGGCCTGAATGCCAGCATTTCTAAACTACTGGCCTTTGAAATGCTGTCATTCAGGCTGGTGGACACAGACAGCTTCAAACAACTGATGTCCATGGCTGTCCCACAGTATGTTGTTCCCAGCCGCCACTACTTCTCCAAGCCATGCCTTCCCTGCACAACCAAGTATCCGATAAAATCAAGTGTGCACTGCGCAATGCCGTCTGTGGCAAGGTCCACCTAACCACAGATACGTGGACCAGTAAGCACAGCCAGGGACTCTATATCTCCCTAACTGCACACTGGGTAAATGTAGTGGCGGCTGGGCCCTAGGCGGAGAGTTCCTTGGCACACCTCCTTCCGCCGCCAAGGATCGCAGGACATCATTCTTTGCCTCCTGTAGCCTCCTCCTCCTACTCGGCTTCCTCCTCCTCTGCTTCCACCAGCTCATCCAGTCAGCCACACACCTTCACCACCAACTTCAGCACAGCCCGGGGTAAACGTCAGCAGGCCATTCTGAAACTCATATACTTGGGGGACAGGCCCCACACCGCGCAGGAGTTGTGGCGGGGTATTGAACAACAGACCAACGGGTGGTTGCTGCCGGTGGGCCTCAAGCCCGGCCTGGTGGTGTGCGATAATAGGCGAAATCTCGTCGCAGCTCTGGGACTAGCTGGTTTGACACACATCCCTTGCCTGGCGCATGTGCTGAATTTGGTGGTGCAGACGTTCATTCACAACTACCCCGACATGTCAGAGCTGCTGCATAAAGTGCGGGCCGTCTGTGCGTGCTTCTGGCGTTCACATCCTGCTGCTGCTCGCCTGTCTGCGCTACAGGGTAACTTCGGCCTTCCCGCTCACCGCCTCATATGCGTCGTGCCCACCAGGTGGAACTCCACCTTGCACATGCTGGAGAGACTGTGCGAGCAGCAGCAGGCCATAGTGGAGTTTCAGCTGCAGCACGCACGCGTCAGTTTCACTGCGGAACAGCACCACTTCACCACCAATGATTGGGCCTCCATGCGAGACCTGTGTGCCCTGTTGCGCTGTTTTGAGTACTCCACCAACATGGCCAGTGGCGATGACACCGTTATCAGTGTTACAATACCACTTCTATGTCTCCTTGAGAAAACGCTTAGGGCGATGATGAAAGAGGAGGTGGCCCAGGAGGAGGAGGATGAAGGGTCATTTTTAGCACTTTAAGGCCAGTCTGTTAGAAGTGGCTCAGAGGGAGGTTTTTTGCAACAGCAGAGGCCGGGTACAAATGTGGCTAGCCAGGACCCACTACTGGAGGATGAGGAGGAGGATGAGGATGAAGCAGGTTCACAGCGGGGAGGCACCCGACACAGCTCAGGCCCATTACTGGTGCGTGGCTGGGGGGATACGGAGGACGATGATGAGACGCCTCCCACAGAGGACAGCTTGTCCTTACCTCTGGGAGCCTGGCACACATGAGCGACTACATGCTGCAGTGCCTGCGCAACGACAGCAGAGTTGTCCACATTTTAACGTGTGCGGACTACTGGGTTGCCACCCTGCTGGATCCCCGGTTCAAAGACAATGTGCCCACCTTACTTCCTGCACTGCAGTGTGATAGGAAGATGTGTGAGTACAAGCGCACGCTGGTAGACACGCTCCTGAGAGCATTCCCAAATGTCACGGGGAACAGGTGGAAGCCCAAGGCGAAGGCAGAGGAGCAAGAGGTCGCCAACGCAGCTGTGTCACGGCCAGGGGCAGGGTTAGCATGGCAGAAATGTGGAAAAGTTTTGTCTCCACGCCACAGCTAACTGCACCACCACCTGATACGGAACGTGTTAGCAGGAGGCAGCATTTCACTAACATGGTTGAACAGTACGTCTGCACACCCCTCCACGTACTGACTGATGGTCCGGCCCCATTCAACTTCTGGGTCTCCAAATTGTCCACGTGGCCAGAGTTAGCATTTTATGCCTTGGAGGTGCTGGCCTGCCCGGCGGCCAGCGTTTTGTCTGAACGTGCATGGCAGGGGGCGTCATTACTGACAAGCGCAGCCGCCTGTCCACAGCCAACGTGGACAAGCTGACGTTCATAAAAATGAACCAGGCATGGATCCCACAGGACCTGTCCCTCCCTTGTGCAGAATAGACATTTATAACTGCCTCCCCTCAACCATGTATTCTTGTACTCCAGGGCACTTCTTTATTGAATCATCATTTTTTAACTTTACCATGATCTTGCGGTGCAACCCAAAGTTGAATGAACCTCTCCTCAATCTGGGCGCCGGGGCCTAAATAACTGAAAGTGGCCTGTTACAATGGTGGGTGACATGAAGCCTGAACCTCTGCCATGCGACCTCTCTCCTCTGTCTGGGTGCCCTGGGCTAAATATCTGAAAGTGGCCTTCTCCAGTGGTGGGTGATATGACGCCTTATTCCTTGCTGTGGGACCTCTCTCCTCTGTCTGGGTGCTGGGGCCGAAATAACTGAAAGTGGCCTTCTCTACTGGTGAATGATATGACGCATGATTCCTTGCTGTGGGACCTCTCTCTGTCTGGGTGCTGGGGCCTAAATATCTGGAAGTGGCCTTCTCCAGTGGTGGGTGATATGATGCCTTATTCCTTGCTGTGGGACCTCACTCCTCTGTCTGGGTGCTGGGGCCAAAATAACTGAAAGTGGCCTTCTCCAGTGGTGGGTGATATGACGCCTTATTCCTTGCTGTGGGACCTCTCTCCTCTGTCTGGGTGCTGGGGTCTAAATATCTGAAAGTGGCCTTCTCCAGTGGTGGGTGATATGACGCATGATTCTCTGCTATGGGACCTCTCTCCAATTGATATTGGTTAATTTTTATTTATTTTATTTTAATTCATTTCCCGATCCACATTTGTTTGCAGGGCATTTACCTACATTTTGCTGCCTTTTGCAGCCCTCTCCTGGACTATTTTACAGCCTTTTTAGTGCCCAAAAGTTCGGGTCCCCATTGACTTCAATAGGGTTCGGGATAAAGTTCGGGTCGAGTTCGGATCCCAAACCCGAACATTTTCGGGAAGTTCGGCCGAACTTCTCGAACCCGAACATCCAGGTGTTCGCTCATCTCTACCTAGGACTCATCCTAACTTGTGGCTACTTAATGCACTTGGACGAGCATTCTCGTCCTAGGGTTAACCGGCTGCCCCCCACCTCCTGCCGCGATACTGACAGCCGGACCCCTGCCGTATCCGCCAGCATCGGTGAAAACACCGATGCCAGCGGATTAACCCCCTGTATGCCGCGGTCACGCTAACCGCGGCGTACAGGAAGTTTGCGGCAGTTTCTACATCCCCATTGGGTCACCGTGCTGCAGTAACGGGGACCTGATGGTTGCTATGGCAGCCCCGATGCCTTGAATAGGCATTCGGACTGCCAGCTACGGAAGCCCAGGAGATCCAGCCCCAAGGCTGGGTCTCCTAGGCAACTGTTAGCGTCTTACAGTGTAAGACACTAAGGCCCTTTTCACACGGGAGAGTTTTCCGCACGGGTGCAATGCGTGACGTGAACGCATTGCACCCGCACTGAATCCTGACCCATTCATTTCAATGGGGCTGTGTACATGAGCGTTTTTTTTCACGCATCACTTGTGCGTTGCGTGAAAATCGCAGCATGTTCTATATTCTGCGTTTTTCACGCATCCCTAGCCCCATAGAAGTGAATGGGGCTGCGTGAAAAACGCATTGCATCCGCAAGCAAGTGCGGGCGCGTTACCTTTTTCACTGATGGTTGCTAGGAGATGTTGTTTGTAAACCTTCAGTTTTTTATCACGCGCGTGAAAAACGTGTCAAAACGCATTGCACCCGCGTGGAAAAAACTGAACAACTGAACGCAATCGCAGGCAAAACTGAATGCAATTTCACAGGCAAAGCCACAGTTTTCACTGAACGCATCCGCAACGCATCCGGACCTAATCCGGACACGCTCGTGTGAAAGGGGCCAAACAGTTCAATACAGCACTTTATTTGGGACAAAACATAAAGTGAAAAAAGAAGTTAAAAAAAGAAAGTTACATTTTTTTTTTAAATTTTCAAGTAAAAAAAAAAGCGCCCATTTCCCAAATTAAAGTAAAAAAAAAATTGTAAAAAATAGGGAAAAAAAGAAAAGTAGACTTATTAGGTATCGCCGTGTCCGTATCGAAAGGCTCTATAAAAATGTCACATGACCTAACCCCTCAGGTAAGCACCGAAAAAAATAAAAAATAAAAACCATGTAAAAAAAGCAATTTTTTTGTCACCTTACATCACTAAAAGTGCAACACCAAGCGATCAAAAATGTGTATGCCCACCAAAATAGTACCAATCTAACCGTCACCTCATCCCCCAAAAAATAAGCCCGTACACTAGACAATCGCCCAAAAAATAAAAAAAACTATGGCTCTCAGACTATGCAGTAAGAAAATGACAACCGCGGCACTCACGTAGCATTGGATTCTTCGTTTATTTCTCCCAGACTATGGAGACACTAAAATATGATTTTTTTTTTGTTTCAAAAGTGATGTTATTGTGCAAAATATAAATAAATAAAAATTAAGTAGACATATTAGGTATTGCCGCGTTCGTAAGAACCTGCTGTATAAAAATATCATATGAACTAACGTCTCAGGTGAACACCGTAAAAAAAAAACGTGTAAAAAAAGCCATTTTTTGTCACCTTACATTACGAAAAGTGTAATACCAAGCCATTAAAAAAGTCATACGCACCCCAATATCATACCAATGAAACCGTCATCTCATCCCGCACAAAATGAGACCCTAACTAAGACAATCGCCCAAAAATTTTAAAACTATGGCACTCAGAATATGGAGTAGTAGTTTCAAAAGTGTTGTTATTGTGTAAAACGTAAATAAAAATAAAAAAAAGTATACATATTATGTATCAACTCATCCGTAAGAACCTGCTGTATAAAAATATTACATGACCTAAACCCTCAGGTAAACACCGTAAAAATATAAATGATGTCAAAAAAGCCATTTTTTTGTCACCTTACATCACAAAAAGTGTAATAGCAAGCGATCAAAAAGTCATATGCACCCCAAAATAGTGACAATCTAACCATCATCTCATCCCGCAAAAATGATACCCAACCTAAAACAATTGCCTAAAAACTTAAATAAAAAAAAGTAGACATATAATGTATCGCCGCATCGATAAAGACCTTCTCTATAAAAATATCACATGACCAAACCTCTCAGGTGAATACTGTAAAAAAAGAAATAAAAATGTGTCAAAAAAGCTATTTTTTTGTCACCTTACATCAGAAAAAGTGTAATACCAAGCGATTAAAAAGTCATACGCACCCCAAAATCATACCAATCAAACCGTCATCTCAATCTGCAAAAAATGAGACCCTAACTAAGGCAATCGCCCAAAAAATATAAAAACTATGGCTCTCAGAATATGGAAACACTAAAACATGATTATTTTTACAGAAATGATTTATTATGTAAAACTGAAACAAACAACCAAAAAAAGTACACATATTTGGTATTGTCGCGTCCGCAACAACCTGCTCTATAAAAATTCTACATGATCTAACCTGTCAGATGAACACTTTAAATAACAAAAAATAAAAACGGTTCCAAAACAGCTATTTTTTGTTACCTTGCCTCACAAAAAGTGTAATACAGAGCAACCAAAAATCATATGTACCCTAAAATAGTAGCAATAAAACTGCCACCGTATCACATAGATTCCAAAATGGGGTCTTTTTTTGGAGTTTATTCTCTAGGGGTGCATCAGGGGGGCTTCAAATGGGTGTTAAAAAAACAATCCAGCAAAATCTGCCTTTAAAAACTGTATGGCGTTCCTTTCATTCTGCGCCCTGCCGTGTTCCCGTACAGCAGTTTACAACCACATATAGGCTTTCTGTAAACTACAGAATCAGGGTAATAAATATTGAGTTATGTTTGGCTGTTAACCATTGCTTTGTTACTGAATTTTTTTTATTAAGATTGAAAATCTGACAAAACAGTGAAATTCTGAAATTTCATCTCCATTTTCCATTAATTCTTGTGGAACACCTAAAGGGTTAACAAAGCTTGTAAAATCAGTTTTGAATACCTTGAGGGGTGTAGTTTCTAAAATGGGGTAAATTTTGGGTGGTTTCTATTATGTAAGCTCCACAAAGTGACTTCAGACCTGAACTGATCCTTAAAAAGTGGGTTTTGGAAATTTTCAGAAAAATTTCAAGATTTGCTTCTAAACTTCTAAGCCTCCTAACGTCCCCAATAAAATAAAATAGCATTACCAATTAGTGATGTCCCGAACTATTCGCTGGTGAACATAGCTTGTTCACATTCGCCGTGGCGGGCGAACATATGCGATGTTCGGTCCGCCCCCCATACATTATCATTGAGAAAACTTTGACCCTGTACCTCACAGTCAGCAGACACATTCCAGCCAATCAGCACCCTCCCTCCCAGATCCTACCAACTCCTATAAAAACGGCAGCCATTTTAGATTCAGGCTGAAGCTGCAGTGTGTTAGTGCGAGCAGGGAGAGTGCAGCTGCTGCTGCTGCGCTGATGAATTCATAGGGAAAGCGTTAGCTAGGCCAGTGTTCTGTGTCCACAGACTCATCTGCTGTAAGGACAGCGTCACAGCACCCCAAAAAGCCCTTTTTAGGGCTGCTACATAAGGCATTTCATTTTTACACTTTAATCTAATTTCAGTTGCCTGCCTGCTGCCAGTGTGTGTCAGGCCCACTTCCACTGACTGTAGTGTGCCCACTGCCAGTGCCCACTACTCATACCGTGTGGCACAGGACTTTGCATTAAAAAAAAGGCATTTCATTTTTACACTTTAATCTAATTTCAGTTGCCTGCCTGCTGCCAGTGTGTGTCAGGCCCACTTCCACTGACTGTAGTGTGCCCACTGCCAGTGCCCACTACTCATACCGTGTGGCACAGGACTTTGCATTAAAAAAAGGCATTTTTTTTTACACTTTAATCTAATTTCAGTTGCCTGCCTGCTGCCAGTGTGTGTCAGGCCCACTTCCACTGACTGTAGTGTGCCCACTGCCAGTGCCCACCACTCATACTGTGTGGCACAAGACTTTGCATAAAAAAAGGCATTCAATTTTTACACTTTAATCTAATTTCAGTTGCCTGCCTGCTGCCAGTGTGTGTCAGGCCCACTTCCACAGACTGTAGTGTGCCCACTGCCAGTGCCCACCACTCATACCGGGTGGTACAGTAGCTTGCTGATAAATAAGGCATTTCATTTTTACCCTTTAATCTAAGGTTAGTTGCCTGCCAGTGTGTGTCAGGCCCACTTCCACAGACTGTAGTGTGCCCACTGCCAGGGCCCACCACTCATACCGGGTGGCACAGTAGCTTGCCGATAAATAAACCATTACATTTTTATCCTTTAATCTAAGGTTAGTTGCCTGCCAGTGTGTGTCAGGCCCATTCCACAGACTGTAGTGTGCCCACTGCCAGTGCCCACCACTCATACCGGGTGGCACAGTAGCTTGCTGATAAATAAGGCATTACATTTTTACCCTTTAACCTAAGGTTAGTTGCCTGCCAGTGTGTGTCAGGCCCACTTCCACAGACTGTAGTGTGCCCACTTCCAGTGCCCACTACTCATACCGGGTGGCACAGTAGCTTGCCGATAAATAAGGTATTTCATTTTTACCCTTTGATCTAAGGTTAGTTGCCTGCCAGTGTGTGTCAGGCCCACTTCCACAGACTGTAGTGTGCCCACTGCCAGTGCCCACCACTCATATCGGGTGGCACAGTAGCTTGCTGATAAATAAGGTATTTCATTTTTACCCTTTGATCTAAGGTTAGTTGCCTGCCAGTGTGTGTCAGGCCCACTTCCACAGACTGTAGTGTGCCCACTGCCAGTGCCCACCACTCATACCGGGTGGCACAGTACCTTGCACGCATAGTACCACTAATCAAAAATAAATGACATACAGAGGCAGGCCACCCCGCAGGGGCAGTCATGGTGCTGTGATTTCCTTCGGCCCTAGAATAGTGTTCAGAGGCCACATACCCTGAACTCGAAAAATTCTGAGAACATAGTTGACTGGCTTACACAGGACACCCAATCTTCTACAGCTTCCGCTAGGAACCTTGACGCACCATCCTCCTCCAGCTCAGCTTCGGGCACCTCTAAAGCATTACACACATGGACGTACGGTGTGATGATGATGATGTTGTACCCGCTGCTGCTTCCTTTGCTGAGTTGTAAGATACAAGTGAAGCGGTTGATGATGACGATGTGTCCGTGGATGTCACGTGGGTGCCCGCTCGAAGAGAAGAAGAACAGGGGGATAGTTCAGATTGGGAGACAGAGAGGAGGAGGAGACGAGTTGGAAGCAGGGGGAAGTCGTCGCAAGGAGCTAGTGGCACAGTCAGACAGCATGTATCGGCACCCGGGGTCAGCCAGACAGCACGCCAATCAACGCATGCTGTTGCCACCACCAGAATGCCTTCATTGCAAAGCTCAGCAGTGTGCCATTTTTTTTGTGTGTCTGCCTCTGATAACAGCAATGCCATTTGTAACCTCTGCCAAAAGAAACTAAGTCGTGGAAAGTCCAACACCCACCTAGGTACAACTGCTTTACGAAGGCGCATGATCTCACATCACAAATGCCTATAGTATCAACACATGAGTACAAGCAGCACACAAACTCAAAGCCACCATCCTTCTGCTGGTCCAGCATCTTCAGCCACGTCAACCACTGCTGTCCTCCTTGCACCCTCTCAACCACCCGCCACTCCGCCTCTCACCTTCAGCAGTTACTGCTCATCTGCCCACAGTCAGGTGTCTGTCAAGAAAATGTTTGGGCGTAAAAAGCCAATGTCACAGTGTCACCTCCTTGACCGGCGTCTGACAGCTGGCTTGACGGAACTCTTAGCCCGCCAGCTTTCACCATACAAGCTGGTGGAGTCTGAGGCCTTCAAAAAATTTGTAGCTATTGGGACACCCCAGTGGAAGGTACCCGGCCGAAATTATTTTTCACAAAAGGCTATCCCCAACCTGTACTCTATTGTGGAAAAGGAAGTCTTGGCATGTCTGGCACACAGTGTTGGGGCAAGGGTCCATCTGACCACTGATACCTGGTCTGCAAAGCACGGTCAGGTCAGGTATATCATGTACACTGCGCATTGGGTAAACCTGCTGACGGCTGCAAAGCATGGAATGCGTGGCTCTGCAGCAGTGTTGGTGACACCGCCACGACTTGCAGGCAGGCCTGCTGCTACCTCCTCTACTCCTCCTACTCCATCCTCTCCGCTAACCTCCTTGGCTGAGTCCTCTTCTGCTGCTGCGTCTTGCTCCACATCATCAACTGCACCCCCCCCCCCCAGCTCCCCAGGGGCTATTCTATATCCCGGATACGACAGTGTCACACCGTCTTGGGGTTGACTTGACTGAAAGCAGAGAGTCATACCGGACCAGCACTCCTGTCCGCCCTGAACGCACAGGTGGATCAGTGGCTGACCCCGCACCAACTGGAGATCGGCAAAGTGCTGTGTGACAACGGAAGCAATCTGTTGGCGGCATTGAATTTGGGCAAGTTGACACATCTGCCGTGCATGGCACGTGTGGTGAATCTGATTGTGCAACGCTTTGTGTGTAAGTACCCAGGCTTACAGGATGTCCTCAAGCAGGCCAGGAAGGTGTGTGGCCATTTCAGGCGTTCCTACACGGCCATGGCGCACTTTTCCGATATTCAGCGGCGAAACAACATGCCAGTGAGGCGCTTGATTTGCGACAGCCCGACAGGTTGGAATTCAACATTCCTAATGTTCGACCGCCTGCTCCAACAAGAAAAAGCCGTCAATGAGTATTTGTATGCCCGGGGTGCTAGGACAGCCTCTGCGGAGCTGGGTATTTTTGCCACGTTACTGGACGCTCATGCGCAATGACTGTAGGCTCATGCGTCCTTTTGAGGAGGTGACAAACCTAGTCAGTCGCACCAAAGACACCATCAGCGACCTCATCCCATTTGTTTTCTTCCTGGAGCGTGCCCTGCGAAGAGTGCTGGATCAGGCCGTAGATGAGCGTGAAGAGGAAGAGTTATGGTCACCATCACCACCAGAAACAGCCTTATCATCATCGCTTGCTGGATCTGCGGCAACGTTGGAAGAGGAGTCTGAGGAAGAGGAGTCTGAGGAGGAATGGGGCTTTGAGGAGGAGGAAGACCAACCAAAGCAGGCATCCCAGGGTGCTCGTTGTTGTCACCTATCTGGGACCCGTAGTGTTGTACGTGGCTGGGGAGAAGAACAGACCTTCAATGACATCAGTGAGGACGAGGAACGGGAGGTGAGTAGCTCGGTATCCAACCTTCTGTAAATGTCTTTCATGCTGTCATGCCTGTTGAGGGACCCTCGTATAAAAAGGCTGAAGGAGAACAACCTGTACTGGGTGGGCACGCTACTAGACCCCCGATATAAGCAGAAAGTGGCTGAAATGTTACCAAATTCCCGGAAGTCGGAAAGGATGCAGCACTTCCAAAACAAGTTAAAAAGTATGCTTTACACAGCGTATAAGGGTGATGTCACAGCACAACGGGAATCTAACAGGGGAAGAGGTGAAAGTTATCTTCCTCCTACCACGACAACGCCGGCAAGGACAGGACGCTTTACAGACGTGTTGTTGATGGAGGACATGCGGAGCTTTTTCAGTCCTACGCATCGCCAAAGTCCTTTGGGTTCCACCCTTAGAGAACGACTCGACCGACAGGTAGCAGACTACCTCACCTAACTGCAGATATTGACACTCTGAGGAGCGATGAACCCCTTGACTACTGGGTGTGCAGGCTTGACCTGTGGCCTGAGCTATCTCAATTTGCCCCGCTTCAAGTGTCCTGTCAGAAAGGACCTTCAGCGCAGCAGGAGGTATTATCACTGACAAGAGAAGTCGCCTAGGTCAAAAAAGTGTACATTACCTCACCTTTATTAAGATGAATGAGGCGTGGATACCGAAGGGACTGACAGTGGAGTATGCATTTGACTAAAAAAAGGCCTGATTAGATGCCTTGGGCTAAAAATGGTCCCCACGCTGCTGTATTTAATCTCTGCATGCCGGATGACTTGCGTGACTTCTCCACCACCAACTTTTTACTACACTATCTGCCGGGAAAACAATACAACAAAAAACCTAATTTTTCAGGCATGTGTACATGCCTAATTTTTCTGGCCTCTGGTGCTGCACTGTGGCTGCAAAAACAAAACAAAAAAAAAGGCACATACATGTGTAAATTCCCCTTCGTGATCGTTACCTTTTTGTGGTGAAGGGGCTTGCGTATCACAATGAAACGCTCACCTCTATGAGTGTGTTGGCAATGTTGGCACACCCCAGATGATAAGGTCGTTGCTCCATTGTGAACAGACCAAAAGTGATCGGCTGGATAATTTTTCATAGAAAAAACATAAATTTTTTTTGTGATCATCTTCTAAGGTGATCATTAAAGCCTACTAGGCCAACAATGGGCCCACACTGCAGAATCATTGTTTTCTGGGTCACTTAACTGTCACTGAACTACCTCAGCACGACCATAGGCTTTGAAAAATCGCCATCACTTGCAATCTCCCAAATGTGCGCACAAGCACAGTCATCACTACACCAAGATTGATGCATAGAGGAATTAAATTTATGTCATAAGTATGTCAACTATTGACAACTCTTTGCGGTTGTCTAAAATCTATTCGATACATGTCCCATAATAGAGGACGTAACAGGGATTAAACTGTTAGGAATAGTACTACTTAACACACCACTCATATAGGGTGGCACAGTACATTGCACGGCGCACGCACAGTGCCTCAAATTGGAAGTAAGGGGACCGACCAAGCTTCTTTTTCCATCTCCCGGTTCCTAAAATCTATTCGATACACGTCCCCTGATAGGGGACGTAACAGGGATTAAACTGATCAAAATAGTACTACTGATTACTGAACACACCACTCATATAGGGTGGCACAGTACATTGCGCAAGGAAGAGACCTTCAATGACGTGAGTGAGGACAAGGAAAGGGACATGGCTAGCTTGGTATTCAACCTTGTGCAAATGGGGACTTTGCGGTTGTGCAAATGGACTGTTTGCGGTTGTTTGCGGTGCCTTAAACGGGGAGTTTGGTCTGTCACAGTTAGGTCTGTCACTGTGAAGCTGGCGTAACCCTTACACTACCTGATCGATACAACATCATACCTGATCATATACACACACTGGATGTTTTAAAACACGTTATTCCAAACAATTTAGGATTGTTAGGTGATTTATGCCTTTTATGGACTAAAACCCGACTCTGCGTCCACTACATTTTCCATGGGAGTTTTGCCATGGATCCCCCTCCAGCATGCCACAGTCCAGGTGTTAGTCCCCTTGAAACAACTTTTCCATCACTACTGTGGCCAGAAAGAGTCCCTGTGGGTTTTAAAATTCGCCTGCCTATTGAAGTCTATGGCGGTTCGCCCGTTCGCGAACATTTGCGTAAATTCGCGTTCGCGAACTGAAAATTTTATGTTCGTGACATCACTATTCCCAATATGATCCAAACATGAAGTAGACATATGGGGAATGTAAAGTAATAACTATTTTTGGAGTTATTATCATCTATTATAAAAGTAGAGAAATTGAAATTTGCTAATTTGCTAATTTTTTACAAATTTTTGGTAAATTTGGTATTTTTTTTATAAATAAAAATGATTTTTTTTGACTTAGTTTTACCACTGTCATGAAGTAAAATATGTGACGAGAAATAAGTAAAAGCGTTTTAAAGTTATTACTACATATAGTGACGCATGTCAGATTTGCTAAAAATGGCCTGGTCCTTAAGGTGAAAAATGGATGGGTCCTTAAGGGGTTAATATCATCATTTCATCGGGTCTTGTGCTAACCCCCCACACACACACACACTGACCTGTAAATGTTGCAGCTGTGCTCAGGCCCATACATGCCAGCTTCAGAGCATTACAGCCTTTTTAACCTGATGAAAGGGGCCTGAGTCCCCCTAAACACGTAGTTTTTACAAGTGCTTGACCAACAATAAAGAAGAAAGGATTTTTTATTCGACCGGTTGTCCTGAGGTATTCCTTGCGCCACCCTGAGAGATCCATCAACAAAGTATATGGCATTCAGTACTATGGCTGATGGAAATATCCAAGCCAGCGCTCGGCTATTTTGGGATCTCCTATAGGAATGAATGGAGGGTGGCCGTGTATGCGTGGTGTGCCCTGTGGGACTTTGCCGGCTCCGTTCTAAGCATAGGTGTGGCTCCCAGAGGTGGAACACGCACCTCGGACATTGGAGGCATATCCTAGCAATATGTCCCTAGTGTCTGTGATGGTACAACCCCTTTAAGAAGGGATAATCCAGTTGTAGCAAGTTGATTAGAGCCCACTGTGGCTCTTTCAACCACACTGTACTCAGACTCAGCACTGCCACATCACAACGGTGACACGAACTCGCTATGTGGTCATACCTTTAGGGTCCATTCACACGAACACATGGCCTCCGTGCCCGTGTTGCAGACTGCGAACAGCAGGTCCACAATACACAGACACTGGCCTTTTGAACTCGTATCACGGATTCTGACCCATTGACTAGAATAGGTTTGCAATCTGCAAGATACGGCAAAGGATAGGACATGTTAGTATATGCCAGTTCAGAGCACTAGGTGGCAGCACTGAACAGTGATTTCTACACAGAATAATGGAGCAATTTACATCTGATGATTTAAAGTTGTGGTCCACTTGGGGGACTTAACGAAAAGTAAAAAATAAAATAACAAAAAGCTTTGAAAATATAAAAAAAGTTAAAAATTAAAATCACCCCCATTCCCCAAAATAAAAAGAAACAAAAAAATATAATTATGGGCGTCGCCGCATGTGAAAACGCTCATACTATTAAAATACTAAAAAAAGTTAGCCCATATGGTAAATGACGTAACAGAAAAAAATGTAAAAAACTTTATTTCACTTTATTTCCTAAGAAAATTGAATAAAAAGTCATACACACCCCAAAATGGTATTGTCAAAAATGACAGATCATCCCGCAAAAAATTAGCCCCCACATATCTTTGCAGACATAACTATAAAAAAGTTATGAGGGTCAGAATATCGCGACGAAAAGCAATTTTTTTTACGAAGCAAGTCCTGATGAGGCTTAGCTTGCTAATCCCAGCACTCCCCTACCTACTGCATGCACAGAAATCTACAGGTCTTTGACCCTCATACACTTACAGACACTCTACACTCCTCGTTGTCCCCAATCTCTTCCCTCTTCTGCCCTGATCTGGCCCATAAATCACTACAACAACATCTTCAGAAGCACCCTGGACAAAGTAGCACCCCCTACCCTCCAAACCTCCAAACTTAGACCAATGCTGCCCTGGCTTACACCGCAAACTCTATTCCTCCAGCGTTGCTCCAGGAGTGCTGAATGCCTATGGAGAAAAACTCGCACACAAGTCCTCACTGTCCAACAACCCAACAAAAACTCTGACACTTTCCACCCCCTCCTCAGTCCTAAAGTTCAGGCACCCATCACAGACCTCTCTGCTGAAGACCTAGCCGCCTACTTCACAGAGAAAATAGAGCACATACGGCATGAAATCAGCTCCCAGCCACTAAATACTATTGACCCCCTTTCCCCTCTCAACTCCTCTAGCTCACTGTCCACATTTGACCCAGTCACAGAAGAATAATTCTCCAGGCTCCTCTCTTCTTCTCGTCCTACCACATTTACCTCTGACCCCATTCCCTTACACCTACTCCAGCCTCTCTCTCTGGCTGTTACCACTTACCGAACCAAAATCTTTAACCTCTCCCTCCCTTCTGGTATCTTCCCCTCCTCTTTCAAACACTCAATCAATCACTCCATTATTTAAAAAAAACTTCTCTTGTCCCATCCTGCACAACTAACTACAGACCAGTCTCCAATCTTCTTTTTGTCTCTAAACTCTTGGAGTGTCAGGTCTACTCTCGCTTCATCCGCTATCTCTCTGCTCACTCTCTCCTTCATCCACTACAATCTGGCTTCCGCACCATACACTCGACGGAAACTGCCCTCACCAAAGTGACAAATGACCTCCTGACAGCAAAAAGCAACAGTGACTACTCTCTGCAGCTTTTAACACCATTGACCACCATCTCCTACTCATAGTGCTCCAATCCATCTGCCTAAAGGACACTGCCCTCTCCTGGTTTTCTTCCTATCCCTCTGGATGCTCTTTCAGTGTATCATTCGCTGGCTCCACTTCTCCACCTCTCCCTCTCGCTGTCGGAGTTCCTCAGGGTTCAGTCCTAGGCCCTCTCCTCTTCTCTCTCTACACAGCCCCAATTGGACAGACCATCAGCAGATTTGGTTTCCAGTACCAACTCTATGCTGATGACACACAACTATACACATCATCCCCTGACATCACCCCTGCTGTGCTACAGAACACCAGTGACTGTCTGTCTGCCATCTCTAATATCATGTCCTCTCTCTATCTGAAACTATCAGTGTGTGGCACTACTATCAGTGTGTGGCGCTACTATCAGGCCTAGGCAGCATGCCCGCTGCCTCGGGGTGACATTTAAAAACTGATCTATCCTTCACCTCCTACATCCAGTCTCTCTCCTGCTCATGTCGCCTGCACCTCAAAAACATCTCCAGAATCCACCCCGCTCTTACTATGGAAACAACAAAAACTCTCATTGTTGCCCTGATCCATTCCCGCCTTGATTACTGTAACTCACTATTAATAGCTCTCTCCCCTTACCAGACTCTCCCCTCTCCAATCTATTCTTAATGCCGTAGCCAGAGTTACCTATCTGTCCAACCTCTACGCCGATGCCTTCGCCCTCTGCCAGTCATTGCACTGGTTGCCCATACAGTATAGAATCCAATTTAAATTGCTTGTCCTCACCCACAAAGCAATACACAGTGCTGCAACTCCCTACATCTCTTCCCTCATCTCCGTCTACCACCCTACCCATGACCTCCGTTCAGCCAATGATTTACGACTGACTTCCACCATTATCCGAACTTCTTACTCTCGGCTGCAAGACTTCTCCCGAGCTGCGCCGGTTCTCTGGAACGCCCTACCCAATGAAATCAGGTTAAAACACAACATACACAGTTTTAGGGTGGCTTATCACTTCCCCTGATCTAATTCTTCTCCCTACAGCCCATTTATAATTTCCTGAACTTCATCCTCCACGAAACTCTCCACTGCACCCATACACCTAGAAACAGTTCATATATTGGCTCATGCAGCTTTATATCTGCTACCCTAATCTCCTAAAATGGCTGGACCATTGAACAAAACAAGCACTTTTACCTTTTGTGTCACCCCTATCTCCTCATAGATTGTAAACTCTTGCGAGCAGGGCCCGCACTCATTTTGTTGTTATTGACTTGTCTATTGCTATGTTATTTATGACTTATGGAATAAACATATGATTTATGGAATAAACCCGTACTGTCGTACCACAGATCACGTTTGCATACACCGCTGAAAAACCTATTTTAAAATTTTGCGGTGACATAGTGCATTTCTGTAGTTGGTCGAATAAAACCGTACTGTTGTACCACAGAGCACGCTTGCATACACCTCTGAATAGCCTATTTTAAAATTTTGCGGTGACATAGTGCATTTATGTAGTTGCTGTAATAAACCCGTACTGTCATACCACAGATCACGTTTGCATGCACCGCTGAAAAACCTATTTTAAAATTTTGCGGTGACATAGTGCATTTCTGTAGTTGCTGTAATAAATTCGTACTGTCGTACCACAGAGCACGTTTGAATACACCACTGAAAAACCTATTTTAAAATTTTGCGGTGACATAGTGCATTTCTGTAGTTACTGTAAAAAACCCATACTGTCATACCACAGAGCACGTTTGCATACAACGCTGAGAAGACTGTTTTAAAAATTTTTGTTGAAAAACTGCATTTCTGTAGTTGGGTTAATAAACCTGTACTGTTGTGGCACAGAGCACTTTGCATACAACGCTTAAAAACCTGTTTTATAATTTTTGGGGTCACATACTTCATTTCTATAGTTGGGTTAATAAACCTGTACTGTTGTGCCGCAGAGCACGTTTGCATACAACGCTGAAAAACCTGTTTTATAATTTTTGGGGTCACATACTGTATTTCTGTAGTTGGGTTAATAAACCTGTACTGTTGTGCCACAGAGCACGTTTGCATACAACGCAGAAAAAACTGTTTTAAAATTTTACAGTGAAAAACTGCATTTCTGTAGTTGGGTTAATAAACCCGTACTGTCGTACTACAGATCACGTTTGCATACACAGCTGAAAAACCTATTTTAAAATTTTGCGGTGACGTAGTGCATTTCTGTAGTTGGTGGAATAAACCCGTACTGTTGTGCCACAGAGCACATTTGCATACAACTCTGAAAAAACAGTTTTAAAATTTTGCAGTGAAAAACGCCATTTCTGTAGTTGGGGGAATAAACCCGTACTGTTGTGCCACAGAGCACTTTTGCATACAACGCTGAAAAAACTTTTTTTTGCCAGTTTTGCCGTATACAAAACCCTGCTCTGCATAGGTGACAGGGAGTTAAATTTCAAAAAATCATCTGTTACATTGGTGGGTGACATTTTGCCAGTTTTGCCATATACAAACCCCTGCTCTGCATAAGTGACAAGGAGGTAACTTTCAAAAAATCATCTGTTACATTCTTGGGCCATAAAGTACCCCTGCCCTGCATACCTGACTTGGAAATATATTCAGTAAACTAGGTGGCCTTCAGATTGTTGGCTGATCTATACCCCTTCTTTCTTTCAAAGTTCCCCTGCACTGCATACCAGACAGGGAACTTAATTCATTACAATTGGCGGTTACATTGTTGCCTGACATAAAGCCTTTTTTGGCTGTGAAGCCAAAGGTAGTCACCAACAACAATGTGTTTTGTTTTCTCTTTTTGAAATTGGGGTAGACCCCAAAACATTGGGAAATATAAAGAAGAAAACAAAGAGTAAGTGCGCTGTAGTATAACAATGGTTGGGTGAGGCGGTATACATGTCTATTCTGCATAAGGTACGAACAAGTCCTGTGGGATCCATGGCTGGTTCTTTTTAATAAACGTGAGATTGTCCAAGTTGGCTGTGGACAGGCGGCTGCGCTTGTCTGTGATTACGCCCCCAGCCGTGCTAAACACATGGGCAGTGCAGCACCTCCAAGGCATAAAGGTGAAGCTGAGGCCATGTCCCCAATTTGGAGACCCAGAAGTTAAATGCAGCAGACCTAACAGCAAATTTTTTAATGGGCCCCCCTCCCCCAATAATTTTTTCACAACCTCCATTCCTGTGGCTACTAAAGATCGCTCTCTCAGACCAGGCAGCTGTTCCATCAGTTTTTAACACTGTCTATACTGCCACTGTATATAATTTAATTGTACAGTACTGTTGAGGGGGCCCTGACAAAGTGTTTTAGTCTTTCTCCTCCTGGATGAGCCCCTTCTTGCTCAGGGCCCCAAAGCTACGACCCTGGGCAGGCCCATCAGTCAGTATGTGTAGGTGTGTGCACAGATACTATTCCACCATTTTACGGAAATGCTGCCTCTTGCTAAGACGTTCCATATCAGCTGGTGGTGTTGGTTGTTGTGGCATGGTGACAAAGCTTTTCCACATTTCGGCCATGCTAACCATGCCTTCTGAGGTGCGGTCGGTGACCCAGCTGCGTTGGCCACTTCTTACTCCTCCTCCTCTGCTTTAGCCTTGTGCTACCACTGAGTCCCTGGTGTCAGGTGTGAGTGCCATCTGCAGCGCGTTGGCTTGGCTTCTTTCCGATCACGCTTCAGTGACGGAATTAAGGACGGCACGTTGTCCTTGTAATGGGAATCCAGCAGTGTGGCCACCCAGTAATCTGCACAAGTTAGAATGTGGGCGACTCAGCAGTTTTTGCGCAGGCTTCCCAGAGGCAACGACAAGCTGTCCTCTGTGGGAGGTTTATCATCTGTGTCCTCCGTATCCCCCCAGCCACGCACAAGTGATGGCCGTGAGCTGCTTTGGGTGCCATCCTGCTGTGAACACAGTTTCCTAACCTCCTCCAGAACTGTGCCCTGGCTGGACAATTGTGTACCTGGCCTATGTTGGTGCAGAAACCCACCCTCTGAGCCACTTGACTGGCCTTATAAGTTAAGGGTAAGGCATGTATATAGTTTTGTTTGTTTAATTCGTTTATCCGACTTATAGTTATTTAAATATGTTTATAAGTAAATTTGTAAATAGTTTGTGAATGGGCATTAATGAGTAGTTTGAGTGAAGGGGGGGGGGGGCAGGCTAGGAGTCTGGTCGGGTTAATTTTCTGTTTTTGAAATGTTCCTTGTATAGTTTTTGATTTATAATAAAAAGTCACGATAACCGTGGAAATGTTACCCAACAATCTAACCGATGACTTTAATAAAATTATTTGCCTGTCACATTTGCGGCTCAGGCCGCAGGGGTCCTTGAGCACCAATAAAAGTGAAGTTGTCCCACTAGAATCTAAGAGCTGGATTAACTGAATTGATTTTCATTGTCAGGTGTTCAGGAATTTCTGCACCACCAAATTCAGCACATGTGCCAGGCAAGGGATGTGTGTCAAACCGGTTAGGCCCAGAGCTGCTACGAGATTTCGCTCATTATCGCACACCACCAGGCCGGGCTTGAGGTTCAGTGACACCAACCACTCATCGGTCTGTTGTTCCATGCCCTTCCACAGTTCCTGCACGGTGTGGGGTTTGTCCCCCAAACAGATGAGTTTCAGAACAGCCTGCTGTCGTTTCCCCTGGCTGTGCTGTTGTTGGTGGTTAAGGTGTTACGCTGAAAGGATGAGGAGGTGGTAGAGGAGGAGGAAGCGGTGTAGGAGGCAACAGGAGGCAACTAGAAATGCCTTGCAATCCTTGGGGGCGGAAGGACATGCCGCAAATTTATATCCGCCTCTGGCCCAGCTGCCACTACATTTGCCCAGTGTGCTGTTAGGGAGATATAACTTCCCTGCCCGTGCTTACCGGTCCACGTATTGGTGGTTATGTGGACCTTGCCACAGATGGCGTTGCGCAGTGCAAACCTGATTTTGTCCACCACTTGGTTGTGCAGGGAAGGGATGGCTCGCCTGGAAAAGTAGTGGCGGCTGGGAACCACGTACTGTGGGACAGCCACCGCTATAAGTTTTTAAACGTCTCCATCCAGTGTGGAGATGCTTGGTAACTGTGAAAGATGTGGTGGCGTCGCTGCCACATCCTCTGTTTGCGGGGTGGCACTGTCACTCACTTGTGCTCAGGTTTAGAACATTTATTTTGAATTTTTATATATTTCATGTTATTTTAAGTTATTTCCCTATCCAAATTTGTTTGCAGGGCACTTCCCCCCATTTTGCTTCAATTACCAGCCCTCTAGCCCTTTCCAGGACTTTTTTTGAGCCATTTTAGTGCCCCAAAGTTTGGGTCTCCATTGACTTCAATGGGGTTCGGGTTCGGGGTCAAGTTTGGGTTCCGAACTCGAACTTTGCGGTGAAGTTCGGCCGAACCCGGCGATCCCGAACTTCCAGGTGTTCTCTCAACTTTAATAGTTATACCTATACTGATCTATTGGTTCCTCTGTGGCTGTGGCTACAAATGTCTGCAAGTTTGGATGCATAATACTTAAAATGTTTGATTTTTAATGCTACTGTTGTACATGGGCTGTATTTGGTTTTGCAGCTCTGCCCTATTCAATTGAACACCAGATACTGCTCAGGAGCAGAAGTCGTGTTTCTGGGGAAAAAATATTTTAAAATCTCATATAACCCTTTAAACCCAATGAAGACAATGTTGTACTTTACAGAAACCTGCCAGCTTTCTGTGTAGAGTAGTAATGAGGACTTGTCAGCTTTCCTGTATGCTATAGTATAGAGGATCTGTCAGCTGGGACAGGAAAAACGTGATGTTGAACCACCCTAATAGATATTAGCTGTCCCCACTTGTCATAATAAGCGGACAAGATACCTTAAACTAGGTAACTCACAATTACCCACTCCAACACACTACTCTTTCTAGCATTTATAGGGTTAATACACTAATATGCACTTTCTTCTGAGGTGAAATCTAGAGATGAGAGAATCGAAGCTGACGAAGTGGAATCCGATTCGAATTTCGCAATAACGAATCAAATTTTTTCCTAAAATGACTGTTGCACGTGTGAGGACATGGAGCAAGGAACTCTGGGAAGGCGGGATCACCCATAATGTCATGCATGCAGCCAATTAGCAGCCAGCTAGCCCTGTGATGTCACAGCCCTATAAATAGCCTCAGCTATCTTGGATTCGCCAATTTTCCTGTGTACTTAGTGCAGGGAGAAACGTCAGCAGACGCTAGGGACAGTGCTAAAAAACCATTTACAAGTGCAGGAAAAGATCATTCAAGGTGTAGGGAAAGGATATGGAGGAATCATTCCACAGCATTTATGTTGAACAGTATTCAGTAGGGGAGGTTACAGCCTGGGTAATAGGAACAATCCTATTACACCTTGCTGCACTGACTGGAGACCCAAATTGCCACTATACATGTCTGTAAGTCCAGCAAACCATTCTTGTTATTGGGGTGCAAGTGCTGTTTGATACAGCCATTACCTTGGTTTATTACAAGGAAATATTTCTACGTCTTATTTGCCCTTGTGCGGTGCAGTTATATGTTCTAAAGCTTTTTATGGCTCGTATTTGTGGAAAAAAATGGCTTATTAGCGTTTGTGTGGTGAAGTGCGAAAAGTGTGTGGTGACAGCCCTTTTTGTCGTGTATTAGTGGCAAAAGAATAATATAAATCACAAAAAAAAGTGCACCACAAAGATAAGCACCTGACAACAAAAGAAAAATATATTTGCCGTTTAGCAGGGCAATAATATATTTTAAAGACCCGTCCTGCTCCTGCTACAGTGCAGGAGCTGTAATGCTCCATCGTGCGCCGCTGTGGGCAGAAATGCAGCTGATTGCACGATTGTTAATACTGTTATCAGAACTATATACTGAGACCAGTTGTATATGTTTGTTTACAGTTCCACCAAACTGCGACCAAGCTACGGAAATCATATCGCAAACTGTGCAAATATAACTATTGGTTAACCCCTTAAGGACACGGCCCTATTTCACCTTAAGGACCAGGCCATTTTTTCAAAATCTGACCATTGTCACTTTATGTGGTGATAACTTTAAAACGCTTTTTCTTATCCAGTCCATTCTGAGATTGTTTTTTCGTCACATATTGTACTTCCTGACAGTGGTAAAATGAAGTCTAAAAATTTCATTTTTATTTATAAAAAAATACCAAATTTACCAAAAATTTTGAAAAATTTGCAATTTTCCAAGTTTCAATTACTCTACTTCTATAATACATAGTAATACTGCCAAAAAAAGTTATTGATTTACATTCCCCATATGTCTACTCCATGTATCGATTATTTTGGGAATGCTATTTTATTTTTTGGGGACGTTACAAGGCTTAGAAGTTTAGAAGCAAATCTTGAAATTTTTCAGAAATTTTCAAAAAGCCACTTTTTAGGGACCAGTTCAGGTCTGAAGTCACTTTGTGAGGCTTACATAATAGAAACCACCCAAAAATTACCCCATTCTAGAAACTACACCCCTCAAGGTATTCAAAACTGATTTTACAAACGTCATTAACCCTTTAGGTTTTCCCCAAGAGTTAATGGCAAATGGAGATAAAATTTCAGAATTTCGATTTTTTGAAAAATTTTCCGTTTGAATCCATTTTTTCCAGTAACAAAGCAAGGGTTAACAGCCAAACAAAACTCAATTTTTATTGCCCTGATTCTGTAGTTTTCAGAAACACCCTATATGTGGTCGTAAACTGCTGTATGGCCAAACTGCAGGGCGCAGAAGGAAAGGAGCGCCATATGGTTTTTGGAAGGCAGATTTTGCTGGACTGGATTTTTGACACCATGTCCCATTTGAAGCCCCCGATGCACCCCTAGAGTAGAAACTCCATAAAAGTGACTCCATCTAAGAAACTACGCCCCTCAAGGTATTCAAAACCAGTTTTACAAACTTTGTTAACCCTTTAGGTGTTCCACAAGAGTTATTGGCAAATGGAGATGAAATTTCGAATTTCTATTTTTGTTACCTTGTCTCAAAAAAGTGTAATATAGAGCAACCAAAAATCATGTTTACCCTAGAATAGTACCAACAAAACTGACACCTTATCCCGTAGTTTCCAAAATGGGGTCACTTTTTTGGAGTTTCTACTGTAGGGGTGCATCAGGGGGCTTCAAATGGGACATAGTGTCAAAAACCAGTCCAGCAAAATCTGCCTTCCAAAACCATATGGCGTTCCCTTCCTTCTGTGCCCTGCCGTTTGGCCATACAGTAGTTTACGACCACATATGGGGTGTTTGTGCAAACAAGAGAATCAGGGCAATAAATATTGAGTTTTGCTTGGCTGTTAACCCTTGCTTTGTTACTGCAAAAATGGATTAAAATGGAAAATTTGCAAAAAAATAGCTGTTTTGGGACTGTTTTTATTTTTTGTTATTTACATAGTTGAACTGACAGGTTAGATTGTGTGCTATTTCTATAGAGCAGGTTGTTACGGACGCGACAATACCAAATATGACTACTTTTTGGGGTTTTTGTTTCAGTTTTACATAATTTTTTTTAGTGTCTCCACATTCTGAAAGCCATAGTTTTATTTTATTTTTTGGGCGACTGTGTTATGTAGGGGCTCATTTTTTGCGGGATGAGATGGCGGTTTGATTGGCACCATCTTGGGGTGCATATGACATTTTGGTCGCTTGCTATGACACTTTTTGTGATGTAAGGTGACAAAAATGGCTTTTGACACCGTATTTTTTTTTTTTGCTGTGTTCAGCTGAGGGGTTAGATCATGTGTTATTTATATAGATCAGGTTGTGACGGACGCGGCGATACATAATATGTATACTTTTTATTTATTTATATAAGTTTTACACAATAATATAATTTTTAAAACAAAAAAATCATGTTTTAGTGTCTCCATAGTTTGAGAGCCATATATATTTTTTTTTTTGGGCGATTGTCCTATGTAGGGGCTCATTTTTGCGGGATGAGATGGCGGTTTGATTGGCACCATCTTGGGGTGCATATGACTTTTTGATCGCTTACTATTACACTTTTTGTGATGTAAGGTGACAAAAAATGGCTTGTTTGACAACGTTTTATTTTTTATGTTTACGGCGTTCATCTGAGGGGTTAGGTCATGTTATATTTTTATAGAGCAGATCCTTACGGACGCGGCGATACATAATATGTATACCTTTTTTTATTTATTTTGGTTTTACACAATAATATCCTTTTTGAATGAAAAAAACATGTTTTAGTATCTCCATAGTCTGAGAGCCATATATTTTTCAGTTTTTAGGCAATTGTCTCAGGTTGGGTATCATTTTTGCGGGATGAGGTGACGGTTAGATTGGCACTATTTGGGGGTCATATGACTTTTTGATCGCTTGCTATTACACTTTTTGTGATGTAAGGTGGCAAAAAATGGCTTTTTGACAAAGTTTTTATTATTTTTTTTACAGTGTTTACTTGAGGGGTTAGGTCATGTGATATTTTTATAGAGCAGATTCTTACGGACGTGTAGATACCAAATATGTCTACTTTTAAATTTTTTTTTTACATTTAACACTAAAAAGCATTTTTGAAACAAAAAAAATCATGTTTTAGTCTGAGAGGCATAGTTTTTTTATTTTTTGGCCAATTGTTTTAGGTAGGGGCTCGTTTTTTGTGGGATGAGATGGCGGTTTGATTGGTACTATTTTGGGAGGCAAACGCCTTTTGATCGCTTTGTATTACACTTTTAGTGATGTAATGTGCCAAAAAATGGCTTATTTACACCATTTTTTTTTTTTTTTTATGGCGTTCACCTGAGGAGTTCAGTAATGTGATATTTTTATAGAGCAGGTTTTTACGGACGCGGCGATACCTAATATGTGTAGTGTATTTTATTTTTTTTAATTTTTATTCAGTGTTATGTGTATTTTTCATTTTTTTCACTTTTTTACATTTTTTTTGACCCAGACCCACTTGGTTCTGAAAGATCCAGTGGATCTGGTGTTCAGTAGTAATACAGTACAGTACACTATATAGTGCACTGTACTGTATTTTGTACTTTAGAAAGTCTGAATAGACCTTTAGCAGGTCTATTCAGACTTTCAGCACCATGGAGAGCAGGACGCTTCTGAAAGCGTCCTGTCTCCATGGCAACCATCACCCGCTGCCATAACTGGGCAGGGGTGATGGATGGGAGAGAGTGGAGCACCCTCCCTCTGCGATCCCATCCTGTTGGGGGGCTGCAAAGGCACAGCAGCCCCCCGATGGGAGAGGGAGGGAGCGCTCCCTCCCTGTTAACCCTTCCATACCGCGGTCCGTACGGACCGCGGTACGGAAGGGGTTAAACGGCTGGCATCTGCAGCACAAAGGCTATTGCACAGCCGAAACGTTTCTAACTTTTTGTATGCTGTGAAGTCTTCAATAATTATGAAGTAATGGGAGATGCTGCCACCGCTGCTTGATTTCTACGTATTTTTTGGCTGATTGGATCCATGGCTGGTGCCGGGCTGTTGCATCTTCCTGCTAAAATTACGGACCGTTGTGTGCTGTACCTGCACTATTTATTCTACTGTTATGGGGGGGGGGGGTCTGTGGCTGACACTGTTATGGGAGTTATAGCATCGTATGCTATGTTTCATCCACAGATTCCACTATATTAGTGTCGCTGTTTATTGTGAATGTAATGGCGGCGGGGCCCGGTGCACTCACTGTATTGCACCGGGCCCTGCTCAGAGTAGAAATACTATGAATAACTGTACTAATAATAACGATTACAATTGAGCGAACACCTAGATGTTCGGGTTCGGGGAGTTCGGCTGAACTTTAAAAAAAAGTTCGGGTTCGGGACTTGGACACGAACCTAAACCCCATTGCAGTCAACATGGTTATAACGGAAAATAATAGTATTAGCTTTTTCGGATCTGAGTTTTAACTATCGTGAAAACTCAGATCCGATGGTATATTCTAACATAGAGGCATTCCCATGGCATCCCGCCTGAAGTTAAAATATACCATTGGATCGGAGTTTTCTCCAATCCGATGGTATATTTTAACTTTATGCATCCCCATCACCATGGGAACTCCTCTATGTTAGAATATACCATCGGATCTGAGTTAGATCGTGAAAACTCAGATCCGACAGTATATTCTAACACAGAGGCGTTCCCATAGTGACGGGGATGCTTCAAGTTACAATATACTGAGAAGTGTGTATAGACCGGCCCCCTGCTGCCTGGCAGCATCTGATCTCTTACAGGGGGCTGTGATCCGCACAATTAACACCTCAGATGCCGCACATGTGCATGCGCACTTGAGTATTCAGCACGGACGGCAGAGACACAGGTTTTTTATTAGTATAGACAAGATTGAACAGTTAAACCACCATTTTATGCATATCACCATTTTGTTAGAGATATTAAATTCTTCTAATGCCACAGGGCAAAAGGCACTTCATACTGCTGCGCCTGTCAAAGTGGAACTATCGACCTCAGAGGGCGAAGTGATAGTGCTCCTCAACTTGCACAGTAAAGAGAGCATTAGAGCAGCGGAGTGCCAGCATATATACCGATGCGCAGCAACTGTTCCCTGAGTGAGCAAGCAAAGACACCTCAGCGGAGCAAACATAGAGGCCATAGAACGTGTGTATTAGGCAAACTGCAGCCGACCCTTAAAGTGGCAGAACGGCAAAGGCAAGAAAGAGTACCAACCCTCATGTGATCCCTAGAGAGAGAAAGAGACGCATGGTCAGGGCCGTCTTAAATATTGATTGGACCCTGGGCAAGAATTTACTTGGGGCCCCTGGATCCCGCCTTCGCACACCCTAACATGCAATCACGCCCTCCACCACAACACACACACACAAAAAATCCACACACCTGGTTCACACAAGTTCAGGTTAACAACCAATCACGTTATGGATTCTGCTACCACGGACCATAACGGAATTCAGAACCCTTGATACCCTTGATTGTCCGTGATAGCAGAATCCATAACAGGATTTGTCGATAACCTGAACTGCAGACGCTGAACCTAAAACACAAGTTCGCTCAACACTAATTATGTAAGGGTACTTTCACACTAGCATTATTCTTTTCTGGCATAGAGTTCCGTCATAAGGGCTCGATGCCGGAAAAGAACTGATCAGGCATATCGCCATGCAATCTGAATGGATAGAAATCCGTTCAGTTTGCATCAGTATGCCTTCCATTCAGGCACTGTCAGGCGTTTTGGCTGGACATAATACCGCAGCATGCTGCGGTATTATGTCCGTCCAAAATGGCTGATCAGTCGCCTGAATGACGGATCCGGCATTAATTTACATTGACTTGTATTAGTGCTTGATCCGGCATTGCGAAGCAACTGAAGGGCGGATCCGCATGCGCAGACCAGGAAAACTGTGAAAATGAGTGCAGGATGGATCCGTCCATCCGCAATGCATTTGTAGATGGATCCGCAACCGGATCTTTCTACAAATGCTGCCAGTTGTGACACTAAACGGCGGATCCGGCAGGCAGCTCCGACGACGGAACTGCTTGCCGGATACATGTGCCGCAAGTGTGAAAGTAGCCTAATGTTGGTGTTGGCAGTATGTTGGTGTTATAACTTATATTATGGCAGTATAATATTATCATTATGTGAACACTGTATGGGGTTATTGCCAATAACCCCATACAGTGTTCACATAATGATAATGACATTGAGCAGCGTTGCTAATTTGGCAATATTTATTTAGGGACTGTATTGTATGCACAGCAGCACATGTAGTCTTAGTCCACACTACACCCCTGCCTTGCTGCAGCCTCACAGGAGTACAGGACCAGTCCATATGTGTATGGCATAATTGGGTTGGCAATGACATAATGACACATGAGTTGACAGAGGTCTTTGCCACCAGGCAGGTCCAGCAGACACATTATTATTGTCACACACATACCGTATACCGGGGCGTTCCTTGTAATTTTACCCCATCCAGAACCCCATCAGACCTCAGATCAGACGGAAAAGAATATTCTTTATTTAAGAACTATCTTACTTCACTTCAGGGCAGACTCTCACGCTCTATCCCTGCTGGGGTCTGGGCTGGGTCGTGACACAGTGCTGTGCTGCTGCCTGCTGATGCCCGCGCTGCTCCTGGGCTCCAGAGGGCGCACATGTGACCTGACTGTGTACAGCGCGTCAGGTCAAAGTGCGCGCTGTACGCAGCCAGTCAGGCAAGCGACTGAGCAGAGACCAGAGCAGCGGAGCGGCCGAGCCAGGAGGTGGAGCGGGGAGGGAGCACGTAAGTCAGTGCCAAGTGCTCACTCCTCCCTCCGTCTTCCAGCGGGGCCGGCAGCCCAGCAGGCGCAGCAGTGGCGACTCTAGGATCAATATATAGGGGGGCACAGAAGATACACAGTCAAAAATGGGGGGGCACTAATAATTTTCACTAGTTAATAATACTACTAAAAAAAAAACGAAATAAGTGTATATAAATAAGATAAAATACGAGAGTATTGCGGTATGCAGAGATACCTTTTTATTCATCTATTTATTATATTCATACAACATGCTGTACAGTATATGCAGGATGTACAGGATTATAATATATGCTGTCCAGCATGGTGTATGAACTATATCGTATATTGTACGGCATGGTGTATGGATTATACTGTATCTTGTACGGCATAGTGCAAGGATTATATACATTAAATGTATAGAGGTCACACCATGCCGGACAATATAACCCCTGCGCCATGCAGTACAATATACAGTATAACCCCTACAAAGTGTAGAGATATACTGTATATTGTGTGACAGTGCATGCTATGTGTGTATACCATAAACATACTCCACATAAAAACTTACAATTACTTGGCTTGGACCTTGGAGATCTCAGACGACACTTCAACACTTTGGCTGGGGGGCTAGGTCTAAGAACATGCTGTCCCCTGGGCAGTATGGTTTTTTGGTTCTTCCTATTCGGACACTGTACAAGAGGTAACAGGGGGTAATATAACTTAGAAGGGCTATCAGGGGACATTATACAGGGGTCATATAACTTATATCACCCCTGTATAATGTCCCCTGATAGCCCTTCTCAGTTAAAATACCCCTGTATAATAATGTACCCTGATACCCCATAGTTATATTACCCCGCCCGGTATAATTTACCCAGATACCCCTCAGTTATATTATATAACTGAAGGATATCAGTTATACAGGGGTAATATAACTGAGGAGGGCTATCAGGAGACATTATACAGGGGGTAATATAACTGAGGGTATCAGGGTACATTATTATACAGGGGTAATATAATGTAGGACAGCTATCAGGGGACATTATACTGGGGTAATATAATGGAGGACAGCTATCAGGGGACATTATACTGGGGTAATGTAAGCTATATTACCCCTTTCCCTTTTCGTCCTCGGCAGCACATGATGGGTTAAGGTTTGTCTCATTCGTTTCCTAGGACCGCCCACCTAGATTAAATTAATTAATTAAATGAGATCGGTACTATATAAAGACGCCTCCTACCACCCAACAGTGTATTTTTTTATTTGTCCTCATTCCTGTGAGGAAGAAGCCCACCTGTTGTCAGCCTCCTTAGGCTGCTATGGCCGTATAAACCGTGGTTTTTCCAGGTTAAAAAAGGCCCAGAGTTGGACACGGCCATGTATGTTCCTGAGGCCTGAGAGTGAGGATAGCCATGTGTGTTCCCTGGCTCCACTCTGTATCCGCTGTTTCCCGGCCATTATACCTTGTGGGTGACAAGGTTCGGAGGCCTGAGAGTGAGGATAGCCATGTGTGTTCCCTGGCTTCACTCTGTATCCGCTGTTACCCGGCCATTATACCTTGTGGGTGACAAGGTTTTGAGGCCTGAGAGTGAGGATAGGCCATGTGTGTTTCCCTGGCTTCACTCTGTATCCGCTGTTACCCGGCCATTATACCTTGTGGGTGACAAGGTTCGAGGCCTGAGAGTGAGGATAGCCATGTGTGTTTCCCTGGCTTCACTCGGTATCCGCTGAGAAGGACTTCAGAACGGAAGAGATATTGCTGAAAAGCTCCGTGGAACGTGGGCGTCTGACGACACACGTGCGCCGCCTTATCTTCCGTTCGCACACTGGAAGCTAAGTATTGCACATTGCCTGTGTACCTTTCATTCTCTTATATACAAAGTTCAGTTTGTCCTGGGTCAGACTTAACTTTTGGAGGCTACTGATAATCACCCGTGTTGATGCAGTACAAAGTGCCTGTGAATTAAAGCAAAGGGTACAGAGCAGAATCCTACAGTGTTATGTGAATAAGCCCCTTCTGATATCACCTGTGCCGGTATTTAGCAGCACACAGCAAAGCTGTGACCCTGTTACCTGCAGTGTTATGTGAATAAGCCCCTTCTAATATCACCTGTGCCGGTATTTAGCAGTACACAGCAGAGCTGTGACCCTGTTACCTGCAGTGTTATGTGAATAAGCCCCTTCTGATAACACCTGTACCGTGTATTTAGCAGTACACAGCAGAGCTGTGACCCTGTTACCTGCAGTGTTATGTGAATAACCCCCTTCTGATAACACCTGTGTTGGTATTTAGCAGTACACAGCAGAGCTATATCCTGTTAGCTGCAGTTACAGTGTATTCTGTCTGGAGTCAGATTACCTTTTTTAAAGCTGATGTTTATATCCTGATGCCTCTTCCTCGGATAAATCCGATGTCCAGCAAAGGGTGGTAAGAAGTGCACAAACATAGTCACAGGTTGTGTCTGTTATGTGAATAAGCCCCTTCTGATATCGCCTGTGCTGGTATTTAGCGGTACACAGCAGAACTATATCCTGTTACCTGCGGTGTTGTGAATAAGCCCCTTCTGATATCGCCTGTGCTGGTATTTAGCGGTACACAGCAGAACTATATCCTGTTACCTGCAGTGTTATGTGAATAAGCCCTTTCTGATATCACCTGTGCTGGTATTTAGCAGTACACAGCAGAACTATATCCTGTTAGCTGCAGTTACAGTGTATTCTGTCTGGAGTCAGATTACCTTTTTAAAAGCTGATGTTTATATCCTGATGCCTCCTCCTAGGATGAATCCGATGTCCAGCAAAGGGTGGTAAGAAGTGCACAGACATAGTCACAGGTTGTGTCTGTTATGTGAATAAGCCCCATCCTGACTAACACTTGTGTTAAGTATTAAACAGTACAGAGCAGGCGCTGTTACCTGGAGCCGTTGTCTTGCAGTTACATTGTATATTTTCTGCCCTAGATGTCCAGCCATCCAAGCAAAGGATGATGTCCGGCCGTCCGAGCAGAGGTGGTAAGATGTCTCCACACAGGGGCACCGGCTGTAATGGCTCTGACATGCTGTTCTGTCTGTTATGTGATGAAGCCCCTTCCTGATAACACTTGGGAATAGTTGCTGTGATGACTATAACATTGTGTTCTGTGTCTTTCAGTCTAATGAAGGCCTTGTAATCCCTGCAGCCCAAACCTGTGGCTGATGACTACTCGTTAACACTTGTGCAGATGCTTTCAAAGCTGCTGGTAAAAAAAAAAAAAAAAAAAAAAGTTGTACTACTTCTATTCAGCTACTTTTCTGTATTATGTGGTAATAAGCTGCTCCCATACAGCTTCTGGTTTTAAATTACATCACTTTTGATACAGATACAAAAGAAATGGTTATAAACTCTGGTATTTACAGTATTGGTTTAAAACAAATTTTAATTTTATACAGGCGACCCTGGGGGATTGGCAGTCCAGCATTACAACTCCCCTCAGCAATAGTGGTCATTATCGCTCAAAGCTGAGAAAGACATTCTCCTCCTTGTCTTCCTAGAGAGAGAAAGAGGAGAGAAAAGAAAAAAAAAAAAAAAAAATGGTTTTCCATTTTTCAAAGTTTCCAGCTTGGATTGATTCTGCTGTCATTAGTTTGACTGGAAGATCTTTTTTCTTTCCAGATGTTCCTAGTTTACGCTTAAATCCTTTTAAAGAAAAAAAAAAAAAAAAAAAAAACATCTAAGTTTTCACTCATTAATGCGCCATGGGTGCAGTATTGGTAGTTCCAGAGCGCATAGTCTGGTTACACCTTCTGGATAAGATAAAGGAAATGTCTAACCATGAACCTGGTAACCTCCTCTACATTTCTGAAGAATAGTTTTTTCGGATGAACAGACTGCTAGAAATGAATTAGGATCTAGAAATCCTGCAGTCCAGAAAACAAGAATACCATGGATCCGGCATCTGTGGACTTCCTGACAGAAGGGAGTACGAACCGAACAGACCAAAGGATGAAGACGAGCGTCACAGATCAGTCTGACACCAGAAGTCAGGAGTATGTTTCCCTTACTCAGCAGATTACTTCAGACACTGGGATCCTGAAACCATGAGGTTCTGAAAGTCATTATTGTACGAGAAGCCGTCTTCAATCTAAATCTATTTTTTGGAATGGAAAACATTGGGCATTGCTCTGCTACTAGAGGATCACTGCGCATCTTTGTTAGATCTGAAGATATTGACCTCCATATACCAATAATACAGTCTTCAAGAAATCCTGAGTGGCTATTCGCAAGAATGCGGAATAGCTACAAGCCTTACGGGTGTTTCCATATCTAGATGACTGGTTCATTGAAGTTCCTTCCGAGGACCTGCTAAAGTCACCTCTTCATAAGGTCATCGTACTTCTCCAAGTCACTGGGATTCTGGATAAGTCAGGAGGATTCAGGATCTACCCTGCAACTTCCAAACTGTTCTGGATTTCCATATTAGATAAAGTGTACTATGACCAATTATTTACCAGGCGCCAAGATCAAGGCTGAAGGAAGAAGTGAAAACTCTAATCTCAGACCTCTTACCTGCAATCCATAGGATTATAGACACGTGGTCATCCTCAGCACTGGGAGATGCTGTCCTATGAACAATAAATCTTCTCCTGCAATAGTGACCACGGATGCTTCTGCCTTAGGGTGGTGAGCACATCTTCAGGACAGATGGCGGCTGTGGTCCTTTCTGAGATACAAATCGCACTTCATGGACCCAAGAACATTCCAGTTGACTCTACCGCATTTCCAGATACATCTTAGGGTGAATGACTGTGATAGTTCAATCTGACAACCATCCTTGGTACTTTATCTAAACAAACAGGATGGACAAGAAGCCATTCCCTTCTGAAGTTATCCAAGGAGATCCTTGACTGGGCAGAATTGTACCTTTCTAAACCTAAGAGAACTATTCATTCCAGAGTTTGTTTTCAATATTCAGGCGAATCATTTGAATTGGAAGAAGATCAATCTGTCGGACTGGAACCAAATCCACGTTCTGTGACAAATTACAGCCATGTGAGGCAGAACAGTTCTACAGAAGACTAGATGGAGACGCTGCAGGCTATACTAAGATCTCCTTTGGGCCTGAAGGTCCTGGCTCTCTTCTACTCTCTGCATTTATCAAAGGTGAAGATTGGAAGCTCCTGTTAGACCCCAAACTGTTATTACAGGACGGATTATATCACCAGAATCTGGAGGGAATTCATCCTACAGCATAGCTAATATTCCCTTCACAGGAGGTTTTATTTCAAACCATGCCATCCTTTACCTAAATGACATCATCTTCCAATGTAAAGAGGGAATTCTTTTCTTACAGTATTTTTCCAGAACCTCCTATGACAAAAAAAAAAAAAACTCTCCTACATACTGTACCTTAGATGTAAGAAGAACTTTTGAAATCTATGCTCTAAGAACGAAACAGTTCAGAACGGCTTTTATTTTCTGGGCCAAGAAAAGGACGACCATTTAAAGACACAATCGATAGCTGTGCAAAGGCCATATTTGTGGAATTCTATTCCTTGGAGGGTGATGCTTCTCTGGTTCTGATAAAAGCCCATTCCACAAGATCTACAGCAGCATAGATCAGTAATGTATCCTCAGGGACAGAGCGAACACAAGGATCCATAGAGGAGATCTGTAATACAGCTTCCTGTTCCATATCATTGACCTCCATGAACAGTTACCAATACTGAGAGTTCAGGTTTTGACACTGGGGTACAAATTACAGCACTATATTAAAATACCCTCCCCTTGAGATCTAGGAAAATCCCATGATGTGCTGCCGAGGACGAAAAGGGAAAGGGAAAATCAGTACCTGGGATTTTGCTTTCCTTTAGTCCGAAGGCAGCACATACTTAACCTCCCTGATAACATTTATTATTTGTATGCCTCTTTTGTCTGAATCTATTTTTAAAATACACTGTTGGGTGGTAGGAGGCGTCTTTATATAGTACCGATCTCATTTAATTAATTAATTTAATCTAGGTGGGCGGTCCTAGGAAACGAATGAGACAAACCTTAACCCATCATGTGCTGCCTTCGGACTAAAGGAAAGCAAAATCCCAGGTACTGATTTTCCCTATATAGTGTGTAATATCCCTCCTGAGTTACATTACCCCTGTATAATGTATCCTGATACCCCTTAGTTATATTACCCCAGCGGGGTAATATAACTAAGGGATATCAGGGTACATAATTATACAGGGATAATATAACTCAGGAGGCCTATTAGTCATTATACATGGGCAATATAAGTTATATTGTACCCTAATACACCTCAGGTATATTATATAACTGAGGGGTATCAGGGGACATTATGGGTAATATAACTGAGGGGTATCAGGGGACATTATACAGGGGTAATGTAAGCTATATTACCCCCGTATAAAGTCTGATAGCCCTCCTCAGTTATGTTACCCCTGTATAATGTACAATAATACCCCTCGGTAATATTATATAACTGAGGGGTATCAGGGTACATTAAGGGTTATAACTGAGGAGGGGCTGGGGTAGCAGGCAGGCCATGAGGCTAGGTAGGGTACGGTACATACTTGCTGGGGCCAGTAGGTGCTGGCCTGCCCTGCAGCCAGTGTATTGTCTGAACGGGTGTTTAGCACGGCAGGGGGCCTTATCACAGACAAGAGCATCCACCTGTCCACAGCCAACTTGGATAATCTCACGTTCATTAAAAAGAACCAGCCATGGATCCCACAGGACTTGTTCGTACCTTATGCAGAATAGACATGTATACTGCCTCACCCAACCATTGTTATACTACAGCGCACTCACTCTTTGTTTTCTTCTTTATATTTCCCAATTTATAAAAAAAAAAGAAAACAAAACACATTGTTGTTGGTGACTACCTTTGGCTTCACAGCCAAAAAAAGCTTTATGTCAGGCAACAATGTAACCGCCAATTGTAATGAATTAAGTTCCCTGTCTGTTATGCAGTGCAGGGGAACTTTGAAAGAAAGCAGGAGTACAGATCAGCCAACAATCTGAACGCCACCTAATTTACAGCATATATTTCCCAGTCAGGTATGCAGGGCAGGGGTAGTTTGAAATAAAAAAGGGGTCATGGAGCGTCCCCGTCATCAGGCAACTATTTGCCCCGCTAAAGGATTCTTTAAAAAGTGTATAGAAGCCACAAGGGGCCCCCACACTGCAGATTTATCATGGAGACATCATGGAGATTTTACAGCATATAACTACAGCACCCAACAATGTAAACGCTGCTGGATTTACAGAATATAATTCCCAGTCAGGTATGCAGTGCAGGGGTACTTTATGGCCCAATAATGTAACAGATGATTTTTTTTAAAGTTACCTCCCTGTCACCTATGCAGAGCAGGGGTTTGTATACGGCAAAACTGGCAAATCCAGTACTGAGCCACGCCCCCTGCACTGATCACATGACGGTGACGTCACCCCAGGTCCTTAGGCTTTTCCAAATTTCGGGTTCGTGAAAGCCGCCCCTTATGGATTCCATATGCTGGGATAGTCCGCGGTAGTGGAATCCATAACGGGATGCTGCGATTACCCGAACCCGAACTTTGGATGCCAAACTAAATTTAGAAGTTCGCTCATCTCTAGTCACTACACAATTTTAAAATAGGTTTTTCAGCAGTGTATGCAAACGTGATCTCTGGTACGACAGTACGGGTTTATTACAGCAACTGCAGAAATGCACTATGTCACTGCACAATTTTAAAATAGGTTTTTCAGTGGTGTATGCAAACGTGATCTGTGGTATGACAGTACGGGTTTATTCCATTAACTACAGAAATGCAGTATGTCACTGCAAAATTTTAAAATAGGTTTTTCATCGGCGCATGCAAACGTGCTCTGTGGTACGACAGTACGGGTTTAATTCCCCAACTACAGAAATGCTCTATATCACCCCAAAATTATAAAATAGGTAATGTAGGGGGACTTGACCTGCCAGAAAAAAGGAATTTTTCCTTCACTGAGCTACCAAAACATTATTAGACTGATGTCCCTGGCTGCCTGGCACACAAGCAGGGCACATGCAGTTCCAAGGACACTGCAGTTGCTAAAATGGCCGCCGACCTCCACCTCAGTAATAGATGGATTAAAAATTATTTTGCGGTATCACTGGGCTCAGGGCTGGGTACAAATATGTAGCATAGCACCCTCAATAATTGCTGTAGTTTGAAGAGTTAACACCACCAAGTTCAACAGATTTCTTCCCTAATCCCTCCCTCACAGTAGCGGCAGCATCCTAGCCCTACACTGAGAAGAGCAGAGTGACGTGCGTCGCTATGTGACTCCAGCTTAAATAGAGGCTGGGTCACATGCTGCACTTAGCCAATCACAGCCATGCCAATAGTAGGCATGGCTGTGATGGCTTCTTAGGGCAAAGTAAGTGAAACGCTTGTTGACTGGCTGCCCTGCAGCCTTTCAAAAAGCGGTAAGAAATTGCTGAACCCGAACTTTTAGGGAAATGTTCGGGTCCGGGTGCAAAAAACTGTAATGTTCGGTACGAACCCGAACTTTACAGTTCAGGTTCGCTCAACCCTACTTGTCAATAAATTTAATCCAGTTCCCATGTTTATATATCAGAGACAGAAAGAGTTATTTACAGTGACTTCATGTTTATGGATGTCATATAAAAGTTATATATTGTGTTCATAGAAGCAGAAAAGATAATATATTTAAGATTCAGTCAATGAATGTAAAGTAAGCTCAAGGACACAGCAGAATTAACAACAGAAAGCATAGAGTAAAACTGTTATTACTGCCCAGGAGTCTTAACTAATCACAGCCAACCTCACACTGAGTATGTGTGGGAAATCCCCTAGCACAGGGATCAGCAACCTGCGGCTCTCCAGCTGCTGTGAAACTACAATTCCCAGCATGCTCTATTCATTTCTATGGGAGTTAACAGAAGAGCAGAGTAAGTATGCATGCTGGGAGTTGTAGTTTCACAACAGCTGGAGAGCCGCAGGTTGCCTACCCCTGCCCTAGCAGAATCTTCTGGAGTCAGTATAGACCAGAGAATAGGAGCTGGACAGACATTTCCAGTCAGAGCTGTGTTTTATGGGAACAAGAGGCCAAACAGGTATTTAGAACAGAGCGGAGGTGGCAGTGTTAAATATGAAGAAAAGTTGAAGTTAATAAAGAAGTTATTTCAAGCATTTGGTGTGCTTTTTAAGCCTACTGTTTCCATAGAAGAATTAGCTCAAAAGAAACAAGACGGAAGCAGAATAATAGACAGTCTGGTTGGATTAAAAAGTTAGAGATATCAAATTCTTCTAATGCCACAGCGCAAAAGGCACTTTAGTGCTGCGCCTGTCACATATAGTACAGAGAATCTGTCATCTCTCCTGTGGTGTAGAGAATAGAGGATCTGTCAGCTGTCCTATGTGGTGTAGTGTAGAGGATCTGTCAGCTCTCCTATGGTGTAGTATAGAGGATCTGTCAGCTCTCCTGTGTGGTATAGAATAGAGGATTTGCCAGCTGTCCTGTGTGGTATAGAATAGAGGATCTGTCAGCTCTCCTGTGGTGTATAGAATAGAGGATCTGTCAGCTGACCTGTGTGGTATAGTATAGACGATCTGTCAGCTTTCCTGTGGTGTATAGAATAGAGGATCTGTCAGCTGTCCTGTGTGGTATAGTATAGATGATCTGTCAGCTGTCCTGTGTGGTATAGTATAGAGGATCTGTCAGCTGACCTGTGTGGTATAGTATAGAGGATCTGTCAGCTGTCCTGTGTGGTATAGTATAGAGGATCTGTCAGCTGTCCTGTGTGGTATAGTATAGAGGATCTGTCAGCTGTCCTGTGTGGTATAGAATAGAGGATCTGTCAGCTGTCCTGTGTGGTATAGTATAAGGGATCTGTCAGCTGTCCTGTGTGGTATAGAATAGAGGATCTGTCAGCTGTCTTGTGTGGTATAGTATAGAGGATCTGTCAGCTTTCCTGTGTGGTATAGTATAGAGGATCTGTCAGCTATCCTGTGTGGTATAGTATAGAGAATCTGTCAGCTCTCCTGTGTGGTATAGAATAGAGGATCTGTCAGCTGTCCTGTGTGGTATAGTATAGAGAATCTGTCAGCTGTCCTGTGTGGTATAGAATAGAGGATCTGTCAGCTCTCCTGTGTGGTATAGTATAGAGGATCTGTCAGCTTTCCTGTGTGGTATAGTATAGAGGATCTGTCAGCTGTCCTGTGTGGTATAGAATAGAGGATCTGTCAGCTGTCCTGTGTGGTATAGAATAGAGGATCTGTCAGCTGTCCTGTGTGGTATTGTATAGAGTATCTGTCAGCTGTCCTGTGTGGTATAGAATAGAGGATCTGTCAGCTGTCCTGTGTGGTATAGAATAGAGGATCTGTCAGCTGTCCTGTGTGGTATAGAATAGAGGATCTGTCAGCTCTCCTGTGGTGTATAGAATAGAGGATCTGTCAGCTGTCCTGTGTGGTATAGTATAGAGGATCTGTCAGCTCTCCTGTGTGGTATAGTATAGAGGATCTGTCAGCTCTCCTGTGGTGTATAGAATAGAGGATCTGTCAGCTGTCCTGTGTGGTATAGTATAGAGGATCTGTCAGCTGTCCTGTGTGGTATAGTATAGAGGATCTGTCAGCTGTCCTGTGTGGTATAGTATAGAGGATCTGTCAGCTGTCCTGTCTGGAATAGTATAGAGGATCTGTCAGCTGTCCTGTGTGGTATAGTATAGAGGATCTGTCAGCTGTCCTGTGTGGTATAGTATAGAGGATCTGTCAGCTGTCCTGTGTGGTATAGTATAGAGGATCTGTCAGCTGTCCTGTGTGGTATAGTATAGAGGATCTGTCAGCTGTCCTGTGTGGAATAGTATAGAGTATCTGTCAGCTCTCCTGTGTGGTATAGAATTGAGGATCTGCCAGCTGTCCTGTGTGGTATAGTATAGAGAATCTGTCAGCTGTCCTGTGTGGTATAGAATAGAGGATCTGTCAGCTGTCCTGTGTGGTATAGTATAGAGGATCTGTCAGCTCTCCTGTGGTGTATAGAATAGAGGATCTGTCAGCTGTCCTGTGTGGTATAGTATAGAGGATCTGTCAGCTCTCCTGTGGTGTATAGAATAGAGGATCTGTCAGCTGTCCTGTGTGGTATAGTATAGAGGATCTGTCAGCTCTCCTGTGTGATATAGTATAGAGGATCTGTCAGCTGTCCTGTGTAGTATAGTATATAGAATCTTTCAGCTCTCCTGTGGGGTATAGAATAGAGGATCTGTTAGCTGTTCGGTGTGGTATAGTATAAAGCAGTGATGGTGAACCTTTTACAGACCGAGTGCCCAAACTGCAACCCTAAACCCATTTATTTATCATAAAGTGCCAACCTGGCAATTTACCTTAATACTAAAGTCCAATATAGTATATCTTCCATGTACTTTATCATTTAGCTATAATAGCCTGCCTGCATTCAGTGCGCTGCCTGTGCTGTTCATAGTGCGCCCTGCGCTGATAAATGGCAGGTCTAAGGCATATTGGTACACCAGGGCATGGGTGCCCACAGAGAGGGCTCTGTGTGCCACTTCTGGCACCCATGCCATAGGTTCGCCACAACTGGTATAGAGGATCTGTCAGCTGTCCTGTGTGGTATAGTATAGAGGATCTGTCAGCTCTCCAGTGGGTTTTAGAATAGAGGGGCTGTCAGCTATTCTGTGTGGTATAGTATAGAGCAGGGGTACACAACCTTTTTTGGTCTAAGGGCCACATTGTCACATCGTTTTATATCAAAGGCTGCGATAAAAAAAAATGTTATGTCGATTACTGTTTGTTTGCATCGGCCTATTACACAGACCAATGCAAAGTCAATGGAGAGGAATGATCGCTATCACAGTCATTCCTTCCTCATTCAGTTCTGGTGATAATAGGCAGCACATTCCTGATTATACAAGGAGATGTGCTGCTGACGATAAATATGCATCTTTCATCCCGATAAAATATGCAAATCAGCCGACAAACGAGTGATTTCTTGTTTATCGGTTAATCAGTGGCAGGATTATACACGCCAGATATCAGGAAAGAGCGATCGTATGAACACTTGTTCCTAGTAATTGGACCAAATATCATGCTGTGTAATAGGGGCTTAAAGGGATTTCCCAGTAAAAAAAGATTTTTTAACAAATGTCCCTAGCATTGCCCCTGACACAGAAGATTTATACTTACCTGCTCCATAGCGCTCTGTTCCTCCGTGCTGTCCCCCCGTGCTGTTTACATCCGGCTCTGGGCATAGTCATATGCACCACTCCAGCCAATGACTGGCTTCAGCAGTGATTTGGCCACAAGCAACATGTCAGTGCAGAAGCCAGTCATGGCTGGAGCGATGTATGTGACCATGTCCACAGCCAGCTGGATGTAAACAGCTCAGAGACCAGAGAGTGGAGGCAGCACGGAGGACTAGAGCAGCAGGTAATTATGAATTTTCTAATTTAGGGGCCGTGCTGCGGGAACTTGTCAAGAAAACAAAAACATTTTTACCAGAAAAGTGGCGACACTCCTTTCCATCCTAACTCCTATTAAAAAATCAGCACGTTCCTTCACTGCAGAAAATGGCGCTCAATGGTTATTATTATTACCTCCTCCTGCCCCCTAGTTACAGGCACCATGCAATAACCAGCAAGCACTTTCCCTTACTAGTTGGGAGAGCACTTGTTGATTAACCATTTAGCGGTCAGACCTGAAAAGGCCTTAATGACCAGAAACTTTTTTTGTGATTTAGCGCACATGGTTCAAATGGTTGTAACTTTTTTATTTCTTGGTTTCACGTGAATAGGGCGGTAATGGTGACGGTTTTGGTTTGTGTGGGTGTTTTTCCTTTTATGTATTTTATTATTTTTTCTATATTTTTTTAACTTAATTTTTAATATATTCCTGCTACATAATATGTCCCTTAAGTGTAACCCAAAGATCATAAACATGTCCTGAGCTGGCTTGGTGGATATATAAGGTGTGTGATAGGCTCACTCATCTATGTGGAAGGCACTGTCAACCATTTGGATATGAATCTATCTTTGCAGATCATGTACACCCATAAATGCTGATTGTCTGCCCTGGGAGGATAGAATCTTCTAGCAAGATAATGCGATAGGTTACACGGCTAGAAGTGTCCGAAGTTGACTGGAAGAGCATGACCAAGACTTCCAAATACTACGCTGGTACCCTGATATCCCAGACTTGAACCTATCTGTAGGACAACCTCAGTCATCATGTTCACTCTATGGATCCTCCTCCATGCACACTCCAGAAGCTGTGGGATGCGCATGGCTCCACATACCTGTGACAACCTACCAAGACCTTGGTGAATGACTCCCAGCCTGTCTAGCTGCTGTTCATGCTGCACCCGGCTACTCTGGATATTAACTGGTGGTCATAATCACAAAACCACAACACCACTACCTTGTCAGCCAGACCACGCCTGCATCTGTGTTGTTGGTCAGCGGCTGGCTGGAGAGTTAGCATCTGTTTCTACTTGACCCCCATGAGGATTAGCAACACAGCCATGTCCCATCCCACTCTCTGCTGACCTGCCATACAGCAATGCCCATGCTATCCGGTACTATTGCAGTGACCCCGTGATTCTCTGCTAAAGGGTTAAAACTGTGATTCACTTCTAAAGTTGTTAGAATGTTTACCCATTCATGAGATGTCTCTGATCACGGACACTGCCTTTGGCTCCTGTACCTTTGCCATCTTTAAAGACCCATGTCCCAGATGTTGGGAAGGAGTTAAAGGGCCTTTTACATAGATCGATAATCGTGAATGATGAACAACAATCATTCCTAATCAATTCCCTGTGTAAAAATGCAGCCAATCAACTGACCTGACTGCATGTTTTATGTGGGATTACAATCTCCCCCTTGGCAGCAGCAAGTTTCCCCATGTAAACAGGGAATGTCCTGCCAACAAATAAAAACTGTATAGGGTTGAGCAATCGTTCCCATAGTAAAGATATTTGTCGCAATGCAAATTCATGTGTAACAAGTGTCAATATGCTATTGGGCAGGATATGGCTGAACATCTAATCCTCCTGCTACCCTCATAGGTGGCTAAGCATGCATGTGTTTGCAGTGGAGAAAGTGGAATAAGCCACAGCCAACATGCCCAACCCTTGTTTCACTTAAAACCTGCCATATGGACAGAGTTGGAAAACCACCATGCACATTAGGTGGTTGTCCAGTCCCACTGAAAGCATTGGTTCCGGGGCTATATTCATCTAACGTGTATGGCCACCTTAAACCCTTACCTGGCGTCACCTTTGTGCCCTGGAAGCCTGCCGGCAGGCCCAGTCAATAAAGTTATCTCTAGAACAATAGCCCAGTGCTTATCTTCCCGGTTTAATTTAATCTTAAACTCACCAAAACCACAGGCCCAACCACCACCATAACACCATTTTGGGGATCATAATGGACCCCCTTACAAAGCAGAGATTCTACTTTTGCCCAGAGATTCTACTTTTTCTTTATGAAGATTACCAACAATTTGTGTTCCCCGGCTGATACTTGAGAGAAGGTTAGTAAAGATACACTAAGTGCAATTGCTACTGTGCTTTATGAAGTATGTTTTGATACTTTACTCCTTTTCCTTTCAGGTTTTATACAGGTATTTCACCTCAGTCCTTATATTTGACAATGGACTACTTTGCATGTCCAGTACTTTCCGTAAATGCCTTTCTTGTATCATTGTAGAGTGGGTGGTCTTAAGAGAGTAGCTGATATGATCTTCAGGAAACATCTGGTCTGATTCTTAGAGAGCATAAACATATCAATTATTATATAATACCAATGATAGAATCGCATGTGTACACTGACTGTATACAGGATCATTAGCATGTAGCTGTCGCTAATTGTATTTCTGGCTTTCTGTCCTTTTGTGGAAGGTCTGCAGGCCACTCCTGGACAAAGCCTCTGAGATGACCATATATGGACATAGAGCCTTTCAACACATTCACTAGGACAGTCTCCTTTACAAAGTTGTGTACAACACTGACATCTTGTGGTAAAGTGTGATAACACCACATTGTAGATACATTGGTTGCACACTTGCTAAAACGTTTGTTGACTATTTTCCAAAAATTAGTTTAGCACAATTCGATATTGAGGGGTTTCACACAAGATGATCAAGCTATGTGTTTTTAGGGTGCCTGCAGATTAAAATCAAATCGAGGTCTGAAGCTAATGCTTCATGATATTCAGTGGCCACCAGGGTTTGCCTGAAGTTATGTGGCACCCTGTGAGAGAATTTTTTTTTGGGAGACTCCCCCCTCCCCCCCCCCCCACACAAAACCATTAAAGGGAATTAAATACACTAAATTAGCAGCATTAAATCTAAACTATGATTAATGTTATGGATAAACAAATGGTTAGCTAATACTTAAAGGAGTATTCCCATCTGGGACATTTATGGCATATCAATAGGATATTCCAACAACCTAATAGCATAAAAACAGCAAAGTGAATAGATAGCAAGCCATGTGTGGCCACCACTCCAGAGACAAGGACCTTAACCACTCAGCTATACCACCACAGTTTAATGGGTTTTGTTTTTATGACATTCACTATGTGGTAAACCTGACTTGTGTTCTTCATTCTCCAAGTCAGTCAGATTGCAGCAATATCACATATGCATAGTTTTTCTTGCACTTTAATACTGAAAAAAAATTAAAACATTTTTATCTTTTTATCTCTATATTCTGACCCATTTTATATAGCTATGTCTACAGAGTTGTGTGAGGGCTTATTTTTTGCGGGATGATCTGTCGTTTTTTATATATTTTTTACTTCATAATATTTCTTTCTTTTATGTTTTACAAAAGAAAACATTACAAATAAAATCATATTTTTAGAAAAAGAAAGAGATGCAACAGCAACAAATATTGTCTAGCTAAATACCAGTAAAAGTCACCATGTAATTTGCAATCTCTTGTCACTCGAGTCTGATATTTGCTGGAAGTAACCCGGCTAATATTTGCTGGAAGTAACCCCCGATATTTGCTGGAAGTAATCCTGTCAAACCCGTCAATTTGTAAAAAAAAAATGTGCGTTCTGCTTTAGAGCACCTGGAGGTAGTGTCGGAAAAATTAGTTAGAGAAGTGTGGTTGGGTCGGATGGATGGTCCGTTTTTGGATCCTCCGTTAGCTAATTTGAGAATTTCACTATTGGGAGTGGTTCCCAAAAAAGAGCCAAATAAGTTTCGGCTGATACACCATTTATCCTATCCAAAGGGGCGTCGGTCAATGATGGTATCGATCCTGAGCTTTGTTCGGTGGTTTATACATCATTTGATGCAGCTGTAACATGGGTTAAAAAATTGGGCCCTGGGATGCTATTGGCTAAGACCGATATAGAGGCGGCGTTTCGCATCTTTCCGGTTCATCCTGATAGTCTTCATTTGTTAGAGTGTTTTTGGGATGGGGCGTATTTCGTGGACAAGTGCTTACCGATAGGTTGCTCGTTATCGTGCGCTTTTTTTAAAGCATTTAGTTTGTTCTTGGGGTGGGTGAGGGACGTGGGGGGTTGTGACTCCATTATTCATTACTTGGATAATTTTTTTTGTTTAGGTCCGGCTAATTTGCGGGTTTGTTCTTTATTGTTAGGTACAATCCAGTATATTTTTGCATCGATCAAAGTTTTTTGGGGATAGTTATTGACACTCTGAGGATAAGGTGCGCGATTTGCAAGCGGCAATCGAGAAAGCAGGCCGGGCCCCAAAGATTCGGTTGAGGGACCTTCAGTCATTGTTGGGGAAGTTTAATTTTGCATGTAGAATTATGCGCATGGGCAGGATTTTCTGTAGAAGGTTGGCAGCGGCGACTTCAGGTGTAGTGGCTCTGCTTTATTTCATTAGGTTGGGTCGTGAGTTAAAGAACGATTTGGCAGTCTGAGTGGAGTTTTTGGCCGGTTGGTGGGTTACAAGGTGAATTTGGAGCAAGTACGGCAGTTGAGGTGGCAGGAGGTCCTGGAAGCTGGGGGTAGGGCTCGTATGTGAGGATGGGAGGGCCTTTAATGGTGGGGCTGGACTCCAGAGGGCCTCAATGGTGGGGCTGGACTCCAGAGGGCCTCAATGGTGGGGCTGGACTCCCATGGTGGGTTTTGCTTGGTTGGTTTGGTGAGGCGTCCATCACTTGGTGTGTCTGAGCCAGTGTTTCTGCGGCTGGAGCAGTGGCGGATTAACATAGGGGCGTTCGGGTCGGCAGCCCCGGGCCCGGCATCACTGGGGGGCCCAATGCCGACCCGAGCGCCCACATACTGCGGCGGGGCACGGGAGCGTATAGTTCCCTGCCCCGCCGCCTAACACCGCCATAGGCTTCAGGCCTAGTAGGCCTGAGGCCTATGTGGTGGTATAAGCCCGGCGTGCGCGATGACATCATCGCGCGCCTGTATAGTGGCGCACGCACGCTCTGATGTACGCGCGCCTGCCACACCATTCAGCATACAGGTAAGTATTAGCTTTTTATTTTTTTTTGTGTGTGTGTGCTAACTTGGGGGGGAGATATTAAGGGACAGTGGGGCATGTTTCCATGGGGGCACATTAGTTAATGGATGACAGTTGTGGGGGCAAAATAATGGATGGCAGTTGTGGGGGCAAAATAATGGATGGCAGTTGTGGGGGCAAATTAATGAATGGCAGTTGTGGGGGCAAAATAATGGATGGCAGTTGTGGGGGCAAATTAATGAATGGCAGTTGTGGGGGCAAAATAATGGATGGCAGTTGTGGGGGCAAATTAATGAATGGCAGTTGTGGGGAAAATTAATGGATGGCAGTTGTGGGGGCAAATTAATTAATGGATGGCAGTGTGGGGAAAATTAATTAATGGATGGCAGTTGTGAGGGCAAAATAATGGATGGCAGTTGTGGGGGAAAATGAATGGATGGCAGTTGTGGGGAAAATTAATGAATGGCAGTTGTGGGGGCAAACTAATTAATGGATGGCAGTGTGGGGAAAATTAATTAATGGATGGCAGTTGTGGGGGCAAATTAATAGATGGCAGTTGTGGGGAAAATTAATGGATGGCAGTGTGGGGGCAAATTAATGAATGGCAGTTGTGGGGGCAAACTAATTAATGGATGGCAGTGTGGGGGAAAATTAATGGATGACCGTGTGGGGGCAAATTAATGGATGACCGTGTGGGGGCAAATTAATGGATGACAGTGTGGGGGCAAATTAATGGATGACAGTGTGGGGGCAAATTAATGGATGACAGTGTGGGGGCAAATTAATGGATGACAGTGTGGGGGCAAATTAATGGATGACAGTGTGGGGGCAAATTAATGGATGACAGTGTGGGGGCAAATTAATTAATAGATGACAGTGTGGGGGCAAATTAATTAATAGATGGCAGTGTGGGGGCAAATTAATTAATAGATGGCAGTGTGGGGAAATTACTATATGGGGACAGTGTGGGGAAATTACTATATGGGGACAGTGTGGGAAATTACTGTATGGGGGCAGTGTGAAGGGAAAATACTATATGGGGGTAGTGTGGGGTATTGGGGGACACTATACAGGTATTGTTACCTGGAGCACAATATAGGATGTTAGTATTACTGGGGGCACTCTATGGGACATTATAACTGCTGTAGACACTATAGGGATCTTTGGGGTCATTTATCAAACTGTTGTAGTAGAACTGGCTTAGTTGTCCATAGAAACAGGTTCCACCTTTCATTTTTGACAGCTCCTCTGGAAAATGAAAGGTGGAATCTGATTGGTTGCTATGGGCAACTAAGCCAGTTCTAATTACACCAGTTTGATAAATGACCCCAATTATGAAAATCTAATGTGTCTGTGTAACAAACTCTGTAGGGACGAGATGCGGCGGGAGGAATTAGTCATGGCGGTCTGGGTCAAGCGGAGGAGAAGAGGAAAGAGAAGAGCTACATGACAGGAGAAGTCCCTGCATGTAAGAGGTATGTGGTGCTGTATCCTCACTGCTGTGACCTGCGTCTCATCTTCTCCTCCAAGTCTTTAGCATAATCATATGTATTTTAAATTTGGCACCTCAAATTTAAATTTTTCACCTGCAGTCCTATGTAACAGCCGAGATAACAGTGATAACTTTCTGTGTGCAGATAATGTACATGTTCCCTGCAGTCTAGGTAACACCCACATAACACAATAATTCACTGTGTTATGTGGGGTGTTACATAGGACTGCAGAAACTATCTATGACATCTGTACTCAGAGAGTTATGAGATGGTGAGGTCTGACTCCTGGCACCCCCGCCAATCAGCTGTTAGAGGAGACCGCGATGTTCCAGTGAGCGCCGCAGCCTCTTTGCTCCTTACAAAGCACGGCGCTGTCCATGTGATAGCACTGCGCTTGGTATTGCAGCTCAGCCCCAATCACTCAGATAGGACAGAGCTGCAGATAGGCCATGTGAACGATGAATGTGATGTCATATGGCCGAGGAAGAGACTGTGACGCTTACAAAGCACCGCAGCCTCTTTATACAGAAAAAAAACCTGAAACCTAAAATGGAGTGGGGGGGGGGGCCCAAGTTGGGTAGACAGCCCCGGGCCTATCATGCACTTAATCCGCCCCTGGGCTGGAGGCAAGGTGGATTAGCCAGGTTGTCTTCAGGAGTTGATAAAGTTTGGGGCTTCCAGTACCTCCTTCGTCTGGTTAATTTATTATGTTATGTAATGTATGTATGTATTTAATAAACGGCTGTGACCAATTAAATCCATTCATGGTGTCGTGTTAGCAATTCCCTTAGGATCCATTATGTTAGTTCTATTTGGGCCTTGTAGGTATGCTATTTTGGATTTAAGCATTAGGAATTTGAGGCTGTCCAGTAGGGCTCCTGACTTATTGTCATGCCAATAATGTTTCAAACAAAGGCATCCTAGTGCCGGGTCGTATTGATAGGTGTTTACAGTATGTAATTCGCCTTGTACCTTGGATATCTTATCAGCCAATTCAGCTGAGCACGCCCCTTTATTCTGCCTATGAAGGTCTGTTAATTGCAATTGTAGAATAAGCTGTTTAGCCTGTCTGCTTTTCTTATCAAATGAGGATTGTTGGATAAAGCGTCCTCTCACTGTGGCTTTCATGGCACACCAGAGTGTACTATTTGAAGTCATATCAGTATCATTAAAGGAAACATATTCCTCAATAATACGGTGCATCTGTGAAACAGCAGACATCTGCTGTACATGTACGGCGGATGTTGTGAATAGGTTAATGATTGTGTTTTATTATATTGACAATCTAAGGCATAGGATTAAGGGTACTTTCACACCTGCGTTTTGGATTCCGTTTGTGAGATCCGTTTCAGGGCTCTCACAAACGGTCCAAAACGGATCAGTTAAGCCCCAATGCATTCTGAATGGATAAGGATCAGTTAGGCTCCGTTCCGCCTCTATTCCGTTTTGGAGACGGACACCAAAACGCAGAATGCAGCATTTTGGTGTCCGTCTGAAGAGGCGAAGCCAAACGGATCCATTTTTAATTACAATGTAAGTCAATGGGGACGGATCCGTTTTCAATTACACAATATGGTGCATTTGAAAACTGATCCGTTCCCCATTGACTTTCAATGTAATTCAAAACGGATCCGTTTTGGACTTTGTCATTTTTCTTTTAACTAATGCAAACGGATCCGTTCTGAACGGATACAAACGTTTGCATTATAGGTGCGGATCCGTCTGTGCAAATAGACAGACTGATCCGCACCAACGCAAGTGTGAATGAAGAAGATATACGAATGAAGACATATTACAACAAATTTATGTTTTGTTTCACAATGTTCAATGAATTGTCACCGTGGGGAGTAGGGAAACCCCCCACCGTACAATGTCAGCAGATACTAGGCCTGGAATCAGGGATAAAAGAGCAGGAAACAAACTAAGCATCCCTAAAACCTATCCCTGACCTCCTGACTGTATGAACTGCCCTCGATGGTGGGGGGGCTCATACCCTCTAACCTGGGCAATACTGACCCTAACAGTCCCTCCAATATGGAGTCAGAAGGTAGAGACAACCGATTCCTCCAAGACATGGAGGAACCAGAGTCTCCAACAGGCCTAGCAACAAATACGGGAAGAAAAGCCAAGTGGAACGGCAGGTAAGTATCCAGTGGCGGGGATAACCACTGAACCAAGAACCGCGGAATACATGGTAACTTACCTGCCGCAGCTGCTGTACGGCACAACAGAAGACCACACCAAGGTGAACTGGAACCCATGCAAACGTACTGACATCCGAACACATGTCAGTGTAACCAGTCTATTGTACAGTTTTCTGTGAATAATGTGCACACAGTAGTTATGTCTGTGTAATGGGCATATAGTATAGCTGTGTATGTAATATGTATATAGTAGTGTCAGGAGGGCGCTGTGTATGGCAGCTTCAGGTGGGAGCTTTGTATGGCAGCGTCAGGTGGGCTCTGTGTATGGCAGCGTCGGTGGGCCCTGTGGATGGCAGTGTCAGGTGGGCCCTGTGGATGGCAGTGTCAGGTGGGCCCTGTGTATGGCAGCGTCAGGTAGGCGCTGTGTATGGTAGCGTCAGGTAGGCGCTGTGTATGGTAGCGTCAGGTAGGCGCTGTGTATGGTAGCGTCAGGTGGGCGCTGTGTATGGCAGCGTCAGGTGGGTGCTGTATATAGCAGCGTCAGGTGGGTGCTGTGTATGGCCCCCCCACAGCCGTGCCCGCACTGTAAATCTATCATTATTACAGCAGTGTATTACCAGCAGTGTCCTCCACTGGCTGACTCCTGCGGGCTGCCGGGCCCGGTGCCGGGCGGCGGCTTCAGTTCACATAGGGGGTGGTTGGACCTGGCGGAAGTGCGGCAGAGTTGATGTCATGTCATGCTGCGTGCCTGCCCGCGTGCCTGCTGCTAGTGAGGTGATGGCGGCGGTGGCGCAGGTGCCTGCTGCTTAAGAACTGGAAGTCACTGTGCCCAGGCCCCAGCTGTGGAGGACTGTGTCTGCTGCACCACAGCACCAGTGACTCACAAGAACTCTGCCCTGGCCCCTAGCCGCGCTGTATAAAGAAACTAAGAAAGGATTAAGTTATAAAAAAAAAACTATGTACCCTACCTGGCCTGACACAATGCTACCCCAGCCCCTCCTCAGTTATACCCCTGTATAATGTACCCTGATACCCCTCATTTATATAATATTACTAGGGTTATCCGGTAAAGGGGTAATATAACTGAGGAGGGCTATCAGACATTATACAGTGGTAATATAACTTATATTACCCCTGTATTATGTCCCTGATACCCCTTAGTTATATTACCCCCTGTATAATGTCCCCTGATAGCCCTCCTCAATTATATTACCCCTGTATAAAGTACCCTGATACCCTGCTGTTATATAATATAACTGAGTAGGGCTATCTGCGTGTGTATGAGCGCCTTCAGCAGGGTGTTTTGTGTGAGTCTGCGTTGTCTCTGCGGTGCGGGGGGAGTGCTGCGATCTGTCTCCTCAGTGCAGATTGTGATCAGACTGGCCCTAAGCCACCCTGACCCCATGGAGGAAAAATCCATTCTGCAGCCCATAGACTTGTATTATAACGGAATGCAAAACAGAAGCCTTTAAAAGGCATTCAGTTTGGTTTCCGTCATTATAGAAGTCTGAGGGAATCAAAACGGATCCATCTGGTTCCAGTTATGCAAGACAGAAAACAAAGTCCTGTTGACAAGACTTTGTTTTCCGTCTTGCATAATGGGACCCAGACGGATCTGTTATGCTTTCTCATAGACTTCTATTAGGACAGAGCAAAACAGAATGCCTCTTAAAGGCTTCCGTTTTGCATTCCATCTAGCCATTCCGTTATATTCCGTTTGAGACGGAACCTATAACAGAATGGCATAACGCAGATGTGAACCCACCCTTAGGAATAGATTGTTTCTGAATACTCAAGAGTACTGAGAAAGAAAGGAAAACTCTTGAAAGCTTGTCTTTTAAGTATTTGGTTTAATACAATAAAAAGGTATCCCTGCATACCGCAATACTCTCGTATTTTGTTATTTTATTTAAATATACCATACTTATTTAGTTTTTTTCAGTAGTATGATTAACTGGTGAAAATTATTAGTGCCCCCCATTTTTGACTGTGTATCTTCTGTGGATGTACTGTAATGCATTGTAGAGTTAAATAAATGTTTGTTTGTTTTTATAAAAAGTTAAAAGTTTTAAGTAAGAAAAAAGTGCCCTTTCCCTTTAGCAAGCCATATAAAATAAAAAAAGCTATGTACCACCGCGTCCATAACAACCGGTTCTATAAAAAATATCACATCATCTACCCCGGCAAATGAACACCTTAACTTACAAAAAGCATAATAACGAGTGATCACAAAGTACTATGTACACCAAAATGGTACCAATGAAAACAGCAAAAAATGAGCGCCCACATAAGACGATCAGAAAATGGCGACAAAAAAACCTAAAAAAATATATAAAATTAGCATGTCATTTTTCCCACAGTGTATGCTGCAATAACAAAACCCAAAAAGCAATGGCAGAGTTGCTGCCTTTTCTTTATCCTGTTTCCCAAAAATCTATACATAACAACTGAAAGGTGGCATGAAGCAGGATGTGCTCAACATAAGATGCAGTTGTGCATATATATACAGGGGAGCAGATCCTGCACTTGTGGCTTGTTGCTAATGGCGATCCCCAGCAAAAATGCATACGGTGGAGGATGCCCGCAGCAGACCACAAGTACCACAATAGACATCCTACACAAGATGGCAGTTGTGTGGATGGGATAAACAATTTAACAATATAGCAATAACAAATAACAAGACAGGTGCACACGGCAGTCTTACTAAGCCCTCAAAATGATGTTAAAATTGAGAGATTAGTCAACATGTCCAGTGGAGGACATGTCTTAAGCCCGAGCACCATGCCAAGGTTTCTCAAGTAGTTCGGGACCTAACACTCACCTACCTGTGCCGTATGGGCAATACCAGGGGTCAGTGGGCTAAATTACAGGAGTGTATTAGGCCGACTCGCAGCAAACTCCCCAGTTATCTCCAGCATGTAGCCATGCCTGCAATGGGAGGAGGGAGAGGGCTGTGAGCCCCACCCAAGACTGGCTGATACGGTCCAGGCCTCAGGTGCACCTAAATGTAGCCTGTGGATGGAAAACAGGCTACATTTACATGGGAGTTTATACACCTCCAAACAATTATATATACACAAAACAACTGAAAGGTGGCATGAAGCAGGATGTGCTCAACCCAAGATGCAGTTGTGCATATTTATACAGGGGAGCAGATCCTGCACTTATGGCCCGTTGCTAATGGCGATCCCCAGCAAAAATGCATACGGTGGGGGATGCCCGCAGCGGACCACAAGTACCACAATAGACATCTACACAAGATGGCAATTGTATGGATGTGATAAACAAAAATCTAAACAAAAAGTGTTCAAAAAGTCGTATGTACCCTAAAATAGTACTGATGATAATTGCAACTCATCCCGCAAAAATAAGTTCTCATACAGCTCATTTGAGAGAAAAATAAAATGGTTGTCAGAAAAAGGCTGTTCTGGTACCCAGAGGCTGTTCAGTAGCAACATGGTGTCGTAAACCAATCTAAACCAATCAAAATCTGTGCAGCAAAAGCCCAAAGGTGATACTTCACTTCTGAACCCTGAGCGTAATCGAACTGCAGTTTACATCCACATTTATGGCATTTCAATACCCAGCAGAACCCACCTAAAAATTAAAGGGTGTGGTGTGAGTCTCAGATGGCACAAGATGGGCACAGCATATTGGACACTGAAATGCCATATGTGTGGAAAAATTGCAATTTTCACTTTGCAAGGTCCACTGTGCAATAATTTCAGCAAAATATCTGTGGCATGAAAATGTTCACTACATCCCTTGGTAAATACTGTGAAGGGTGGAGCTTCCAAAATGGGGTCACTTCTCAGGGGTTCTCTACAGTTGTCAGCATAAGATGTGTAAATCACCACACTGGGCCTCAAAGCCACATGGTTCTCTTTCTCTTCTGAGCCCTGTGGTGTGCCCATACAGCAGTTTATAACCACATATAAAGTGTTGTCATAGTCAGGAAAAAATGGGTAACACATTGTGGGGTCATTTTTCTACTGTAACCCCTTAAAAAAGGAAAATCTGGGTCTAAAGCAACAGGTTATTGTAAAAAATGTAATATTTCATGTTTACAGCCAAATGTTTCTAAATTCTATGCAATGCCTGTTCGGTCAAAGTGCTCACTACACCCCTTGAAAATTCATAGGGGGGTGCAGTTTCAAAAATGGGGTCACTTTTTGGGGTTTTCTACTGTACAGGAATAGAGCAGCTGAGCAATCAACCCACTTCTAATCTCCTCCAGCACACGCCCGCTGCAGGGAGAAACAGAGCATTGTATCCTGTTGCTAAGGATGCTGTCGTGTTACCAGGGGGCATGACTCAACAGCACATCTCTCCTGACATGGCAGTGCCAAGGCTAAGTATCAGTCCACTGGCGCTCAGAGAGGTAAGTTTTCGACACAGAGCAATTCAAATTTAGAAAAAGTAGAATTTTTCAAAAATTTCCATACATTTTGGATTTTTTAAATAAAAAAAATGTAAGATATATCGACTCAGATTTACCTGTAACATAAAGTACATTGTGTCACAAGAAAACATTCTCAGAATCGCTTGGTTAAGTAAAAGCATTACAAAGATATTATCACATAAAGTGACACATGTCAGATTTGCAAAAATAGGCTATGTCAGGAAGGTGTCCTGAAGTGGTTAAATGCAGTGTTCGATGGACAGATGTTATAAGGACTTTAGTTCGTTTGTTTTGGTTAATTAATCTAATGCAGGGGTGGAGAGAAGTAAATTACATTTTAAAAACCAAATCCCCTCCCCATCAATGGCTTATACTACCATAGACATAGTAATCTTGGACTGAGTTAAAATCTATAAACTGAGTTTACTGAATTTTTAATTTATTGTGAAACTGAATGACATCTGTCATAATTAGTGGAGCTGTTCCAGTTTGTCTGTCTCCAATACCATCTTTCCTAAGTGCAGACTGTATCAGCTGTTTTGTCGTTCTAGGACTGACAACCTCAGCAGTGTCCAGGGGCTGCCCAAGTTAATGAGCAGCTGTGGTAAGGCCAGGGGCGTAACTACCATAGCGGCAGACCATACGACTGCTATGGGGCCCAGGGCAAGAGGGGGCCCAGTCTCAGTTGGGATTATCTCCCCTTCTACTGGAGGTGAAAACTTGGTCAGGACTCTACCCTCTAAATGAACCACTTTTAGCAATCGAGGCAGTTGAAAAATGGCCCAAGGGTCATTGAAAAGGGTTTAGGCAGTAATCCTTCTGTCCTGTGTGGGGGGCCTGGTTGAATCCTTGCTATGGGGCCCTTACTTCTCTATGTACACCACTGCCATGCTGAAATAAAGCCTTCTTGCTCGCACTACTGTTGTCCAGGGGAGGACCTCAAATGTATTTGTCTGCCCAAAACTTCCTATAGTACACCATACAAAGACCTGCAGACCAGTGAGGGGAGGAGGTCCCAGTGTCAACGCTCCTCCCGCAGGCAAGGTTATAGACTGTTCTATACCCACTGAAGAGAGGCTCTGAAACCTGTACTCAGGATTGTAATTACATCTGCAATCCCCTCTCATATCAAGACGGAGAAAGGAGGGGTAAGAGAATGAACTAAGAGACAAAGTTGGAAAGAGTTGGAAACCATGCAGTGGCTGGGTTTGGGATAGCTCCAACGCTACGCTGGGTCTCCCGGACACCGTCGAGGTGTCACCACGTGTTGCTGCTCTCCAGAAAGAACGGTAAAGAATGGTGCACCACAATGGGAAAAAGGAGAGTCAGTGTCTGCAGTAAACCAGGGTGCTTTTTTATTGGGGGAATTCTTGTAAAAAACAATACAGCCCAATGCGAGGCATTGGGCTGGCTTTTCCAGTCTCCTCCCTGGCAGAAAAACAGTTTGATGCTGAGGAAAGGCCTGAGCTAGCTATAACTCTTTTTTTCAGAAGTCTGGTACCCTGGTCCAAGACCTGTGATCCAGGGTCTGTGGCAGCGTATCCCCTTCTCAGCATCTTCTTCTGGTCACTGAGTAGTCTAGCAGAGTCTCCTCCCTGGCAGAAAAAGTGTTTGATGCTGAGTAAAGGCCTGAGCTAGATGTCCCTCTTTCTCTCAGAAGGTTGGCATCCTGGTCAAGGGCCCATGGTCTGTAGCTCAGCATCCCCATCTCAGCGTCTTCTTCTAGTCACTCATGCGGGCTGGCATGAGACTTCCCTCCAAGGACTTGTCCCTAACTGCAGCACACTAGGGGCTCTGACTGCTCTCCTCATATACTGTTTTTGCTAGACTAGAACCTTCTAGTGGGAGGGGTGGAGTGAAAAAACTCAGGTCTGGGTTTTTCCCTCTAAAACATGGTATTCTTTAAACCCTATGGCAGCTGTGGAAAATTACCAGCTTCTCAATCAAAACCCTAATAGTCTTTCAGTATTCATTAACCCTTTCCACAGAGCCATGTAAATACAGTGATAATGAGCAGGATATATATCATAACATATAAAATGCAGGTACACAGTATTAAACTGTATAAGGCTGCTTTCACACTGACGTTTTGGATTCCGTTTGTGAGATCCGTTTCAGGGATCTCACAAACGGTCCAAAACGGATCAGTTCAGCCCCAATGCATTCTGAATGGATAAGGATCCGCTCAGAACGCATCAGTTCGGCTCCATTCAGTCTCTATTCCGTTCTAGAGGCGGATACCGAAATGCAGCTTGCAGCGTTTTGGTGTCCGTCTGACGATGCTGAGCAGAACGGATCCGTTTTGACTTACAATGTAAGTCAATGGGGACGGATCTGTTTTCAATGACACAATATGGTGCATTTGAAAACGTATCCGTTCCCCATTGACTTTCAGTGTAATTCAAAACGGATCTGTTTTGACTTTGACATTTTTTTTTAAAGCTAATGCAAACGGATCCGTTCTGAACGGATACAAACGTTTGCATTATAGGTGCGGATCCGTCTGTGCAAATACCAGACGCATCAGCACCTAACGCCAGTGTGAAAGTAGCCTAAGTTAACCCTTTCAAGAGAAATAAAGTAAGAAGTTTTAACTTTGCATAGGGGATATAGGCAAATGTCAAAGTACTCCCTGCTCTAGGGCACTACAACCACATATGTGTTGCGGTGCAAAAGGGCCCTGCAGTATGGCGCACAAAACACCAAGAAATGGACAATCGACTTTATTATTTGTGAGTGCTAGAAGAATTATTTGAGTTGACGGTTACAAAAGAGGATTGCGAAGTCAAGATCAAGATCCCTATGTTTCTACAGCACCAGTGGCTTAGGAGAAGGGTGGAAAGGTATAAACTTTTCTGCACAAGGACAAATAACTGGAACTCCGTTAAAAACATCATCCAGGTGAGATGTTGTAGATCACTATTCCTTTTTTGTATCACCATGGAGTATCAGCTATGTGCTCCCATATTGTATTGTGCAGGCCAGGTGATCGATAATTTTTTATTCTATATGTGATTTGTCTGTTTTACCTTATATTTAATCACATTTAATAAATTATTTTATCACTTAGCCTGTTTAAGCATTTTATTCTTAAATCATCGAATTCATGTTAAAACAGACACTCTTTAGGGATATCTCATATACAGTATTACACATCTCATGGTCATGAAAGAGTGTATTTTTATGAAGCCAAAAATAGATTATGCTTATGTCTCTTATAGTTGTCTCAGCAGTGTCATATGGCTACTGAGCCACTGGAGAGAACTGGTAGTTTTTAATCTATATAGTTTTTAATATATATATTATGGGCAGCCAGCAGAATAAAGTGTAGCGGTGCACCAGCGGCTACAGAGGCGATCCAGCATCCAGATAAATAGAAGAAAAAATTCGATGCCACTCCCAAAAAATGTGACTTAAAAGTAGTGTTCTTTAATCACCAATGCGACGTTTCAGTCCTCTTACTGGGACTTTTCTCATATACAGTTGAGACTTTAAATAACCCTCTCAGTAGATAATGCACGTGTGTTACGCAATAATTTTTACATTTGCTAAAGAAGAAAATGTAATGGGTTGTACACTTGCAGTGTCACCTTTATCTATAAACAATATAGCGACATTTATTAGACCTTCAAACATGCCAGAATTTTGTGATGCGAGCTTATTGTTACCAGTACATTTGCCTTAGTTTAGATTCCGTTTTCCAAAAATTCCTGTTTTAACAAGATGGATTTGTTTCGTGGATACATTTAGCTGCTTCAGGTTAGTACGTTTTTTTTTTTTTAGCTTGAATACTTAATAAAGAAATGTCTAGACTTAGGAGTGTTGGTGGAAGTTTCTGAGGCACAACATATCAATCACTGTTATGGCAAAGAACTTTGGTTCTCTCATCATAGTGAACTTTACGGCCTTTTAAGGCATAGGTGTCTTCCTCTGTCACTGAAGAGAGTAATAAAAATCACGTGGCAAGTTGGAACCTCATCTTTGTCAACAAACCCGTCAAATTCACATTTTGGGAACAAAATATTTGGACGAATATTAGGATTACATGCAGTTCACAAGAATCCTTCCTGGAGTCATTATTACAAATATAAATTCATGTCCATGAATGGCTGGATATTGAGGCCAGATAATTAATGGTATGCAGTGAAAACTTTTGTCTACTGGAAACTAAAGAAAATACCTTTCTTTGAATGATTACATTATTTAGCATACATACTTCATCTTATGCTTCTTTATTTTATAGTGTCAATGAGAAGCGGGGTGTATGTGGTTTGACAGATATATGTGGCAACACTCTAATCCAGAAGTTCACTATGTGAAAAATGCCCTGATATTGTTGCAAGCCTTGTTTAAAGACCACTTCCATATGCGCCTGTGATGTTTTACATTGGTGAGCCAAAAGTAAGAGTGGAACAGTGGAAGTATAAATGCACTCAACCCTTGACTTGATCTTACAAATGCTGACCAAAATACTGCAGTGTGAAAGTGGCTTTGATACCCAAGAAAGAATTAAACTGTAGCATCTTTTTCTTTAAGCATCCAGCATTCACTTAAATGGGATGGAGCCGTTGTAATTACGGTACACTGCAGCAGTGCTACAAAGGAGATAACATCCAGGTAATTTTGAAGAAGAAGCTGTGCATGAGCACCTTGATTCCTTCAACCAGTTGATTGGTGGGGGTGTTGGAAGATGGAATCCAACCTATCTGATATTGATGACCTATCCTGATAATAGGTCATCAATATTAAGCCATTGCACATCCCCTTTAAATGGTCCTATGGTCCTACAATCCACATATAATTTGGTTAAAATAGGTGTCAGTTCAGAAGTCAGAATCTTATAGTACTAATTTCTGAGACCATGAGGGCTTGGGGTCTTATTACTGGATAAAGACTTAGGGGGTAATTTATTAATCTGAAATACACCTGCGACTTCTCCCTGCTAATGCCAGGTCTAAAATTGTGGGCATGGTGTGGGCCTAGGAGTAGAAAAAAGTCTAAATGTAAGACAGCTCGGAAGCTGTCTTACATTTAGAATTAGTGGAGAATATGTTGAGGTTATGAATACTGATGAGCGGCATAGGCAATATTTGAATTCATGATACTTCACTAATTTTTGGCCTTAAATTCATGATTGCAAAAATCAGCAATGTAATATGCGTGTAATTTCATTACCTATAAGACAGAATCGCACAAAAGCTATAAGCCAAAAGCCAGGTGCAAGCAAACAACCTATCCATGAGACAGATACAGTCAGCATACCTTACAATGGCAGTGTTGTGCACTATGAGACAACTAGAAATAATCACACCTTGGATAAACCTCATAGATTATGATATTGCCAAGACCAGCTCTCATCTGACTGAGAGCCAGTAGGCCTCAAAGTTGCTTGATTTGAGTTGGATGGCTTGGGGGACCTGCACACCTAGATCATTATCTTTAGGGTGACAAAAATTGTAAAAAATAATTTGGATGCCAGCTAACTCTTCTCTCACTGCTTAGGAGGGCTGCATAAAATTTGTAATTTTTTAAATTGTGCTAACATTCTATACTGTTTTGTCTTGTGAACTAATTTGCATGAGCTTGGGCATATGAGAGAGACATGCTAATTTGCATGTCTTTGCCATATGCCCAAATATAATATGATATAATGTTAGGACAATTAGAAAAATTTTATGCAGCCCTCCTAAGCAGTGAGAGAAGAGTTAGCTGGCATCCAAAAAAAAATTACAATTTTTGTCACCCTAATGATAATGATCTAGGTGAGCAGTCCCCCAAGCCATCCAACGCACATCAAGCAATTTTGAGGCTTACTGACGCTCAGTCAGATGAGAGCCGGTCTTAGCAATATCATAGCCTGTGAGGCTTATCCAAGGTGTCATTATTGCTAGTTGTCTCATAGTGCACAAGGCTGCCATTGTAAGCAATGCTGACTGTACCTGTTTCATGGATAGTTGTTGGCTTGCACATACCTGGCTTTTGGCATACAACCTTTGTGTGATTGTCTGTTATATGTTGTCTATTGTATGTTATAGGTAATCATTTATTTAAAAAAAAATATAGCATCTATATAAATAAATTATTAATGATAGGTAAAAAAATACTTATAATAAAAGTTTATTAATGATAGGTAAAACAATAACTATAAATAAAAACAAGGTATGGATGATAGATAGCATAATAAGGATAAAGAGAAGCTATATAAACCTATGCTTTTTTTCACTTATTGATTATAGGTTTATCTAGTGATAAAAAAAAAAATCTAGAATATTTGCAATTATGAAGATATAGCACTATATTCTGGATCTTCACGAATTCTCGAAGTGCCGATATTCGCAATGAAAATTTGCGATTAGAATATTCGCGCTCAACACTAGTTATGAAGAGGCCAGTGCCTCTTCATAACTTCGGCAGAACCACCTCCACAACAGGTGCTTTATTAAGACCGTCATCTAAAACGCTGGTCTTAATAAATGTGCCCCTTAATGGCTTCACACACTTCATCCTCTCTTATTTCACTGTCAAGAAGGCCTTTCTGTTTATCTGAGAGGCCAGAGATTGGTAAAGAGTGCAGAAAAGACTGTATTTCAGCCAGATTGGTAATGTCAGCTCGACAGAGATCCTCAAAGTAACTATATCAAATCTCACTTACGACTAAAGAATGATGTGTTGTGCCAGTTGTGGGCCAGTTTTAGTTTTAAAATTAAGTAGTGCTTTGCCATTTGGGGTGTAGATATTCAGGAGAGTATATATTCTGTCTGGAATTTATTAGCTTTTAAAACTATTTCTCTCTCTGCTATCTGTCAGCTCCTCCTCAATGGAAAATGTCAAGCCTCTCCTAAAAAGAATCACAACACCTCTAGACATATCTAACAGGAATCAAGCCATTTTTATTTTATAGGGAATCTTTCACCACAATGGAAAATTATCTGCAGTAATATATGAGCAGTATTTCTCCCGCTGCCATTGCTCAAACCTCAGACCATACAATGTCAGGACTGCTCTGCATGCTCACATGAGTCCTCTTCATTATGTTAGTATATCACGGCAGTCCGGAATGTGCAACTCTGAGCACTGACAGTGGGGGAAAATATCGATCTGGACTCCTTGAGCCACATTTATCATTACATTACACCACTTTTGTGGCATGAAAAAAATCGCAGTGCAAGTGCTGTTTCTCCACTGGCCCAGCCAGTTTTATAAAAAGGGAGTGTAGTGAGGGTGGGGAGAGGACACTGAAGTCTATGCTAGCCTGGGGATGGCATAGATTTCAGTTCAGGCACATGGACCACTGGAAGCTGCATCTAATTTATCCTGCCTCATCATAGATCAGGCATACATCCAGCAGAGCGCCTGATTATCATAGCCCGGTGTATGCTGCCGGGCTATGATATATCTGTCTTATGACAATGACAAACATTTGTAATGCACTTTCCTCTCAGGGACTGTTGATTCCAATGTGTTTCATCCAATAAAATGACATTTAATTTAAAGTATATTGTAAAAGAATTAACTGGGCACACCTGTGGATACTTGTTACCAGTTTATTAAAACAATACAAATGAGTAAAATACCAAATTAGTACATATACACACAGAGATGGCCAATTGTAGGTGGGATGAACTTCCCAAAACTGCCCACTCTGTGTAATTGATTACAAATACAACTAACCATCCATAAAAATCATATATACATTCAATGATGGGGAGAAATTGTGCTAAAAGAAGGTGGATCCTGAAAGTTCCATAAATATCGTCGACCTCAATATTCACACAATAGTCAGCATGGAGTGCTCCTTTAAAATAACTTGTGGAGATTTCAAGCGGATAACAGAATAGAACTAACCGTCTCTGAGCAGCGTCCCTGCTCTCACGGAGATCACAGCGGCGTCCCGCTGGAACAGATCCCTGCAGGGAAATGGGTGTCTTACCCGAGTAGCCGTATATAACGTTTGTGGTTGTGTGATGACCTGCCTTATGCTTCAATCCTCGTTTATCCGATCTCTGCCACGTGTGGTAAATCCAGCTACGATGTAGGTGAAGCTGTAGATGGTTCCTATACGTGGGCCCCGATGATGAGGGGATCGGTTGATTGTTCCGGATTTTCGAAGCTCGTGATCATCACAACTTGCGGCTTTCAATTGGGGGTCTTGGTCAAGACCCCCAATTGAAAGCCGCAAGTTGTGATGATCACGAGCTTCGAAAATGAGGATGAATGAGGATGCTATACTTGTAATTACACCTGCTCACCACTGCAATTACTGTGGCCAGCAGGTAAACAGAGCAGAAAATGCAAGGCTCCTACGAGTGCTGCCTTCTCTTCCTACAGCTGATCTGTGGGGGTGGGGTGAGTCGGACACCCACCGTTCTGATATTGATGACCTATCCTAAGGACAGGTCATCGATAGTAAAAAGCGGACAACCCCTTTAAGTGCTGATTGATGGGGGAAAACTTGAAATTTTTATTTTAGCACAGGACAGCAACATAACATCATGTGAAAGAGGTGGAAGGGTCTGAAAACTTGGGTTACCTGGGAGGAAGGTGCGCAGTTTTTAGGTATTTTCCAAACATGCAAGAGGATGTCTTCACCACATTACATGGAAAAATCTGAGTTAATAATTTAAGTTCTATAAAAATAATGATAACTCAGTACAATCTGTATTAGTACAGTGCAAAGTACTACAACAGAAATATTGTGGAAGGGTGACCCCCAGTGGTTCAAAAGAGATAAGCTCTAGTTTGTAGCCATAGAAAATATACATAAATCATAGTAACGGGATCCTCAGAGAGTTGTTTGCAATATTAGTAAAAATGCAATTAAGGCCTCTGAAGGTTGGGTCACCCCCACTATTTCTACAGAAGGGTGTCACTGATACTACTGATTGTCCTTTGTACAGATGGAGGAAGTTAGGTATTGATAAAACAGTGATTTTCTATATGTGTATGACCTGCCACCTGAGTGGGGTAAATTCCCTGTTAACCTGGCTCACTCCTGTACTCGGACCTTGTACTCTGACCTTGCCTTGCCACGACCTGATCAGCTGGCCTCCCAGTAACCTTTTGGGTGTACTGTATCATCTGGAGGTCAGCCCAGTTGGTCCACACCCAGGTTTGTTCCTTTGTGTTCAGCTCTTCCAAGAGGTAGCACCTGGTGTACTCTTCGGGAAAAGTCTATCCTCACCATCAGAGGTATTGTGAAGAACAAGGGGTGAAGAACAAGGGGTGCACTTAGACATCGCCCTTTGAGGAGGTTGGTCACATGGGACAGCGGGTTCGCAGCCACTTATCATTACATTCCCATTGTATTCCGGAGCCTTGAGGCATACAAGTTCTACATGTGTGGTACTTATTGGAGGCTAGAAAGTTCCTTCAGTCTGAGGTTATGTCTAGAGATAAGCCAATTTTTCAAAAATTCGATTCGATGGTTCGCTGAATTTGTTGGGAAAAATTTGGTTTGATCCAAATATATTCACGGCGAATTATGTAAAAAAACGGCTATTTCCTGGCTGCTGAGAGCCTTTATAGTAGTGTAGAACACTGTGCCTTGCAGTAACACGCATAGGGAGTGAAATAATACTGTGAGTCCGTATGACATGCAGATGACAGACGTCGCTCTTAGAATCACTGCACACTTCACTAATTTGGGCAGTCACAGGGCCAAAACTGAACAAATAACTCAATTATTAACTCAGCCTTACAGCTCGATGTTAGCGTCAAGAAGAAGTGCACTCCTTTTACACCCTCGTCAGCTGATTCCACATAGATGTCTACAGAACCAGTTCTATTTAACGCTTATACAAGTAAAGCCACCCGACAGAGTGGAGTGAGTGTCAGCATTAAGTTTGTGTTGACGTCACTGATTAATTTGCCCTTCCTCTGATCCGTCAGAACAATAACCCACAAAAAACAGATCCTGTCTGTGGAGCATGCGTCTTCACTCGGTCAGCATTTGCTCAATAATCGATCAGTAATGCTAATGCCAAATAAAACAGGAGTGGATCTAAAACAGAGATGATATGTGAATGGAATATTTGCATATCTTCTGTGTTTTGTACCCACTCCTGCTTTTGGCTACCAAATTATAAGCCGATTCTGATGGGACCATACAGGCCTTACAGCTACTACACAGACAGGATCTGTTGAGGCATCTCATTTTTCCTTCCTTCTGAAAGATCAGAAGTAGGGTCAAATAAATGATGATGTCAGCCAGGTCAAAAGACAAAATAGTGGCCCAGTCATGCAGTGGGGAGGGTGGGAACAGCATTAGAAGTCCACAGAGTGGCCCTATGACATAGTGGTGAGGTGGAAGCAGCATAAGGAGACCACAGAGTGTCCCAATGACAGAGTCTGGAGGTGGCAGCAGCAACCAGAGAAGGCCACCGAGTGGCACAATGACAGAGTCTGGAGTTGGCAGCAGTATGAGGAGGCCACTGAGTGGCACAATGACAGAGTCTGGAGGTGGCAGCAGTATGAGGAGGCCACCAAGTGGCACAATGACAAAATTTGGAGTTGGCAGCAGTATGAGGAGGCCACCGAGTGGCATAATGACAGATTCTGGAGTTGGCAGCAGTATGAGGAGGCCACCGAGTGGCACAATGACAGAGTCTGGAGGTGCCAGCAGTAGCAGCATCAGGAGGACACCGAGTGGCACAATGACAGAGTCTGGAGTACATGGCAGTATGAGGAGGCCATCGAGTGGCACAATGTTAGAGTTTGGGGGTGGCAGCAGTATGAGAAGACCACCAAGTGGCACAATGACAGAGTCTGGAGTTGGCAGCAGTATAAGGAGGCCACCAAATGGCACAATGAGAGAGTCTGGAGGTGGCGGCAGTAGCAGCATCAGGAGAAGGCCACCAAGTGGCACAATCACTGAGTCTGGAGTTGGCAGCAGTATGAGGAGGCCACCGAGTGGCACAATGACAGAGTCTGGAGGTGGCAGCAGCAGCACCAGGAGGAGACCACAGAGTGGCAAGGTGACATAGTGTGGAAATGGCAGCAGCAGCATCAGGAGACCACAACGCGACCCGGTGACAGATTGGAGAGGTGGGTGGCAATACCAGTACCCGCTGATGAAGGTGGGTGAAAGGAGGAGCACTTGGCATCAGATGTGTGGCATCAGGGAGGTGGCAGCATCAGAGCAGTAGCTGAGGCAGGTAGCCAGAAGAAACCGGTCTCTTCTGTGAAGGTTTGGGGAGGTGGCAAGGATGATCTAATCAGATGCATCAGGCATTGGTGGGTGGAAATCCTGGCTGATCCAAGTCTGATTCATCTCGACAAAGGTCAGTCTCTCCACATTTTGGCGAGTTCTTTTTGGGGTAACTATGTCCCCTAAACACCTGATCTGATGCCACACTACTGGCCGGGCAGGACAGCTTTTCCAGGATAAACTTGGCCAGTTGTGGCCACAAATCCAGTTTGGCTGCCCAGTTGTCTAGTAGATCTTCAATGTTGGGTTGCAGGGTGCTGTCCAAGTATGCCACCATCTGGTGGTTCAGGTCCTGCTCCAGGTCTACCTGCTGCTGCTGGTGAGTAGTTTCTTCAGTATGCGGGTGAAGAAGGCTGCTCATCAGCAACTGTAGACTCAGGCTGCTGCTGATGGAACTGGTACTGCTCCTACCACCCCACCCCTCCCCAGCAGCCATGGCAGTGCAACGTGAGCGCAGAGGGCCCCCGCGGTCAGACCTGCGAGAGGATGGACGATGGCGCAGATAGTCAGCGACCAACTGACAACATAGGATGTCTCTATAGTAGTTTAGTTTTTGCTCCCTCTTAGCGGGTGTAAAAAAGACCCCCATTTAGGACCGGTAGTGAGGGTCCAACAAGGTGGAGAGCCAGAAGTCATCCCTCTGCTGAATGGTGACAGTTCAGCTGTCACTACGCAAGCAAGTGAGCATGCAGTGGGCCATTTGTGCAAGTGACTCGAAGGGACTTCCTGCCACCATCTATACTGAATATTGGCATGGTGTGTCTGGGTCATTTGTCTCGTCTTCCTCATCGCTCTGTAGCTCCTCTGGCTGCTCCTGCTCCTGCTCTCCTGTCAGCTGAGTAGAAAAACCACCCATTTCGCTACACATTGCCTGTGCTCCAATGTCCTCCTTCCCCTCCTCCTCTTCCAGTTCATGCCCCACAGGGCTCATGGGGCTGTGAAATATAGGCGCCACATCTCATGTCCTCTGAACAGCCATTGAGTACCACCATCTGTTTCAGGACATGAAGCAGTGGAATGACGTTGTTCATCCCGTACTCCTAGCGACTGACAAATAACGTGGCGTCCTCAAAGGGCCTGAGCAAACGGCAGGTGTCACGCATGAGTTGCCACTGGCTGACATCGAAGTTACAAAGGGGAGAACTCCTATCCGCTTGGATCATCAAGAAATCGTTGATGGCCTTTCTCTGTTCGTATAGTCGGTCCAACATATGGTGGGTGAAATTCCAACGGGTGGAAACAACGCATATCAGCTGGGGGATGCCGTTCTGCTGCTGCAGCTCAAGGAGGGTGTGCTGTGCGGCACTTCTCTGTCTGACATACTTTTAGCTGATCGAAATAAATTAAAAGCAAATTAAAATACCCCTAAAAGCGACTAAATACACCACTGAACGCTTTCACCACATATAGCTGCAGAAGTGAACTGCATATATATTTCTCTTTTTGTACTGAAATAGGCCACTAAATCCTTTTACCACAAATAACTACAGAAGTGAACTGAGAATATATTTTTATTTTTGTACTGAAATATGCCACCAAATGCTTTTACCACAAATAACTGCAACAGTGAAATGCATATATATTTTACTTCTTGTACTGAAATAGTCCACTAAACGCTTTCACCACAAATAACTGCAACGGTAAACGCAAATTAAAATACCCCTAAAAGCGACGAAATACACCACTGAACGCTTTCACCACATATAGCTGCAGAAGTGAACTGTGTATATATTTTTCTTTTTTTGTGCTGAAATACCCCACTAAACGCTTTCACCATATATAACTGCAGAAGTGAACTGCGTATATATTTCTCTTTTTGTATTGAAATAGGCCACTAAATCCTTTCACCACAAATAACTACAGAAGTGAACTGAGAATATATTTTTCTTCTTGTACTGAAATACGCCACTAAACGCTTTCACCACATATAACTGCAGAAGTGAACTGCGTATATATTTTTCTTTTTGTGCTGAAATACGCCACTACATGCTTTCACCATGTATAACTGCAAAAGTGAACTGCATATATATTTCTCTTGCAGTACTGAAATACGACACTAAACGCTTTTAACGCAGATAACTGCAAAAGTGAACTGCATGTATATTTCTCTTTTTGTATACTGAAATAGGCCAGTAAACGCTTTTAGCTCAAATAACTGCAAAAGTGAACTGCGTATATATTTCTCTTGTACTGAAATAGGCCAGTAAACGCTTTTAGCGCAAATAACTGCAAAAGTGGACTGTGTATATATTTATCTTTTTGTACTGAAATAGGCCAGTAAACGCCTTTAGAGCAAATAACTGCAAAAGTGAGCAGCGTATATATTTCTCTTGTAGTACTGAAATAGAACACTAAATGCTTTTAGTGCAAATAACTGCAAAAGTGAACTGTGTATATATTTCTCTTTTTGTACTGAAATAGGACACTAAACGCTTTTAGCGCAAATAATTGCTAGTGAACTGCGTATATATTTTTATTTTTTTACTGAAATACGCTTCTAAACGCTTTCACCACATATAGCTGCAGAAGTAAATTGCGTATATATATTTCTTTTTCCACAGATATAAGCCACTAAAGGATTTTCGACATTGCACTTGCACCCCAAGAACAAATTGCTGGAATGACAGAGATGTATAATGGCTATTTGGATCACCAAATAATCTTTCACTGCACTTGTAAATCGCTTTTTCCCTATCACTGTCCCTAGCGCCTGTTCTGACCTCTCTCCCTGCACTAAGATGCTGTGAAATGATTCCTCCCTATCCTTTCCCTGCACTTATAAATAGATTTTATTCCCACAATCAGGTTCACCCTATCACTCTCCCTAGCGCCTGCCACCTTTCTCCCTGCACTCAGAAAGCTGGAAAATGGCAGAATCCAAAATGGCGGAGGGTATTTATAGGGATGTTACATCACAGAGCTGGCTGTTGATTGGCTGCATGCATGGCATTATGGGTCATCCCACCTTCCCAGAGTTCCTTGCCCAATGTCCTCACACGTGTAGCCGCCATTTTAGAAAAATTGCAATTCGTTACCACGAAGTGCAAACAAATTTTTTCTGAAATTCAGATCAAGTTCCACTTCGTCAGCTCATCTCTAGTTACAGTTGTGTTCAAAATTATTCAACCCCCACTGAAATTGAGTGTTTTGGCCAGTTTGACATTGATTTTGTTCATTTCAGTCATCTTGTTTACAATTAAATCAAAGAGGCACTTGTAAGTCAGACAAATATAACATAACATTTATAATGAAATAACTACAAATGTCTTTTCTGTGCTCACATCATTATCAGTTTTATTCAACCCCCAAGTGACATTCAATCTTAGTACTTAGTACAACATCCTTTTCCAGTTATAACAGCTTTTAAACGTTTACAATCTGTTTAGAAAGGATCGTCAAAACCGGAGAGGTGGAGGGGTCTGCCTCTACGTGAAGTCGTGTCTAAATCCCGTAATTTGAGAATACATCTCTGAGGGACATGAACATGTGGAGTCACTGTGGGTAGAAATACATGGAGCAAAAAACAATAATAAAATACTAATAGGAGTGTATTATAAACCACCTAATATACCAGAGTCCACAGAAAATCTATTACTAAACGAGATAGACGAGGCGGCAAATCATAATGAAGTCGTTATCATGGGGGACTTCAACTACCCAGGTATAGACTGGGAAACTGAAAGCTGTACATCCCATAAAGGAAACAGGTTCTTGGCAATAGCCAAAGACAATTTCCTTTCCCAACTGGTTCAGGACCCCACTAGAGGGACGGCCATACTGGACTTAGTATTAACCAATAGACCTGATAGAACAACAGATGTACAGGTTGGGGGACACCTGGGAAATAGTGACCATAAAGTTATAACCTTCCAATTATCCTTCAAGCGAGAGTTTCTAAAGGGAGGAACAAAAATACCAAACTTCAAAAAAGCAAAATTTAGCCAACTAAGCGAGGCCATAGGCCTAACTAACTGGGACAAAGTCCTCAAAAATAAAAATACAACCATAAAATGGGAGATTTTTAAAAGCATTGTAACATCTAATTGTGAGAGGTACATACCTTATAGGAATAAAAGGCTAAGGAACAATAAGAGACCAATGTGGATAAATGGAACCGTAAAGAAGGCAATAAATGACAAAAGAAAGCATATAAATCGCTAAAACAGGAGGGGAGTCAGGAAGCACTGATAAACTATAAGGAAAAAAATAGAATATGTAAAAAACTAATAAAATTTGCCAAACTAGAGACCGAGAGATTAATTGCCAAAGAGAGTAAAACTAACCCTAAAATGTTCTTCAATTATATAAATAGTAAAAAATATAAATCTGAAGAAGTCGGCCCTCTACATAGCAATGAGGGGGTGTTGCAGAGAGCGACGAGGATAAAGCAAAACTATTAAATATTTTTTCTCCACTATATTCACTGAGGAAAATAAACTGTCAGATGAAATGCAGAATGTAAAAGTAAATCCCCATTAAAAGTGCCCTGTCTGACCCAGGAAGAAGTACAACAGCGACTTAAAAAGATTAAAATAGACAAATCGCCAGGACCGGATGGCATACACCCCGTATCCTAAGGGAATTAAGTGATGTCATAGCCAGACCATTATTTCTGATATTTACGGACTCTATAATAACAGGGAATGTTCCACAGGATTGGCGCATAGCAAATGTGGTGCCAATATTCAAAGGGTCCAAAAACAGAGCCTGGAAATTATAGGCGGTAAGTTTAACATCTATTGTTGGTAAACTGTTTGAAGGGTTTCTAAGAGATGCTATTTTGGAGTATCTCAATGAAAATAAGCAAATAACGCCATATCAGCATGGCTTCATGAGGGATCGGTCATGCCAAACAAATTTAATCAGCTTCTATGAGGAGGTAAGTTCTAGACTTGACAGCGGCGAATCAATGGATGTCGTATATCTGGACTTCTCCAAAGCATTTGACACCGTACCTCATAAAAGGTTAGTATATAAAATGAGGATGCTCGGACTGGGAGAAAATGTCTGTATGTGGGTAAGTAACTGGCTGAGTGACAGAAAACAGAGGGTGGTTATTAACGGTAGATACTCAGATTGGGTCACTGTAACTAGTGGGGTACCTCAGGGGTCAGTATTGGGCCCTATTCTCTTCAATATATTTATTAATGATCTTGTAGAAGGCCTGCACAGTAAAATATCTATTTTTGCAGATGACACTAAACTGTGTAAAGTAATTAACACTGAAGAGGACAGTTTTCTGCTACAGAGGGATCTGGATAGATTGGAGGCTTGGGCAGAAAAATGGCAGATGAGGTTTAACACTGACAAATGTAAAGTTATGCACATGGGAAGGAATAATGCAAGTCACCCGTTACATATTAAATGGTAAAACACTCGGTAACACTGACATGGAAAAGGATCTAGGAATTTTAATAAACAGCAAATTAAGCTGCAAAAACCAGTGTCAGGCAGCTACTGCCAAGGCCAATAAGATAATGGGTTGCATCAAAGGGGCATAGGCGCCCGTGATGAGAACATAGTCCTACCACTTTACAAATCACTGGTTAGACCACACATGGAGTACTGTGTACAGTTCTGGGCTCCTGTGAACAAGACAGACATAGCAGAGCTGGAGAGGGTTCAGAGGAGGGCAACTAAAGTAATAACTGGAATGAGGGATCTACAGTACCCTGAAAGGTTATCAAAATTAGGGTTATTCACTTTAGAAAAAAGACGACTGAGGGGAGATCTAATAACTATGTATAAATATATCAGGGGTCAGTACAGAGATCTGTCCCATCATCTATTTATCCCCAGGACTGTGACTGTGACAAGGGGACATCCTCTGCGTCTGGAGGAAAGAAGGTTTGTACACAAACATAGAAAAGGATTCTTCACTGTAAGAGCAGTGAGACTATGGAACTCTCTGCCTGAGGAGGTGGTGATGTTGAGTACAATAAAGGAATTCAAGAGGGGACTGGATTTATTTCTGGAGTGTAATAATATTACAGGCTATAGCTACTAGAGAGGGGTCGTTGATCCAGGGAGTTATTCTGATTGCCTGATTGGAGTCGGGAAGGAATTTTTTTTCCCCTTAAGTGAGGAAAATTGGCTTCTGCCTCACAGGGGTTTTTTGCCTTCGTCTGGATCAACTTGTAGGAAACAGGCCGAACTGGATGGACAAATGTCTTTTTTCGGTCTTATATACTATGTTACTATGTTACTATGTATAGCTTGACACAAGTGTCTTGCAGCGATCTACGGGTATCTTCGCCCATTCTTCATGGGCAAAAGCCTCCAGTTCAGTCACATTCTTAGGCTTGCATGCTGCAACTGCTTTTTTTAAGTCCCACCAGAGGTTCTCAATCGGATTTAAGTCTGGTGACTCCGATGGCCACTTCAAAATGTTCCAGCCTTTAATCTGCAACCATGCTCTAGTGGACTTGGAGGTATGCTTGGGATCATTGTCCTGTTGAAAGGTCACAAATTCTCAGCCTGTAGGGACGTATTTAAAATAAAACAATAATTCTTTTTTAAATATTTCAACAATAAAATATCTGGGGTTAAGTTTACTCAACCAGGCTGTCGGGTGCGGTTGGGTCAGAGCGGGGTATTATTAAACCATCTGACTATATAACACACTAAAGAGAATCACTTATCGTGTCAGGGTACGTCTAGTTATGTATCAATCCCTGCACATGATCTTGTGAAACATTACATGCGGATCAGACGTGCTGCCTTGATATTGCCGCACTTAGACTCATTCACTCAGGCACTTGCATACACCATTGGGTCATTTATAGCATTGACTGAGATATAATAGACATTGGCTCAGGCATACACCTAATGGACTCGGTATATGCCCTCTGGCTCAACGCGTTTCTGTGTGGTGGTTTATACCCACACTTCATCAGGAGCTAACTGACCATAAGTTGATATTTGTTCTAATCTGCCTAGTCTATAGTGCTCCGCACCGTCTAATGCCAGAGCTCCGGCGCTATGTTGGCCGTGAGTGGCCGCCTGCACGCCGGCTATTTAATACCTAACTCACCCACCGGAGGGGGTGTGCCTACTGACGCTCGACCAATCAGAATTGGAGGCGTGGCCACTGCCCTCGCCCCCTGATTAGGTCCGCGTCTCCTGTCATTATTATGACTCCGGGGGGTGTTTAATTGCGGTTACGGGGGATGCTCATCGCGGTAATGTAATGTCCCTTAGGTGAAATCAAAAATAAAATCCTGTTGAAAGGTCCAACGTCTCCCAAGCCTCAGGTTTGTGACGGACTGCATCACATTTTTATCTAATATCTCCTGGTACTGAAGAGAATTCATGGTACCTTGCACACGCTGAAGCTTCCCTGTACCTGTAGAAGCAAAACAGCCCCAAAGCATGATTGACCCCCCGCCATGTTTCACAGTAGGCAAGGTGTTCTTTTCTTCATAGGCCTTGTTCTTCCTCCTCCAAACATAGCGTTGATCCATGGGCCCAAACAGTTCTAATTTTGTTTCATCAGGCCACAGAACACTATCCCAAGACTTTTGGCATACTGCAGTCGACTCTTCTTATTCTTTGGAGACAGCAAGGGGGTGCGCCTGGGAGTTCTGGCATGGAGGCCTTCATTACGCAGTGTGCGCCTTATTGTCTGAGCTGAAACTTCAGTACCCGCATCTGACAAATCTTTTTTCAGTTCCTCAGCAGTCACACGGGGACTTTTCAACACTTTGAGCTTCAGATAGCACACAGCAGTCGAAGTCAGCATCTTCTTTCTGCCACGACCAGGTAGCGTTTCAACAGTGCCCTTTGCCTTGAATTTGCGAATGATGCTTCCTATGGTGTCTCTTGGTATGTTTAACATCTTTGCAATCTTCTTATAGCCATTGCCCTTCCTGTGAAGAGAAATCACCTCTTCTCTTGTCTTCCTGGACCATTCTCTTGACTTCACCATGTTTGTAAACACACCAGTAAATGTCTAGAAGGAGCTGAGTATCACAGTCATTATAAATCTGCCTAATTGGTGCTTATTATGCTTGATTGCTGCTCCTTGACATCCACAGGTGTTTTCAATACCTGATCGAAAACACTTGAATGAACCTCTGTTCTTAAGAGTGGTAGTCTTTAAAGGGAACCTGTCATGAAAAAACAGCATGTAAATCTGTTCACAGTACCTCCTAGTGCCCTCCAAGTGTCTCCAGAGGGAGCTTTTCTTCCGAAGGTCACATTTTTTGTCTTTGAGAAAATGTAGTTTTATTCAGCCGCTGCCCCGTGCTTCAAGTCAGGCTTGAAGTCATGGGGGCAGCGACCTAAGCATCTCACTGGTCCTCTCCCGCCCCTGCTTTCTTGAGTGACAGCCCAGATCGTTTGCCGGGACCGCGCTCTACGGCCGCATGCGCAGTAAAGGGCGGCTGGAGCGCGGTCCCGGCTGCCGCGTGCTCAGCGCCGTCTTTTTCGCCGTACAGCGCATGCGCCCGACAGGCTGTAGCAAGCGCGCCTGCGCCCGGCATCTGTGCACAGCCGGCGTGATCTCCTGCACGCGCGCCGCAGAGGAGATCACGTCGGCTGTGCACGGATGCCGGCGCAGGCGCGTTGCTCAGCCTGTCGGCATGCGCTATGCTGGCAGACGACGCAGCATCTGCAGCGGCAGCCGGGACCGCGCTCCAGCCGCCCTCACTGCGCATGCGTGCAGACGCGGTCCCGCAGACGTCTGGGCTGTCACTCAGAAAGCAGGGGCGAGGGAGACCAGTGAAGCGCCTAGGCGCTGCCCCATGACTTCAAGCCTGACTTGAAGCACGGGCAGCGGCTGAATAAAACTACATTTTCTCAAAGACAAAAAATGTGACATTCGGAAGAAAAGGTCCCTCTGGAGACACTTGGAGGGCACTAGGAGGTACTGTGAACACATTTACATGCTGTTTTTTCATGACAGGTTCCCTTTAAGGGGTTGAATAATTGTGTCAATGAAGAAATCACAAAAAAACATTTAATACCTTATTACAAAAACAATTGATGTCATTTTAGTTGCATTTGGTTCCTTAAAAAGTCCTTGTAAGATTTCATTCTGAACACAATTACAAATGTACACTAAATTCCACAAAACCCTTTACAGCATTGGGGGTTGAATAATTTTGAACACAACTGTATGTCCCCTTACCAGCTGTCTGTGTGTGGAAAGCGGTACAAGATAATGTACATACAGAGCTCTAGCCCCAGCAGTAATGAGCACAGGGCCGCATCTTCTCCAAACTAAAAAGTTTCTGCAATGTTGCTGCACAGGTTGATGCCCCACTCCCCAGTAGGGCAGAACCTCTCTTACAGAACCAGGAAACTCAGAGAAAGGAGGGCCAGAGGACACTGTAGATCTGTTCCAGCAACAAGCACCTGCTCTGCCACTGAACTACAGACACTCCACAGCACTGGATCTCATAAAGTTAAGGTGGTTAAGTTAGATATACTTTACAGGGCCCCCTGGGGATAATCTTCGACAGGCTGGGAAAGCCAGGGGGATACTAGGGTGCTGGAACATGAGGACCTCCCAGAATAGTGCCATTTCATTGGGGGGCCACTGCTGGGTTTTACACAAAGAGGAAGGTTCTCAGCAGGCGCCAACTACCCAGTGTTGAGGGAAATAGCAGGCTCCAGGCAAGATGGCGGGACCTAGTCATAGAAATAGGCCTTGACAGTTAGCATGCAGCCTAACTGGCACCTGGAGATCTGGAATACCTGGACCAACCCAAGCTGGCTATGAGAGTGGCACAGCAATCCGCCCAAATGTAAGGAAGGTGCTGATTTATTGTGGATTCTCCAGCTGGGCGAAAGATAACTTCTAAATTGTGTCCAGAAGTATTCAGTTTATTGTTTTTTTAGTTTGCTTTAAACTTTAAACAGGTTATCCAAGACTCAGACAAAGCTTCCAGAGTGGCCGACCTACATTAGAGATCTTACTTATCTGGTCCTTACTGCTGGTTTCGGTGTCTAATGCTCATTTGCCTGCTCTTCCTGTCCCTGTTGTGCTGAGTTAAACATCTGTCAATGGGAGGACATGTGAATTTCCTCATTAAGAACAGAACGCGAAGGGTTGCCCACTTTCACTCACTTCATTTTTGTTATAGAAACCCTAATACAAAAAGCTGGGTCTTTGGTAAAGAACCAATGCATGTAAATACTTGCATTTAAGAGAGACCAATTGTTCAAAGTGATGTACCCTCAGTCAGGACTGGCTCATCTCAAAAGAATATTTAAGAACTCTCTCACAATGCAAGATGAACTTTAGTAAATCTGAAATATAGCGATATAGCCTAGGTTGCTATGTTATGTAATTCCCTTATGGGAATACATATATCCAGAAGTCTCCATTATTTATTTGACTGTAATTATAAACTGCTTCTAATTAAAATATATAATCTCCTTAAGGCTACTTTCACACTTGCGTTCTGGCTTTCTGTTTGTGAGATCCATCATGGGCTCTCAGAAGCGGTCCAAAAAGGATCAGTTTTGCCCTGATGCATTCTGAATGGAAAAGGATCCGCTCAGAATGCATGAGTTTGCTTCCGATCAGTCTCCATTCCGCTCTGGAGGCGGACACCAAAACGCTGCCTGCAACGTTTTACTGTCCGCTTGACGAAACTGAGCCAAATCTGACACAATCTGGCACAATAGAAAACTGATCCGTCTCCCATTGACTTTCAATAGAGTTCATGACGGATCCGTATTGGCTATGTTGGCTATAGTAGCCAGGTTTTAATGGATTTACACCTATCGCAAGAACTAATATTCTGGGACTTGTAGTTCCCCAGAAGCAGTACAGGAAAGGTGAGGGGCTCTGGTTTTCTGCGACCCCTGTATCTGTGACCCCCGTATCTACATCAGTGCTGGAAATGCTCCATTCACATGTCCTACGTTAATGGCTCAATACTATACTTAGCAAGGACCTACTGACGTCACAACATCACGTGGCACTCCCAGATCACGTAGATCAGAAACAGGATAGTAACGTGCTTTTTCACATGGATCATGGAGTTCGCGAGTGTCAGCAGCGCGGGAGAAGCATGCGGAACCTACTCATGTAGTAACTTATTTTGAACTGAGATGTGGGGGGGACTGTACACTGAGGTATAGGGGGGACTGTACGCTGAGATGTGGGGGGACTGTACACTGAGATGTGGGGGACTGTACATTGAGGTATGGGGGGACTGTGCGCTGAGATGTGGGGGGACTGTACACTGAGGTGTGGGGGGACTGTACACTGAGAATGTGGGGAACTGTACATTGAGGTATGGGGGACTGTACACTGAGATGTGGGGGGACTGTACATTGAGGTATGGGGGGGACTGTACACTGAGATGTGGGGGGACTGTACACTGAGAGGTGGGGGGACTGTACACTGAGATGTGGGGGGACTGTACATTGAGGTATGGGAGAGACTGTACACTGAGGTGGGGGGACTGTACACTGAGGTGTGGGGGGGACAGTACACTAAGATGTGGGGGACTGTACACTGAGGTGTGGGGGGGACGGGACCAACTCACTGTGAACAGGCTATATACTATTTCAGTTACATTTCCTACCTCAGGAGATGCTAGTTCATAGTGAGCAAAAGGACCTTTCATGATGTCAGGAGCACGTGATCAGTCACATGAGTGGGTGGAGTCAGGCTTCGGGCTATGCTGGAGAAGGTGTTGCTGCTCACATTTGGTCACACAGGGGGCGGGCGTGGGGGGGGGGCTTTGGTAGTGATGGACAGGCCAGGCCCCCAATTGGAGCTGCACTGTATGTGAAGGGGCCTGGCCTATAAAAAATATTAGATAATTAGGAAACTTTGTGCCTCACGCTGCTGGGCGCCGGGCCCCTTGTCAGCCGGGCCCCTTGTCAGCTGCTTCCCCTGTAGTTACGCCACTGATCCCAATGCTTCTTGTGAACGTCTTCTTTAAAAAGATAAGATCATAATTCTCCATTTTTTTCTGGAAGAAGCGTAGGATAAGCACATATACCATTAGTCTCAAAAAGATAATACACAATGCCTAATAATTTCAGACATACACTTTTACTAAATAGCCACCCACCTTGATGGCTTTCAGCTTGCCTCATGTACAAAGACAATGATGCTACCATAATAGTGGTAGCTGCACTTAAAATAGCTATTTATAGAACCCTGCTGCTATCAAGTTCATGCAGTACTTCTAAGACCGACCTAGACCCTCTTCTAGCTGGTACATACGATGTTTGGAAAGCATTAGCTTGTAACTTAGTCTCAATCCCCTACCCCTCCTTTCTGCTAACCTGATTCCTCACCTTGTCAGACCAGATAAACAAGTCAGTTATGAGGAAATGTAGGAAGAAATCTGTTCTACCTGCTAGACATATACTGTACCAATTCATTCAAAATTCCATTCTCTCATCTACCCCTTCAAAGCCACAATTTTACAATATAACCACTTAAAAATGTCTGATCCAAGTTTCTCTTAAAAATTCAAATATCAGACAACTTACTCTTTGCTATTGTCATGGGAGAAGTTGCTGGAGATCATTCTCTTGGACACTGAAGAATTTATGATACTCAAACATTCACACAGATTTTCTCTGTGCATATGACTCCAAAAGAACCACTAAAAACTGTAGACACGTGGCACGTTACTACTGAATTCCTCAAGGTATGCAAGTTGTCAGTCAACAGCACTTCTTGAAGATACAGGTATAGTTTATGCAAATCCATGAAACAGTCAAAAGGTCAGAACAGGTTTCACAGGATCATTACAGTGAACAGGCACAGGTCAAGTGAGGCGGAACCTGACCTGAGGCAGAAAGAGTCAGAATCCAGTAATCAGGTAGAAGTCAGTACAAAGGCAGACAAGAGGATTATAGCACCTTTACAGGGTCTAGTAAACTAGATGAATGTCTTACTCAGGCCAGGGGTGGAACAAACAGTCCAGTATTTATAGGAGAGTTGCACGCCTGGGAGAGAGTGACAGCAGCGGTCATGAATCGCCATTTTAACAGTATGTTTTTTTTCACCCTTTCAAGACCAAGCCATTTTTTACCTTCGTGACAACATCTAATTTTGCTAATCTGACACTTTATGTGCTATTAATTTTGGAATGCTTTTATTCATACAAACCATTCTGAGATTGTTTTCTCATGACATCTTGTACTTGATGTTAGGGGCAAATTTAGATCGATATGTTTTATCTTTATATTATAAACAATCCAAAATTTACAGAAATTTTGAAAAAAATTAAAATTTTCTAAACTTGAATTTCTATGCTTTAAAGGCAGATAGTGATACCTCATTAGATAGTTTTTACTTAAGATTCATAACCGACTTTTTTAAGGAATAATTCTGTTCTAAAGTCACTTTGAAAGGTACTGAGCTGTGTCTAGGCCATGTGACCGATGAATGTAATGTCACAGGCCTAGGAAGAGGCTGCGGCGCTCACTGCAGTCTCTTCAAACAGTTGATCGGTGGGGGTGATATAGATAGCCTATCCTGTGGATAGACCATAAAAATGGAGATCTTGGAAAACCCCTTTAAGTAGTAACACAATAATTGCTGTATTAGTAATAATATAAATGATGAAATGGTCTACAATATGTGTCTGTTTTTTTGTCTCTTTTGTGAAAGCTCTTAAAAGATGTAATTATTGTAAAGACCTGTTTTCTTGTTTGGATAAAATATTTTTAGATAAATACTTCAATAAGTTTCCTGGAATTATGTGGAGTATTTAGTCTGTAGCATTCCTTGCCCTTTGTGAATACTGAACTGTCCTTTTATTTTTGGCCTGAAAAGGAAATTCCTTTTACTGGGGGGTTGCATGAAATACATGTGGTAAAAATAAGGTAAACATTTACTGTAAATTCCAAACTTTTAGTGTAAATATTGGGAACCATAATGTTATTTTCCTTTTTTTCTTCTGCAGCAACTAAACACAATCTCAGTAAAGTTTTAAATAAAGGAACTAAAAAGTCTTGAGAAATTACCCTCTGGTCCTTTACTGTACATTGAGTAAGGATAAAATTACATACACAGATGCATATGAGGACAATAGCACTAGCTCCTTATGCCAAGAGCAATTTCATGCATCCACATTTAAAATAGTGATTCCAACAGCAGCTATGTTGTTTTGCCACTACGACTGTATCTTTAGTAACTAAACTAAACATTTCTGAGGCCCCAAGCAAATCTATGTTTGGGGGGTCTTAATCAGGACAGCCAGCAAGGAATAGTTATTCCCAGCAGCGGTTCTCTGTCTGTCCACAACTTTATCTGCGTTAGGACGCAGATGGAGTTGAAAGCTGTGGACTGGGTGGATTGTAGATCTTCCTTCTGAGGTGAAACCTGTAATGGTGCCACTACCCTTGTGCCACATTCTCATTCCAACCCCACCCCCCAAACCTTTCTGCTAAAGGCATATTTGATTAGATTCAACTTTATTGTCATTAGGGAAAGTACAATACATAGCCAATAAAAAACACAGTTAGCATCCAACCAGAATACAAAAGTGACATCTACAATAAAACTGTACATTACATACAGCATCACATACCTCATACATGCAGTGGTGACTCCTCTGATGTAGATGTTCACTTTCCTCATCTTCTCTATTCTTACCAGACCGTCATGACGAAGTATTTCAGCCACGTTTCGTCTTTGCAGAGTTTACCACACAATTATCTTACTTTCTATTCTTTTCTATCATCCACCTCCTCGAGACCCAAGAATGTTATCCTCCTGCTCAATACTGTGCCCACTGTGCTCCTAAATTTCCCCAAATACAATACTTACAAAATAACAGTGCCATACAGATGGTCTCCAAAGTGCTCCCAAAAGTCTCACCGATAGTAATCATTCCTTCCCAGAGTGCCCTCATTAATAATAATACCCCCTTACAGTGCTCCACCCCTATTTGTAATAATGCTCTCAAAGAGTGCAATGCCCTCCATATTGTGCCCAATAGTTCCCCCACAGTACCGCCGGTACAAACAGTGCAGTTATTGAGCCCCTAGTAGTGCCCCTAGTATTTATAATACCTCAGTAATGCTCCTCATAGTAACATAGTATATAAGACCGAAAAAAGACATTTGTCCATCCAGTTCGGCCTGTTTCCTACAAGTTGATCCAGAGGAAGGCAAAAAACCCTGTGTGGCAGAAGCCAATTTTCCCCACTTAAGGGGAAAAAAATTCCTTCCCGACTCCAATCAGGCAATCAGAATAACTCCCTGGATCAACGACCCCACATTTATGTATAATGCCTTCCGGTATTTATAATGCTCTTAGGACTGCCACCAGTATTTAATGTACCCCATATTTATAAGTCCTCCACTGTAGTGCCCCCAGTATATTTAATGTCCACAAGCAGTGTACCCTGTATTACTTTAATGCCCCCAGTAGTGCCAACAGTATGTTTAATGTGCCCAAGCAATGCCCCTTGTATTTATAAACTCCCTCTCTGTATTGCCCCCCAGTAGTGCCTCCAGTTTTATTATAATAGCCCCCAGCATTGCCCCCTTTATTTATAATGCTTTCCCCTCTGTACTGTTCCTAATAGTACTCCTGTATTTTTATGTCTCCCAGCAATGCCCCCTGTATTTTTTCTTCCCCAGATATTACTGTAATGCAGTGCCCTCTTTATTTATAATGCCCTCCCCACTGTAATTTGCCCAGTAGAGAAAGAAAAAAAACTCCACCCGTGAATCATTATTTTTGTCCCGGCACGTTTATGTCATCACGCCACATAAAACCCGGTGCATGAGGTAGCGTTAATTTCTGCAGCCTGTGTCATTGTACTGCCTCATAGGCTGCAGTCCTAGTGGTCTGAGGCCTATAAGAGTGAACAGTGTTGCCTGAGCAAGAGGTGGCGCTGTCTGACTTGCTTGTCAGGGGGCCCCACACAATTGCATTGTTCGCATGGTGGTCAAGATTGCCACTGCCACACATAAGAGCAAAGTCGGCCAAACCATCCAGTTTCACATAAAGGCCATTAGGAAAAGTGCAATAATAAATATAAATAATCCTTGACCAGTAGTGGGTGTGGAACCACTACACCAACCAACTGGTTTGACTTTGGACTATACCTAAGGACGATATACTGGCAGCCCCCTCATATGCACCTTTTAACTCTTATACAGGGACTGATCTGAACTTCACTGCAGGGGAGTCACTAGGCTCTACCTTTTGGAATAGTCCCGGGGTGGTTGGCAGCTGACCCACTGGAGTTAGAGACACTTGGGGTCATTTATCAAACTGGTATAAAGTAGAACTGGCTTAGTTGCCCATAGCAACCCATAAGATTCCACCTTTCACTTTTGACAGCTCCTTTGGAAAATGAAAGGTGGAATCTGATTAGTTGCTATGGGCAACTAAGCCAGTTCTACTTTACACCAGTTTGATAAATGACCCCAACTGTGCAAAGCACTGAAGTCTCAGGCAAAACTCATGGTCAGCAAATAGGCTGAGGTCAGGGCAGGTAGACTTTGTGCAAATCTGTGAAACTAGTCTGAAGTCAGGGCAGGCGGCAAAGAGTCAATAAGGTAAACAGGCTTAGGTCAAGTCAGGCAGAGGTTCGTCAGATTTTGTAAACAGACAAAGGTCGAATGGAAACCGGCAGACAAACAGAACAGCATATCTTCACTAAGGACGAACAAGCTAGATAACTTAAAGCCCCTAGGAGAAGATCCCTTAAATACCCTGTGGACAGCTATTGGCTGAGGAAAAATAGAATGCGTACACCCAGTCTTTTTAAGAGCAGGAAAGCACGTGTATGCACCATACGAGCAGTACAGGGAGGCCTAACAGGAATGGGCAGCCCATGGCCTGCAGCTGGACGAGCAACATGGGACACCGATATAGTAACAGAAGAGGCAGGGTAAGCAACATGGCGCCCATGCTGGCTCGAGCAAAGTGGGACAGTGGTGGGCACGGTCCACTAGTGCAACAATGAAAATGGCTATAAGTAAGAACAATAACAGCTTGAAGTACTTAAAATAGCTATCAAACAGTTATGTTTATTAACCGAAAATTAAAATAAAGTAAGGAATTTTAACAGTGTGGCGCCAGACTTTCACCTTTGTTTCTTGTCTACAGCATTTTGTTCCTCAATCCTATGCCCCATTGATTTCTGTGGGTAAAATACAGTTGTTTCTGTGTAAGAGATCATAGATGTGTTTTTGCAAGGAAGTAGTTCAAAGAGCATGGCCTAGAATTGTACCCTTGACCCAACTGTCCTATCAATGTTGCAGCTCTGGGTCGATCATAAAATAGTGTTGAGGTAGCAGCAGCATGAGGAGACCACAGAGTGGCCCAGTGACATAGTGGTGAGGTGGAAGCAGCATGAGGAGACCACAGAGTGGCCCAGTGACATAGTGTTGAGGTAGCAACAGCATAAGGAGACCACAGAGTAGTGATGTTGCAGCAGCACGAGGAGACCACAGAGTGGTGATGTGGCAGCAGCATGAGGAGACCACAGAGTGGTGATGTGGCAGCAGCATGAGGAGACCACAGAGTGGTGATGTGGCAGCAGCATGAGGAGACCACAGAGTGGTGATGTGGCAGCAGCATGAGGAGACCACAGAGTGGTGATGTGGCAGCAGCATGAGGAGACCACAGAGTGGTGATGTGGCAGCAGCATGATCAGACAACAGAGTGGTGATGTGGCAGCAGCCTGAGGAGATCACAGAGTGGTTAAGTGGCAGCAGCATGAAAAGGCCACAGAGTGGCACAATAACAGAGTGTGGCAAAGTGCAAGGTGGCATAGTGTGGAGGGGGCAGCAGAAGCATGAGGAGACCACAAAGTATCCCAGAGACACAATTGTGAGTTGTTAGCAGGATGAGGAGACCACAGAGTTGCAAAGTGACATAGTGTTGAGGTGGCAGCAGCAAGAGCAGCATGAGGAGGCTACAGAGGGGCCCTAAGACACCAGTTGTGAGTTGGCAGCAGCATGAGGAGACCACAGAGTGGCCCAGAGACAGAGTTGTGAGTTGGCAGCAGCATGAGGATACCACAGAGTGGAAAGGTGACATAGTTTGGAGGTGGCAGCAGCAGCAGCATGAGGAGACCACAGAGTGGCCAAGAGACACAGTTGTGAGTTGGCAGCAGCATGAGGAGACCACAGAGTTGAAAGGTGACATAGTTTGGAGGTGGCAGCAGCAGCAGCATGAGGAGACCACAGAGTGGCCAAGAGACACAGTTGTGAGTTGGCAGCAGCATGAGGAGACCACAGAGTGGAAAGGTGACATAGTGTGGAGGTGGCAGCAGCAGCAGCAGGAGGAGACCACAGAGTGGCACAATGACAGAGTGGGGAAGTGGGTGGCAATAACAGTACCTGCTGACAATGGTGGGTGTAAGAAGGAGCACTTGGCATCAGATGTGTGGCATCAGGAGGGTGGCAGCATCCGAATAGTAGCTAAGGCAGGTACCCAGAAGAAACCGGTCTCTTTTGTCAAGATTTGAGTGAGGCAGCATGGATGATCTAATCTGATGCATCAGGCATTTGTGGGTGGAAATCCTGGCTGATCCAGGCCTGATTCATCTTGACAAAGGTCAGTCTCCCCACATTTTGGGTGTACAGGCGAGTTCTCCTTGGGGTAACTATGGCCCACGCCGCACTGAACACCTGCTCTGATGCCACACTACTGACCGGGCAGGACAACTTTTCCACGGCAAATTCAGCCAGTTGCGGCCACAAATTGAGTTTTGCTGCCCAGTAATCCAATGGATATTCAAAGTGTCTTGGCAGGATGCTGTCCAAGTATGCTGGTCAGGTTCTGCTCCAGGTTTAGCTGCTGCTGCTGGTGAGTAGTTTCTTCACTAGGCAGGTAAAGAAAGCTGCTCATCAGCGACTCTAGACTCAAGCTACTTCTGATGGAGCTGGTACTGCTCCTACTTCACAGAAACACAAGGGGGGGTCAGTCAGCACGTCCCTGTATGCAGGTTCACTGGCCATGGCAAAATATACATACAACATAGAAATGCAACAGCACTCTGCAACCAGCACTCTGCCCTACCTCTATGCTAGAAGCTATCAGAGGTCGTTAGTGTACATTTTGATCAAAAAGTAATAAGCCACTCGCCACGCCAAGGCCGCCTCTATGAGTGGTCCTACCTGTTATGGGCCATGGCAGCCACATAAAATCCAGGGAGTGCGGGTGCAGCATGCATGCTAGGATCAACTGTGCTTATTAACCCTTTCTGGTGCCATAACAGCCTCCATTAGATCCAGGGATGCAGTTACCAACATGCTGCTCCTACTTCCCCACCCCGCCACAGCAGCCATGGCAGTGGAACAAGGGCGCACCCCAGTCAAACCTGCGAGAGGATGGACGATGGCGCACATAGGCAGTGGCCAACTGACAACATAGTATGTCTCTACAGTAGTTCAGTTTTCTCTCCCTCTCAGCGGGTGTAAAAAAGTCCCCCATTTTGGACTGGTAGTGAGAGTCCAACAAGGTGGAGAGCCAGAAGTCATCCCTCTGCTAAATGGTGACAATTCGGCTGTCACCACCCAGTCAAGTGATCATGCTGCGGGCCATTTGCGTAAGTGACTCGGAGGGACTCCTTGCCTCCATCTCTACTGCATATTGCCATGGTGTGCCTGGGTCATCTGCCTGGTCTTCCTCATCTCCCTCTTGCTCCTCCGGATGCTCCTGCTCCTCCTCTTTTGTCTCCAGAAAAAACACCCATTTTGCTACACATTGCTTGTTCTCCAATGTCCTCCTCCAGTTCAGCCCCCACAGGGCTCATGTGGCCGTGAGATGTAGGCACCACGTCTTTATTTAGTCCCCTGACTAGCCAGATTTACCAGCATCTGATTCAGGATATGAAGCAGTGGAATGACGTTGTTCATCCTGTAGTCCTGGCGACTGACAAATAACATGGCATCCTCAAAGGGCCTGACTAAACGGCAGGTGTCACGCATGAGCTGCCACTGGCTGACATCGAAGTTACACAGGGGAGTATTCCTGTCCGCTTGGATCATCAATAAATTATTTATGGCCTTTCTCTGTTTGTATAGTCGGTCCAACATATGGAGGGTGAAATTCCAAAGGGTGGAAACGTCGCATATCAGCCTATGTTTAACGTCGCATATCAGCCTATTTTGGGGGGAAGGGGGTGCCGTTCTGCCGCCGCAGCTCCAGGAGGGTGTGCGTGGCGGTGTACGAGTGGCTGAAGTGCATGCAAAGTTGCCTGGCCATTTTTAGGGTGTCTTACAGATGGGTGAAAGATTTCAGAAACCGCTTGACAACCAGATTGAACACATGCGGGGTACATCACCCAGCCCTCCTTGATGCAGCGCCGACACCATGTTCTTGCCATTGTCGGTCACCATGGTTCTGATTTTGAGTTGTCGCGGAGAAATCCAGGATCCTCCTAGTTCCTCCCCTTTGTGACTCCTTTCGCCCAGGCAAACGAGGTGTAGAACAGCGTGACACCGCCATGGACTGCACATGTGGTATGCTGGAGGACCACTGTGAATTGTCCCTGCAGTGGAGGCTGAGGACACAGTGGTGGAAGAGGAGGCAGAGGCGGACACTGTCGTAGGGCCAACGGCATGAGAAGATGGAGGCGGAAGCGGCGTCACCTGGCCAAGTTGCTAGTGTGGCTGGGCAGGAACCACATTCATCCAGTGGGCCGTAAAGGACATGTCCACATGTTGGTGCTGCCGTGCACTTTGGCAGACACTGACAGGCTCAAGAACAGGCCCACTTTCTGTTCTACATATTTGTGCAGGGCTGGTACTGCTTTTTTCGCAAAGAAATGACGGCTTGGGACTCTCCACCTCGGCTCGGCTCAAGCCATCATTTCTCTGAAAGGTGCAGAGTCCACCACTTGAAAAGGGAAGGACTGCAGCACCTGGAGCACATTCAGGTTCTGCACCATAGGCTGACCACACATGTATTGCTGTCTCTTGGCAATCGCTTCGTTAATCGACTGCTGACGAAATGACTAACGAGGAGTAGGAGGACAAAGAGCTGGAACATCAGGACCAGTAGATGATGGTAAGGACAGACAGCTCCCTTTCGCTGAGGTGGTGGAGCCTTGACTGCCTGATATCGGGGGCGTGCCATTGGGTGATGCAGCGGTTTCTGCGGCAGGTTGGACCACCACATCGGAGCCACGGTTCTCCCAGGCCACTTTATAGTAATGCTGCATATGCTTCACCTTCTGCCCACAGTTTCGGCAAATGGCCATGGTCACCTCCACCGGTGGCTTAACAAAAAACTGTCACTCTGCCGAGTAGGTGATTTTACCCCCAACACACTTCACTGACTGACTGCTACATCCGCTGCCTCCGTAAATCCCTGCACCACTACTTTCCGGGCAGGTAGGCTCCTGTGAAGCGAATAGTCTACCCTGGGCACTTTTGAATCCTGACCTCCCACTGCTGCCACCCTGCTGACTCCCATCCATGCTACCGACTTGCTGCTCCGCTGCTGCCTCATGCGCAAGCTGCCACCGTCACCCAGCTCCCAATTGCGAACGGCTACATCATCATCGAGTACTGTCTGCACTTCTGACCACTCGCAACACCAGCTCCCACGCCACTTTCCTCAACGCTACTTGCCAGCCTACTGGAGGAAGTGGCGGATGTCTCCTCCAGATCTTGACTGGGCAGTAGCTGCTGACTGTCCTTTAGTAGCTTGTACTCGCTGTATAGTAGAGCTGAGCCCACAGCAAATAATACTTGTCTGGCTGAGGGAACAGAAAAAGACAGAGGCAGGTTGAGGACAGGTGAGGGCACAGGGCCTGCTCCCGGGCCATGCCAACTAAGGGTTGTGTCTGATGAACCCACCGACTCTTGGCTGAGGGTGTCTGATGTCACTTGGGACAAAGTGGATGACCGAATCAACCATTCAAACACCGCTTGGTTGCTGGTCAAGACACGACCGCTAAATGACACCGGGAGCTCAGGCCTCTCGAAGTGACCCCTGCTGCCACGATCCCTTACTCTGCTGTAAGCTGTGCCTGCGCCAGAAACATTTAGGAGGGGCTGTCACTTCTCTGTCTGACAAATCAATAGATCAAATAAATAAATAAAAAGGAAATTAATACACCCCAAAAAAGGTTGCAATTTTGTCACTTCACCGCACAACGGCTAACAAGCCTTTTTTCTTCCCACTAATACACAACAAAATAAGCTTTAAAACACATACCTGCACCGCTGAATGGCTAATAAGCCCTTTTTTCCACTAATACACCCCAAAAAAGGCTATAATTTTGTCACTTCACTGCACAACAACTAATAAGACTTTTTCCCCCCACTAATACACCCCAAAAAAGGCTCTAACTTTGTCACTTCATCGCACAACGGCTAATAAGACTTTTTTTTCCCACTAATACACCCCAAAAAAGGCTGTAATTCTGTCACTTCACCACACAAAGGCTAATAAACCCTTTTTTTCCCCCAGTAATAAACCACAAAAAAGGCTTTAAAACATATAACTGCACTGCTAGATCACTAATAAGACTTTTTTTCACTAATACACCACAAAAAAGGCTGTAATTTTGTCACTTCACCACACGCCTAAAAGGCCTATTTTATCACTAATACACCACAAAAAAGGCTTTAGAACATATAACTGCACCTCTGAACAAAAAAGGCTGTAATTTTGTCACTTCACCGCATAACGGCAAATAAACCCTTTTATTCCCAGTAATACACCCAAAAAAAGGGATCAGAACATAACTGCACCGCTGAACGGCTAATAAGACTTTTTTTGATACTAATACACCACAGAAAAGGCTGCAATTTTGTCACTTCACCGCACAACGCGTAATAAGCCTTTTCTTCCCCACTAATACACCACAAAAAAGGCTTCAGAACATATTACTGCACCGCTGAACGGCTAATAAGACGTTTTCCCCACTAATACACCCCAAAAAAGGCTGTAATTTTGTCACTTCACTGGGAAGGACAGATATAGAACATATAACTGCACCGCTGAACGGCTGATAAGACTTTTTTTCCCACTAATGCACCCCAAAAAAGGCTTTAGAACATATAACTACACCCCTGAACGGCAAATAAGCCATTTTTTCCCACTAATACACCCCAAAAAGGCTTTAGAACATATAACTGCACTGCTGATCGGCTAATAAGAATTTTTTTTCCCCACTAATACACCCCAAAAAGGCTTTAGAACATATAACTTCACCGCACAACGGCCAACAAGCCTTTTTTCCCACTTATTCACCACAAAAAATGCTTTAGAGCATATAACTACACCGCTAAACGGCAAATAAGCTCTTTTTCACCACTAATACACCCCAAAAAAGGATTCAGAACATATAACTGCACAGTTGAATGGCTAATAATACTTTTTTTTAACACTAATACACCCCAAAAAAGGCTGCAATTTTGCCACTTCACCACATTGGCAAACAAGCCCTTTTTTTCTTTCCACTAATACACCATAAAAAAGGCTTTAAAACATATAACGGCACCGCTGAATGGCTAATAAGCCCTTTTTTCCCCACTAATACACCCCAAAAAATGCTTTAGAACATATAACTGCACCGCACAATGGCTAAAAAGACGTACAAATATTTCCTAGTAATACACGCTGTTAGTGGCTGTATCATACATCACTTGCACCCCAATAACAAGAAAGGTTTGCTGGAATTACAGAGGTATCATCTATTGCAAACCTAAAATCAGCAGTATAATGGCAATTTGGATCCGCAGTCAGTGAAGCAAGGTGTAATAGGATTGTTCCTATTACTCAGGCTGTACATTCCCCTATTGGACCCTGTTCTCATTTTATAGTGCAGAATAATTCCTCCCTATCCTTTCCCTACACTTCTAATGATCTTTCCCTGAACTTCTATTTAGCCAAAAAGAAGTTTTAAAGTCTTTTCTACAACTTTCCCTAGCGCTGGCTAATGTCTCTCCCTGGACTAAGTACACTGGAAAATGGCTGAATTCAGGATGGCTGAGGCTATTTATAGGACTGTGACATCACAGTTGCTGGCTGCTGATTTGCTGCATGCATGGCATTGTGGGTGATCCCTCGTTCCCAGAGTTCTTTGCTCCATGTCCTAAAATGTGCAGCTCATCTCTATTCACACCCTACTGCCCACCATACTTGCAAACTCTTCTGCATGTCAGATCACACTTAAAGGGAACCTGTCACCTCCCAAATGCATGTAAACCCACCAGCAGTACCTAATAGTAGCCCGCAGTGTGATACTAATCATTTTTTTCATCCTGCAGTCCGATGCTGCATAAGGTCAGAAAACGATCTTTTATCCTCTGTCCGTACTATTTCGCATGTCAGCGCAATGCGCATGCGCTGCTGAAACACTGCGAACAGCGGCTGCCTAACATGGGATCGCGCAGTAAAACAGAGGGCACCACACATGCACAAGACTTGGGAAAGCGAAGCCAAACTGCGGGCCATCACTCAAAGGCAAGAGGAGGCGCGGTAACCTTGACTTGAAGCAAGGAGGCCGCTGCCCCCTTAACTTCAAGCTGACATGCAAAATAATGCGGACGGAGGATAAAAGATCGTTTTCTGACCTTATGCAGCATCGGACTGCAGGATGAAAAATATGATTAGTATCACACTGCGGGCTACTCTGACGTACTGCTGGCGGGTTTACATGCATTTGGGAGGTGACAGGTTCCCTTTAAGTGTGATCTGACATGCAGAAGAGTTTGCAAGTCCGGTGGGCAGTAGGGTGTGAAGGTTCCCTTTAATTTTTTCAGTGATTGGACCTCTGCCCAAGGATACAAAGGTATGCTTGTACAAATGTTTTAATCCACTACCTCACACTGGCATTAGGTTAATAGGCAGAAAGGTGCTGAGTGCTGACTCTTGATAATGTCCATAAGATGTTAGGACTCTCAGACTGGCACTTAATTAGATAAGGAAACCATCAGTCAACACAATATAATAGTCTTGTGTTACAATATGAAACATTATACAGTTGGGAAGTCCAACTAATCGTGACACCTCACTGCAAAACCAGGGTAACACTGCCAAGGGCATCAACCGCTGCACAGCAGCTGAGCCTGCCCACTTTTAGGTCCAGCTATACCCATTTTTAACCAGCTGCTTCCCTTAGGTACCCATTCATCAACCCAACCAACCTTTGCAACTGTCCAGTTGGACATTTGATGGTCAGCTTGTGTCCCATCAGTGATAAGACTGCAATGCCTATGTGGCCCATGAAACCCCGCCACTAAGCATCTAAAGTGTCAAGATCTGGCCTTGCAGGCAAAATGTCAACTCTATACTCAATTGTGAGAGTAAGAACTTTGTCTCCTCAAGTAAAACTTATTTTCTCTGTACTCTGTTACCTATAACCCCTTCTATACCAATCTACCTGTCTTTTATCCAATCCTTGTTTTTCTATTCACTCTTCTCTCCTTCTATCATTCTACTCACACCTGCTCAAAGTACCCTCTGCCACATTTAAAGTTCTCCCCAAGCAGCACCCCAAGCTTCTAGATTTCAGCATTTACAAAAGGTCACTGAAGCCCTGTCTCTACAGTAAACAATTTCAGTGTAACATTTTTGGGCACTGGCAAGTGTTTGACTCTAATTTTACCAATGGGATACATTGCACTGACTGACTGTTTTTAGTCACTTAGTCATTCATAATTCACAAACATCAATGGAGTTATGTCATCTTCTACTCGTTCTCCAGTGACACAGGGAAATCTCTATGCAGAATTCTTAGCTATTATCTTTAAGCTTTGCCATTATTACGTGTTCATAAAATGGATCTTAAACACATATAATTATGGGAGGAAGCTTTGCATTTTAAAGAGAATGTGTCATCAGAGAACGACCTGCTGTTTAAATCACTTTTTTATGTTTAACATATTTTAAATGAATTTTTAATGATGTTTTCAATTTTCCATGTATTCCATATATTTAAACAAAAAAAGATAAAATCCTGGCCACTATGTCTAATAATTGGCTCCAGTTCTTGGTTTATGCAGATTTACTGCAGTAAACTCATCGTTAACAGCTCAGGCAAGATGGCCGCCCAAATAATCATGTTCAGGAAATAGAATAAAAACATCTACAATTAGAAAATAAAAAAAAATTAGGATAAAGAATACTATCTGATTTTAACTGGCAGATTACATTTTTGGTGACATATTTCCTTTAAACCTCAACCTTTCTTCAGCGAGGCTGTAGGGTTACCAGATTTTAGGTTCTGAAGGGCTGCCCCATGAAAAATATTCTAAATTTTTCAAGCCATCACCTGGATATATTTGTGTAAGTTCATGTAATTAAAAAATTAGTGTAGCCACCTCAGTAACATAACGTATGCTATTTCACTATTCGTTATCAGTGATAAACTGATTCCTGATGAGAAATAACAAAAGTTATACATAGGGTTAAAAGGATTATCCAAGACTATAAAAATGTCTCCCATATGCCGGGCCCCTCACAATAAATTTACTTACCTGGCTCCCCGCTCCGATAAGGCTTCCATCTTATTGGTATTAAGTTACATATGTTAGTTTACGGCTGATGTAGCAATAAGTAAATGTAGGAATAAATAAATAAAACTGACTCAGAATAAGTCTCCCTGCCCTCTCCCTGCAGTCTCCCTCTCCACTATTCTTCTATTAATCGTTTTCAGCAACATTGTCCCTAGCGCTTGCCAAGTCTCTCCCTATGCTTAGCACAGAGGAAAATAGCAGTGACCGCACGGGATAACACTGGGTTCAGACCTGAGCGTTTTGAAGCCTAGCGTTTTTGGTGCGTTCAAGACTGGCGTGTAGGCGCGTTTTTTTGAAGCGTTTTGGTAAATAGTGTAGGCGCGTTTGACGCGCGTTTCTGTGATTGACTGCATAGTTGGCCAATGACCAAACAGCCCTCCCTATATAGTTTGGCCAATCTGAGGTGTGAATTGTGAAAAACGCGCGTCCATAGGCGCGTTTTACGCAGCACAAACGCCCGAACAACACGCCTATCGCGTTTCCCATTGAAGTCTATTAGCACCAAACGGTCGAAAAAAGCCCGAATTAACGCGAACATACTTGCCTATGCGTCGGACGTTTATAGGCGCCTATGAACGCGCATAAAAACGCGCAAGTGTGAACCACCCTCATTGGAATGCATGGTTCCTTTACTGTTGTGCGTTTTTATGTGCGTTCAAAAGCGGCGTTTTACGCGAAAGTGTGAACTGAGGGTAAGGGTTTTATAGGGCTGTGGCACAGGGGGTTGCTATCTGCAGATTGGCTGGCTGCATAGTATTATGGATGATGATCCCGGGCTTTTTACTTACACTTTGTAACACATGCAGCCACCATTTTAGGAAACACTGATTCGTTACCGCGAAGTAGGTGGAAATTCGGATTTGTTGCAAACCAAAGTTCCTAAACTTCGGACTGAATTCAGATTCGAATAATTGATAATCATGGTCCAGTAGTCCAAAATTCCTGAAAACTTTGATTGCCAATCTAGTAAAGGATGCAGTAGCACTCAAAAATAACCTGGATTAAATTACCTTTAGCAGCTTTTGTTGGACAGAGAATGCAGTTCAGCCAGTTGTGTCAGTCCATTAGAATGAGGAAGAAATGTGTCACCTACTCACCTTCATTGCTAAAACAGAATTGTCCTCTGGAATCAGATTCATAAGGAACGTGGTATGGTAGATCATGGCTACCAACAGAACAGTTAAGATGCATAAGCAACTATCCAGGGAGAGGTAAGTGTACAACATAGGTATCATTTTATGTATATAGCTACTTATTATGATGATGTATTGTTCAGCATTGTGTATACACTAATGTTAAAAGGGATGCACTCAAATTAATTGTTCCTGGGCTTACTAATATATTAAGAGGCTACAGAAAAATGTAATGTAGGATATGGTTAGATATGGTTACAAATTCTGGTTGCAGAACAATCTTGTGTAATATCCCAGGATTGGAACAAACAGGAAAGGTACAGTGAAAGTTTTATGCTCATCTTCCCTATTGGATCTGTTCCTAGTATGGATTAAAAAAAAAAACTGCATGCTGCTCTGCAATGGCTGGCATGTGTCTCATACATATATTCAGGGCTAAATCTTTGGATGAAGGATAGCTATGACTCTGATGTGTGTATGGGTAATGATTAAACCCTAATTGTCCTCCTTCCTCTGGAGCCCACAGTCTAACCTCAGTCGCAAAACTGGTATACAAAGTATATTACTGAGTGCTTGCTTGTGCTTTCATCAAAACAGCCCAAGAGGACCCCTTTTAATCAGTTTTCAATGGTTTGCACTGATTCTCATATATGAACAATACAGTCCACTTTTGCTATGATAAGTGTGCCACATTATTTATGGCAAAATTTTGGTGCTTCTTATTTTAGACACATTTATTAGATGCACCTAAAGGAATTTCCGAGAGCCAGCATTTGTCTATATTCTAGGTACATTTATGAAGCTGAAATCCACAATTATGGCACATAAAAGTGGTGCAGAATAAAACAGTTTAGAGTTGGTCTAAAGTTTTCGGTGGAAACAATTCTGGCATATGGCGGCACATTTTTGGCTCAGGGAAACAGAATTGTGTTGCATATTCGAGCAGATTTTCAGGGCATGTTTACAGTGTAAACTAAGCCAGCAAACAGGTGGAATAAATTTAGACTAGACAGTCTAAAGAGGAACCAGATTTATCAACCAGCATTAGGCACATTTTAAGACTGTCTGTCTACATTTACACTGTCTACAAAATAGAGATGTATGTAAAATCTACTGTATGCACATCATACATAGTTATTTAGCTTTTCAACTCCTCACTTAGTTTACATGATTATATAAGCATCACATTTAAAACAAGTAAATGATTGTGCATTTTTTTTCTTTATGTATACCTTCAGGGACAATTTTTATGATTGCATTTTACTCATTTGGGGCTAAAAATGATTTTTGCAATTAGTCTATTTAAAAAGTTTTGAACATTTTACAGGGTTAAGTTTCAGCCTATCTGCAGAGTATCTTACTTTCAGTGTCACACAGAACCTCTCAGGTTGCTGTTCTGATGGCTGAATATATCACCCTTATCTCGGAACACCTGACAGCTCATAAACACTCACTGCCACTGACCACGAGAATGTGCATGTGCGACCGGCCGCTCCGGTCATTTTGGGGAAGCTGCAAGGGTTACTGGGCTCCCATTCTTGTGATCGGTAGAGTCCCCACTGACCATAAAGTTATCCTTTATCCTATGGATAAGGGGATAACTTGTACCAACCGGAATACCCCTTTAAACTTTTAACATTTTTGTGTATGTGTTTTTTTATTTATTTATATTTAATAACTGTTAGCCCCCTTACGGGGATAGAACCTGGGATCTTTTGATCTCTTGTCTCATTCTGCCTTATAGAGATGGATTCTGACGGGCTACCTGCTGAGCTGTGCCTCATGCACAGCTTAGCAGGGAGGTTACTATTACAGCCATAGGAAGCCTCAGCAGGCTCAAGGCTGTCATGAAAAACAACCATAGCCTGAGATTTTACTGTGGGGGTTCTGATCGGAAGGTAGAGGGAGACACATCCCTCTGCCTTACCTCACAGATACCCCAATCGCTGTTGAAAAGGGTTTGGCGTGATCACCGTTCTCTGTCATTGCGGCCAGGTGCCTGCTGTATTATATGGAGTAGGCTCACCGCAGCAGCCCACTCCATACAATTGTGGGCGCATAATCAGTTTGATAAGAATTTAGCTATAATGAGTGTTTATGAGCTGTCAGCAATAAAATTAGTTGTAGATTTACAGTATATGTTCGATGTGCTTTGGGGACGACACATGATTAAACTAAAAGTTCTATTACACTGCCCCATCTTTGGGCAGTCCATGCGCTGATGGATGATAACACATCCATAAGGCTCGTTTGCAGTGGTCTGATTACACAGGCAATGCAAACTGAATGAGGTAGTAACGATTGCTACTGCGGTCGTTCCTTCCTCATACAGTTCTGATTACACAGGTAGATGTGCTGCTGATAATCTAGAATCTTCATCTTGATGAAAGAGGCCCATCAACTAACAAACAAGGGCCTGCTCATTCATTCTAGGCTGATCGTCTGCTTGATTATACAAGCCAGTTATTGGGAATGACCATTCCTAATTGGTCCTGATAAGTGGCCTGAGTCTAATAGGGCCCCAATTTCCTTTCCCTGGAGCTTGCTGTAATTATAAGGTAATCCATAGGGAGCTTGAAAAAGAAGAAAAGTGCAGCCTCTGGCTCCACATTATAAACCTGTACTGGAATTTTGCAGCCATGGACAACCTATATTCATGTACAGTATTTTGTTTCATGGCTCATGTGGAAGAATATGTCTTGTTCACTCTCGCCCTTACTGCATAATAAAACCGATACGATTTCTTGCAGTAAAGGGCTCAATATCCTTTGCTACTATTTACTGCTGTTGCAAGCTTGCAATTTTGTATAAAACTGAATTTTAATTGAATTTCAATGTAAAACTGTATGAGATTAAGGGCTTATTCAGACGGCTGCTGTCAAAAAAAATGAGGATCATTTTTTTTTTGCGGATTAGATGCAGACTCATTCACTTCTATGGGGCTCTTTTCTTTCATTCCATGGCTCAGCAAAACAAATGAAACATGTCCTATACTTGTCAGTGAAAATCAGGACGTGGCCCCATTTAAGTCTATAGGTCCGCAAAAAAACGGAATACAATTCTTTTTTTGTGGACATGCTGAACTGTCCGCAAAAAAACGGATCCACATTTTTACAGACAGCATACGGCCGTCTGAATGAGCCCTAATAGACATATAATCCAGGTCAGGTCGGTATTATTATATTGTTACTAATAAACCTAGATTAACAGAGATTAGGCCTATCTTTAGTTACTAAGCAGGTTTATGCATTTATCAATCTGAAACATGCCTAAAATAGGCGTATTTTATACGCAGATGGCGTCGCAACGGTTAGTTGCACTGATTTCTGCGACTTCTCTCTCTCACGCCAGGTCTAAAATTGTGGGTGTGCCGCTGGCGGGGAAGGGGACGGGCTGGTAGGCGTACGCCTGTTTTAGGCGTAGAAAATGGTCTAAATGTAAGGCAGCAAGGAAGCATTACATTTAGTACTGGCACTGGATGCGCCGAAGTTATGAAGAAGCCTCCGCCTCTTCATAACTTCAGCGGATCCTCTGCCATCTATGGGACTTTACTAAGACCGGAGTCTAAAACGCAGGTCTCAATAAATGTGCCCCTAAATGGGTATAAAATCACAGAGTAAGATGTATAGAACATAACCTGGTGATGAAAAGCTCTAGTATAGGTATTCCTGACCTATGAGCAGTTGATGTGTGCACTGATCTCTGTACGAAAAGAAAGCTGGACCCTGCTGGCACTGATGTCAGTCACTAAAGAGTACTGAATAATGATGTACTTGCAGGCACTGATATACATACTGATATACACAGTAAATTTAAAGGGGTTATGCAGCCAGTACATATTAAGGACCTATCCTCAGGACAGGTCATCAGTACATAATCGGTGGTGTCCAACTCCTGACTTGAAGGGGAGGCGGTGCTTGTACGTGCACTGCTTTGTCTTCAAGATTACTCTGCCCGTCATCTCAGAAGTCTCGGTGGAGCAGTGTAATTACAAGTGCTTGTTTCATTCACTTGAATGCGACGAGCTCTTGTAATTACACTGCACCACTGTTGCAAGTGGGACGACACACATTGTAATCTTGAAGAGGAAACAGCCCACCCCATCCTCTTCAAACAGCTGATCAGCAGGGGTGCCGAGAGTCGGACCCCCACCGATAAGATATCGATGGCCTATCCTGAGGATAGGTCATTAATTTGTACTGGCTACCCAACCCCTTTAATATGTGGCTGGCAAAAAACACCATGTGGGAGTACTCTGAATAGTGGACAGTTTCTTGGTGTTTTGTTGCGTTCTTGGGGTTAGAGGCCATTTATTGAGAACACAGCATGCTCTGGGTATAACGTTTATATGTTGTTTTCCCCAAGGCTGCCTCTATAGGACGTTAAACAATGCATGTTTAAAATCACACAAAATAAAAACCAGCAAAACACTTGCTGTGGCATGGCATTTTTTACAATGCTTAAAAACACTGAAAAGTGTGTGAATGAGCCCTCAAATATATTTACCAGCAGAAGACTTGTTGCAGAAATTTTTCGGTCTTCTCACCTCAACTGAATGAAACTTACAGAAATCCATGCACATGCTGCAGATGTATGGAACAAATTGTCAAAAATTTCTTCCACGTGTGAACATGCCTGTAGGCAGTGGCATTACTAGAAATGACTGGGCCCCAAAGCAAATTTTTGAATGGGGACCCCTCCCCCCAGTAATTTTTTTGCAACCCCTTCCTTTCATGCCACCCCCTTTTATGTGGCTCTCTCAGACCAGGCCCGGCAGCTGCTCCATCCATTTTCTACACTGTCTATACTGCCACTGTATATCATTTCATTGTGTAATACTGTTGAGGGGCCCTGACAAAATCTTTTAGTACTTCTCCTCCTCTTGGATGGGCCCCTTCTGGGTCAGTGCCCCAAAGCAGCCACTTCCCCTGCTTCCCCTATAGTTACGCCCCTGCCTGCAGGGTGTATTCATACATGCTGGTAGCGTGCTACAGTAAAAAACACAACCAAACTGGATCTGATTTTTACCAGAAATGACTGTTTTATTTGCAAACTGCATTTTTTACATTTGCTTTCGGCGACATTTTTTTGCAGGAATGACATTCATTTATCTTTTGCATGTAGTTTTCCTTGTGTTTTGAAGTTCTTGAAGCTTTTTGGGCAGAGAATCACTCTTATGAGCTGTATAATATAAGTATTTGCTCTACAGAGTTCACAATAGTTTTCTTTATCTTAATGCCCCTTTACACTGTTCGGGCAGATCATTGGTAACAAGCGTTTTGTACAAACGCTCGTTAGTGATAATCTTCTGATGTAAAGGTGCTGTTGATTACCCAATGAATAAACGAAATGCTAGTTCATGGGGTAATATGATCGTTTGTGCGGACACCTGAATCATTGTTTGCCAGCAGATCATGGTGTCTGAACAGCCTCTGCTGCTGGCAAACAATGATTCGGTATGGGGATGAGCGATGGCATTAGTGATCGCTCCTCCCTATACGGTGGTGGAGATTGGTCTCCTCTACTGACGAGCAGGCAATTGTCAGGAAGAAATGCTTCCTTCCCGACAATCATCTGCTCCATTGGGCCATGGAAAGGGGCCTTTACTTATCACTAGAGAAGAGCGAGGTTTCACTGCTTCGCCCAGTTTCACAAAGAAATTCAATTTGTGACTAATTACTTAGTTATTTCAGGGGAAATTGATTTGTTACCACGAAGAGCAAGGAAATTCAGGTTTGTGGCGAATCAAATTTTTACTGAAATTTAGATCAAAGTCAATTAGTTTGACTTTGATTCGCTCAACACTACTTATCACACAGCACAAGATTTTATGTGTCATGTTTATTGTAGATCAGCCTAACAGAGCCCATACACCTTCAATAGCTGGCATTCGTTCGGCCTGAAAGCTATTTCTCCAGACTCCTCCATACACATTTGATTTGGCCATATACTGTACCTCTAGTGGTTGCTGGGAGAACTGTGATAAAATTCAAAGTGCCCAATCCATTTCTCCCCCTTTATCATCTTTCGGAGGAGAGTTGGCAAGCCCTCATACATGTTAGACTGGCTCTGCCATAAGCTAATAGCCTAAGGGCCTTTTTCAGTATATTACAGTATCACACATCATCTGCAGCTTTGGCATTGCTTGTTTAAAGAGCAAATTACTACAAGGTGTGGTATAAATGATCAAAAAACCTTAGGGCCACAAAGCAAGGCAATGCCGCGGTTGCAACAGCGGTTACAGCGTGGTTCAACACCATGAAGCTATACGAGCCACAGAAGGCTCAGATTAACTAATTAGGACTGCATTGCCTAATTGGTCTTCATTGTTAATGGCCACATCACCCACAAAACCATGCAGTCAGTAAGAGTTCCTTCACACACGGCTGATTTTTTGCAGAAAATTTTCTGGGACTATTCATTTGAAAGGAGTTATTTTAGTGGGAAGCACATGTATTTCAGCAAGCCTCATTCAAGTGAATGAAACGGATTTTCAGTCGCAGAAAATTTTCTTTAACAAAATCTGCCACGTTTCAAGGCACCCTTAGGGTCTATTCACACGTCCGTAGAATAGGTCCGGATCTGTTCCGCAACTTTGCGGAACGGATCCGGACCCATTAATTTTCAATGAGGCCGGAAGAGATGCGGACAGCACACAGTGTGATGCATTTCCGGTGCACGGCCCCGATCTTCCGGTCTGCGGCTCCCGAAAAAAATAAAACTTGTCCTATTCTTGTCCGCAATAGGTATTTCTATAGGGGTGCCAGCCCGGTGTATTGCGGATCCACAACATACTACGGATGTGTGAATGGACCCTTAATCTGTCATCTGTTTTATGCTTATACTTGTCCTAACACCTACAACGCATGCCGATGAGTCGTGATATTCATGATCTTCTGTCTCTCCCCACTCCTGCTGTTGATTGATAGTGTTGGGGGCGAATATTCGAATCGCAAATTTTAATCGCAAATATTGCCACTTCGAGAATTCACGAATATTTAGAATATAGTGCTATATATTCTAGATTTTTTTTCCTCTGAACCCATGATCCCTCCCTGCTTCTTGCTTGTGGGCCATTGAGAAGGCTGCAATATCTTTGTATAAGCTTAGCAACATCCCTACCAACCAATAGGAAAGTTGCCTACCCCTTTAGTATAAGAACTTCCCCAGCAGCCATTTTCTGCAGTTTTTTGCAGTTCTGAGAGAGACTGCAGTGTCATTGCTGTGCTCTGTGCTTTGCTGTACATTAGATAGTTAGTTAGTTAGTTAGTTAGTTAGCTTATATATATAATACAGATAGTTAGTGGGAGATAGTCAGTGTAGATTAGATCGTGATATAGTGTAGCTGATACTTAGTGCACCAATCACTAATATATAGTCAGACCTGCTAAAATTTGAAGTTGCATGTATTGCGCCAAAATATTTGCATCATTATTGCTGATTTGCACAGTCGCGAATATATTGGAGCACTCTATCTGCATATAAAGCTATTGTAATGTTCTGCTGGGCCAACCATTTTCTCCAGTTTCCGGAAACTTCTAGCAGCTTGAAAAAAGTCAAAAGTGACGCACGCCTGTATTTCGTGTGCAATATGCGCATATTACATTGCCGATTTTCGCAATCAAGAAAATATATGACGAATGTTCTAGCAAATATTTGCTAAATATTGCGAATTCGAATATTGCCCCTGCCACTCATCACTATTGATTGAAAAGTTAGTTCCTACTGCAAACAGAAGCAGGTAGGCAGGGAAAGCCGGGAACTTATGAATATCCGGACTCATCAGCATGCGCTGACGCTGTTCACTACAGGATTTTAACAAAACACTTGGGCCAATTAAAAAACGTGACCTAGCGTTTTGCTGAGGGGGTCTGTCACTGCTTTATGTGGACACCATAAAACTGGTGGACACACAGTTTTGACGGGTGACACGCCCATTAAGGACTCATGCAATACACGGGCACCGGCCGTGTGCACCCGGCATCACGGATGTGGACCCAGTCACTTGAATGGGTCTGCAATCTGGGAGATGCGGTGAGGTGTGGAACGGAGGCGCGGATCGGAAGCCCATGGAAGCACTACGGAGGGCCTCCGAGGGTTTTCTGTCCGTGCCTCCGCACCGCACAAAAGTAGTGCATGCACTACTTTTTTGTGGTACGGACTGTCGGATGTGGATCGCGGACTCTATTCAAGTGATATGTAGATTATGGCAGGACGGCCCGGCCAGAACATGGTCATGTGCATGATCCCTAAGGCTATTTTAACAGGAACAAGTTTTCTGTCTGGATGCGATGTGTGTTGAGAACCGTCTACATCCATTTCAATGGGTCTGTGCACATGAGCGCTTCTCATGCATCATCTCTACGTTCAGGAAAAAACTCAGCAGGTTCTATATTGTGTGTTTTTCATGCAGCCCTGGCTCCATAGAAGTAAATGGGGTTTGCGTGAAAACAAAAGGCATCCAGATACAATGCATTTTCATTGATGGTAGATAAGAGATGATACGTGTAAGGGTATGGCCACACAGCCAGCTTTCCACACAGCTGATATGTTACCTTCATTCTCCGGGTCAGTATGATTACAGCGGTACCCCATTTTTATAGTTTTTCTTGTAATTTAATGCTTGAAAAATTAAAAACTTTTGAAATAATTATCTTTTTATTTGCATCTCACTTTTTTTTATTGTGACATCTGCCTATATACAGAATGTTTCCATTGTACAACCATGATAGATATCAAAAGTGTACAGACATATATCCTGATATACTGAGGGGTGTGATATACTTATAATATACTTTCTAACATAGAAAGTATATTATAGTGAATTTGTATTGTGCAGCAGTTGTGTGTGGTTCTGCTGCGATACCGCACCTATATAGAGGGACAAGCGCTATTGGAACAACTATTTGCAATCAGTGTAATATACCTGTTGCCCCAAAAAAAACTGATTGAGGGGAGCGATATACCTGCTTCCACAAAATACTGATTGAGCGCTGAGATATACCTGTTGCCCCAAATAAACATGGTGGTTTGATAATACTGTTGTAGCAAAATAAATAATTAAGGTGTGTGATATACCTGTTCCCACAAAATACTGATTAAGGGGTTCGATATACCTGCTTCCAACAAATATTGATTGAGGGGTGCGATATACCTGCTTCCACAAAATACTGATTAAGGGGTTCGATATACCTGTTTCCACCAAATATTGATTGAGGGCTTTGATATACCTGTTTCCACGAAATATTGATTGAGGGCTGTGATATACCTGCTTCCACAAAATACTGATTAAGGGCTTCGATATACCCGTTTCCACCAAATATTGATTGAGGTCTCAATATACCTGCTTCCACAAAATACTGATTAAGGGGTTCGATATACCTGTTTCCACCAAATATTGATTGAGGCCTGTGATATACCTGCTTCCACAAAATACTGATTAAGGGGTTTAATATACCTGCTTCCACAAAATACTGATTAAGGGCTTCGATATACCTGTTTCCACCAAATATTGATTGAGGGCTGTGATATACCTGCTTCCACAAAATACTGATTAAGGGCTTCGATATACCTGTTTCCACCAAATATTGATTGAGGCCTGCAATATACCCGCTTCAACAAAATACTGATTAAGGAGTTTGATATTCCTATTTCCATCAAATATTGATTGAGGCCTGCGTGATACCTGATTCCGCAAAATACTGATTAAGTGGTTTGATATACATACTTCCACAAAATACTGATTGAGGGTTGCAATATACCTGCTTCCACAAAATATGATTGAGGGCTGCAATATACCTGCTTTCACAAAATACCGATTAAGAGGTTCAATATACCTGTTTCCATCAAATATTGATTGAGGCCTGCGATATACTTGCTTCCACAAAATACTGATTAAGGGGTTTTAAATACCTGCTTCCACAAAATACTGATTGTGGGCTGCAATATACCTGCTTCCACAAAATACTGATTATGGGGTACGATATACCTGTTTCCACCAAATATTGATTGAGGCCTGTTATATACCTGCTTCCACAAAATTCAGATTAAAGGGTTTGATATACCTGCTTCCACAAAATACTGATTAAGAGCTGGATATACCTGCTTCCACAAATTATTAATTAAGGGGTTCGATATAGTGAAAATTGATACCTGGAATTTTGCTTTCCATGAGTCCGAAGGCAGCACATGAAGGGTTAAATCGTCCCATCCCCGACCCAGGACCGCCCACCTAGATAATACAATTAAACAATTAGCCACGTATAAAACACCCCCCATTCAGTACTCCTACGTGTTAAAAAATAGATTCAGACCAACTGCAGTACAAAAAATAATTTTACTAGGGAGGGTAAGTATGTGCTGCCTTCGGACTCATGGAAAGCAAAATTCCAGGTATCAATTTTCACTTTCCCATGACGTCCTCGGCAGCACATGAAGGGATCTTTATAGATAACAAAGGGAGGGTATCTCAAAGTAAGACTGCACTTAGAACTCCAGTGCCAAAGGCTGAGCTCTTAGTATCCATGTCCAGCCGGTAATGCTTCACGAAGGTAGAAGGAGTGGACCAGGAGGCTGCGTTACAAATGTCTTCTAGAGACACCTGTGCATGTTCTGCCCAGGAAGCTGCTGTGGATCTAGTAGAATGGATCTTGATAGGAAAAGGAGGAGATAGGCCTTCCAGACTGTACGTTTCTGTAATAGTTGATCTTATCCATCTTGCCAAAGATGTTTTTGAGGCTTTATGACCCTTATTGGGGCCAAAATATAAGAGGAACAAGTTTTCATCCATCCTAAATTCCTCTGTTCTCTGTAAATATATTTCCACAGCTCTTTTGACATCCAAGGTGTGAAGACGATCTTGTTCCGCATCTGATGGATTAGGAAAAAATGTTGGGAGGAAAGCTTCCCTGTTGATATTGGCTGAAGATGGTAACATAGTAACATAGTAACATAGTATATAAGACCGAAAAAAGACATTTGTCCATCCAGTTCGGCCTGTTTCCTACAAGTTGATCCAGAGGAAGGCAAAAAAACCCTGTGAGGCAGAAGCCAATTTTCCTCACTTAAGGGGAAAAAAAAATTCCTTCCCGACTCCAATCAGGCAATCAGAATAACTCCCTGGATCAACGACCCCTCTCTAGTAGCTGTAGCCTGTAATATTATTACACTCCAGAAATAAATCCAGTCCCCTCTTGAATTCCTTTATTGTACTCACCATCACCACCTCCTCAGGCAGAGAGTTCCATAGTCTCACTGCTCTTACAGTGAAGAATCCTTTTCTATGAGGCGGTACTTTTGGAAAAAAGGAAGGAAGAGTCCGAAGAAGAATACCGTCCGGCATAATCCTTAAATATGGTGATCTGGACGACAGAGCCTGTAATTCACCAAGTCTTTTGGCTGTAGTAATGGCGACAAGAAAAAGTACTTTGCAGGATAGCCACTTGAGATCTACATCCGGTAAGGGTTCAAACGGAGGATCCAATAATCTTCTTAAGACCAAAGATAGGTCCCATATAGGCATGGGGTGTCTGAGGGTTGGTTTTAGCTTCTTAGTGGCTTTAAAGAAACGATTTATAAGTGGATGGTTACCATACTTGCTCTCAGTCATGGCATTTATAGCCGTCATGTGAACCCTCAAGGTGTTGGGTGTAAGACCTTTTTGAAACCCATCCTGGAGAAACTGGAGAATTTATGCAACTGTGACATCTGAGTAATTAGACTGTGTCATCCAGTAAACTTTCTCCATATTTTCTCGTACTTAATGTTGGTAGATGTCTTACGAGAAGACAGCAAGGTATTAATGACAGAAGACGAGAGACCTTTGTTTTTTAATCTGGACCTCTCAGTCTCCATGCTGTTAGGTGAAGGTTTTTCAGATTCTGATGAAAAAGTCCGTCTTGTAGGAGAAGATCTGGGTGAAGTGGCAACTTCCAATATTCTCCCCTTGATATTTGGAGGAGAAGGGGGAACCATGGTCTTCGTGGCCAGAAGGGAGCGATTATTATCGCTTGAGGCTTCTCCACCATTATCTTTTGTAGGACCTTCAACATGAGAGGAACCGGAGGAAAAATGTAAACATAAAGGTCTTTCCAGTTTATAGAGAACGCATCCACAGCTGTGGGGTTGTCGCGCTGGTTGAGAGAACAGAATCTGGGAAGCTTCGTATTCTGCCTGGAGGCCATTAAATCTAACACCAGGGTTCCCCATCTGGTTGTGATCATCTGAAAATAGATGGGATTTAGTTCCCAATCTGCTGGTGTGATATTCCTCCAGCTCAGAAGATCAGCTCGTATATTCAAGGATCCCTTGATATGCAATGCTCTTAAGTGCTGATGTACTTCTGCCCATACAAAAATTTCCTTGCACATCCTGAGGAGAGAAGGGCTTCTTGTACCTCCTTGCTTGTTTATATAAAACACAGCTGGAAGATTGTCCGACTGAATCAGGACTGCCTGTCCCTCTATTTCTGCCTGAAAGTGAAGCAAAGCCAACTTGATTGCCTTCAGTTCTCTGAAATTGGAAGACTGTTGTTTGTCTCTGTTGGACCACAATCCTTATGTCCAGCTGTTCCGAAGATGGGCTTCCCAGCCACGGGTGTATGCATCCGTGGTAATAGTTATCGGGGTCACGAGGCGAAAAGATTTCCCTTGGGACAAGTTCTTTTCCTTTAACCACCATTTGAGGTCTAAAATTGTAGATGGTTTCAAGTTGGTACGGGCTGACAGACTGTGCTGGTGTTTCCATACCTGCAGCAAGTCCTGTTGCAACTGTCGAGTATGGATCTGAGCCCATGGAACCGCATCTATAACTGAGGTCATGTGACCTAGCGTCTTCATGATTCTGTGGGCAGTAGGCGCTTTGGAAGATATTAATGTCTTCACTTCCGTCATCAGGGTAGAGACTTTGGGAGGTGGAAGATAGAGGGTCATGGCGCGTGTGTCTATCTGGAGACCCAGGAACACTTTTGATCTTGACGGGAGAGTATTGGATTTTTCCCAGTTGATTAGGAATCCCAATGATTGAAGCAGAAGGATGACTTTCTAAATGTGGGTCTTTAATATTTCCCTGGAAGGTGCTACAATCAGCCAATCGTCCAAGTACGGAAATACTTGGAGGGCTTGAAGACGAAGGCTTGCTACTGCTATGATCGCGATCTTGGAAAAGATCCTGGGAGCGGATGAAAGCCCGAAAGGCAGGGCGCGGAACTGGTAGTGATACATTTCTCCCTTACTATAGATAGCAATTCTCAGAAATCGTCTTGACGATCTTCTTATCGGGATGTGGAGATAAGCATCTTTTAAATCTAAAGACGCCATGAAGTGACCTTCTTGAAGCAGTGGAACGATTGATCTTATAGTCTCCATCTTGAACCGCGTTTTCCTGATGTATTGATTTACATAACGAAGGTCTATGATTAGACGCCAATTTCCCCCTCGTTTTGGTACTGGAAAAACACAAGAATAAACTCCAGTTCCTTCTAGATGTTCTGGCACGGGTTCTAATGCCCCTTTTTGAACAAATTCCATTACTAGACGAGTAACGCGTGGATCTTCTTCTTGATTTCCTAAAAAACGGTCTTTCGGACGGTGAAAGAACTCTAGAGAGTAACCCTTCTCCACGACTTCTAGTGCCCAGGTATCTGAGGTAATCGTACGCCAGGCTGAAAAGAAAAGAGTAAGGCTACCTCCTACTCTCTCGCTTCTGACGTCAGAAGTCCTGTTTGGTGGATTTCTCTTCCGGTCTTTTTCTGCTTTTCTCTGTGGATCCTGCTCGGAACCTACGGTCAAATCTTCCTCTTCCTGAACGTCCACGGAATTCGGACCTCTGGAAACGATGTCTCTTGTAAGGACGAAAATTTTTGGTTTGGAATTTACGTCTTGAGAAAGGAAATTCAAGAGTCTTGTCCTCTTTATTGTCTTCTAAGAGCTTGTCTAAGTGGGAGCCGAAGAGTCTTCCTGGTTCAAATGGAAGAGAACACAGATTATTCTTGGATGAAACGTCTCCCGACCAGAGCTTCAACCAGATAGATCTTCTGATAGAATTGGATAGAGCCATATTTTTAGCCAGGCCTCTTAATGTATCTACCGGGAAGTCACACAAGAAATCAGCGGCAAGCTTCAAAGATGGTAGCTGTTGAAGTAGCTAATCTCTAGGGACGCCGTCTTCAATATCTCTTCCTATTTGGCTTAACCATACTCTCAAGGCCCGTGCTACGGGTACCGCTGCCATGGAGGCCTTTTTCAGGGAGGCTAAGTAGGTATGAAGCCTTTTTAGAAGATTATCAGCTTTTTTATCCATTGGGTCCTTAAGCAGCGTGGAATCGTCAGCAGGAAAAAAGGACTTTTTTGCCAATTTGGCCACCGCCGGATCAACCCTGGAGGGTGCTTCCCATTTCTCAGATTCAGACGGATCAATTTTATACATAGCCTTGAACCTCCTTCCCATATCCATCTTCCTTACAGGATGATTCCACTCTTTTTGGATAATAGAGTCTAAGACCGGATGACTGGGGAATACGCGGGCTTTTTTCTTAGGAAAATCTGATCAGCCTAAGATTATTTTTTGGATTCTATTATGTGTTTCACATCCTTAATAAGACGGTTGATGTCATCTTTTTTGAATAAAAAATTATCTTCGGTGGTAAGTTCTGATTCCGAATCAGATTCCGAAGAAATTTCGCCTTCAGAGCATGATGATTCTTCTGCCGAGGAAGAAGAAACAGGATCTGTGCGCCTCTTTTTATGGACATTCTGCTTCTTGGATTCAAGCAGGGAAATTAATTTTTTCGTATTTTCCTCAGATACTGTCTCAGGTTGGGTGCAGCCGGGACAAATATTAGATGTGTAATTATCCGGCAGGGGCTTGATGCAGGATATGCATAGCATCTGCTTATTCTTCTGTCTCTTGGCATGTCTAGGAGAGGGCTCTGGAGACTGGGATAATAGATCTTCATAGCAGATCCCACAATAAACATAGGGATGGTCTTCAGGCAGGGGCTGGTCACAGGCTTGACATAATCTATGTTTGTGCTTTCTTGTTCTTTTCCCACTTTTGCAGGACTGGCTGGACATCTGAGGAAGGTATACAAAAATTGTATTAATTAACACCAAGAGATAATACACCCAACTGACAGCCAGGGAGAGAACCTGGCTCAGGAATCAGAAAAATACCTTGCAGGATCAAGAGCTCGGCTGCCAAGGCACCAGGGCAGCTAGAAAGCTCAGATTACCTCTTTAAATTTTGAATTTGGCGACAAAACCGGGAGGAGGGGTGCACGCTGATAAAGTCATCGCGCGCCAGCGCTGCGTTCCACTGTGCGTTCCACCTGAATGCAGGTGCCGCCATTACCCCCATGCGGCCACATTGAGGAAATCTTCATACCTATGATCCGCGCAAGATGACTGGCGCTGAGAAACATAAGCGCAGCGCCAAGGACCCCCATGGCAGCTGCAACTCAAGCCACGAGCCTGGGACACCCCCCACGGCATTACGGCTTCCAAGGTGGGCATCTTCCTACGGGATGAGGACATTAAAAAAACACGTAGGAGTACTGAATGGGGGGTGTTTTATACATGGCTAATTGTTTAATTGTATTATCTAGGTGGGCGGTCCTGGGTCGGGGATGGGACGATTTAACCCTTCATGTGCTGCCGAGGACGTCATGGGAAACCTGTTTCCACCAAATATTGATTAAGGTCTCCAATATACCTGCTTCCACAAAATACTGATTAAGGGGTTTGATATAACTGTTTCTACCAAATATTGATTGAGGCCTGCGATATACCTGCTTCCACAAAATAGTGATTAAGGGGTTTGATATACCTGCTTCCACAAAATACTGATTAAGGGCTGCGATATACCTTCTTCCACAAAATACTGATTATGGGGCTCGATATACCTGTTTCCACTAAATATTGATTGAGGCCTACGAGATACCTGTTTCCACTAAATATTGATTGAGGCCTGCGAGATACCTGCTTCCACAAAATACTGATTAACCCTGGGTTCACACCTGAGCGTTTCTAAGACGCGCGTTTTACGCGTGTTTTTGTCGCGCGTATTACAGCGCGTCTTTGCAAATAGGAAACGCGCGTCATGTGTTCGAGGCTCTGGAGAACAATTGAAAAAGGCATATCTACACTTTAACGCGTGTTAAACGCGCGTTTTACGCGCGTTCCTATTGAAGTCTATGGGTGCAAACACGTAACAAAACGCCCCAAAGAAGCTCAAGAACTTCTTTGAGCGTAGGGCGTTTTACAGCGCGTTCAAACACGCTGTAAAACGCTCAGGTCAGAACCATGCCCATAGGGAAACATGAGTTCTCTCCTGTTGAGCGTTTTACAGCGCGTTTGAACGCGCTGTAAAACGCGCAAGTGTGAACTGAGGGTAAAGGGTTGCGATATACCTTATTCCACAAAATATTGATTAAGGGGTTCTATATACCTGTTTCCACCAAGTATTGATTGAGGCCTGCAATATACCTGCTTCCACAAAATACTGATTAAGGGGTTCAATATACCTGTTTCCACCAAATATTAATTGAGGCCTTCGATATACCTGCTTCCACAACATACTGATTAAGGGGTTTAACATACCTGCTTCCACAAAATACTGATTGAGGGCTGCGATATACCTGCTTCCACAAAATTCTAATGTAGGGGTACAATATACCTGTTTCCACCAAATATTGATTGAGGCCTGCGATATACCTGCTGTCACAAAATAATGATTAAGGGGTTTGATATACCTGCTTCCACAAAATACTGATTAAAGGGTTGCGATATACCTGCTTCCACAAAATACAGATTAAGGGGTTTAATATACCTGTCTCCACCAAATATTGATTGAGGCCTGCGATATACGTGCTTCTACAAAATACTCATTAATGGGTTTGATATGCCTGCTTCTGCAAAATACTGATTGAGGGCTGTGATATACCTGCTTCCACAAAATACTGATTAAGGGGTAAGATATACCTGTTTCCACCAAATATTGAATGATGCCTGCGATATACCTGCTTCCAAAAAATACTGATTAAGGGGTTTGATATACCTGCTTCCACAAAATACTGATTGAGGGCTGTGATATATCTTCTTCCACAAAATACTGATTAAGGGGCTCCATATACCTGTTTCCACCAAATATTAATTGAGGGCTGCGATATACCTGCTTCCACAAAATACTGATTAAGGGGTTCGATATACCTGTTTCCATCAAATATTGATTGAGGCCTGCGAGATACCTGATTCCACAAAAAACTGAATAAGGGGTTTGATATACCTGCTTCCAAAAAATACTGATTGAGAGCTGAGATATACCTGCTTCCACAAAATATTAATAAAAGGGGTTCGATATACCTGTTTCCACCAAATATTGATTGAGGACTCCGATATACCTGCTTCCACAAAATACCGTTTAAGGGCTTGATATACCTGCTTCCACAAAATACTGATTGAGAGCTGCGATATACCTGTTTTCACAAAATATTAATTAATGGGTTCGATATACCTGTTTCCACCAAATATTGATTGAGGCCTCCTATTTACCTGCTTCCACAAAATACTGATTAAGGGGTTCGATATACCTGTTTCCACCAATATTGATTGAGGTCTGCGATATACCTGCTTCCACAAAATACTGATTAAGGGGTTTGATATACCCGCTTCCACAAAATACTGATTGAGGGCTGTGATATACCTGCTTCCACAAAATACTGATTAAGGGGTTCGATATACCTGTTTCCACCAATATTGATTGAGGCCTGCGATATACCTGCTTCTACAAAATACTGATTAAGTGGTAAGATATACCTGTTTCCACCAAATATTGATTGAGGCCTCCTATATACCTGCTTCCACAAAATACTGATTAATGGGTTCGATATACCTGTTTCCACCAATATTGATTGAGGCCTGCGATATACCTGCTTCTACAAAATACTGATTAAGTGGTAAGATATACCTGTTTCCACAAAATATTGAATGATGCCTGCGATATACCTTCTTCCACAAAATACTGATTAAGGTGCTCGATATACCTGTTTCCACCAAATATTGATTGAGGGCTGCGATATACCTGCTTCCACTAAAAACTGATTAAGGGGTTCGATATACCTGTTTCCATCAAATATTGATTGAGGCCTGCGAGATACCTTATTCCACAAAAAACTGATTAAGGTGCATGATATACCTGCTTCCACAAAATACTGATTGAGGGGTTTGATATACCTGCTTCCAAAAAATACTGAATGAGAGCTGAGATATACCTGCTTCCACAAAATATTAATTAAGGGGTTCGATATACCTGTTTCCACCAAATATTGATTGAGGACTCCCATATACCTGCTTCCACAAAATACTGATTAAGGGCTTGATATACCTGCTTCCACAAAATACTGATTGAGAGCTGCGATATACCTGTTTCCACAACATAGTAATTAATGGGTTCGATATACGATTTTGGGTTCGGTTGTTCCAATATTGCATTTGTGCTGCCAAATAATAAATCCAGGGGTTTGGCAGGTCTACACCCCCCTCCATCTTGTATTTTCAGTTTAATTCTGGTTTGTCCCTTTTTCCACACTAATTCTCTGAAGATAGCATTAATCTTATGAAACCTATCTAGGGGAATCCATATGGGGGCATTTTGGAGCACATAGAGAAGCTGGGGCATCAAAATCATCTTTACCAAGTTTGCCGAGATAAAAAGTTTACACCAGGCAGATACCTTTTCCTTAAAAGTTTTTAGTAAAGGGAGAAGGTTTCGTTTTTCATACATAAAATATATTTCATATATAAAATATATAATTATATACCGATGGAGTGACCTCTATCCCGAGGTACTTGATTTGGGGCACGCATGAAATGGACACTTCTCGGTGAGTGGAGACAGTGGACTGCCCATCTATCAACATCAATGCGGACTTACCCCAGTTAATGTTTAAGGCCAGACAGGTTACCAAATTCTCTATTTTTGTAAATTGCTGCTGTCAAGGAACTTGCTGTATCCCTCAGAAAAAGCAGGGTATCATCTGCATACAGCGCTGTCTTACTTTCCAGCCCCCCATATATAAACCCCTGTACACTTGGAGAGCATCAGATATATGCAGCCAGAGGCTCTATGGCTATTGCAAACAACAGGGGAGACAGGGAGCATCCTTGTCTCGTTCCCCTTTCCAGAAAAAACTTGAAATCCCCCTATTTGCTCTCAGTCGGGCCAAGGGTCTAGAATAGAGAACCTTAACCCAGGATACAAAGTGGTCTCCAAAGCCAAAAGACCCCATCACTTGCCACAAGTACCTCCACTCAACACTATCAAACGCCTTGGCAGCGTCTTGTGATAAGATGGCCCTGTCCCCCACATTATCCAACTGTACTTGCAAACTCATAAATACCCGTCTAAAATGTATGGAGGTAGATTTGCCGGACATGAAGCCCGTTGGTCTTCATGGATAATGGACAGGATATCCATATCTCTGCTTTCCATCAATTGAGTAGGAAGTTGCGCCTTAGTAAAAAAAACTGATATCTCCGCATCAGAGGGGGAAACTTTAGAGATTTATAATGTGGAGTAGAAATCTGCCAGTACTGTCAAGACACCCTCCTGATTAGATACCACCATACCTGACTCTGTCTGGAGCGAGGTTATATAGTTTGATTCCTGCTGCGCCCTTACCACCATAGCAAGCATATGTCCAGCCCGTTCTCCCTCTTTAAAGTGTTGTTGCCTTTAGAACTGCTGCTTCCTATTTGCCATTTCAAGTAAATGATCATTCCAGTCATCTTGAGCCGCCTTAAATCTTCCTCCATTGTCAGGAGAGGGGAGCTGAACAAAGGCCTCTTCTGCCTCACACAATGACTGTTGTAGCGCCCTATCTTTCTCTCTGGACTTTTACTTTATATATGGCGCTTACATACAGCCCTCTGAGGTATGACTTCATGGGGTGAGGCAGTTCCCTTGTTGGTTTGGAAAAACTCCACCAGGCCCTCCCTAATTCGATCCTCACCCCGCACCACCTTTATCCACAAAGAATGCAGTCGCCATATTGACGGACCACAGGGCCCCTGCTCTCACACCAATCTCAAGCTCATAAGAGTATGATCAGACAGGGACCTAGGTAAGTATTCCTTAGTCTGCACCATAGGTAGAAAGCGCTGATTGGATAAGGCAAGGTCGATGCGGGACAAGGAAGAATACGTGGAGGAGCAACAGGAGTATTGACGTTTGTCACCATGCTTAGCTCTCCAGACATCTATTAAACCCACTTCAGCTACCAAGCATCCAAATGAGGTAAGCCCCGATGCCGACCCCACTGCCTTTACCCCGTGTCTGTCCAAGGAGGTACTGATCACATTATTAAAGTTTCCCACAAGCAGACAGGGTACCTCTGAATATTGAGCTATGAATGCCAGAACCCTCCTGAGAGGCACACTAGTATATGGTGGGGGAATATATATATTGGCTAGTATCATCTGCACATCCTGTACAATACATAGCATACATTTAAATTGACCCTCCGGATCCACCTCTGCCCTCAAGCATTTAAACTGTATATTCTTGTGCACCAGCACGCTGACTCCTCTAGAATGACTAGTGAGCAGAGCATGAAGGGCAAAGCCCTGCCAGTTTTTGCATATTAAGTGTACCCTATCTGTTGCCATATGAGCCTCCTGAAGACAATATATTGTAGGAGCGTGGCACAGCAGGAATTGAAAAATTCCCATCCTATTGGTTGGGTGAGCCATCCCTCGGACATTCCAACTAACAATAGATACCTGAGGCGCTATAACGTCCTATAATGTAGTAACAGTACCATTTAGTGCTTCGCCCTAACCCCCCACCTCCCCATAGCCATCGCAACAACAGAAGACCAGAATGAAAATGCCACCCACCTTCCCCCCAACAACCCACAGAACATACAAAATTAGGTATCGTACTCGTAGTGCAACACAAGTCCCTAAACTGGAACCTATAAGTCAAAAATAAACTGCAGAGTGACCTATATAAGGCACTGTCACTCCCACGTTCCTTCCTGTGCTATATTCTTCCAAAACTAAAGAGGGCTAGCACGATAGGTGTTGTAGTGCTGCACACCTCCACAGCAATAATGTAAAACATCATAAGTAACATGCTCTGTCCTTTCAGGTAGAGTCCACTTGGTGTCTAATCTGTGTCTAATGCTGATCCAACCATTGCAGCGCTGACATTGGATCCTCGAAGAAATGGGTTCCTCCCAACACCACTATCCTCAGCTTGGCGGGAAAAAGCATGCCGCATTGTACCTGTAAGGCCCTCAGCCACTTCTTGATGACAAGAAATTCCCCCCGTCTTTTTTGCACCTCCGTGGAATAGTCAGGATACACAGATATTTTACTGCCGTTAATAGCGAGATCAGGGTGATCACAGGCTTTCTGCAGGATAGTGTCCCGATCTCTGTAATGTAAAATCTTGGCCAGTATAGGCCATGGTGGGATTATTCCCCTCTGTCTGCTCCGGTACCCCCACCAGGTGCACATTGTTACAGAGCGATCGGTTCTCTAAATCATCCACTTTAAGAAATAAGGCCTCTATATCCTGCTCTGCTCTCTTTGTTATCTTAGTTAGGGGGCAATCGCATCCTCCATGTCTGAGACCCATTCTCAATATTATAAGGACATAGACTTTTCTTATGGGATAAATGTGGAAGAAAAAAAATGTTAACACCTCTACCAAGATTCAAACCTGGGATCTCTTCATACAAAGTTAATCATTTAACCACCAAGCCATAGCATTACCATATAAAGAAACATGGTTTTTCTATGCTTATATAAGCTTACACATATCACCCAGGGGAGTAGCTATAGGGGGTGCAGAGGTAGCACTACCTGGCCCAGGAGCCTGAAGGGGCCCAAAGACACTTGTGCCGCATAAGAAGACACACAATGCACTGAGGGAAGGGGGGCCCAAGCTGAACTCTTGCACCAGGGCCCATGAGCCGTTAGCTACGCTCCTGATATCACCAGTGACTTTCTAGTCATATATTGTGTCTGTGAAAAAAGCAGTAATATGTAGATGAGCTTTCTGAGCAGATCTCAGTGTGGTGAAGCTATAGTACATGGTGTATATGATATTTACATGTTAGCACACGGCTCTGCCCACAGCCTGCTGTCTAGCCCTGTCAATCAATGGGAGGGGGCGTGTGCAGAGCCTGGCTTCTGAGTGCTCTAAATTCTTATTTGCATATGAATAAAAACACGGACTTCTCTGCAACTGTGTATCATACAGACAAAAGAAAAAAAATAGTTTTAATCACCATGATGAGCCCTACCAGGCAGTATGTCTGGTTTAATAGGATTGATCCTGGTGACAGAGCCTTTTTAATTTACTCACAAGATAAATGCTTTTAAAACAGCGTATAAAATGATTTCCAAACTTGCCCAACCTGGGTTTCACAACACTTCGTCAGGGGCAGAAACGTACACTCAATAAGATCTAGGTAGTGTTTATATAACATTTACCACCCAATCTCAACAGTCCTTGTAGCTCGGTGTGCATTCCACAAAACTCCCAGCTACATAGGGGGACATTTACTATGAACAGTTATTTGGATTCCGGTCTTAGTTCCTGTCCACTGCAGCTTGATATTCCTTACTCCTAAATAGTGCAATTGCAAGCCTTTCAGGATCATGGGAAGGTTGCATTACCCTCACTCCTTTACCTACCTATGGTTTTCCCATTTTGACCTGCTCCCACTAATCTCCCAGGAGCACCACATTGTCAGGCACTCAACATCCTGACAAAGACACAGGTTGTAATGGGCCAAAGGGAAAATGGTCTTCTAGACAGGTGGCAAGGATGTTGCTACCATGCTTATAGAACTATTGCAGTGATGGGCAACGTGCGGCTCTCCAGCTGTTGCAGAACTACAACTCCCAGCATGCAAAGCCTGTCTATAGCTATCAGCCTACTGCAGGGCATGGTGGGAGCTGGAGAGCCGCACGTTTCCCATCACTGAACTATGGTACCAGGGGCTGATTAAGTGCATGATAGGCCCGGGGCTGTCTACCCAACTTGTTCACCCCCCCCCCCTATTTTAAGTTTTATTTTATTTTTTTCTATATGAAGAGGCTGTGGTGCTTTGTGAACGCCAAAGTCTCTTCCTCGGCCATATGACATCACATTCATCATTCACGTGGCCGAGGTGCAGCTCTGTCCTATCTGAGTGATTGGGGCTGAGCTGCAATACCAAGCGCAGTGCTATCAAATGGACAGCGCAGTGCTTGGTAAGGAGCGAAAAGGCTTCAGCGCTCACTGGAACATTGCGGTCTCCTCAAACAGCTGATTGGCGGGGGTGCCAGGAGTCTGACCCCCACCATCTCATAACTCTCTGAGTACAGATGTTACCTGCAGTCCTATGTAACACCTCACATAACACAGTGAATTGCGCTATGTGGGGTGTTACATAGGACTTCAGGGAACATGTACAACATTATCTGCACACAGAAAGTTATCACTGGTATTTGGGCTGTTACATAGGACTGCAGGTAACAAATAAAAATTTGAGTTGCCAAATTTAAAATACATATGATTGATTATGATAAAGACTTGGAGGAGAAGATGAGACGCAGGTCACAGTAGTGAGCCCGCTCTACATATAGGGGAATACAGCACCACATACCTGTTACATCCAGTGACTTCTCCTCTCATGTAGACCTTCTCTTTCCTCTTCTCCTCCGTTTGACCCAGACCACCATGACAAATTCTACCAGCCGCATATTAGATTTCTCATAATTTCGGTAATTTATCAAACTGGTGTAAATTAGAACTGGCTTAGTTGCCCATAGCAACCAATCAGATTCCACATTTCATTTTCCAGAGGAGCTGTTAAAAATAAAAGGTGGAATCTGTTGCTATGGAAAACTAAGCCAGTTCTCCTACAACAGTTTGATAAATGACCCCAAAGATCCCTAAAGTGTCTACAGCTGTACATCCTGCACTGACATACACTGTGCACTGTGTTATCCTTTCCTTGTGCTAGTTTGTGCTGTTCATCCTGCACTGACATACTCTGTGCACTGTGTATCCTTTCCTTGTGCTAGTTTGTACTGTTCATCCTGCACTGACATACACTGTGCACTGTGTATCCATTCCTTGTGCTAGTTTGTGCTGTTCATCCTGCACTGACATACACTCTGCACTGTGTTATCCTTTCCTTGTGCTAGTTTGTGCTGTTCATCCTGCACTGACATACACTGTGCACTGTGTTATCCTTTCCTTGTGCTAGTTTGTGCTGTTCATCCTGCACTGACATACTCTGTGCACTGTGTATCCTTTCCTTGTGCTAGTTTGTGCTGTTCATCCTGCACTGACATACACTGTGCACTGTGTATCCTTTCCTTGTGCTAGTTTGTGCTGTTCATCCTGCACTGACATACACTGTGCACTGTGTATCCTTTCCTTGTGCTAGTTTGTGCTGTACATCCTGCACTGACATACACTGTGCACTGTGTATCCATTCCTTGTGCTAGTTTGTGCTGTTCATCCTGCACTGACATACACTGTGCACTGTGTTATCCTTTCCTTGTGCTAGTTTGTGCTGTTCATCCTGCACTGACATACATTGTGCACTGTGTATCCATTCCTTGTGCTAGTTTGTGCTGTCCATCCTGCACTGACATATACTGTGCACTGTGTATCCTTTCCTTGTGCTAGTTTGTGCTGTTCATCCTGCACTGACATACACTGTGCACTGTGTATCCTTTCCTTGTGCTAGTTTGTGCTGTACATCCTGCACTGACATACACTGTGCACTGTGTATCCTTTCCTTGTGCTAGTTTGTACTGTTCATCCTGCACTGACATACACTGTGCACTGTGTATCCTTTCCTTGTGCTAGTTTGTGCTGTTCATCTTGCACTGACATACACTGTGCACTGTGTATCCTTTACTTGTGCTAGTTTGTGCTGTTCATCCTGCACTGACATATACTGTGCACTGTGTATCCATTCCTTGTTAGCTGGTTTATTGCAGTACACTGCACTGACATACACTGTGCACTGTGTATCCTTTCCTTGTGCTAGTTTGTGCTGTACATCCTGCACTGACATACACTGTGCACTGTGTATCCTTTGTGCTGTTCATCCTGCACTGACATACACTGTGCACTGTGTATCCTTTGTGCTGTTCATCCTGCACTGACATACACTGTGCACTGTGTATCCTTTCCTTGTGCTAGTTTGTGCTGTTCATCCTGCACTGACATACACTGTGCACTGTGTATCCTTTCCTTGTGCTAGTTTGTGCTGTTCATCCTGCACTGACATACACTGTGCACTGTGTATCCTTTCCTTGTGCTAGTTTGTGCTGTACATCCTGCATTGACATACACTGTGCACTGTTTATCCTTTCCTTGTGCTAGTTTGTGCTGTACATCCTGCACTGACATACACTGTGCACTCTGCATCCTTTCCTTGTGCTAGTTTGTGCTGTACATCCTGCACTGACATATATTGTGCACTGTGTATCCTTTCCTTGTGCTAGTTTGTGCTGTTCATCCTGCACTGACATATACTGTGCACTGTGTATCCTTTCCTTGTGCTAGTTTGTGCTGTTCATCCTGCACTGACATACACTGTGCACTGTGTATCCTTTGTGCTGTTCATCCTGCACTGACATACACTGTGCACTGTGTATCCTTTCCTTGTGCTAGTTTGTGCTGTTCATCCTGCATTGACATACACTGTGCACTGTGTATTCTTTCCTTGTGCTAGTTTGTGCTGTTCATCCTGCACTAACATACACTGTGCACTGTGTATCCTTTCCTTTTGCTAGTTTTTGCTGTTCATCCTGCACTGACATACACTGTGCACTGTGTATTCTTTCCTTGTGCTAGTTTGTGCTGTTCATCTTGCACTGACATACTCTGTGCACTGTGTATCCTTTCCTTGTGCTAGTTTTTGCTGTTCATCCTGCACTGACATATTCTGTGCACTGTGTATCCTTTCCTTGTGCTAGTTTGTGCTGTTCATCCTGCACTGACATATACTGTGCACTGTGTATCCTTTCCTTGTGCTAGTTTGTGCTGTTCATCCTGCACTGACATACTCTGTGCACTGTGTATCCTTTCCTTGTGCTAGTTTGTGCTGTACATCCTGCACTGACATACACTGTGCACTGTGTATCCTTTCCTTGTGCTAGTTTGTGCTGTACATCCTGCACTGACATACACTGTGCACTGTGTATCCTTTCCTTGTGCTAGTTTGTGCTGTACATCCTGCACTGACATACACTGTGCACTGTGCTATCCTCCTATACACTGTGCACTGTGTATCCTTTGTGCTGTTCATCCTGCACTGACATACTCTGTGCACTGTGTATCCTTTCCTTGTGCTAGTTCGTGCTGACAATCCTGCACTGACATACACTGTGCACTGTGTATCCTTTCCTTGTGCTAGTTTGTGCTGTTCATCCTGCACTGACATACACTGTGCACTGTGTATCCTTTCCTTGTGCTAGTTTGTGCTGTTCATCCTGCACTGACATACACTGTGCACTGTGTATCCTTTCCTTGTGCTAGTTTGTGCTGTACATCCTGCACTGACATACACTGTGCACTGTGTATCCTTTCCTTGTGCTAGTTTGTACTGTTCATCCTGCACTGACATACATTGTGCACTGTGTATCCTTTCCTTGTGCTAGTTTGTGCTGTACATCCTGCACTGACATACTCTGTGCACTGTGTATCCTTTCCTTGTGCTAGTTTGTGCTGTTCATCCTGCACTGACATACACTGTGCACTGTGTACCTCCTTGTGCTAGTTGTGCTGTTCATCCTGCACTGACATACACTGTGCACTGTGTATCCTTTCCTTGTGCTAGTTTGTGCTGTTCATCCTGCACTGACATACACTGTGCACTGTGTATCCTTTCCTTGTGCTAGTTTGTGCTGTTCATCCTGCACTGACATACACTGTGCACTGTGTATCCTTTCCCTGTGCTAGTTTATGCTGTTCATCCTGCACTGACATACACTGTGCACTGTGTATCCTTTGTTCTGTTCATCCTGCACTGACATACACTGTGCACTGTGTATCCTTTCCTTGTGCTAGTTTGTGCTGTTCATCCTGCACTAACATACACTGTGCACTGTATATCCTTTCCTTGTGCTAGTTTGTGCTGTTCATCCTGCACTGACATACACTGTGCACTGTGTATCCTTTCCTTGTGCTAGTTTGTGCTGTACATCCTGCACTGACATATACTGTGCACTGTGTATCCTTTCCTTTTGCTAGTTTTTGCTGTTCATCCTTCACTGACATAAACTGCGCACTGTTTATTCTTTCCTTGTGCTAGTTTGTGCTGTTCATCCTGCACTGACATACATTGTGCACTGTGTATCCTTTCCTTGTGCTAGTTTGTGCTGTTCATCCTGCACTGACATTCACTGTGCATACGTTACTTTTGCTAGTTTGTGCTGTTTATCCTGCACTAACATACACTGTGCACTGTGTATTCTTTCCTTGTGCTAGTTTGTGCTGTTCATCCTGCACTGACATACTCTGTGCACTCTGCATCCTTTCCTTGTGCTAGTTTGTGCTGTTCATCCTGCACTGACATACACTGTGCACTGTGTATCCTTTCCTTGTGCTAGTTTGTGCTGTACATCCTGCACTGACATACACTGTGCACTGTGTATCCTTTCCTTTTGCTAGTTTTTGCTGTTCATCCTGCACTGACATACACTGTGCACTGTGTATTCTTTCCTTGTGCTAGTTTGTGCTGTTCATCTTGCACTGACATACTCTGTGCACTGTGTATCCTTTCCTTGTGCTAGTTTGTGCTGTTCATCCTGCACTGACATACACTGTGCACTCTGCATCCTTTCCTTGTGCTAGTTTGTGCTGTTCATCCTGCACTGACATACACTGTGCACCCTGTATCCTTTCCTTGTGCTAGTTCGTGCTGTACATCTTGCACTGACATACACTGTGCACTCTGTATCCTTTCTTTGTGCTAGTTTGTGCTGTTCATCCTGCACTGACATACACAGTGCACTGTGTATCCATTCCTTCTGCTAGTTTGTGCTGTTCTTCCTGCACTGACATACACTGTGCACTGTGTATCCTTTCCTTGTGCTAGTTTGTGATGTTCATCCTGCACTGACATACAGTGTGCACTGTGTATCCTTTGTACTGTTCATCCTGCACTGACATACACAGTGCACTGTGTTTCCATTCCTTGTGCTAGTTTGTGCTGACAATCCTGCACTGACATACACTGTGCACTGTGTATCCTTTCCTTGTGCTAGTTTGTGCTGTACATTCTGCACTGACATACACTGTGCACTGTGTATTCTTTCCTTGTGCTAGTTTGTGCTGTTCATTCTGCACTGACATACACTGTGCACTGTGTATCCTTTCCTTGTGCTAGTTTGTGCTGTTCATCCTGCACTGACATACACTGTGCACTGTGTATCCTTTCCTTGTGCTAGTTTGTGCTGTTCATCCTGCACTGACATACAGTGTGCACTGTGTATCCTTTGTGCTGTACATTCTGCACTGACATACACTGTGCACTCTGTATCCTTTCCTGGTGCTAGTTTGTGCTGTTCATCCTGCACGGACATACACTGTGCACTCTGTATCCTTTCCTGGTGCTAGTTTGTGCTGTTCATCCTGCACGGACATACACTGTGCACTGTGTATCCTTTCCTTGTGCTAGTTTGTGCTGACAATCCTGCACTGACATACACTGTGCACTGTGTATCCTTTCCTTGTGCTAGTTTGTGCTGTTCATCCTGCACTGACATACACTGTGCACTGTGTATCCTTTCCTTGTGCTAGTTTGTGCTGTTCATCCTGCACTGACATACACTGTGCACTGTGTATCCTTTCCTTGTGCTAGTTTGTGCTGTTCATCCTGCACTGACATACACTGTGCACTGTGTATCCTTTCCTTGTGCTAGTTTGTGCTGTTCATCCTGCAGTGACATACTCTGTGCAATGTGTATTCTTTCCTTGTGCTAGTTTGTGCTGTTCATCTTGCACTGACATACTCTGTGCACTGTGTATCCTTTCCTTGTGCTAGTTTGTGCTGTACATCCTGCACTGACATACACTGTGCACTGTGTATCCTTTCCTTGTGCTAGTTTGTGCTGTTCATCCTGCACTGACATACACTGTGCACGGTGTATCCTTTCCTTGTGCTAGTTTGTGCTGTTCATCCTGCACTGACATACACAGTGCACTGTGTATCCATTCCTTCTGCTAGTTTTTGCTGTTCTTCCTGCACTGACATACACTGTGCACTGTGTATCCTTTCCTTGTGCTAGTTTGTGATGTTCATCCTGCACTGACATACAGTGTGCACTGTGTATCCTTTGTGCTGTTCATCCTGCACTGACATACACAGTGCACTGTGTATCCATTCCTTGTGCTAGTTTGTGCTGACAATCCTGCACTGACATACACTGTGCACTGTGTATCCTTTCCTTGTGCTAGTTTGTGCTGTTCATCCTGCACTGACATACACTGTGCACTGTGTATCCTTTCCTTGTGCTAGTTTGTGCTGTACTTCCTGCACTGACATACACTGTGCACTGTGTATCCTTTCCTTGTGCTAGTTTGTGCTGTTCATCCTGCACTGACATACACTGTGCACGGTGTATCCTTTCCTTGTGCTAGTTTGTGCTGTTCATCCTGCACTGACATACACAGTGCACTGTGTATCCATTCCTTCTGCTAGTTTGTGCTGTTCTTCCTGCACTGACATACACTGTGCACTGTGTATCCTTTCCTTGTGCTAGTTTGTGATGTTCATCCTGCACTGACATACAGTGTGCACTGTGTATCCTTTGTGCTGTTCATCCTGCACTGACATACACAGTGCACTGTGTATCCATTCCTTGTGCTAGTTTGTGCTGACAATCCTGCACTGACATACTCTGTGCACTGTGTATCCTTTCCTTGTGCTAGTTTGTACTGTTCATCCTGCACTGACATACACTGTGCACTGTGTATCCATTCCTTGTGCTAGTTTGTGCTGTTCATCCTGCACTGACATACACTCTGCACTGTGTTATCCTTTCCTTGTGCTAGTTTGTGCTGTTCATCCTGCACTGACATACACTGTGCACTGTGTTATCCTTTCCTTGTGCTAGTTTGTGCTGTTCATCCTGCACTGAGATACTCTGTGCACTGTGTATCCTTTCCTTGTGCTAGTTTGTGCTGTTCATCCTGCACTGACATACACTGTGCACTGTGTATCCTTTCCTTGTGCTAGTTTGTGCTGTACATCCTGCACTGACATACACTGTGCACTGTGTATCCATTCCTTGTGCTAGTTTGTGCTGTACATCCTGCACTGACATACACTGTGCACTGTGTATCCTTTCCTTGTGCTAGTTTGTGCTGTTCATCCTGCACTGACATACACTCTGCACTGTGTTATCCTTTCCTTGTGCTAGTTTGTGCTGTTCATCCTGCACTGACATACATTGTGCACTGTGTATCCATTCCTTGTGCTAGTTTGTGCTGTCCATCCTGCACTGACATATACTGTGCACTGTGTATCCTTTCCTTGTGCTAGTTTGTGCTGTTCATCCTGCACTGACATACACTGTGCACTGTGTATCCATTCCTTGTGCTAATTTGTGCTGTACATCCTGCACTGACATACACTGTGCACTGTGTATCCTTTCCTTGTGCTAGTTTGTACTGTTCATCCTGCACTGACATACACTGTGCACTGTGTATCCTTTCCTTGTGCTAGTTTGTGCTGTTCATCGTGCACTGACATACACTGTGCACTGTGTATCCTTTACTTGTGCTAGTTTGTGCTGTTCATCCTGCACTGACATATACTGTGCACTGTGTATCCTTTCCTTGTGCTAGTTTGTGCTGTTCATCCTGCACTGACATACAGTGTGCACTGTGTATCCTTTGTGCTGTTCATCCTGCACTGACATACTCTGTGCACTGTGTATCCTTTCCTTGTGCTAGTTTGTGCTGTACATCCTGCACTGACATACACTGTGCACTGTGTATCCTTTCCTTGTGCTAGTTTGTGCTGTTCATCCTGCACTGACATACACTGTGCACGGTGTATCCTTTCCTTGTGCTAGTTTGTGCTGTTCATCCTGCACTGACATACACAGTGCACTGTGTATCCATTCCTTCTGCTAGTTTGTGCTGTTCTTCCTGCACTGACATACACTGTGCACTGTGTATCCTTTCCTTGTGCTAGTTTGTGATGTTCATCCTGCACTGACATACAGTGTGCACTGTGTATCCTTTGTGCTGTTCATCCTGCACTGACATACACAGTGCACTGTGTATCCATTCCTTGTGCTAGTTTGTGCTGACAATCCTGCACTGACATACACTGTGCACAGTGTATCCTTTCCTTGTGCTAGTTTGTGCTGTTCATCCTGCACTGACATACACTGTGCACTGTGTATCCTTTCCTTGTGCTAGTTTGTGCTGTACATCCTGCACTGACATACACTGTGCACTGTGTATCCTTTCCTTGTGCTAGTTTGTGCTGTTCATCCTGCACTGACATACTCTGTGCACTGTGTATCCTTTCCTTGTGCTAGTTTGTGCTGTTCATCCTGCACTGACATACACTGTGCACTGTGTATCCTTTCCTTGTGCTAGTTTGTGCTGTACATCCTGCACTGACATACACTGTGCACTGTGTATCCATTCCTTGTGCTAGTTTGTGCTGTACATCCTGCACTGACATACACTGTGCACTGTGTATCCTTTCCTTGTGCTAGTTTGTGCTGTTCATCCTGCACTGACATACACTCTGCACTGTGTTATCCTTTCCTTGTGCTAGTTTGTGCTGTTCATCCTGTACTGACATACATTGTGCACTGTGTATCCATTCCTTGTGCTAGTTTGTGCTGTCCATCCTGCACTGACATATACTGTGCACTGTGTATCCTTTCCTTGTGCTAGTTTGTGCTGTTCATCCTGCACTGACATACACTGTGCACTGTGTATCCATTCCTTGTGCTAGTTTCTGCTGTACATCCTGCACTGACATACACTGTGCACTGTGTATCCTTTCCTTGTGCTAGTTTGTACTGTTCATCCTGCACTGACATACACTGTGCACTGTGTATCCTTTCCTTGTGCTAGTTTGTGCTGTTCATCTTGCACTGACATACACTGTGCACTGTGTATCCTTTACTTGTGCTAGTTTGTGCTGTTCATCCTGCACTGACATATACTGTGCACTGTGTATCCATTCCTTGTGCTAGTTTGTGCTGTTCATCCTGCACTGACATACAGTGTGCACTGTGTATCCTTTGTGCTGTTCATCCTGCACTGACATCCACTGTGCACTGTGTATCCTTTCCTTGTGCTAGTTTGTGCTGTTCATCCTGCACTGACATACACTGTGCACTGTGTATCCTTTCCTTGTGCTAGTTTGTGCTGTTCATCCTGCACTGACATACACTGTGCACTGTGTATCCTTTCCTTGTGCTAGTTTGTGCTGTTCATCCTGCACTGACATACAGTGTGCACTGTGTATCCTTTGTGCTGTTCATCCTGCACTGACATACACTGTGCACTGTGTATCCTTTCCTTGTGCTGGTTTGGGCTGACAATCCTGCACTGACATACACTGTGCACTGTGTATCCTTTCCTTGTGCTAGTTTGTGCTGTTCATCCTGCACTGACATACACTGTGCACTGTGTATCCTTTCCTTGTGCTAGTTTGTGCTGTACATCCTGCACTGACATACACTGTGCACTGTGTATCCTTTCCTTGTGCTAGTTTGTGCTGTTCATCCTGCACTGACATACACTGTGCACTGTGTATCCTTTCCTTGTGCTAGTTTGTGCTGTTCATCCTGCACTGACATACACTGTGCACTGTGTATCCTTTCCTTGTGCTAGTTTGTGCTGTTCATCCTGCACTGACATACACTGTGCACTGTGTATCCTTTCCTTGTGCTAGTTTGTGCTGTTCATCCTGCAGTGACATACTCTGTGCAATGTGTATTCTTTCCTTGTGCTAGTTTGTGCTGTTCATCTTGCACTGACATACTCTGTGCACTGTGTAACCTTTCCTTGTGCTAGTTTGTGCTGTACATCCTGCACTGACATACACTGTGCACTGTGTATCCTTTCCTTGTGCTAGTTTGAGCTGTACATCCTGCACTGACATACACTGTGCACTGTGTATCCTTTCCTTGTGCTAGTTTGTGCTGTTCATCCTGCACTGACATACACTGTGCACTGTGTATCCTTTCCTTGTGCTAGTTTGTGCTGTTCATCCTGCAGTGACATACTCTGTGCAATGTGTATTCTTTCCTTGTGCTAGTTTGTGCTGTTCATCTTGCACTGACATACTCTGTGCACTGTGTATCCTTTCCTTGTGCTAGTTTGTGCTGTACATCCTGCACTGACATACACTGTGCACTGTGTATCCTTTCCTTGTGCTAGTTTGTGCTGTTCATCCTGCACTGACATACACTGTGCACGGTGTATCCTTTCCTTGTGCTAGTTTGTGCTGTTCATCCTGCACTGACATACACAGTGCACTGTGTATCCATTCCTTCTGCTAGTTTGTGCTGTTCTTCCTGCACTGACATACACTGTGCACTGTGTATCCTTTCCTTGTGCTAGTTTGTGATGTTCATCCTGCACTGACATACAGTGTGCACTGTGTATCCTTTGTGCTGTTCATCCTGCACTGACATACTCTGTGCACTGTGTATCCTTTCCTTGTGCTAGTTTGTGCTGTACATCCTGCACTGACATACACTGTGCACTGTGTATCCTTTCCTTGTGCTAGTTTGTGCTGTTCATCCTGCACTGACATACACTGTGCACTGTGTATCCTTTCCTTGTGCTAGTTTGTGCTGTTCATCCTGCAGTGACATACTCTGTGCAATGTGTATTCTTTCCTTGTGCTAGTTTGTGCTGTTCATCTTGCACTGACATACTCTGTGCACTGTGTATCCTTTCCTTGTGCTAGTTTGTGCTGTACATCCTGCACTGACATACACTGTGCACTGTGTATCCTTTCCTTGTGCTAGTTTGTGCTGTTCATCCTGCACTGACATACACTGTGCACGGTGTATCCTTTCCTTGTGCTAGTTTGTGCTGTTCATCCTGCACTGACATACACAGTGCACTGTGTATCCATTCCTTCTGCTAGTTTGTGCTGTTCTTCCTGCACTGACATACACTGTGCACTGTGTATCCTTTCCTTGTGCTAGTTTGTGATGTTCATCCTGCACTGACATACAGTGTGCACTGTGTATCCTTTGTGCTGTTCATCCTGCACTGACATACACAGTGCACTGTGTATCCATTCCTTGTGCTAGTTTGTGCTGACAATCCTGCACTGACATACACTGTGCACTGTGTATCCTTTCCTTGTGCTAGTTTGTGCTGTACATCCTGCACTGACATACACTGTGCACTGTGTATCCATTCCTTGTGCTAGTTTGTGCGGTTCATCCTGCACTGACATTCACTGTGCACTGTGTATCCTTTCCTTGTGCTAGTTTGTGCTGTTCATCCTGCACTGACATACACTCTGCACTGTGTTATCCTTTCCTTGTGCTAGTTTGTGCTGTTCATCCTGCACTGACATACATTGTGCACTGTGTATCCTTTCCTTGTGCTAGTTTGTGCTGTCCATCCTGCACTGACATATACTGTGCACTGTGTATCCTTTCCTTGTGCTAGTTTGTGCTGTTCATCCTGCACTGACATACACTGTGCACTGTGTATCCATTCCTTGTGCTAATTTGTGCTGTACATCCTGCACTGACATACACTGTGCACTGTGTATCCTTTCCTTGTGCTAGTTTGTACTGTTCATCCTGCACTGACATACACTGTGCACTGTGTATCCTTTCCTTGTGCTAGTTTGTGCTGTACATCGTGCACTGACATACACTGTGCACTGTGTATCCTTTCCTTGTGCTAGTGTGTGCTGTTCATCCTGCACTGACATACACTGTGCATCCTTTCCTTGTGCTAGTTTGTGCTGTACATCCTGCACTGACATACTCTGTGCATACGTTACTTGTGCTAGTTTGTGCTGTACATCCTGCACTGACATACACTGTGCATCCTTTCCTTGTGCTAGTTTGTGCTGTTCATTCTGCACTGACATACACTGTGCACTCTGCATCCTTTCCTTGTGCTTGTTTGTGCTGTTCATCCTGCACTGACATACACTGTGCACTGTGTATCCTTTGTGCTGTTCATCCTGCACTGACATACACTGTGCACTGTGTATCCTTTCCTTGTGCTAGTTTGTGCTGTTCATCCTGCATTGACATACACTGTGCACTGTGTATTCTTTCCTTGTGCTAGTTTGTGCTGTTCATCCTGCATTGACATACTCTGTGCACTGTGTATTCTTTCCTTGTGCTAGTTTTTGCTGTTCATCCTGCACTGACATATACTGTGCACTGTGTATCCTTTCCTTGTGCTAGTTTTTGCTGTTCATCCTGCACTGACATACACTGTGCACTGTGTATCCTTTCCTTGTGCTAGTTTGTGCTGTTCATCCTGCACTGACATACACTGTGCACTGTGTATCCTTTCCTTGTGCTAGTTTGTGCTGTTCATCCTGCATTGACATACACTGTGCACTCTGCATCCTTTCCTTGTGCTAGTTTGTGCTGTACATCCTGCACTGACATACACTGTGCACTCTGCATCCTTTCCTTGTGCTAGTTTGTGCTGTACATCCTGCACTGACATACACTGTGCACTCTGCATCCTTTCCTTGTGCTAGTTTGTGCTGTACATCCTGCACTGACATACACTGTGCACTGTGTATCCTTTCCTTGTGCTAGTTTGTGCTGTACATTCTGCACTGACATACACTGTCCACTCTGTATCCTTTCCTTTTGCTAGTTTTTGCTTTTCATCCTGCACTGACATACACTGTGCACTCTGTATTCTTTCCTTGTGCTAGTTTGTGCTGTTCATCCTGCACTGACATACACTGTGCACTGTGTATCCTTTCCTTGTGCTAGTTTGTGCTGTTCATCCTGCACTGACATACACTGTGCACTGTGTATCCTTTCCTTGTGCTAGTTTGTGCTGTTCATCCTGCACTGACATACACTGTGCACTGTGTATCCTTTCCTTGTGCTAGTTTGTGCTGTACATCCTGCACTGACATACACTGTGCACTGTGTATCCTTTCCTTGTGCTAGTTTGTGCTGTTCATCCTGCACTGACATACACTGTGCACTGTGTATCCTTTCCTTGTGCTAGTTTGTGCTGTTCATCCTGCACTGACATACACTGTGCACTGTGTATCCTTTCCTTGTGCTAGTTTGTGCTGTTCATCCTGCACTGACATACACTGTGCACTGTGTATCCTTTCCTTGTGCTAGTTTGTGCTGTTCATCCTGCACTGACATACACTGTGCACTGTGTATCCTTTCCTTGTGCTAGTTTGTGCTGTTCATCCTGCACTGACATACACTGTGCACTGTGTATCCTTTCCTTGTGCTAGTTTGTGCTGTTCATCCTGCACTGACATACACTGTGCACTGTGTATCCTTTCCTTGTGCTAGTTTGTGCTGTTCATCCTGCACTGACATACACTGTGCACTGTGTATCCTTTCCTTGTGCTAGTTTGTGCTGTTCATCCTGCACTGACATACACTGTGCACTGTGTATCCTTTCCTTGTGCTAGTTTGTGCTGTTCATCCTGCACTGACATACACTGTGCACTGTGTATCCTTTCCTTGTGCTAGTTTGTGCTGTTCATCCTGCACTGACATACACTGTGCACTGTGTATCCTTTCCTTGTGCTAGTTTGTGCTGTTCATCCTGCACTGACATACACTGTGCACTGTGTATCCTTTCCTTGTGCTAGTTTGTGCTGTTCATCCTGCACTGACATACACTGTGCACTGTGTATCCTTTCCTTGTGCTAGTTTGTGCTGTTCATCCTGCACTGACATACACTGTGCACTGTGTATCCTTTCCTTGTGCTAGTTTGTGCTGTTCATCCTGCACTGACATACACTGTGCACTGTGTATCCTTTCCTTGTGCTAGTTTGTGCTGTTCATCCTGCACTGACATACACTGTGCACTGTGTATCCTTTCCTTGTGCTAGTTTGTGCTGTACATCCTGCACTGACATACACTGTGCACTGTGTATCCTTTCCTTGTGCTAGTTTGTGCTGTTCATCCTGCACTGACATACACTGTGCACTGTGTATCCTTTCCTTGTGCTAGTTTGTGCTGTTCATCCTGCACTGACATACACTGTGCACTGTGTATCCTTTCCTTGTGCTAGTTTGTGCTGTACATCCTGCACTGACATACACTGTGCACTGTGTATCCTTTCCTTGTGCTAGTTTGTGCTGTATCATCCTGCACTGACATACACTGTGCACTGTGTATCCTTTCCTTGTGCTAGTTTGTGCTGTACATCCTGCACTGACATACACTGTGCACTGTGTATCCTTTCCTTGTGCTAGTTTGTGCTGTTCATCCTGCACTGACATACACTGTGCACTGTGTATCCTTTCCTTGTGCTAGTTTGTGCTGTACATCCTGCACTGACATACACTGTGCACTGTGTATCCTTTCCTTGTGCTAGTTTGTGCTGTTCATCCTGCACTGACATACACTGTGCACTGTGTATCCTTTCCTTGTGCTAGTTTGTGCTGTACATCCTGCACTGACATACACTGTGCACTGTGTATCCTTTCCTTGTGCTAGTTTGTGCTGTTCATCCTGCACTGACATACACTGTGCACTGTGTATCCTTTCCTTGTGCTAGTTTGTGCTGTTCATCCTGCACTGACATACACTGTGCACTGTGTATCCTTTCCTTGTGCTAGTTTGTGCTGTACATCCTGCACTGACATACACTGTGCACTGTGTATCCTTTCCTTGTGCTAGTTTGTGCTGTTCATCCTGCACTGACATACACTGTGCACTGTGTATCCTTTCCTTGTGCTAGTTTGTGCTGTACATCCTGCACTGACATACACTGTGCACTGTGTATCCTTTCCTTGTGCTAGTTTGTGCTGTTCATCCTGCACTGACATACACTGTGCACTGTGTATCCTTTCCTTGTGCTAGTTTGTGCTGTTCATCCTGCACTGACATACACTGTGCACTGTGTATCCTTTCCTTGTGCTAGTTTGTGCTGTTCATCCTGCACTGACATACACTGTGCACTGTGTATCCTTTCCTTGTGCTAGTTTGTGCTGTACATCCTGCACTGACATACACTGTGCACTGTGTATCCTTTCCTTGTGCTAGTTTGTGCTGTTCATCCTGCACTGACATACACTGTGCACTGTGTATCCTTTCCTTGTGCTAGTTTGTGCTGTTCATCCTGCACTGACATACACTGTGCACTGTGTATCCTTTCCTTGTGCTAGTTTGTGCTGTTCATCCTGCACTGACATACACTGTGCACTGTGTATCCTTTCCTTGTGCTAGTTTGTGCTGTACATCCTGCACTGACATACACTGTGCACTGTGTATCCTTTCCTTGTGCTAGTTTGTGCTGTTCATCCTGCACTGACATACACTGTGCACTGTGTATCCTTTCCTTGTGCTAGTTTGTGCTGTTCATCCTGCACTGACATACACTGTGCACTGTGTATCCTTTCCTTGTGCTAGTTTGTGCTGTTCATCCTGCACTGACATACACTGTGCACTGTGTATCCTTTCCTTGTGCTAGTTTGTGCTGTACATCCTGCACTGACATACACTGTGCACTGTGTATCCTTTCCTTGTGCTAGTTTGTGCTGTTCATCCTGCACTGACATACACTGTGCACTGTGTATCCTTTCCTTGTGCTAGTTTGTGCTGTTCATCCTGCACTGACATACACTGTGCACTGTGTATCCTTTCCTTGTGCTAGTTTGTGCTGTACATCCTGCACTGACATACACTGTGCACTGTGTATCCTTTCCTTGTGCTAGTTTGTGCTGTTCATCCTGCACTGACATACACTGTGCACTGTGTATCCTTTCCTTGTGCTAGTTTGTGCTGTTCATCCTGCACTGACATACACTGTGCACTGTGTATCCTTTCCTTGTGCTAGTTTGTGCTGTTCATCCTGCACTGACATATACTGTGCACTGTGTATCCTTTCCTTGTGCTAGTTTGTGCTGTTCATCCTGCACTGACATATACTGTGCACTGTGTATCCTTTCCTTGTGCTAGTTTGTGCTGTTCATCTTGCACTGACATATTCTGTGCACTGTGTATCCTTTCCTTGTGCTAGTTTGTGCTGTACATCCTGCACTGACATATACTGTGCACTGTGTATCCTTTCCTTGTGCGAGTTTGTGCTGTTCATCCTGCACTGACATATACTGTGCACTGTGTATCCTTTCCTTGTGCTAGTTTGTGCTGTTCATCTTGCACTGACATACACTGTGCACTGTGTATCCTTTCCTTGTGCTCGTTTGTACTGTTCATCCTGCACCGACATATACTGTGCACTGTGTATCCTTTCCTTGTGCTGTTTATCCTGCACTGACATATACTGTGCACTGTGTATCCTTTCCTTGTGCGAGTTTGTGCTGTTCATTCTGCACTGACATACACTGTGCACTGTGTATCCTTTCCTTGTGCTAGTTTGTGCTGTTCATCCTGCATTGACATATACTGTGCACTGTGTATCCTTTCCTTGTGCTAGTTTGTACTGTTCATCCTGCACTGGCATATACTGTGCACTGTGTATCCTTTCCTTGTGCTAGTTTGTGCTGTACATTCTCAACTGACATACACTGTGCACTGTGTATTCTTTCCTTGTGCATGTTTGTGCTGTACATCCTGCACTGACATACACTGTGCACTGTGTATCCTTTCCTTGTGCTAGTTTGTGCTGTACATCCTGCACTGACATACACTGTGCACTGTGTATCCTTTCCTTGTGCTAGTTTGTGCTGTTCATCCTGCACTGACATACACTGTGCACTGAGTATCCTTTCCTTGTGCTAGTTTGTGCTTTTCATCCTGCACTGACATACACTGTGCACTCTGTATCCTTTCCTGGTGCTAGTTTGTGCTGTTCATCCTGCACTGACATACACTGTGCACTGTGTATCCTTTCCTTGAGCTAGTTTGTGCTGTTCATCCTGCACTGACATACACTGTGCACTGTGTATCCTTTCCTTGTGCTAGTTTGTACTGTTCATCCTGCACCGACATATACTGTGCACTGTGTATCCTTTCCTTGTGCTGTTTATCCTGCACTGACATATACTGTGCACTGTGTATCCTTTCCTTGTGCTGTACATCCTGCACTGACATACACTGTGCACTGTGTATCCTTTCCTTGTGCTAGTTTGTACTGTTCATCCTGCACTGACATACATTGTGCACTGTGTATCCTTTCCTTGTGCTAGTTTGTGCTGTTCATCCTGCACTGACATACTCTGTGCACTGTGTATTCTTTCCTTGTGCTAGTTCGTGCTGTTCATCCTGCACTGACATACACTGTGCACTGTGTATCCTTTCCTTGTGCTAGTTTGTGCTGTTCATCCTGCACTGACATACTCTGTGCACTGTGTATCCTTTCCTTGTGCTAGTTTGTGCTGTTCATCCTGCACTGACATACACTGTGCACTGTGTATTCTTTCCTTGTGCTAGTTTGTGCTGTTCATCCTGCACTGACATACACTGTGCACTGTGTATCCTTTCCTTGTGCTAGTTTGTGCTGTACATCCTGCACTGACATACACTGTGCACTGTGTATCCTTTCCTTGTGCTAGTTTGTGCTGTTCATCCTGCACTGACATACACTGTGCACTCTGTATCCTTTCCTTGTGCTAGTTTGTGCTGTTCATCCTGCACTGACATACACTGTGCACTGTGTATCCTTTCCTTGTGCTAGTTTGTGCTGTTCATCCTGCACTGACATACACTGTGCACTGTGTATCCTTTCCTTGTGCTAGTTTGTGCTGTTCATCCTGCACTGACATACACTGTGCACTGTGTATCCTTTCTTGTGCTGTTTGCGTTCATCCTGCACTGACATACACTGTGCACTGTGTATCCTTTCCTTGTGCTAGTTCGTGCTGTTCATCCTGCACTGACATACACTGTGCACTGTGTATCCTTTCCTTGTGCTAGTTTGTGCTGACAATCCTGCACTGACATACACTGTGCACTGTGTATCCTTTCCTTGTGCTAGTTTGTGCTGACAATCCTGCACTGACATACATTGTGCACTGTGTATCCTTTCCTTGTGCTAGTTTGTGCTGTCCATCCTGCAGTGACATAAACTGTGCACTGTGTATTCTTTCCTTGTGCTAGTTTGTGCTGTTCATCCTGCACTGACATAAACTGTGCACTGTCTATTCTTTCCTTGTGCTAGTTTGTGCTGTTCATCCTGCACTGACATACACTGTGCACTGTGTATCCTTTCCTTGTGCTAGTTTGTGCTGACAATCCTGCACTGACATACACTGTGCACTGTGTATCCTTTCCTTGTGCTAGTTTGTGCTGTACATCCTGCACTGACATATACTGTGCACTGTGTATCCTTTCCTTGTGCTAGTTTGTGCTGTTCATCCTGCACTGACATACACTGTGCACTGTGTATTCTTTCCTTGTGCTAGTTTGTGCTGTATCATCCTGCACTGACATACTCTGTGCACTGTGTATCCTTTCCTTGTGCTAGTTTGTGCTGTACATCCTGCACTGACATACACTGTGCACTGTGTATCCTTTCCTTGTGTTAGTTTGTGCTGTTCATCTTGCACTGACATACACTGTGCACTGTGTATCCTTTGTGCTGTACATCCTGCACTGACATTCACTGTGCACTGTGTATCCTTTCCTTGTGCTAGTTCGTGCTGTATATACTGCACTGACATACACTGTGCACTGTGTATCCTTTCCTTCTGCTAGTTTGTGCTGTACATCCTGCACTGACATACTCTGTGCACTGTGTATCCTTTCCTTGTGCTAGTTTGTGCTGTTCATCCTGCACTGACATACACTGTGCACTGTGTATCCTTTCCTTGTGCTAGTTTGTGCTGTTCATCCTGCACTGACATACACTGTGCACTGTGTATCCTTTCCTTGTGCTAGTTTGTGCTGTTCATCCTGCACTGACATACACTGTGCACTGTGTATCCTTTCCTTGTGCTAGTTTGTGCTGCTCATCCTGCACTGACATACACTGTGCACTGTGTATCCTTTCCTTGTGCTAGTTTGTACTGTTCATCCTGCACCGACATATACTGTGCACTGTGTATCCTTTCCTTGTGCTGTTTATCCTGCACTGACATACATTGTGCACTGTGTATCCTTTCCTTGTGCTGTTTATCCTGCACTGACATACATTGTGCACTGTGTATCCTTTCCTTGTGCTGTTTATCCTGCACTGACATACATTGTGCACTGTGTATCCTTTCCTGTATTCAAAGTGCTAATTTGTACAAGCAAGTATAATAAAGTTAACTGCACACCTGGCATTGACCTTCAGCTAATGTTAAGATGAACTGATATACAGTAGGAAAATATGAATAATGCAGCAGATAACTGTGTATGGCAGATATGCTCTGATCTCACATAAGTGCTGTGTGATTCTAGCAGCAGCTGATCACTGTAGTCCCCTCCCTCAGCAAAGGAATGGCAGCAGCACCCAGCTGTCACTGCCAGGGAGGCAGTCCCTTCTAGTAATGATCTGCCATGGCACCAGGTTTATTATTCATCGGTCTGGAAAGCTAGGAAAAGACCAGTCCTTGCAGGATCCCAGCTATATGAAGGTAAGGCGTTTGCATGCATGGTTCCTGTAGCCTGGTCTTCTAGACTGCACTGGTTTATCCCAGGGTTGTGTCATTACGGAAACCCAATGATCTGCAATGGGAGAGACTATGTCACACAGGAAGTCTGCAGTGGGAGCAGGTGTCTGCTGTCTTCTGACCTGATCTTGTATTTCGCTACAGTCACCATAAGCTAATGAGGTAATGACATATGCTGATTAGAGCTGGCCCACCTAATGCTGTGTAGACATTGGAGAACGCTGGTTATGTACTAAACCTGTCCAGAGAGATCAAAGTGACAGAGAAGCAAGTGGCCATTAGTGACAGCATTGCATCATACTACCTCTGTGTATAACTTTATGACAATGTATCCAGCATTGTTTATCATTCTACAGATACAATGTATCCAATATGTAAATAAATAAGGCCTCTTTCACACTTGCATTCTGAGGAATCAGGATCCGGTGGGCACTTCCGTCCCGCTGGATCCGTTCAAACGCAAATCGCCTGAAAGCATTTGAAGACTGATCAGGATCCTGATCAGTCTTCGAAATGCTTTCAGGTTACCATGGCAGCCAGGACGCTACTGAAGTCCTGGCTGCCATGGTACTCCGCAGCAGTGTACTCACCTGCGCTGCGGCTGTTGGGCGCTCCTTCATGAGGTCACAGGTCTCCGCAGCGCATAGATCAATGCGCCGCCCGGACCTGTGACGTCATGAAGGAGCGCCCGGAGGCCGCAGCGCAGGTAAGTACACTGCTGCGGAGTACTTACCATGGCACCCAGGACTTCAGTAGCGTCCTGGCTGCCATGGTAACCGATCTGAGCCCCAGCTTACACTGGGGCTCTGATCGGAACTGCTGCTGCGCATGCGCAGAGCTAAACATCAGATCCAGCGATGCGCCAAAACGACGTTTAGCTTAATGCTGGATCCGGATTAATGCACTCCAATGGGCATTTATTCCGGATCCGGCGTTACGGCATGTCTTCCGGATTTTTGGACGGAGACAAATCCGCAGCATTCTACGGTTTTGTCAACGTCCAAAAAACATTCACATACTGAACGGAAGACATCCTGATGCATCCTGAACGGATTTCTCTCCATTCAGAATGCATTAGGATAATCCTGATCAGTTTCTTTCCATCCTAGAGCCCCGAGGACGGAACTCTAGGACGGAAACCAAAAACGCAAGTGTGAAAGAGCCCTGACCCTGGAGCGCTCTTCTTAGTATAACTGCTGTTCCTCCATCATTCCTCTTGGAAATATAGGAATATATTAACAGCTTTGTGTATGGAGCATGTCTCTATGCACTCTGATATATTTCAGTTAAGGGCTCATGCCCATGGCCATAGCCGTTTTTGCGGTCCGCCCTCTATAGAACAGTCCTATCCTTGCCTGTAATGCGGACAAGAATAGGACACGTTCAATATTTTAGCAGGTGCCACAGAACAGAGAAACGGATGCAGACAGTGAATGAGTGCGCATCTGACCCTCAAAAAATGATGCTTGTGTGCATGAGCTCTAATATTGAGGTTTACACCCTAGTGACAAGGGGAGTGATAGTGCCAAATTGTCAATTCATTCCTACAGGGGCGGGAGTAGATTTCAATCTAAGAGCATGGACTGGTGGAGGATTGCACCTTATTTATAAGGAGGCCTGTGCCTCGAAATAAATTCATCCTCTGATATCACAAGGGATATTAAAGATCGGTGTAAAATGCCGATCTTTGATAAATGACTACCATTGTGTCTGTAGAATCAAAAACACTGAACAATCCTAGAGATTTATTGTCAAAAGGTTACAGGCAATTATCAGGAACAAAGTAATGTTCCCACTGAGTCCCTGACTATCAGCAGAGATTAAACTACATTTACAGGGGCAATCATTTCCTTTGCATGGGGACAAATGATTGCAGTAGACAGGTAAGGCTACTTTCACACTCACGTTTTGGCTTTCCGTTTGTGAGATCCGTCATGGGCTCTCACAAGCGGTCCAAAACGGATCAGTTTTGCCCTGATGCATTCTGAATGGAAAAGGATCTGCTCAGAATGCATCAGTTTGCCTCCGATCAATCTCTATTCCGCTTGACGAAACTGAGCCAAACTGATCGGTCCTGGTCAAGTCAATTCGGACGGATCCTTTTTCTCTGACACAATTTGGCACAATAGAAAACTGATCCATCTACCATTGACTTTCAATGGAGTTCATGACGGATTCGTCTTGGCTATAGAAGACATAATACAACTGGATCCATTCATAACGGATGCATGCGGTTGTATTATTGTAACGGATCCGTTTTTGCAGATCCTTGACGGATCCGCCCAAAACGCGAGTGTGAAACTAGCCTTACTGTTAACTTGTGTACATGAGTGACATAAGGTGGTGTTACTTTGTCACTAGGCCATTGATAAAGATTTTCAATACATGCCCATATGTGTACAGTGGTCCCTCCAGATACAATGGCCTCAGTATACTATATGTTTAACATATGTTATAGTAATTTCCTTACCCCGTGCTCACAAGCACGTGTATCAGCTCCTTTTGTGTAAGGACAGGCCCCACTATTACAGTAATGAGATAAGATGCTTCATGGTTGAGATCTGGTGAGAGACTGCCCTCTCAGACCCTTTCTTTATTTACATAGACAAAAGGGATAACAATAGGAGGGGCGCAGGCCCAACGCCTGACCACTCCCTTCATGTACAGTACAAACATACAGGAAGTGATGACACACAACATTTCTCTCAATCACCACTAGGGGAAATCTTGTTCAGCACCGATCAGTGATCAATGCTCAACAAGGCTCACCAGGATTTTTATGTGGGCCTACTTATGGGAACAGCGTCACCATCTCCAGCGGTTGATCAGGCACACTGGAAATAAGGAATGCACGTTCCTTTCCGTATATTGTTCTCCTAATAAATGCATACAAGCCAAGCCAATAAATCCGCCTTTTGGGCGGGGGGGCCCCAGCCGGCATCTATCCATTCGGCAAGAAAACACTGCTTGCTGCGTCTCTATATCCGCAGCAAGATATCCACTTCCAGTGGTTTACACACTGAGACGCGATGACAATATTAGAAAACACATCATAATAAAATTTCCACAACAGTCCCTCCTCTTTGTCATATGCTGCTCAGTGTCCCTCGATGATTATTCCTCAGCATCTGGTCGATGGTTTGGTCTTCAGGGCATCTCGTACTCGGTTGGTTAAACATCAGGCATATAGAATTAATGGAAACAAAAAAACATAAGTATATGCCCGGATCCAATGGAAAACCAAGGAGCCCTAAAACCTCCCAATCAGCTGCAACATAACATTCAGGGACAAGCTTTACCAGGACACATGACCCTCTGACATTAGGGGGAAGTACCTTTAAATGGCTGACCCGCATAGGAAATAGTACAGACCTGTCAACTCCAAACAAGAACTTCTGACAGTCACGGGCCTCCAGTAATGACTGCCTCACAACTGGAGGACCCCACCAACCTATCTCCTTTACCTCATCTGCGGGCCGCCTAGCTGCCAGACACCCATATAGGATTAACAAACAAGGAGCCAGAGCTACTATTAAACCTATATCTGATATTACCCTCTAGGATGTGCTACTAACAAATGTCTTCTTGTGGCCCTTGCCAATTTGAGGTGCCTTCCCTTCCTAAGAATGAAAGTAAACAAGTAAACAAAAGTGATACTCCTCATCCTTTGACGTAGTTAAGCAGCTTCTTGCAGTGACTGGTGTGGATCCAGTTGTCTCGTCCCTCGAACTTTAGAGAGGTTGGCGTCCTCAGCAGCACCTGGAATGGCCCAAGATATCCCGGCTCTAGTCCTGTCTTTGGATGTTTCTTTAGCACGACCCAATCACCTGTATAACTAGAAAGAACACTGGTTATTGAGTCTGGGTCTGGGAGAGACTCCCAAACCCGGTGGTGGACATTGAAAGGGCTACAGCAGAACATTCAGGCCATGGGTCAGCTGTGATTTCTCCTAGCAAAAATCTGACCCAACTACTGTCAAAGAAAAGGCAGTCGTGATGGTTCTTGATGTGAGAAAATTGACAAAGGGATAACAAATAGGAAGTGGGCAGGCCCAACACCTGACCACTCTCTTCAGGTACAGTACAGTCATACAGGAAGTGATGACACACAACATTTCTCTCAATCACCACTAGGGGGAATCTTGTTCAGCACCGATCAGTGATCAATGCTCAACAAGGCTCACCAGGATTCTTATGTGGGCCTACTTATAAGAACAGCGTCACCATCTCCAGCGGTTGATCAGGCACACTGGAAATAACGAATGCACGTTCCTTTCCGTATATTGTTCTCTTAATAAATGCATACACGCCAAGCCAATAAATCCGCCTTTTGGGCGGGGGCCCCAGCCGGCATCTATCCATTCTGCAAGAAAACACTGCTTGCTGCGTCTCTATATCCGCAGCAAGATATCCGCTTCCAGTGGTTTACACACTGAGAGACACATCATAATAAAATTTCCACAACACATACAATGGTCTTTCTACGGCCATCAGATTCATAAGTTGAACTCAACATACAATTCAGACTCAGATCCAACCAATCAGCATGGCCATTTTTCTTGCAAAAAAAAACCTGTACTGGATGTCTAGTAGCTCCTTTTTACAGTACTGCCCCCTTTCTGTGCCAGGATGAGCTGCTCCTTTGGATGTCAGGTGACGATGGCTCCATGTTATTTTTCTGGTAGACATACAAGACCCAGGAGAAGCTCCTGTCCTCACCACAGAAAGTGATTTACAGCTTCCAGCATCTATTACTGACTTACATGTGAGGAATTGCTTTCTCCTTATTTTTCTCAACTCTTCATCTTCTCTTATTTAAGGATGATCTTTTAGGGCTTTGGAGCCAGTTTCTAGTTTTCCATCAAGTTATGGACTCAAGTTACTAAGGTTTCAACATACGTTGGTGGTCCCGGAACCAATTAATGTTGTAAATTGAGGGACCACTGTATAAAATTTGCAGTGTATGGGCTGCAGACAGGTTCACAGGGCATCTACAAAGGGGGCTCACATGTGGCATAAAATGCTGGGGGTTTGCCGCGGCAGATTTGTGTGCGATAGATCTGCAGCATTTTAAAGAACCAGCAAAGCGGATGAGATTTTAGAAATTTCATCCACACGCTGCAGAGAAAACTCGCACCATAAACTGGCAATTTATGATAAGAGTTTCTCCCACAGCTTTCAACCTTTGCATTGCAAACCGGAAGGCAGCAGTGCCAACGCAATAGCGCTGATTTGGGCTGGTTTTTGCAGCAGTGGTTTTGTTCCTGGTTGCTACATGGGAACATACCCTAAATTCTTTGCTGTATCTTTTGAGATAATATATGAGGCAATTATTGTGTGTATACTGTATGGCAGGGATGCTCAACCTGCGGCCCTCCAGCTGTTGTAAAACTGCAACTTCCAACATGCCCTGCTGTAGGCTGATAGCTGTGGGCTGTCAGGGAATGCTGGAAGTTGTAGTTTTGCAACAGCTGGAGGGCCGTAGATTAAACATGCCTGCTGTTTGGTATGGATTTGTATTGTGTAGTGATCTCTTTAGGCATAACTGTGACTTACTATACTGATATACTGAACAGGAGAGTTGATTCTAAAAATTTGTTTGGATAGGATAGCACAAAAAAATGAATATATATACGTCTGTTTCGCATTTGTGTGAAAAAAGATCCGGCAGGCTGTTCTGGCCAGGAACTGCCTGCTGAATCCATGAATACCTGGCTCTACCGCGCACTGCCGAGGTTCCGTCCGGCCCTATTCACTATAATAGGGACCGGTGAAGATCCAGCTGCAACCCGGGCAAATATCGCAAGGGGTGACTGGACACACTATAAAAACTACAGATCAGATACCCTAAAAATGACAGACCTTATACTAATCCCCATTTTATATATACAGACCCCTATATGTACAGACACTAGGTCAGAAACACCACCCCTCATGCTTTGTGTACAGACCCCTACCCCAGTGGCAGTGTGACTGACCAGTATAGGAGGATCATAATAATGATCATGGCGGGAGCAGAGGCGGCAGGTGGACTTGATCAGCAATGGCAGCAGCACGACAGGCACAGAGCAGAGGAGAAGGTCTTCCTGTCCTTTTTGAGAGCTGGTTACGTAATCTATAAGCGCGTTGGCATCCTGGGATGTTCGAGCAGTAAAATTTTTTTTTTTACCTGTGTATCTCCTGAGGCTGCGAATCACTTGCCCAGTGGGTATATGCCACGTCTCTAGGGTTTTTTGCTGTTATGTCATTATGCCTATGCATATTATGCTACTATATATATGTTTCATGTGTACCTTAGTATGTAATCATAGGGTTGGGGGTATTTTGATGTAATTTATTTGAGTATGAGGTACTTAGAAACATTGTCAAACACTGGGCTAGGCAACCCTTATGATACCTTTGACATGTTACAAGATGATTTTAGGTGAATTTCCCTTTGTATGCAGAATTTCTTCATAATTATGGGTTGCTGATTCAGTTATCACCACAAACGGTAACATGATTTCATACAGAAAAAAATAAATATTCTACTTATTATTATCTATTTAGTTTTTTTAAATAGATTGTGTGCACATTTTCTACATCATTCTGGAACACATTTAGAACTGTAGCTATTTGTCGGACAGTCATGAAAGCTTTCTTTTTTTTTTCAGCAACAATATCCTGTTATTGTGATGACTCAGACACATAGGGCTTTATTGTCGGCTTGCACTGAGTAGTACAAGGCATCTGTTATATCCTCAGCCCTGCCCACAATCTAAATTCCAGCTCCAGTATGAAGGATTATAATTTATTACAGATAACAAGAGCATTTTATAATTAACCACATCATATCTGCAGACATTGTAAACCATTTGGCATCATGATAACTGCATTCCTATGCTGTCATTTTCTTAGACATCTTTTAATAGGACAGTTCTTTAATAGGACTGGTGTGTCTTGCTATTCAGGATTATGGAAATGCATTCTGCTACCCATTGTTGTGAAATCATCACTTTAATTCAGTATTTCCAATCACTAAGCACTACACTTTTTTTCTACCCACAATGATATATATATATTCGTACAGGATTTTTTAAAAAGGAGTTGTACAGTAAGTGAATATTTTAAGACTGGTGTTTTGTATGTCAGTCTTAATAGCAAACCCCACTGGCATATAATGCTCTAGAACAGGGGTACTCAACCGGCGGACCACGGTCCGAATCCGGACCACGGTTGCTAGCTGTCCAGACCCCTGCATACACCCAGGTGCCCGCTCTCAGGAGGTGCCAGAGTCCCGAAACAATGAGCACTTCCATCAATACAGATGGAAACGCTCATTGCTGGAGCGCAGGGAGCTGGGTCCTGTCACTCACCGCTCAGCTCCCCGCGCTCCTTCCCTCCTTCAGGTCAGAGGCGCTCTGAATGGTAGAGCAGTAAGACTTCTCCCCGCTCCACCATTCAGCTTGCAGGCACAGATGGCGCTGCCGGTCTGCGTGGGTGGAGCTCTCAGCCCAGAAATCTACATAAACTCCACCCACACAGTGCTGCAGCGCGATCTGTGTCTGCAGGGGAGAGAAGACTGAGCTTCAGGGACAAGGTGAGTAGTTACTGAGGGGGCACAATGGGCATTTTTACTCTGGAGGGGGCACAATGGGCAGTTCTACTCTGGAGGGGGTACAATCGACATTTCTACTCTGGAGGGGGCACAATGGGCATTGCTAATGTGAAGGTGGCACAAGAGTCATTTCTACTTTGGAGGGGGAACAATGGGCATTTCTACACTGGAAGGGGAACAATGGGCATTGCTAATGTAAAGTGGGCACAATAGGCATTTCTACTATGAAGGGGGCACAATGGGCATTTCTACTATGGAGGGGGCACAGTGCACAGAGGGCATTACTACTGTGAAGGGGGCACAGAGGGCATTATTACTGTGAAGGGGCACAATGGGCATTACTACTATTAATGGGGCACAATGGTCATTATTACTATTAAGGGCATAATAAGCATTATTACTTTGAAGGGGGTACAATGGGCATTACTACTATTAAGGGGCATTATTACAGTGAAGGAGGCACAATGGGGATTATTACTATGAAGGGGGAACAGTTGGGATTATTACTGTGAAGTGGGCACAATGTAGATTATTACTTTGAAGGAAGCACAAAGAGGGCATTACAACTGTGAAGGGGCACAGAGCGGGCATTACTACTGTGAGGGGGCACTTAGAGATCACCGTGCTGTGAGGGTGCACTTAGGGGTATCATACTGTGTGGAGCACCAAAGGATATCATACTGTCTGAGGGGCATTAAAGGGGCATCATTATTGTTAGGGGGCACTGAAAGGACATTCTTACTGTTTGGTCAGCAGAAAGGAGACTAGGTGGGCTTGAAGGTGTGGATTATTGTAAAAAAAATAAATAAATGCAGTGCTACACGCCAATGGTGTTGTCCCTCATATATTTTTTTGTTTTGCAGCTCGGACCTTTATCCTACAGCTGTCACGGACGTTCCCGCGACAGGTGGGAGGAGATCGGTGAGACTGGCAACACGTGGTTTGATCTGACATGTTTTCCTTTTTCGATCAAATTATGCCTGTGTTGTCCTGGTGCTTGCCACACCTTATTTCCCCAGGTGTGGCTATTATGGTCATTTAACCTTCTCTATTTAGTGTTGTTTCTCCCACTATGCTGTGCGGTTTATAGCTTCTGTTGGAGTTGTGGGTAGCTGGTTTGTGGATCTCGACTGAGTTCCTGGTGCTACCATAGTCACTTGAAGTTAAGTGTTTTTTTTCCAACTGTATTTTGTTTTTGTTTTTTTGTGTGTTGCATTTCCCTGTCATTTGTATTAAGGCCTGAGGGACATTTGTATTAAGGCCTGTTTGTCCTTCCTTTTGGAAGAACAGGTTGTCTCAGTCCTAACATTAGTGCCAGTGTCCTATCGGGTGAGTTAGCACACTGGGTATTCCGGTGTATGAGCTCTCCTACCTCTGGGGTCTGTTCATACTGGTAGTTAGTCAGGACTTTGATTAGGGTTTTCTCTAGGAGGTGTCTATCTCTTTCCCTAGTTTCCAGGCCTTCTTCCCTCACCCCTTTCCCTCCTATGTTCGGTGTGATGTTTCCCTCCCACACCCGAATGTGACAACAGCAGACTCAGGTATGTGTATCTTTACAAAAAGTACTTGAGTACCCCTGCTCTAGAATTATTAGGTGAAAATAATTCTGGTGCATTGTCAGGAGTTCAATATTCCATCTATTGCAGCTACATAATTCTAGCACCTCCTCCCCCCAGCCACTTTTTGTAAATGTGGCAATGAAGGCAGAAGAGGGCAAAGTTGCAATTGTTGGTGCAAACTGATGCACCAAAGTTGTGACTTTTGGATGCCAGAAAACTGCCACATAAAAAGAATGCATTCCCTGTGTACATACAACACTTGTCAAATCCTGTAAACCAAGTGCCTTATAACAATGTGTTACAGGTGCAATAAAAGTACAAATGATTAAAGATAAATGACTTGGTAAGGAGTGTGAGCAAAGGGAAACAAAGTGGACTGGTCACACAAAGAAGAAAAACAACTGGGAATCATCCCTTTGAGAGCATTCTCTACGAGTCCACATAGGACTACCTATCTAAAATGCTGTGCAACTTAGCCTTCTTATTTCTATGTTTCTAGATCCATTATTTAAAGGCAGGGTTCGCAGTGGTTTTGTATAGGAAAGTACATTTAGTTGGGCCAGGAAATTTTGATGAACATTAAACACGTTTCAGGATCTTCTGATGCTGTACCATCTAGAGCACCATTAAGGAACCCATGAACCTGCTCCAAGTAGCCCCTCAGTACTGTGCATACAATAGGTACCATAAAATGACAGGGTACCATAAAAATTGGCAACTTTTTTCCTGTGTCCATGAAAAAAAATAGATGTGCCTGTGATTTTTTTAAGACTAGTGGTTCTTGACTAGATTATATTGGTGGAAATTTTCATCATTTTACAGCTCACAGTAAATGCTGCTAATGAGTTCTTATTAGTATATTGAGCTACAGACGTGTATTACTTAGAATTTTTATCATTCATTATGGTTTTCCATAAAACTTTGGCTGTTCGTGATTTTGGGATAAGTTGTCCAGAAAAAAGAAAAATTCTGGTTGACAACCCTGGGGATTGGGAAGGGATTTTGGAAAACTAGTTTTAAAAAGGCATGCCGAAACTGCAAATATGACATGTAAAAATCATTAGTGAGGGAAAGATTTCCTTTAAGTTGTTTGAAGGATTGGAACAGACCACCAACACATATGATCCCTGTTGAAGACCCCTTAGCTTTCCAACCAGAGGTGCTTGGCAGGTTCCACAGTTCTAGGAGGAGATAATTATGCCAAAGAGGCACAAATCAGTCAAAACCTCCAGTATATCAATACAGGATTTAATTAGAGATTAGGACTAGCATGCTCTGTGTAAAAGGTTATTCGGCAAAGTAAAGTTACTGTACTGTAGCATCAGAGAAGAAAAAAGGGTATTATTGTTTGCTTAGGCTCTATTCAGATCACGTTTTTCACCTCTGTTTAATGTATGCATTAAAGGTAATCTGTCATCATGATTTTGAGCTGTGATCTACAGTAATACATGAGTAATACTACAGATAAGGAGCCCAGATCACTGTTTCTCATTTTGCTATTGCCACTCGCTCCCCCGTAGTCTGCACTCAAAGCTGCACTGAAATACACAGTCAGGACTGCTGTGCTAACATAATGGAGAGGACTCCTGTGCGCGTACACGGCAGTCCTGACAATGTATTTCAGTGCAGCTCTAAGTGCTGACTGCAGGGAAATGGGGTCATTAGGGAAATAAAAAATAGCTATCTGGACTCCTTATGAATATTATTAGGCTACTTTCACACGGGCGTTTTGGTTTCCGTCTGTGTGATCCGTTCAGGGATCTCACAAGCTGTCCAAAACGGATCAGTTTTGCCCTTAATGTATTCTGAATGGATAAGGATCCGCTCAGAATGCATCAGTTTGGCTCCGTTCTGCCTCCATTCCACTTTGGAGGCGGACACTAAAACGCTGCCTGCAGAGTTTTGGTGTCCGTCTGATGAAACTGAGCAAAACAGATCTGTCCCCAGTGACTTACATTGTGTGTCAGGACGGATGCAGACGGTTTTCACTGACGCAATATGGCACAATAGAAAACGGATCCGTTCCCTATTGACTTTCAGTAGTGTTCAAGATGGATCCATTTTGGCTATGTTAAAGATAATACAAACGGATCCGTTCTGAACGGATGCAGACGGTTGTATTATCTGAACAGATGCGTTTGTGCAGATCCATGACGGATCTGCACCAAACTCGAGTGTGAAAGTAGCCTAATATTCATATATTACTGCATATAAAAGTCCAAGATTTTGGTGAAAGATTCCCTTTATATGGATGCATCTGACGGATGCCTTATAGATGCATCCATAATCCATATGCTCCTGTTGTAACTGAATGTATACTGCATGGTATAAGTTTTTTACTGGATGCCGTTGTATGAAATAATGCTGTATAAGTGATATGTAGACTGAGTACAGGAGTGTGTGAAAGAGTACAGGAGAGCTATTTGGGGAGGGCAAGAGAGTAACTGGGTGAGAACCGAGGGCAGGAGAGCAACTAGCAGGTTTGGGGGCAGTAGAGGGGTAGAGCAGGAGACAGGACAGTTTCTGGACAGAACAGCCAAGAGAATCTACTATCCTCCTGTATTGCTCTGCTGTGACACTGCCCCCCTCCCTTTCATGTCAGAGCCGACTACAGATCTCTGTCTGTATTCAGAAGCAGCCAGCCTGCTCTACAGAAGGTCTGTGCTGGTGGACAGGGTTTGCTCCTATTAAACCAGGAGCGCTGTGGATTATGCACAGTGGGTGGATCCAGCGGAGGATCCCTAGAGTCAGTCAAACATACTTCATTACAGCTGTTTGCAGTCCTTTCTCTTCCAGGTACTATTAGACATTGTATGCCAAGCCAGGCCTGAAGACCCTGATACTGCAGGCCCCATAGCAGCGGCAAAGTCCACATTGATGCTATGTGGATAACAGTGGTAGGACTAATACTGTAAGGTTAGTGTTACACTAGCGGCAGGGGAGTCTTTCAGGCTGTTCCGACGGGTGAACAGCCTGTCGGATCCGTCTTGCTGCTAGTTCATGTGTGCCCCCGGACTGCCGCTCTGTCTCCATTGAATATAATGGGGGCGGGGCGAAGTTTTGGCGGCAGCGCTTGGCAAGAGGCTGCCGAACTATGTGGGGCACATGCCGGGCACATGCAAACTAGTGGCAGGATGGATCTGACAGGCTGTTCACCCGCCGGAATAGCCTGACGGACTCCCCTGCCGCTAATGTGAAAGTACCCTAACAACCCCATAATGGAAGTGTCATTAAGAATCATGAAGAATATTTGCCAACTCCATTCAGAGCTATGGAACTGCAAACAATCTACCATGCCCTAAGTGAGACATCTCTGGCACACAACACAGTTCTGCTGATTCCAGGACTTTTGGGAGGCATGCCATAGTTGTGTTATGGTTGCAGTGTAAAGTAGTGACAAAGCAATCGATTTTAGAGATAGTAATTCCAGACCCATGAGCCTTCTTAGCTAATGCTGAGGCTCACTTGTGCTGAACAGGATGCCTGTTAGGCCACTTTCACATGGTCAGGATTTGTTCTGTGCTTTACATCAGTATATTTAAGCCAAAACCAGGAGGGGTCTAAAATACAGAAGAGGCGCAAATCTTTGCATTATACTTTTTCTCTATAGGTTCTACTTCTGGTTTTGGCATACAATTTCTGGTTCATCCCACTATAGTTTGCATATTGTTGGCAGAATATTTGCTTGTCTTCTCATTGATTGTTCTCATCTCTCTCTCTCTCTCTCTCTCTCTCTCTATATATATATATATATATATATATATAATTAAATATATTTACAGCAGTGTACTGATGTTAGAGGTATGAGGTATAATAGATGCAATGTGTACATATATACAATATATACAGCAGTGTACTGATATGTGAGGTATGAGGTATAATAGATGTAGTGTGTACAGATAGATAGTATATCCAGCAGTGTACTGATATGTGAGGTATGAGGTATAATAGATGTAGTGTGTACAGATACTGTAGATAGTATATAAAGCAGTGTACTGATAAGTGAGGAACAAGGTATAATAGATGCAGTTTGTGAAGATATATAGTATATACAGCAGTGTACTGATATGTGAGGTATAAGTTATAATAGACGCAGTGTGTACAGATACATAGTATATATAGCAGAGTACTAATATATCAGTCTACTTATATTAGAGGTATGAGGTCAGTGGCGTAACTAGAAATTACTGGGCCCCACAGAACAGTGTCACGGTATACAATGTCATTGTATAATACTGTTGAAGGGGCCCTAGAATCCTTAAAATCTTTTAATCCTCATCATGGGTAGGCCACTTCTGAGTTCGGGCTCCAAAGCAACTGCTTCCCCTGCTTCTCCTATAGCTACACCCCTGTATGAGGTGTAATTTATATCTTCTACCCCACATTTAAGTACACTGCTGTATATACTATATATCTGTACACACTGCATCTATTATACCTCGTACCTCACATATCAGTACACTGCTGTATATACTATATATCTTTACACACTGCATCTATTATACCTCGTACCTCACATATAAATACACTGCTGTATATACTATATATCTATACACACTGCATCTATTATACCTCATACCTCACATATCAGTACACTGTTGTATATACTATATATCTATACACACTGCATCTATTATACCTCATACCTCACATATCAGTACACTGCTGTATATACTATATATCTGTACACACTGCATCTATTATACCTCGTACCTCACATATCAGTACACTGCTGTATATACTATATATCTTTACACACTGCATCTATTATACCTCGTACCTCACATATAAATACACTGCTGTATATACTATATATCTGTGCACACTGCATCTATTGTACCTCATACCTCACATATCAGTACACTGCTGTATATACTATATATCTGTACACACTGCATCTATTATACCTCGTACCTCACATATCAGTACACTGCTGTATATACTATATATCTTTACACACTGCATCTATTATACCTCGTACCTCACATATAAATACACTGCTGTATATACTATATATCTATACACACTGCATCTATTATACCTCATACCTCACATATCAGTACACTGCTGTATATACTATATATCTGTACACACTGCATCTATTATACCTCGTACCTCACATATCAGTACACTGCTGTATATACTATATATCTTTACACACTGCATCTATTATACCTTGTACCTCACATATCAGTACACTGGTGTGTATACTATATATCTGTACACACTGCATCTATTATACCTCTTTTGTGTGCCAGAGCTGTTTTATAATCCCAGTCCGGCCCTGATGGCACACAATATAATACGCAGCAGCAAACACAGTTCATAGAGCAAGGGGAGGGGCTATAACTGGGGCATGGTGGCCCAATTTAGATTCTTGCTATGGGGCCTAGTGATTTCTATGTATGCCCCTGACTGCAGCTACCTGGTTTACAACTGAGGGCAGTTATTGGCTGTCGAATCCAGCCACTGTACTGGAGATATGCACAGCGATGTTCTTGGATTCAGCGGGAGAGTGTTGCAGCCAAACAGTGGTGGGATTCCCAGACTAGAGCAACAGGGAACAGCGCTGGAGATATGGGTGAGTATATAATTTTTTTTTATTTTAAGCAATTGTAGAACCCCCTCCCCGCACAATGCCCAGGCCCCTCATAGAGACTATACTTACCTGGTCCCTGACGCATGTGTCTTCCTGGATGCCTTCACGCCCGTTGCTGCATCTCCCCATCATGCAGATCACAACATCTGGTGACGGGGGGGTGCAGCCAATAGCAGTTTGCGACAGTGACCTGCCCCCTTGCTTTGGATAACCCCTTTAACTTTTGTGTTCCTTAGTCTACAAGCAAATATGCTGTCATGAACCATGTCATGAAACAGTTTAAGATTTTTAATTTTTCTGTTTTTTCTGATTTCTTTTACAGATCTGATCACAGACATTCTTCAAACAGTAACCAATCCTATTGCAGAAATGGCAACCTAAATTACAAGAGCAGCAGCTCTCCCATTTCACCTTCCTATGTATCATCAAGCAACAATGTCTTTACTGGAAACCATGCTTACAATGACAGATCAAACCTTTCTAATGTAAGGAATCATGGAAAATCAGAACCCTTTAAAAGCCACTTAGAGGGTATTTTGTCTTCTGTCAGCAACTCATCTAATCGGTAATGTTCCACCTTTATTTTTGACTGTTCTGGGCATACTGACGATTGACAAATGTTTCTTTAAAGGCTATGGACATCTTGGAACCAATTCAAAATTCCCAAAATTTAGAACCTCTGCATATGACCAACTAGTAATTAACCAATCAAACAATATGTAGAAAAAAATCATTTATTATGAACAAGCAAAAATAGTAAAAAAATTAAATTTATTAAGTGTTATTTTATTAATATATTGAATAACTCAGAAATACATGATTAACACACATTAAAAACAGTTAAAAACCTAACCTAGGTCTGCAGGTCGAGGTCTCATGAACACAAAGTTAAAGTGCCAGTGCAAAGAAGGCAGGCAACACCAATGTTATATATGTGTATCCGGCCAATCCAGTGGTGTGGTACAAATCAAGGGGTGATCACCTCTTGAAAAAGCTGACGGCGAAATGCGCGTCGGGAAGGTCTGCAGGTCTTGGCGTCTCTGGACTTTGGTTGGTACACTTGTTCATATACTAATTATTTGTTTGTATGTGTCTCTTTGACCAATTATCAGTGGTGTATGGGAATGTAGTGTACTTTTTGGCACTTTGTCTATATGTCATCTTATTGATTTGTACCACACCACTGGATTGGCAGATTCTCTGCCGGATCTATGCCGCTAATGTGAAGCAAGCCTAAGAGACTAGCTAGTTTATTATTATAAATGCATCGGGTGGCGGAGATTACTGGTAGGCACAGAGGCACAACAGCCATCATCCTCTGCCCCTGGGGTCTGCCCTTTGGAAGTCACTGCAGGGACCCCATAATCAATCATCTTGAGCAACTTGCTGCTGCCTACCTGCCTGTGTGAGCAGGTAGTATTTGTATGTAGCTGTAAAATGGTCCCCAGAATGAATTTTACTGGTGGGTCCAAGGTACCCCAGTCTGAAACTCGTTCCAAATGGAAAATGAAGTAGCTTATATTTTATTATTTCCTACCATTTTGTTGCTGTAAAGTCTGTGCAACTCTTTTACATAGCTGACATTCTGCATGTCAAACATTGGGATTCAAAAGTGATCACATCAGAATAATAATAAAAAGAGGAAAGCCAGGTTGAAAACCTACTGATGGCTCTTTTTAAGGCTTTCGGTGGTCTATGGTATATAGGGGTTAAAAAAAGGGTATACTGCTTGGCAGCCTTTGTTCTGTGATGGCTAATGGTCTAGTATATATTGGGGGGGGGGGGGGGTGGTTTAAAGTTTTTTTTTGAGTGTTAAATATTGATGACCTATCTTTAAATAGGTCATCAATATCAGATAAGTGGGGGCCCGACTCCTGGCACTCATGGCGATCAGCTGTTTGAAGGGGCTGCAGCATTCGGACTAGTGCTGTGGCCTGTTCACAGTATGCCAAGCAAAGCACCATACATTGTGTTGTGGCTGTGCTTGGTATTGCAGCTCAGTACCAATCAGTGGGACTGAGCTGCATCAAGGACATGTGACCAAAAAATGTAAAATCACAGGCTGTGGAAGAGGCTGTAGTGCTTTGCAACATATTTATGTGTTTTAGGTGCATGAATTAGCAGGAAAGGGATGTGGCCTACCTAAAAGAGACATGGCTTAATATGCAACATTGTGCACCCAAAAATGCGCCCAACTTTTGGAGCAACATTCAGGCATAAAGTAAGCCAACAAAAAGGTGGTATAAATTTTGGATATTTAACATCCCTTTTACGCCACAAACGTGGTGTTACAAAGTTGCAAATTATGGCACACATCATATTTGCACCAAAATGTTAGACTTTTAGTGGTTCTTACCACTTTTCTAAACTGGCAAGAAAAGGGGCAGGACTTACCAAAAGGAAGCAGGGCCTCATCTGCCCTTCAGATATGCGGTACTATAATTTACTCCAGAAACTGGTGTAAATCATAATTTAAGTCTAAATCAACCACTAGCCGGCATAGATTTGAGTTTCTGGTCGATGGAGCACCAGAGATGCGCCTAATTTTGTAAGAGGCATTGCCTCTTAATCAATTAGGTGCATCTCAAGCTAGCACACAAGAATAAATCTCTTCCTTATACCAGACAGTATAAAAGTGTACCAAATTTATCAGCCACTTTGATGAATCTGGTGCAAAGTGAGCCTTCCTCCTTTCCTTGTGCTTAAATAGCCAGGTTCTCAGTTTTCTCTAATCCTAGTGATTGGTGGTGGATGACTGCTGTCAATCACAATGTGCTGGGAGGTGACGGGAGCTAAATCTCATCTCCTAGCGCCATATATTTCCAACACTGATTGATTATTTAGGCACCTCTATGTCCATTAGAAACATAGGCCCACCTATCCTAAACAAACTGTCATGCAATGTTGTATGCGCATTATCTCATACAGTATCTCTGTAACTGTCTAAAAATGACTCTTTGCATTCACAGTCGTCAGTCCTTTAGCTCACAGTCAAATGTTACAAGGAATTTTGATGATACTTATATGCAGACGTCGTCAGGATACGAAATAGCAGACAATGAAGACAATGTATATAATACTTCTCTGATTGCTCATGAGCAATATGACGATTGTATGAGTGATACGAATTATCTGTGTACTGGGTAAGTCACAAATATGAAGATTTGAATAAAGATAGTATTATCTTGGTATTCAATGATTGTTGTACACAATTACCACATTTTCCTATCAGTTGTGAACCTGCTACGACAAAATATGACGTTTGAACACTTATACTGTACACTGCACTTGTCTATAATAGAAATGTTGTGGCCATGTCTATAAAATCAGTGAAGGACATACCAATTTGTAACACGGTTTGATGCAGGACAATAGTGACCTGGCAATTAAGCAAGGAAGGAAAGACAGAAATTGCAACCTTCCTGTGAACAGGCGCCCCTTAGGAGGAATCTAAGACAATTGTAAGGGGATGACCATATGCTCAGGTTTCCTGATACAAACACAAGTCAAAACCAGAAGTAAATTAGAAAAAGAGGAGAAGTTATATCTGTATTTTTTTCTTTCCGTCTTTTTGTGATCTTTTTGGCTTCTAAAACTGCATCAGGAAACCTGAATGTGTGCCGTACCCTAAAGCAGTGCTTATCATACCAAATAACTGCATGTTAAAGAGGACCTTTCACTGGTCCACAGTTTATTAGGTAAAGCTATGTACATGGAGAGCGGCACCCAGGGATGTCCCTGCACTTACTTGTATCCCTGGGTGCCGCTCCGTTGGTCCTCTGTAGCCCCCGGTACCGGCGCTCCTGCTTCTCCTATTTTGCCTGGGGCGGAGACTTCTTCTTCTGCCCTGGGCGTCTCCTTCTCCCAGGGCTGGAGCGCTGGCCAATCGCAGCGCTCAGCTCATATTCAGAATGACTTGTATTTTAGTATTGTTTGTTTCTTGTAAAACAATAAAATCAATTAATAACATAAGCAGTTAAAAAAATGTTTTTTACTTTAAGTTTAGGAACACGCTACATGAATGGATTGTAAGTTTTACAGAATATTATCCCACAAACTACAGATCAATCTACTCAGCTTCTTCTACTCTATAACATGGTGTTAATAGATCAGACATTACAATGTATTGCACTTTAGAAGTTTACATACTTTCTCTATAGGAAAAATGTTAGTGTTGAATCAGTTTGATCAGCAAAAGTATAACCATGTATATTTTTTGGTGTGTTACTTGTGTAATTATATTCTTATTGTTGTATTCATATAAAGATCTCTGTCAAATATATGCAAGCATACAGAAAATACTAAAGGCTCAAAAACCTTCTACAATGAAATATTGTATTAATTCTTCTGCTAATAACCCTCTGTTCTTTCATTTCTGATAAGTAATTAATACTGTATGTACAGGTATATATAGTAGTAATTTATTCTATCTATCTATCTATCTATCTATCTATCTATCTATCTATCTATCTATCTGGCTATCTATATATAGCCTATATATCTATCTATAGTCTATCTATCTATCTATCTATCTATCTATCTATCTATCTATCTATAGCCTATATATCTATTATCTATCTATCTATAGCTATCTATCTATCTATAGCCTATCTATCTATCTATCTATCTGGATATTTTAGTAATTATAGACCTGTTTCCTGTGCAGGTCCTTTGACAACATGGATAACCCTGACGTCTCTGCCAGTCCCTGCAGTGAGGACACACTTCCGATAGAAAACAGTAGACAATATGAAAATATCCTCTCTATTGAAGAACCTGAGTACGATGAAGTGGAGAGTTGTAGAAGAATTGTTCAACCCGCTGTTGAAGAGCTGCTTTCCACAGAATTATCTTATGTTAAATCTCTGCGTTTTCTCACTTCCTCAGTGCGGTCAAAACTGGAGGAGGTACGTGATTTAAGCTGGCTATAACATTTACTCACTTGTATAGTAGGGTTGGAAACAGAGACATTTTAACACAGGCTAAACAGGTGCAGAGTCTAAGGGATGTGCAGTCTTCACTCTTGCCTCCTGCAAAGAAGGATGGACTTGGCTGCAGGAGTTTCCCCAGGCCACAGTTCCCGGAGTAGTTGCTAACAGGAAATTGGTCATTCAAGAGGAAAAATGATCCAGTGTCTGAGTGACAAACAGTGGCATACTCAGGTACAAGCAGGGGTCAAAGCCAGGAAAGGATCTACAAATTTCAGGTGTGATGTCTGAACAGGGTCGGTGCAAGGATTTTTGCCGCCCTAGGCAAAGATCCATTTTGCCGCCCCCTCATGTCACACACTCACTGACAGACACACACACTGACACACATACACTCACTCACTGACACACACACAGAAACTCACTGACAGACAAACACACACAGAAACTCACTGACAAACATACAATCACTTGGACACTCACTGACAGACATACACCTACCCACTGAAACACACACACACACAGAAACTCACTGACAGACACTCACTCACTGACAGACAAACACACACACATATACACTCACACAGACACTCACTGACAAACATACACACACTCACTGACAAACACACACACACACACAGACACTTACTGACAGACATACACACTCACTGACATACACACTCTCACTCAATGACAAACACTCACTCACTGACATACACACACAGACACTCAATGACAGACACACATACACACAGATATTTACTGACAGACAGACATACACTCACTCACTGACAGACACACACAGGCAGACACTCACTCAGTCAAACACTTAAACACTCACCTCCCTGGGGTCCAGTGTGGTGCAGCTCCTCAGTCCTCCAGCACGCTGTTTAGTATGACGTATGATGAGTCAGAATGACATCATATTCCGGCTCCTGGCATCACAGAGGGCGTGCGAGGGAGGAGTGGGGAGCTGTTAGAACAGCCTCCCTTGCCGGCCGCCTCCTTTCCTCCAGTAATTTACTGGCAGAGCTGGCACCTGCCATCAGGGTAAGCAGGTGCCTGCCCTGCCATATTTAACCGCCTGCCGACCGCCTAACACAGGGATGCGTCCAGGCGGCGGCAGGTCTGTTCCTCTTTGACGCGGCGGCGCGTCATCTCGCGAGAGGCGAGATTTATCACAGCAGATCACGTCTCAGAAGTTATACTACAGCCTGCCAGTGATGATCAATCGCTGGCAGGCTGTAGATCTAAAATAAATGGATCAAGCAGGTATATTAGACGCTGTTTTGCTAACAGCGTCTGATATACCTGCTACCTGGTCCTCTGGTGGTCCTATTTGCTGGGATCGACCACCAGAGGACCAGGTAGCTATGTAAAGTAGCACCAAGCACCACACTACACCCCCCCAACCCCCCCTCACTTATTAATCCCTTGTTACCCCCTGATCACCCCATATAGACTCCCTGATCACCCCCCTGTCACTGATCACCCCCCTGTAAGGCTCCATTCACATGTCCATATGTGTTTTGCGGATCCACGGACACCGGCAATGTGCTTTCCGCATTTTGCAGATCCGCACATTGCCAGAACTATATAGAAAATGCCTTTTCTTGTCCGCAATTGCGTAACGGAAGTGCAGACCTGGAAGTGCGGATCCGCAATTCCGGATCCGAGCGGGACAAAGTCTGTCCCCATAGAAATGAATGGGTCCGCAATTCCGTTCCGCAAACAGAATTGCGGACGTGTGAATGGGGCATAAGGGTCCCCTATCACCACCAGTTAGTTAGCTACTTGTTAGGTAGTTAGCGCCCAGCCCACCGCACCGCAGTCACTGATTTTGGCAGAGATTTTTTCATCCACATTGATCGATGCAAATGAAGAAATCTGTGCCGTTCATTTTTTTTTTTCAGCCCAGCGGCTGAACGGAAAAAAAAATATCTCATTACCCGTATGCTCAATATAAGGATGGCCATACGTGTAATGATTGCGGAGACCCTCAAATGCCAGGGCAGTACAAAAACCTCACATGTGACCCCATTTTAGAAAGAAGACACCCCAAGGTATTCCGTGAGGGGTATGGTGAGTTCATGTAAAATTTTATTTTTTTGTCACAAGTTAGTGGAAAATGAGACTTTGTAAAAAAAAAAAATATGTATATATATATATCAATTTCCGCTAACTTGTGCCAAAATATTTTTTTTTTCTGTGAACTCACCATGCCCCTCACGGAATACCTTGGGGTGTCTTCTTTCCAAAATGGGGTCACTTGTGGGGTATTTATACTGCCCTGGCATTTTAGGGGTCCTAAAGCATGAGAATCCAAATGCGTAAAAATGGCCTGTGAAATCCTAAAGGTACTCGTTGGTTTTAGGGCCCCTTTGCGCATCTTGGCTGCAAAAAAGTGTCACTCATGTGGTATGGCCGTACTCAGGAGAAGTAGGACAATGAGTTTTGGGGTGTATTTTTTATATATACCCATACTTTGTGTGAGACATATCGCTGTAAATGACAACTTTTTAATTTTTTTTATACAAAGTTGTCAATTTACAGAGATATTTCTCTCACCCAACATGGGTATATGTAAAAATACACCCCAAAACACATTTCCCTACTTCTCCTGAGTACGGCGATACCACATGAGTGACACTTTTTTGCAGCCTGGGTGCGCAAAGGGGCCCAAATTCCAACGATTACCTTTAGGTTTTAAAGGGATGCTCACAATTTAGCCCCGCCCAAAATGCCAAAACAGTACAAACAGCCCACAACTGACCCCATTTTGGAAAGAAGACACCACAAGGTATTCGCTGAGGGGCATAGTGAGTCCATGAAAAATTGAACTTTTTGTCACAAGTTAGCGGAAAGGGAGACTTTGTGAGAAAAAACAATAAAAATTCAATTTCCGCTAACTTGTGCCAAAAAATAAATCTTCTATGAACTCGCCATGCCCCTCATGGAATACCTTGGGGTGTCTTCTTTCCAAAATGGGGTAATTTGTGGGCTGTTTGTTCTGTTTTGGCATTTTGGGGGTATTTATACTGCCCTGGCATTTTAGGGGCCCTAAAGCGTGAGAAGAAAAATGCGTAAAAATACCCTCCTAAAAGGTACTCATTGGAATTTGGGCCCCTTTGCGCATCTTGGCTGAAACAAAGTGTCATACATGTGGTATCGCCGTACTCAGGAGAAATAGGGCAATGTGTTTTGGGGTGTATTTTTACATATACCCATGCTGGGTGAGAGAAATATCTCTGTAAATTGACAACTTTGTATAAAAATATTTAAAAAGTTGTCATTTACAGAGATATTTCTCACACAAAGTATGGGTATATGTAAAATACACCTAAAACACTGCCTTACTCTCCTGAGTACGGCGATACCACATGAGTGACACTTTTGCAGCCAAGATGCGCAAAGGCCCTAATTCCAATGAGTACCTTTAGATTTCACAGGGCATTTTTACGCATTTTTCTTCTCACGTTAGGGCCCTAAAATGCCAGGGCAGTATAAATACCCACAAGTGACCCCATTTTGGAAAGAAGACACCCTAAGGTATTCCGTGAGGGGCATGTCGAGTTCACGGAAAAAAAAAAAATTTGGCACAAGTTAGCGGAAATTGATATTTTATTTTTTTTTATTTTAGTTTTTCACAAAGTCTTATATTCCACTAACTTGTGACAAAAAATAAAATTTTACATGAACTCACCATACCCCTCACGGAATACCTTGGGGTGTCTTCTTTCTAAAATGGGGTCACATGTGGGGTATTTATACTGTCCTGGCATTTTAGGGGCCCCTAAAGCGTGAGAAGCAGTCTGGAATCTAAATGCGTAAAAATGCCCTGTGAAATCCTTAAGGTACTCATTGGAGTTTGGGCCCCTTTGCGCACCCAGGCTGCAAAAAAGTGTCACACATGTGGTATCGCCGTACTCAGGAGAAGTAGGGCACTGTGTTTTGCGGTGTATTTTTACATATACCTATGCTGGGTGTGAGAAATATCTCTGTAAATGACAACCTTTTTAATTTTTTTACGGCGATACCACATGAGTGACACTTTTTTGCAGCCTGTGTGCACAAAGGGGCCCAAATTCCAACAAGTACCTTTAGGTTTTACAAGGTTGCTCACAATTTAGCCCCGCCTAAAATGCCAGAACAGTAAACACACCCCACAAATGACCCCATTTCGGAAAGTAGACACCCCAAGGTATTCACTGAGGGGCATAGTGAGTCCGTGGGAGATTTTTTTTTTTTTTGCCAGAAGTTAAAAGAAATGGAAACTTTATTTATTTATTTTTTTGCTCAGAAAGTGTCATTTTCTGCTAACTTGTGAAAAAAAATGAAATGATACATGAACTCACCATGCCCCTCCGCGAATACTTTGGGGTGTCTTCATTCCAAAATGGTGTCATTTGGGGGGTATTTATACTATCCTGACATTCTAGCACCTGAAGAAACATGACAGGTGCTCAGAAAGTCAGAGCTGCTTCAAAATGCCGAAATTCACTTTTTTGCACCATAGTTTGTAAACGCTATAACTTTTACCCAAACCAATAAATATTCACTTATTGGATTTTTTTTTATCAAAGACATGTAAAACAATAAATTTTGAGAAAAATTTATATAGAAAATGTAGTTTTAAAAAAAAAAATTACAACAGAAAGTGAAAAATGTCATTTTTTTGCAAAAATTTTGGTCATTTTTGATTAATAGCAAAAAAAGTAAAAATGTCAGCAGCAATGAAATACCACCAAATGAAAGCTCTATTAGTGAGAAAAAAAGGAGGTAAAATTCATTTGGGTGGTAAGTTGTATGACGGAGCAATAAACGGTGAAAGTAGTGTAGTGCAGAATTGTAAAAAGTGGCCTGATCATTAAGGGTGTTTAAGCTAGGGGGGCTGAAGTGGTTAAGAAGGACCTCCACCTCCTGGCCCCCCTGTAATGGTGCTGGGGGTGGCTCAAGAGCCGATCGCCCAGCGCTGCAGCCCCAGACAGGGGGAGCCCACCAGGGTGCCCCCAGCAGGCCGGCGCCCTAAGTGAATGCCTAGTTCACCTAATGGTGGTGGCGGCCCTGTGTCTGAAGGTCAAGTAGTAGCGTGGTCAGATAAAAGCCAGGGGTCAGAGTCAGTAGAAATACTACAGGTTAGTAGTGAGTGATATCTGAAGGTCAGACGGGAGTGTACTCAAGTACAGAGGATCAGGAGTATACAAATGCAGCAAGCCCCTGTGGGAGCCGGTGTAGAGGATGCGAGTGGTAGTGGCCCTGATGTGATGTTGTAGTGTCGCGGTGTTCTGCTTCTGACTGTCGCTTCCTGGGGTCAGTTGCAGTGAAAGTAAAGTACTGAAGAATGAGGCCAGATTGAAACATAAAGTCTCTTTTACTGAGTGTCAGGTGAAACTTGGAATACATACAGCAGCAGGCTTTTATTGCAATACTTCTCTGGCACCAGCTGAGGAGTTATGATGGCAGGTTGGATGGCTGTGGTCTGCACTTAGATGATGCTGGCCTAATGATTGTTTAGTGATTAGTGGCTTGGCTGTAGTCCTTCACCTTGCAGTATTGTGTTTAGAGCTGTATCTCACCAATCACTCTGCTGTCTGGGATCTCAAGGCTTTACCTGAGGCTGTCCTTAGCTGTCATTCTGGCAGGAGAAGTGTATCTAGTTCCTGAACTTCCCTCACAGGGAAAAAGATATGGTTTGTGAGAGTGGGAGCTCCACAAAATCAAATCCCGTGCTGAGCCACGCCCCTTGCACTGATCACATGACAGTGACGTCACCCCAGGTCCTTCAGCTGTGCAAAAGTTCGGGTTGGTGGCAGCCGCCCCTTATGGATTCCATATGCCGCTATAGTGGAATCCATAACGGGATGCGCGACTTACCACCACCCGAACGCCGAACAACGGACTTTTTTTTAAATGTTCGCTTATCTCTAATCCTGATGCATCCTGAACGGATTTCTCTCCATTCAGAATGCATTAGGATTATCCTGATCAGTTTCTTTCCGTCCTAGAGCCCCGAGGACGGAACTCTAGGACGGAAAGAAACAACGCTAGTGTGAAAGAGCCCTAAGAGGGGAGGAATAGAGTGGTTAGCGCTGGTCCTGCTAACCACTCCCACCCATTACCTACTTTGCTGGATAAAGTGACATGGTACACGTGAAGTACAAAACATTACATATCATTGCATATATAAAACATATAAAATGAGAGTAAAGGAGAACTTTACTGGTTATCTTCTGACATGGTATCAAAACATGTCCTGAGATAACACAACGGTTTTGTAATTTGGGACCTCCTTAGAACTAGTCCAAACCACTTGGAAAAGCCCCCAAGCTCTGTCAAGTCTATATCACTTCCATGGACTTCCATTGTCTTCATTGCTGCAGCGCTTGAAACAAAGACCGCCCGGATCACGGGAACGGTGGTGCTGGAACGATGGGGGTTTGAGCAAATGAGTATTGCTTCTTTTTTAATCATATATCATTCATTTTTGGGAGTCTCAGAAAACCCCTTTAATTTAGTTAGTAAAATTGCAAGAAATGTATCAGGAAAGCCATTTCAACCAACAAATAGAACATAATTACATAATGTCTGTGGTCTTCTAGATCCCTGGTATTGATGTAAGAAGTCTATTCTCCAATCTGGATGAGATCCTTTTGGTCCACGAATCATTTCTACAGGAACTAAAACAGGCAGAACATGACCCAGAGCATCAGCTTATTCTTATTGGTATGTCCAATGAAATCCTTGCGGTAAGATTATTATTGCATGTTAGTAATGAAGTAATGGACATTCTCTGGGTATGTCTTTTTCAGGAAATATCTTTCAGGAATACAGCAAAGATATGGAAAGTGTGTATACTGTATATTGTTCTACATATACCAGATCCACATCACTGCTAAAACACTACCAAGACATACATGTAGCTGAACTAATCAAGGATGCAATTCAATCACTCTCGTACGTAGCATTATGGTTGTTTGTATGTTTCCTATTGTGTAGGCAAATGTGTTGTGTAGGGTGGCATTTTGCTACATCATTGCTTCATCATTGGTGGGTTCCTTCTGCTGGGACTTCTACTGATCCTCAGAATGAAGGTGCAGCCGTACTAGATAAAGGTTTCTTTCTGAGATAATTAAAAATCTCAGACAACCCCTTCAATGTGTTAATATAAAAAAAAATCATATACTCTCCCCTTACTACAGTGCCATTCTCTGCAGCACTCCTCTTGTACTCCCGCTGCTGTTTGTTTCAAGCAGCAGTGGATATGGCACATGATCACTGCAGCCAATCACTGTCCTCAGCTGTAGATTGCTGAGAACAGTCAGATTGTGAGAATTGGGCTCCCTGAGTCTTCTCTCTGATTAGAGCAGTAGTATGTAAGGCAGACCACCGCTCCATTTACTTGTATGGGACCGACACTGGATAAACCCTTTAACTGCACGGTTTATACAGTTTCTCAACAACTGGTCATGCATCATCCTCGCATTTTATCCTTTAAAGGGTAATTGTCATTTTTTATTTTATTTGCTAGTTTATTATAGCTAGGCATGTATACCTGAGTTAGTCTGTCAATGATTGTGAAAAGATCTCCTTATAATAACAGCTTTCATTAATGCCCTCTGTCCCTTAAAAGACAGTTTCTATGGCTTGTCTGTCTCCAGCTAAGAAGACAGGAAGACGGAGGGGCGGTCCTTCACAATGCATGCCTGTGTTCTATCAAATTTCCCTACGCGTAAAATTTCCCTGCCCTTGTCACTTCCTGTTGTGACGTGGCCGCACCGGACATGACGTTCCAAGGTTTGGAAGGAGGTGTGCCTCGCCGCGCAGGCGCACAATGACGGGGTAGGGAAATTGCACCCCATATACTGTGCAGACAGCACCCCATATACTGCGCAGACCCCCAATATACTGCGTGCAGACAGCCCCCCATATACTGCGCAGACATCACATGTCTGAGAGTGTGATAGAACAGTCAGGATGCTCCAGATAATCAGACAACGCACGTGCGCAGTGAGTGGTAGGGAGATTTAAAAGAACAAATGGCCATCAGATCTCCCTACCCCCACACTGCACAGGCGCGATGATCGGATGGATGTTCGGTATAAGAGATCTCCCTGTCCGCTGGTGCGAACGCGCGGAGTATCCCGACGGGAGTAGTTAGCCTACCCTACCCTCTAACCACTGCTGAGGCTCCCAGCGCATGCGCAGTGTCGGCCAGTGTCCAGCTGAAAGGTAAGGCACAAGTGCATTAGGTGGCCCCTTCTCTCCAACTCTGGTATGAAATTTCCCTACCCCGTCGTTGTGTGCCTGTGCGGCGAGGCACACCTTCTTCCAAACCTAGGAACGTCATGTCCGGTGCAGCCACGTCACAACAGGAAGTGACGAGGGTAGGGAAATATAACGGGTAGGGAAATTTGATAAAACACGTGCATTAGACTTCAGAGAAGGCGTGTCTCTCAGTAATCCAATTTGATTGGCTGGCAGGGAGCTGCTGGCTACAGCAAGTGTGTATCCGAAGTGAGGGAAAGCAGTTTTGGCCTCAGAGAACTGGCAGAGGAGCCATCTTGAGAAGGTCCTCATATTGTAAATGTTTAAAAAGCCGTAACTAAGGGAAAAACTCAAGGAAAACAGTGGTATGTGAAGAAACTAAAGATTGCTTTATGCATAATGCTGCTGCAGCAGTAACATATGCTAAAATTAATGTTTTAATGAAAACATGACAGTTACCCTTTAAAGGCAGTCTGTTACTTTCAAAAGTGTAAGCATACCACCATGTAGGGTAGAGGCCCTAAAACATAACCATGCCTTTATTGTGAAAATCTGCTCATCTAATCTTGAGAAATTCTATTTTTTTTATTTTTATGCAAATAAGGTTTTTGGTGCACTGTGGATGGGGCTGCTCATTATAATGCACCAAGCTTTTCCTGCATCATTGCCACTGGCCTCAATCAAACAATAGGGGATGACATTACTGGGGGAATAATGGTGCATTAAATTGAGCAGTCTCCCTTATAGTACACCAAAAACATTGCATAGAAAATTTGCATAGAAATAAAAAGAAACCTTTCTCAGGATTAGAGGATTGGATTTTTACAAGAAAGGTATGGTTACGTTTCAAAGCACCTACCCGAGATGGTGGTGTACTTACTTTGAAACTGATTTTGCAGGTGACAAACTGCCTTTAAATTATCTTTATTTCTTTGACATCTTCAGAATCTGGGTTTATTGTATAGTGCCTTAAAGATGTGTTCTGGGATTTTAATATTGATGGCCTCTCCTCAGAATAGGAGCTTGTAGCTGCAGTGCTGGCCCGATTGAAGGAAATTCGAACAGCAGTGACCAGATCCATCCACTGCACAATGGAGGGAGCTTTGTAGTTTTGGCGCTGACTTCAGGTGCCGGAGATACTCTGAAACAGCTGATCAGCTGGGGTGCAAGGTGTTAGACCCCTGCCAATATGATATCGATGGCCTATTCTGAGGTTAGGTCATAAATAGTAAAATACTGGAATACCCCAAAAGGGGTTTGGCTGATCATTTTCAGGGCTTGTCTCCTTCCTGGTCCTACACACAGGACCAGGACCAGTGATTGGCATCAGAGGGCATTAGAGATGACTCCTTTTGTTTTTTTGAAGCCACTCTGAGCCTTTAAAATAAAAAAAATAACAGATGGACAACCCCTTTAGTCCACTGAAGCATATTTTTTTCTTCAAATAACATTTTGCGTAAACTTGTTTGTTATATAAAACTTCTAGAAGTCACAGCCTTATGCATTGTGATATAATCTACCATTTTCCACTTGTATACACAAAGGAGGGAGTCATCATCTTCACAATACACAGATCTCAGCTTCTACCTCGTCATACCTGTGCAACGTATCACCAAGTATCCATTGCTACTTCAGAATATCTTGAGCATAGACACAAATAGCAAAGACACACAAGAGGCATTGGAGGGAGCCCTCAACACCATGAAGGAGGTGAATGTCAACATCAACGAAAACAAGAGACGCAAAGAAGTTGGTGAGAATAGTTTTAGTGGAATGATGTTTAGCTGTTTACTTTTAGTTTTATGTTTGAAGTATGTTTCTGTATCTTTTAAAGGGCTTCTGTCACCCCCAAAAGTCATGTTTGGGCTTACTAAAATCCTTATAGTGCGATTATTCAATATGTAGTGTTCTTACCTTTATCTGTGGCTTACTGTATTTTCCTTAAAAATCGTACTTTTACAATATGTTAATTACCTCGCTATCAGCAAGTAGTGTGGTTACTTGCTGGTAGCCACCGCATCCTCCTTTCAAAAAAATGCCCCCTCCTCCTGTTGATTGACAGGGCCAGCGAGCGCTCTCCTCCCCTGGCTGGCCCTGTCTGCATTTCAAATCCTGCGCCTGCGCCGTACCGGTCTTCAGTCGGCGCAGGCGCACTGAGAGGGGGACGCTCGCTCGGCTGCTCCTTCCACAGTGCGCCTGCGCCGATGACGTCACCTCTGCACCCGGATGAGAAGATCACACTACCTAACACCCAGCTACCCTATATCACTATCTAACCTACACTGACTATCTCCCACTAACTATCTGTATTATATATATAAACTAACTAACTAACTAACTAACTAACTAACTAACTAACTAACTATCTAATGTATTGTGACACAGCAAAGCACAGAGCACAGCAATGACACTGCTGTCTCTCTCAGAACTACAAAATACTGCAGAAAATGGCTGCTGGGGAGGTTCTTATATAGTAAGGGGAGGCAACTTTCCTATTGGTTGCTAGGGATGTTGCTAAGCTCTGACAAAGACACTGCAGCCTTCTCATTGTCCCACAAGCAAGAAGCAGGGAGGGATCATGGGTTCAGAGGAAAAAAAATGTAGAATATTTGAAAATTACTAATATATATATCACTATATTCTAAATATTCACAAATTCTCAAAGTGGCGATACTCGTGCCCAACAGTAGTCTTTATTGGTTCTCTTTAAAAGAACATTGTCTAACTAAATGTGAGAGCAAAGTCCATGTGCAAACCATTATCCTTTTATTTTGAACAGCAAGCAAGTACCTGCAATTAGACCAGAGGACTCTGAAAGAAAAGATGTCAACTCTGAGCACACACACCCTGACTAAGAAGTCTAAACGTTTAAGTCTGTTCCTAAAACAACAGGCTGGCATGGTGCCAAAGGTAAGACTGTTCAGCCCTGTTTCAACAAACTCAAACAAAGTATAAGGTTGTTTTCACATCTGCAGCAGTATTTTGCCTGTCCAAATCATGCACACCTCAGAAGTACTTGGTGGACCCCATTATGGGTCAACAGCGTCCTTTTGGTGGTGATGATGTCTGTCCTGCAACAGATCCAGCATAGAATTATAGATTAAAGAAGAAGCAAGGAAGGCAGACTCTTTACTCATAAGGCTCCTTTCACATGAGCACGTTTTCCGCACGGGTACAATAGGTCTGTGTACATGAGTGTTTTTTTTCATGTGCATCAGTTCTGCGTTGCGTGAGAATCACAGCATGTTCTATAGGCTACATGCACACAACTGTGTGTTTTGCGGTCCGTATGGCATCCGTTTTTTTTGCGTATCCATTGTAATAATGCCTATCCTTGTCCGCAAACTAGAAAAAAATAGGACATGCTCTATTTTTTTTGTGGGGCTACGGAACGGACATATGGATGCGGACAGTACATGATCTGCTGTCCGCATCTTTTGTGGACCCATTGAAATTAATGGGTTCACATCCTATCCGCAAAAAAAAATGGAACGGACAAGGAAACAAAATACGTTCGTGTGCATGAGGCCTTAGGCTACATGCACACGACAGTTGTTGTTTTTTTCGCAAATCAGGATCCGCAAAAAAAACTGATGGTCCATCAGTTTTTTTGGGAGGATTCCTTTGTTTTCACAGATCCCTTGTAATAAATGCCTATCCTCGTCCGCAAAAAGGAAAAAAGTAGGACATGCACTACTTTTTTTGCTGAAGGGAAACACGGACAACATACGCGGAAGCATTTTTTTGCTGACCCATTGAAATGAATGGGTTTCTATCCTATCCGCAAAAAAAAAATGAAACAGAAGCCGAGAAAAACAGCTGTCGTGTGCATGTAGCCTTAGGCTAGGTTCACATGACGACATTTGTCGCGCAGCAATAAGTCGTGCGACAAATAGAGCACGACTACACTGCAACATTCGTCACGCAACATTTTGTTGCTTTAATGACGCGCGACAATTTTTATAATGGTAGTCTATTGTGTTGCATTGCAACATGCGACATGCTGCAACTGCGACAGGACAGTCGCAGAAAAATCCATCTTGAATGCAATGTGACACCATAGACCATTATAAAAATTGTCGTGTGACAAATGTCATCGTGTGAACCTAGCCTTATTCGGCATTTTTCATGCAGCCCTGGTCCCATAGAAGTGAATGGGTCTTTAGGGATTGCTAGGAGATGTTGTTTGTAAACCTTCAACTGAGCTTGCTTTCAAAATGGTGCGAGTTTCATTGAACGCACCCTGAACACATCCGGACCTAATCCGTATCGTTCGCGTGAAAGAGGGCTAAAACTAGTAGCTCTATTTTATACTTTGAGGGTATTTCCACACGGGATGTAAGATACAGTGGAAAAGTTATTTGGGCCCAAATCCGCTGCAAAATCTGTGGCAATAACCACATGAATTAACTACCTGTGGACTTCACCCTCTCCATTGCAAAGGGTGAAATCTGCAATGGAGATCTGCAGCATAAATTCACTTTGCAGATTTTTTACATAGCACGGGAATGAGAATTTTTAAAATCACACCCACTTTGCTGGTACTGTACAAGTCTGTGGATTTTCTGCACGGAAAGCTGTGACGACAAATCCGCAGAATTCCGGTTATGTGTGGACATATCACCTACTTATCAGCTTAAGGCCTTATGCACACGACCGTATGTATCGTGCGGTCCGCAAAAAACGCTTCCGCAAAAAATACAAATGACGTTCGTGTGCATTCCGTATTTTACAGAACAGAACAGCTGGCCCCAATAGAACAATGCTATCCTTGTCCATAATGCGGACAATAGGACATTAGGACTATTTTTTTGCGGAACAGAAATACGGACATACGGAAATGGAATGCACACGGAGTAACTTCCTTTTTTTTGCGGACCCATTGAAACGGAACGGACACGGAAAGAAAATCCATTTGTGTGCATAAGGCCTAACACAAAAAGATCACAGCATAGGAACGATTCAGCCCTCCATATGACATAATATCTGACTTTTATTGCAGCTTGTTAATAAAACTTATAACCGCAATGCCTACAATACAGGAAGCATAAGCCTCTCCTACGCATTTCCAATCAAAATCCAGGTCCTTAATCATAGATGTGAGAGCATACGTTAGAGGATTATTCCCGTTTTAGAATATTATGTCATATTGCTGGAATATGCTATAAAACTAGGATTAGGCCTCATGCACACGACCATATGTGTTTTGCGGTCCGCAAATTGCGGATTTTTTGCGGATCCGTTATTTTTGCGGATCCATTGTAAAAATGCCTATCCTTGTCCGCAAACTAGAAAAAAATAGGACATGCTCTATTTTTTTGCGGAACGGAAAAACGGACACACGGAAACGGAATGCACACGGAGTACCATCCGTTTTTTTTGCGGACCCATTGAAATGAATGGTTCCGCATATGGTCCGCAAAAAAAACGGAACGGACACGGAAAGAAAATACGTTCGTGTGCATGAGGCCTTAGTTAGACCTCAGGGGACAGGGATACCTATTGCCTTTCTCCTGTACATAAGAGCTGCTGGCCACCTGTTATGCAGGGAAGACACAATGGATTTGCTCTAAACAAATCTGCCATGGCTTTTGAAGATAATCCACATCAGAAATTCAGATTTTGACCGTGGATTCACATGCGGATTCATAGGCAGTTTAGCTCCATTGTTATTCACTGTGGAATGCACAGTTTAACCCTTTGAGGACCCTGCGATTTTCCATTTTTGTGTTTTCGTCTTTTACTCCCCGCCTTTTCAAAGTCCTAAATTTTTTATTTTTCCATTCACATAGCCTTACGAGGGCTTATTTTTAGCGAGACAAGTTGTACTTTCTAATGGCATCGTTTACAATTGCATACAATGTAGTGGGAAGCGGAAAAAATACTCCAAATAGGGTTGAATATGGGTTGACTATGCAGTAAAATTGACCTGTTATCGCCATTCTCCAGGTCAGTACGGTTCCAATGATACCACAGGCGTCCCCGTCCCCGCCCGTCATTGGCTGCTCTCCCCCTGACACCGGATGTTTTCATCCTTGTACAGGGAGAAGCAGCAGCGGTGGTAAGGGGACCCGGAGCGGCACGGGGAGCAGGGAAAGTATATTCTGTGTGAGGGGCCCGGCACATGGGGGGGGGGGGGCTGTTTATGACATTGGATAACCTCTTTAACATTACCCCACAGAAAAATACACATAAGAGGACAGATAAAGTATGAAAAATCTTAAAATCTATGCTAAATGGCACAGGGGTGTTTGGGCACAGAATCTGTGTCTATGCCATTCACAGACAGCTGACACTCTGCTGCACCACTCAGGGTTGGAGATAACTGTGATCCCTCAGATATCACAAAACCAAAGCATCTTAGTAGTTGGACACAGGGAAGGAGCTCGCTCTGTCGTCCCCAGTGGTGCTTTGTGTACGTCAACTGCAGGGTGCCAATGGGTTACCAATGGCTGCCGGGGGCTCCCAGGTTGGCAAAAAAAAATTTTTTTTCCCCTTACAAAATGTTTTATTTTGGATGAAAAAATACACATAATTGTTATTGCTGCAACAAGATAGACATAGCAGAGCTGGAGAGGGTTCAGAGGAGGGCAACTAAAGTAATAACTGGAATGGATGGACTACAGTACCCTGAAAGGTTATCAAAATTAGGGTTATTCACTTTAGAAAAAAGAGTTGCAATGTCCAATGAAAATGATGTCCCTGGTCGTGTAAGAGGCCGCAGTGCTTACCAGATATATATAGATATTGAAAAATATTGGGATCATTGAGAAGTTTCATGACCAGTGAAAATACAAGGCCACAGGTTATGGTAAGGGGGTACATTATTCCTTCTGCCACAGATTCACTTTTGAATGGAGACTTCCACAACTGAGCAATCTTGCGTTGTGAATACGAGAGGCGAGAAAGCTGCTGCTAGAGACATATGGCCGGTGGCTTATATACCTGAGAATAAAAGAATCAAATGTGTTGGATATCAACATGCTCAACCTTTGACTCCCCCAATTGCAGATTTGGGAGCCCTGATACACATTAGATGGTTGGACATAAATACATTATGTATATGGTCAGCTTGGAAATGAAAATAATAAAAATCAGAGTCCAAATAGTGGTTAACTATAAATCAGTTCAGCCTGCGATGTCCAAAACAAGGAGCCTACAGAGGTTGCCAACCACGATCTGGGTTCCTAAGGCTATGTTCAGATGTGTTGGATTTGCCATAGACTAATCCAATGTGGATTTTTCAAAGAATCTAGGGCAGAAATCTGAAGATAAAACTGAAATTGTTCCTTGTGAGTGTGCCGTCTGATCCTCATGGGGATTAGCCCCTTTGCAATTCAGTGGGTGCTCATATATGTGGGTGCTCATATATATATATTTTTCTTGGCAGAGAGAAGACAAGGAGTTTGACAATCTGTCTGATAAGTTTCATAGACTGGCGGCTGTGGTTAGCCAAATGGAAGAAAATGTCATGTCATATGTGAAGAATGTGGAGGTAATAATTATCTGTAGAAGTGCCACCTGTCAATCCATTTTTCTCCTTATTTCTCATGTGCGGTTGTCCTCTCCTGCAAGCTGTTCCGGCACAGAATGAAGGGAATCATCCGGATAAAAACTCTTGCGTGCAGCATCTTTGCTGGGTAGCGGCCGGATCTCTGCTGGACCCCACTGTAATCAATGGTGCCCGGCAGCCAGATGCCGGAACAGCCTGCCGCAGATGTGAAACTAGCCTTAGATGGGTTGGTGGCACAGACATAAAATCAGCATAATAAACCCACATGCTTTATGCATTGATTGTTTTTTTCAAGGCCAAAAACTAAAAGGGGGTGCAGTACACAGTATTAATGCATGCATCCATAAAGGTGCGTAAGCCTGCCACTGGATTTAGAAGGCTGTTACCATCAATAATTGCATTTTCTACTGGTCACTACTGATTCCCACAGATAAATTATAGTTATTTTAATAAACCTCTTTAGAACAAAACATGGGAAGAGATTTATCAAAAGTGGTGTAAAGGAAAATTGGCTTAGTTGCTCCTAGAAACCAATCAGATTCCACCTTTGATTTTTCAGAGCTCCTTGGGAAACTGAAAGGTAGAATCTGATTGGTCACTATGAGTAACTAAGCCAGCTTACACCAGTTTTGATACATTTCCATCATGGACTCAATGTAGTAACAAAATATAATGCAGATTTACTACATGAAAATTAATACGACACATATATAATGTGTATTGCACAGAATGCTAATGACATAATAAAAAATACTGTCAGTACTCACTTTACGAGGGACACAGGGTCTACAGTTCAAATTCTGAAGTCTTTAGCCTCAGGCGAATTGCAGATCTGCATTGTATGGTTTCAAAAACAACATCCATAGGCTGCTATGGGTTCATATTGGACCTTGGTGTACCTCCATTTTTATGAAGGCACACAAGAGGCTTTTTTCTCAGGTTTAAATAGAATCCTTCAAAAAACAGTGTCATGTTCCAGTAATGCTGCATTAGGCTAGGACTACACAGTAACGTGTTATTTGAGAGCGCAACTTGCTGACACATGGTAATTTTAGCGCTGCAAATTGTAAAAAAAAAAACTCGAAGAAGGGTCACAGGCAAGTTGCAGACACACATGACTTGCATTGTGGTCTATGATGAAAAAGTGATGTGCAACCTGCAACCAAACATCCAACAGTGTTGGATTTTTTGCAATGGTCACATCACAGTTGTGGCAGGTTGCATGTTGCGTAATGACTCCATAGACATTATATAAAATGCAACATATCACTGTAGCCCCAGCCTTATGGAGCATTGCTTCCAGGGCAGAATACAACACCATCTGATGGCACGTTGAGTGCCTACTTCATACTATGGACCCATAGAAACTCCACATGTCATCGTAGAGGGTCCAGGTACATGTCTTTGCTGTCCACTTAAACCCTTGTGGACCAGTCCTATTATCTTACCATATTGTTTTATCAGAGTCATCTTGTAATCATTACCATATTTCCCGTACCCTGCTGTGCCATGTCTTTGTACAGTATGACTGTTCATTACTTGTCCATTATCTGCCCTTATACAGTAGTTAATGATTATACTTGATTTGTTTATTTAGGCTGGTGCTACATGGAGACAGGTGTAGTGCAACATGTATTCTAATGATAGTCAATGGGGTCACACTGCGACCTGCTACGACTGCGACAAGTTGGATTTCTGTGCGCAGTCGCAGCATGTAGCATGTCACAGTCAAACACCATTGACTATCATTACAAAAAATGGTGCGCAACACATGGCGCCGTATAGCCCTAGCCTTATACACCATTTCCTTACTGTATCGCAGGAATATTTTCTTATTCAGCCTGAGACATATCCACTGGAGTACCTGGAAGGATCAGTCCATCCATTGAATGGCTACACAATAGAACTCTGCAACAGCATTTACTTAGCATTTGTAAGTAACCTACTGTGGACATTCAGTCAATGGGGAGCAATCTGCTTCTGAAAGCAATAGCAAATTTTAATATGTAATAACTGTGAAAACTGTATCCCACCAGGATTAGGGCTCACACTTGAGAAAGGTTGAACTTGATGGACCCTTTTTTCAACCTATTAACTATATCGCTATGTATTATTTTTACACAGTGGCCCACCATCTGTCTGGTCAGTGTTCTACCCTCCTACGTTAACTCTGCCAATACTGTTTTATTGTATTTTATTGAGTCCACAAGACGTGAACATTCCTCCTACCCCAAACAAAATATGAACATATAAAGTTATGTGCAAAATAATAGCAGTCTTTTCTGCCAAAAACAGTAATAAAACAAATTAGTGATTAATGTGTTTTATTACTGTTTTTGGCAGAAAAGATAATACAACATGGGAAAAAATTCATGACTAGGTGAAGCCAAGTAATGGGCAACCAACAGAACCAACAGTCATGACATGCTCCTAATTGGGTGTAATTGACTCATTTAATGAAAGGGGGGTGTTCACATTAATAGTAGTGTCGAGCTCAATTAATGTGGTCATTCATTCTGTGAAGAAACTGGTATCAATTATGGGCCTTATTTAAAGAAGGAGAGCAGCAAATGTTGTACTTTATGGTTTTAGCCCTTGCTCAGTGAGTAAAATGGGTTGTTGCAGACATTGTACAGAAGAAGTAAGAACTTTGATCAAGAAGTTGATTGGAGAGGGGAAAACATATAAAGAAGGGCAGGAAATAATTGGCTGCTGATATGATCTCCAAAGCTTTTAAATGGCAAACAAAACCCGAAAAACGTGGTAGGAAAAGAAATACTACCTTCCATGTAGATGATTGAATACCAAGAATGGCAAAGAAGCATCCAAGGATCAGCTCCAGGAAAAGCAAAGAAGATCCTTAGATACCTGTGAGTACTGCAACAATCAGAAGATGCCTACATGAAGATAAACTGTTTGCAAGAAACCTGTGCAAAGTACTATTGCTGAGAAAAAGACGTGTTAAAAAGGTTATAGTTTGCCAAAGAACACACTGACTGGCCTGAAGAGAAATGGCGCAACATTCTATGGACAGATGAGAGCAAGATCGTTCTTATTGGGTCTAAAGGCCGAAGACAGTTCGTGAGATGACCTATAAACACTGAATTCAAGCCACAGTACACTGTGAAGACTGTGGAGGTGCAAGAATGGTTTGGGGATGTTTCTCATACTCTTGAGTTGGGCCCATTTATCACATAAATACTGGAAGAGGTCATATTGCCTTATGCTGAAGAAGAAATACCCTTAAAATGGGTGTTTCAGCAAACACACCCCAAACAGACCAGCAAGCAGGCAACATCCTGGTTCCAGACCAACAAGATTGATGTTCTGAAGTGGCCAGCCCAATCTCCAGACCTCAATCTAATTGAGAATTTGTGGAGTGACATCAAAAATGTCTGTTTTTGATGCCAAACCCAAGAATGCAGAAGAACTGGGGAATGTCATGCAGTCAGCTTGGGCTGGAATATCTGTTCGCAGGTGTCAGATGTTAGTTGACTCCACGCCACACAGATGTAAAGCAGTTATCAGAAATAAAGGTTTTACAACTAAATATTAGTCCAGTGATTAACAGAAAAGCTAAATCGGTAAACAAATTTCAGTTTATAGTGGAAATATTCCAGTTTGTAACTGAAAATGCAAACACTGCTATTTTTCTGAAAAGCCTTTTGTTCCTTTTTCTTCATTTTCAGTTTAAAAATGTATATTTTGTTAATTTTTTTCATTTAGGATTGAATGTGCAGTACTCCCAGCGCCTCTGTGTATATGGAAAGAAATGCTATTAAAAGGAATTTGCTTTTTCTCAGTTGTTTTAAACACACTTCTATTATTTTGCACATATCTGTACCAGTGTTCATTTTTCTTACCACTTCTCTGTTTTTCTTACCACTTCTCTGTTCTGTTTTTGCAGCCATTTTTGCAACAGTGTACACATAAAGTGCTTTGGTTGTCCCTTATGACTTAGCTTCTCTGTAAAAGATTATCATGTTTTTCAGCCTATTTGATCAATAGGAAAGTGCCAATTTTTTATAACCATTATGACTGCACTTCCTGTCTTCACTTTTACAAAAATGACCACCTCAACAAAATAGAAAATACCAGTATCTTGCTAATTGTAATTGTTCTAACTTCTAATTTGCTAGTATATGGTAATTTAGGTCTTGGTTGGAAGTGTGAGCTATTGCATTCGCATTGCTAATTGTAAGGTTTAGCTGTACTTGATTTTTTGTGTATGTAAATGGTTGCGTTTGAGATGACTTTCCTATGCGCCTTGTTCTCTAAGCTCTGATATCACCTACTTCTTGCAGAAAAGAAAACTGGAAGTAATGGTCCTGCAGCCTCTTACTAACCTTTCCGAGTGTTTAAGGGGACCCAAGAACTTGATTCGGAAGAGATTGGACAAACTTTTAGACTATGAGAACCTGGAGGAGAAGTACAGTGAAACTGGAAGAATGACGTGGGAAGAAGAGGACATTGTAAACAACTACAAGGCCATCCATTCCATGCTACTATCAGAGCTACCTAACTGCATTTTTCTGTCCTATCAGTTGCTTCACAATATTTTCCTCAGTTTCATTGCTGTGCAGAAAGATTTGGCTGCTCAAGCATGTTTTGCAGCAGAAGAACATGCTTCGCAGGTAAAAAAAAAAATATATATACATGTTATATTATGCTTACATTTTAGTTATTTTATATGCTCAGATACAGGACTTTACAGTAGTCTAATGAAGATCCAGCTCCAATATTTGAAAAATTGTCGTGTCTATAATTATAAGTTTGGAAATCTACTTAAGGCTACATTCACACGACCGTATTTTTCATTCCGCATCCCATCCGTATCCGTTTCCGTTTTTTGCGGAATAGATACGGTCCCATTCATCTCTATGGCCTTTTAAAATTTGCGGACAACTTTCCGTAAGTTGTCCGCATCCGTGTGTCCGCATATTTCATCCGCAAAAATATGAAGCATGTCCTATAATTGTCCGCAAAAATCGGTCCGCAGCCCCATAGAAGTCAATGGGTCCGGAAAAAACGGATAACATACGGAAAGGTTTCCGTATGTTATCCGTATTTTGCGGATCCGTTTCCGTATTATTATTAGAATATTGAAGAACATTTTTTTTTTCCCTCCCTCCAGTTCAGTATTTTGCGGATCCGCAAAAAACGGAAGACATATGGAAGCCTTCTTCCGCAAAATGCGGACATACCGCTTCCGTTTTTTTGCGTCCGTAAAATACGGATGAAAAAAATACGGTCGTGTGAATGTAGCCTAAAACTGCAATTTTGAGTTGTACAGGCAGAGCTGAGATTCACTACAAAGAGCAGCTCTCCTTCTGAGGGACTGACTTTTCTGTGCATTGCATGGATGGTCAATTCATTTCAGAGGGTGCCATGAAACACTACATTTCCCCTGCAGCAAAATTATGACTTAAAATGGTGTGAGAGAGAAGAAGGAAGGTTGGGAGAGAGGGAGGTAGTATGAGTGGGAGAGAGGAAGGAAGGGTGGGAGAGAGGAAGGAAGGGTGGGAGAGAGGGAGGTAGTATGGGTGGGAGAGAAGGAGATAGGATGGGTGGGAGAGAGGTAGGTAGGGAGGGTGGAGTAGAGGGGGGTAGGATGAGCAGGAGAGAGGAAGGCAGGATGGGTGGGAGAGCAGGAGATAGGACGGGTGGGAGAAAGGGAGAAGGTAAAGCAGAGGGAAGGAGGGAGAGCTTGGAGAGAGAGGGAGGTGGGAATGGCTGCAGTGTTGGACTGGGTTTTCTTGGGCCCACCAGAGGAAATTATTTTGGGCCAAACTACTTTATCATTAATAACGTTTAATAGGTTCTACACTTTCCTGCCCCCAGTGTGAGGATTCAGTACTCCCCCCATTTACCTTCCAACATGATTCTAACTCCGCCCAATGCATAACTATACTTACCCAATCCTACCCAGTGCCCATAGGGTTGTGGGTGAATAGCTTAAAACATAACTACTAATAATAACCTTACGAATATTTTTATGCTTGTTTTAGGTGTAAAAATAGTCGCAAGCCCTCTTTTTGCAACTAAGTAAAAGTGGCAAGTGTGTGACGGGGCCAGGACTCTGGCCTCAACACATTTACTATCTTTTACATTTGAAAACGTAAAAAGGGAGTAAAAAATACTTCAGTCAGGGACCCGAGTAGGTTTCCGTTAGGTGCACATACTGCTAGATGTGCGTCTAATTTATAAATTAGGCTAATCCTCTAGCAGTGGGGTGCAGTGGAAAAAGTAGTTTTTTTGTAAATGACCCCCAATATGTATACCTGATAACATCATAGAATACACGGCGGTACCAATACACCTGCAATAAATTAAAGCACCAACTGGTCTTACCACATTCAGGGTTTCACTGGGGTGTCGGCGTGATGTCCGCTGGATCCGGAACAAGGTCCCTGTGGTGATAGAGCAAGAAAAATAACCACATAAACATGGAATGGTAACTGTCCTTGGCAAACTGCGAACAGGGGCTCTGTGCTGACCCTATAAGACCTAGCCAATGGTATAACAGGGTAATTTAGGGCATTTCTTTCCCCTTAGTGCTACCACACAATAGTTAATCTCACATTGTGCCCGCTCACAGTACTAATGCCCACATTGTGACCATCACAGAACTAATGCCCACATTGAACCCTCTCACAGTAGTAATATCCACATTGCATCCCCACAATAGTTATGTCCACACTGTGCCTCCTCGCAGTAATTATGTTCACGTTGCGCCTCATTACAGTAGTAATGTCCAAATTGTGCCTCCTCACGGTAGTTATGCCCACATTGTGCCTTGTCACAGTAGAAATGCCCATATTGTGCTTTCTTCACAATAGTAATGCCCACGTTGTGCCCCCTCACACTAGTTATGCCCACATTGTGCCCCCTCACACTAGTTATGCCCACATTGTGCCCTTCACAGTAGTTATGTCCACATTATGCCCCTTCACAGTAGGTTTGTCCACATTGTGCCCCCTCACAGTAGTTATGTCCACACTGTACCACCTCTCAGTAGTTTCTGTCCACATTGTGCTCATTATAATAGTTATGCCCACATTGCCCCCATGTTGGGCTCCTCTAACAGCAGTAATGCCTACATTGTGCCCTCTCGCAGTATTTATGTTCACGTTGTGCCTCATCACAGTAGCTATATCGACATTGTGCCCCCTCTCAGTAATTATGTCCACATTGGGCCCCTTCACGGTAGTTAAGCCCAAATTGTGCCCCCTCACATTAGTAATGCCCACATTGTGCCTCTCACAGTAGTAATGCCCACATTGTGCATCCTTCACAGTAGTAATGCCCACATTGTGCCAACTCACAGTAGTAATGCCCACGTTATGCCCCTTCTAGTAGTTATGGCCATGCTGTGCCCCTCTCTGTAGTTATGCCCACACTGTGCCCCCTCACTGTAGTTATGCCCACATTGTTAGCCCTCACATAGTTAGCCCTCACATTAGTAATGCCCACCTTGTGCCTCCTCACAGTAGTAATGCCCACCTTGTGCTCCCCTCACAGTATTTATTTCCACATTGTGCCTCATCACAGTAGTTATGCCCACATTGTGCCCTGTCATAGTAGCAATGCCCACATTGTGTCCTCTCACAGGAGTTATGCCCACATTGTGCCCGTCACAGTAGAAATGCCCACATTGTGCCCCGTCACAGTAGGAAAGCCCACATTGTGCCCCCTCACAGTAATTATGTCCACATTGTGACCCCTCACAGTAATTATGTCCACATTGTGATCCCTTACAGTAGTTATGCCCACATTGTGCCCTGTTACATTAGTTAAGCTTACATAGTGCCCTGTCACAGTAATGCCCACATTGTGGCCCTCACATAAGTAATGCCCACATTGTGCCCACTCACAGTAGTAATGCCCACATTGTGTCCACTGAAATTATGCCCACATTATGTTCCCTCACTATAGTTAGCCCACATTGTGCCATAACACAGTAGTAATGCCCACATTGTGCCTCATCACTGTAGTGAGCCCACACTGTGCCCTATCTCCTTCACAGTAGTAATGCCCACATTGTGCGCCCTCACAGTAGTAATGCCCACATTGTGCGCCCTCACAGTAGTAATGCCCTCATTGTGGCCCCTGACAGTAGTAATGGCCACATTGTGCTCCCTCACTATAGTTAGCCCACATTGTGCCCCCTCACACTAGTAATGCCCACATTTAGTCCCTTTCAGTAGTGCTCTTACAGCTCCATAAATAAAGTAAAAACAAAAAAAACACAAATACTCACAAATACGTTTCCCACATCCTGCGTTTCCCAGCAGCAGCAGATGCGGTCACACGCATCGCACTTCTGGGCTGTGTAGGAGGAGGGCTGATTCCTGGACCTGCATGTTCCTCCTACACAGCCCAGCCTAATCAACTGTCTAAAACCTCTATGCCCAGGGCACATGCCCCATTTGCCCCCACCTCATTACTCCCCTGGGTTTTAAATCAAAGAAATAGACCCTAAAGACAAGAGATTGGCTCCAAAGGCAACTCCAAACTGGTCTTTTCTCTTGGGCCTTTGGGGCTTACTATGGTATGAAAGACTGGGCCCACCAAAGGATCTTCTGGTGGGCCAGTCTGACCCTGGAATGATGAGAGAAGAAGGATAGAAAAGGGAGAAGAGTAGGCAGACAGCAAATATTTGTACTCTTCTTATATAGACATTACATATTAATTACTAGTGGTGTTGGATTTCATGTATTAGGCCTTGTTGTAGAGATGATTGAAAGAACCATATGTAAGTATGCATTTTTTTTTATAAATTTGTATGTTATCTTTACTCACTCATGAAATATTTAAAGCCTTTGTAATGCACTATAATATTGTTTTATAGATGCAGTGCCGTACAGTTCCAGAGGCCAATTTTAGGAGATGGGTTGAAGACTACATTGCCAATTCAACATTACTGCTCAATGAATTCACAAAGAAATTTGATGAAGAATTACCAGTCCCAGTACCACGGGTAAGCTCCACCCTGGAAAATTTCTGTTTGCAGGGACTGTTTTTCTGTCAATGTAATTAGGAATATGGTACTGCTGTTAAATAATGATAATCACCTCACATGCAACTTTTTGTGTTTTCTATCATATACTCTAGGGAAGTTGTATAGCATTAATAGGTGACAACAGTGGCACTGTTTTACAGAGGGAGAGAGAGTTAAATTTGTGCCATGGTAACACTGTGTAATGCCCTGTGAAGCTAGGCATGTAATAATATACCCTTAAATGCTTTGCCCCATCATAAGTATTGGTATATGACAGCCACAATTCCCTTAAGTCAGCTACAATGCCTTGGCCCCAATGGGTTACCATGGCAGTCAGGGGCCTAACAAAGTCCGTCACGTGTGCCTTAAAGGGGTTGGGTCACTTCAGCAAATAGCATTTATTATGTAGAGGAAGTTAATACAAGGCACTTACTGATGTATTGTTAGTATCTATATTGCTTCCTTTCCTTCGTATTAATTCGTATTCATTTTTCTATCACATTATACACTGTTCGTTTCCATGGCTACGACCATCCTGCAATCCAGCAGCGGTGGTCGTGCTTGCACACTATAGGAAAAAGCGCTGGCCTCTCTGGTGGCCAGGACCATAGGACCAAATAGGCTGGGGCTTTTTACTATAGTGTGCAAGCACGGCCACAGCTACTGGATTGCAGGGTGGTCCTAACCATGGAAACAAGCAGTGTATAATGTGATGGGAAAATTAATCCAGCCAGCAAAGGAAGTAATATGGATAATAACAATACATTTATAAGTGGCTTGTATTAACTTCCTCTACATAATAAATGCTATTTGCTGAAGTGACACAACCCCTTTAAGGCAGACGTGAGGAACTTTGTTAGACCCCTGACTGCTATGGTAACCCATTGGGGCCAAGGCATTGCGGCTGTCCTAAGGGAATTGTGGCTGTCATATACCCATACTTATGATGGGGCAAAGCATTTAACTCCTGTGAGAGGACACATTGTGGGCATTGCTACTATGACAGGGCACAATGTGGGCATAACTACTGTGATGAGGCACAATGTGGACATAAATACTGTGAGGGGGGCACAAGGTGGGCATTACTTCTGTGAGGGGGCACAAGGTGGGCATTACTACTGTAAGGGCTAACTATGTGAGGGCTAACAATGTGGGCATAACTACAGTAAGGGGGCACAGTGTGGGCATAACTACAGTGAGGGGGCACAACATGGCCATAACTACTGGAAGGGGCATAATGTGGGCATGAACCGGACATTTCCCCATTTTCACACAGGCAGGCTCCCTTCTCCTGCGCTGTATAGTGTAGGACGAGGGCTTTTTTGTTCACATTTTTCACTGCTAGGTAGAGGCTTCTGCTTAGAAGTGTTCCCGGTGATGTCAGCGGCACTGATGGGTGGGCTTTTACAGGCTAGGGCAGCGCCAAAGCCCGTCCATTAGCATATCTTCTAACTTTTGAAAAGAAGAAACGGGGACATAATGTGCGCCGTGCGAAGCGCGCCACGGCAAATTTTTTCAGCACTCTAACTCCGCCCAAAACATATCTAAACACCTAATCCCACTCAGTCCCCTAAATGCCCCCACATAGTAAATATTCCTCTTTTATGCCACCAGACAGTGGTTATGCCAGCATTGTAACCCTTTCACAGTAGTTATGACCAGACATGTGAAGTAGGTATGCTGAGATATGTGCCCCTTCACAGTAGTTATGCTCTGATATGTGCCCCCTCACAGTAGTTATGCTCACATTGTGCCCCATCACAGTAGTTATGGCCAGATATGTGCCCCCTCACAGTAGCAATGCACAGATATGTGTCCCCTAACAGTAGTTATGCCCAGTTATTTGCCCCCTCACAGTAGTTATGCTCAGATAGGTGCCCCCTCACAGTAGTTATTCCCGCATACTGTATGTACCCCTTACAGTGCTCAGATATGTGACCCCTAACAGTAGTTATGGCCAGATATGTGCACCCTAATAGTAGTTATGGCTAGATATGTGCCTTTTACAGTAGCAATGCCCAGATATGTGCTCCTTCACAGAAGCGATGCCCAGATATGTGCTCCTTCACAGTAGCGATGCCCAGATATGTTCTCCCTCACAGTTCGGATGCCCAGATATGTGCTCCCTCACAGTAGCGATGCCCAGATATGTGCTCCCCCACAGTAGCGATGCCCAGATATGTGCTCCTCCTTACAGTAGCAATGCCCAGATATGTGCTCCTTCACAGAAGCGATGCCCAGATATGTGCTCCTTCACAGTAGCGATGCCCAGATATGTTCTCCCTCACAGTACGGATGCCCAGATATGTGCTCCCTCACAGAAGCGATGCCCAGATATATGCTCCCTCACAGTAGTTATGGCCAGATATGTGCCCCTTCACAGTAGTTATGGCTAGATATGTGTCTCTCACACTAGTGATGCCCAGATATGTGCTCCTTCACAGTAGTGATGCCCAAATATGTGCTCCCTCACAGTAGCGATGCCCAGATATGTGCTTCCTCACAGTAGCGATGCACAGATATGTGCTCCCCCACAGTAGCGATGCCCAGATATGTGCTCCCTCACAGTAGCGATGCCCAGATGTGTGCTTCCTCACAGTAGCGATGCCCCAGATATGTGCTCACTCACAGTAGCGATGCCCAGATCTGTGCTTTCTCACAGGATTGATGCCCAGATATGTGCTCCCTCACAGTTGCGATGCCCAGTACTTGTTTCAGTACTGTACGAAGCAAGCGCTCTGTACAGTATTAGAATGTATTGGCTCCTATAAGCCGAAGTTATTACTTTGCGAGCCAATACATTCTAATACTGTACTGAGAGCTCGTTCCATACAGTATTGAAACAAAGTTTTATGCGAATCGACTTCGAATGTTTTATCCGAAGTCGATTCGCTCATCCCTACTCATAAGATATGGAAAAGACCACAGCACTCTTATTTTCTGTTGCAAATTTATGATTTATTTTGTTATCTTGTTAATCCATCCAAATAAGGTTATATTTTAGCCACTGGCCAACATTTCGGTCTACTATCAGAACTTGTTTACGGCCTAATTTATACATAGACAAGAGTAAAAAACATCAAAGGGTCATTTAGGATGTAGTCAAAAGAAAATATTTCATAATAATTATAGGATGTCATAAGTATCCCCAGCAGAGATTATAACGCAATTAATACATTTTGAAAAATTAGTACATAGTGAATATCATAATTGTAGAGATTCCCGGGGTCTTGAATAATGGTAATACTTGATAAGTTAATACGATATCCCAGGTGGAGAGGACTGGAGACCATCTTGAGTCAAAATGGTGGAAGGGAGATCCTGAAGTGAATACAATACACCAGCAAGTAAAATGACGCGGGTACAATAGGCTGAAAAACAATTAGTTCTCCTGAATACGTAAATAAGCTATGTTTCTTTAAAGCATGATAAATACATTTGCTCCCACTATGTACTTAATATATGTCAGTTAAAGTATCAACTTTGGATGTCACGTTTGTTAAGTAGTTGAATAGGAACATGATTAATTATATATTAATGTGGTCAGTGAGTGACCTATTTGGAAAGTAGTATTCAGAGAGAGAGTACAGTATTTGAGAGGCTACACAAATTCACTAATAACTGGGTAATATCGATGTGCTGTTAGATCAAGCAGTTTTGACAGGTGATGATAGTATCAGCTGTAGAAGCATTGGTGGCCAATGGTTACATACCTTAGGCCTCTTTCACACTTGCGTTGTGTGGATCCGGCGTGCACTTCCGTCGCCGGAAATGCCCGCTGGATCCGGCACAGCGCAAGACAACTGAAAGCATTTGAAGACTTTAGCATCCTGGCTGCCATGGTAACCATTCACAAAAGCTAAACGTCGGGTCCGGCGATGTGCCGAAACGACGTTTAGCTTAATGCCGGATCCGGATTAATGCACTTCAATGGGCATTAATTCCGGATCCAGCGTTATGGCATGTCTTCCGGATTTTTGGACGGAGACAAATCCGCAGCATGCTACAGTTTTGTCAACGTCCAAAAAACGTTCACATACTGAACGGAAGACATCCTGATGCATCCTGAACGGATTGCTCTCCATTCCGAATGCATTAGGATAAATCCTGATCAGTATCTTTCCGTCCTAGAGCCCCAAGGACGGAACTCTGGGACGGAAAGGAAAAACGCCAGTGTGAAAGAGCCCTTAGGCATAGTAGCAGTGTGCTTGTTGGATGGCGTGTGATCGCCATTGTATTATAGGGATTTTAAAGCGGGCGGCGGTATAGCGCGCACTCCCGGGTGCCTGACGTCATTACGTGTGGGCGCATGCGCGGTGAGAATCGGAGGTATAGAATGGGAACTGGCAAGCTGTCAGTCGTGTGACTAGGTGTATGGCTGCTTGTAATAGTTTATGCAAAGGAGGAGATGATTTGGTGCGCTATGGGGACAGAGAATGGGGACGAATTTATGTATGGGAGCTATAGATATGTGAAATAAAGGTTGATATAGCCAGAGTGGTAGTATGATAGTATGGGATAAATGTATTGATCAGTGTATGTATTTTCTTATAATAAGCTATACATTATAATCTATGTTCTTGGATCTATATTTGCTTTATTGGATAGAATACTACCTGTCTGATATAGGTAATTTCATCTGTGGGAAATAAAAATTAAAATAGTTTGTATCAGGGAACATTATAGATGGCATATCAAAAAGCCACACATTTCAGTAAACCCTCATTGCAATAAACCAATAGATTCATCATAGAAGACAGCGATCTTGAGATACGGAAATCAAAATCTCTATTCAATCCCCGTGGTGTGATGGTGTTAAGTTCAAATATCCAGAATTCTTCCCTTTGTTTCCGGCGTGCGCTCAGGTTACCGCCTCGTCTCGCAGGGGTGACCTGTTCCACGATCTGAAATTTGAGTTGGTTGATTTGATGTTTGGCAGAGATGAAGTGGTGTGGAATAGGTTGTTCGACTTTTTGGCAACAGATGTCTGGTTTATGTTTGAAGATACAGTCTCACACACGTTGGGTGGTTTCACCCACGTATGTGAGGCCGCACGGGCATTTGATTCAGTAGACTACATAGGAGGAGGTGCATGTGAAAAAACATTTTGGATGTTAACTTTTGTCCGAGTGGGGATGTACAATTCTTTTGCCTTTGATAACGTTTGTGCATTGCGCGCAGTTAAGACAAGGATATGTTCCTGTTTTTCTGGGTACCAATGTGGTTTGTTTTAGGGCGGGTTTTAGGGGGCCAATGTCTGCACGTACTTATCTGTCTTTAAGGTTCTGAGCTCTTTTATAGCACATTCTTATGGGATTCTGAAACTCTGGGATGTCTGGGTATGATTGTTGAAGGAGGGGCCATAGTTTTCATATTATAGATTGGATTTTCGGTACCATGGGCTAAAAATGACCACAGACGAAATTACCGTAATGACATCACACGCCTGGGAGCGTCCGCTATACCACCGCCCGCTTTAAAATCCCGACAATACAATGGCGATCACACGCCATCCAACAAGCACACCGATACTATGACTAAGGTGTGTAACCACTGGCCACCAATGCTTCTACAGTCGATACTATCATCACCTATGAACACTGCTTGATCTAACATTATATCGATATTAGTCAGTTATTAGTGATTTTATGTACCCTCTCATATACTGTACTCTCTCTCTCTGAATACTACTTTCCAAATAGGTCACTCACTGCACACATTACTATACAGTATAATTAATTATGTTCCTATTCAACTACTTAACGAACGTGACATCCAAACTTGATACTTTAACTGACATATATTAAGTACATAGTGGGAGCGAATGTATTTATCATGCTTTAAGGAAACATAGCTTATTTACGTATTCAGGAGAACTAATTGTTTTTCAGCTTATTGTACCCGCGTCATTAACTTGCAGGTGTATTGTATTCACTTCAGGATCTCCTTTCCACCATTTTGATTCAAGATGGTCTCCAGTCCTCTCCACCTGGGATATCCCATTAACTTATCAAGTATTACCATTATACAAGACCCCGAGAATCTCTACAATTATGATTTTCACTATGTACTCATTTTTTACAATGTACTAATTGCGTTGGGGATACTTTTGACATCCTATAATTATTGTGAAATATTTGCTTTTGACAACATCCTAAATGACCCTTTAATGTTTTTTACTCCTGTCTATGTATGAATTAGGCCGTGAACAAGGTCTGTGTAGAGTGAAATGTAAAGCCAGTGGCTAAAATATAACCTTTTTTTTCGATGGATTAACAATATAACAAAATAAATAGGAAACTTGCAACAAAAAATAAGAGTGCTGTGGTCTTTTCCATATATTCTATGTATCTATGACAACAAATGTTGTAAATACCGTACTTAAATATTGCCCCATTTCTGCTTTCACCTATATTAGGAGCATATTCCAGCCATTGAACGGCAAATCCAGCAGCTATTGAAACGATACAGTCCAGAAAAGCTCTACCAGTTGATGAGCGCTGTGAAGGGCACTCGCGAAATGGAACTCACACTCCGTAGTGGTGAGGTGGTGGCTGTCATCCAGTGTGGAGACACCAAGGGAAATAAAAACAGATGGCTTGTTGACACCGGAGGTACGGTTCAGAGACAGTTTCTACAGTGATTGTGAAGCTGTTTTATACTGTTTAATATTATAAGATGTTTTGCCCAAATGCACATTATAAAAGTAGGTCACCAAGTATGTACTTTGTTACTATGTGTCTGTCAATTTCACCATGTCAAAGCTTGTCAGGGAATTGCTCCTATGTCTCTATGTGCAGCTTTGTCTGGGACCGCCATGCATCCAGTTTCAGGTGTCTGTCTTTGTCTGCATGTACTGGTCTTCCTGGGTTTACCATGTGTCCTGTATCTAGTTCTGCATGGGTTCCTGACCCATGCAGGGCGTTGCTTGCATTCTGGTACTTGGTTTGTGTCCGAACAGTTTCCTGTGTTGCAGGTTGTTTGGTTTCCTGTTTGTTTTCCTATGTTTCTGTTTTGTTACGTGCCTAGACTGCTGGTGTCATGCACCAGTGTCTGTTGCCTTTCAGCTTTTTGGTCAAGTGTACCGGAACCATCCCAGGAGGTTGCGGTCTGGTTGCTCCCTGCAGCAAAGACCAGATCCCTGTTCAAGGGTTAAAGGGTAAAAACCAGAGAAGCACTGGAATAACACCCTTAGGGTTTGGCCCTAAGTCAAACCGGTCACTTGGCTCAGTGGTTCTACGTCTGCCGCTGTATGTACCGTATCTGTTTGTCCAGGATTATGCCATTTGTGATTAGTCATTACTTGTTTTAAAGTACTCGTTTTGGCTCTGTATGCTCTGGGGTTCTCTCGACCCCCTAGAACAAGAGTAGGCAACCTCCGTCACTCAAGCTGTTGTAAAAACTTCAACTCCCAGCATGCATAATTCCTCTACTCTTCTCAGAACTCTCATAGAAATTAATGGAGCATGCTGGGAAATGTAGTTTCACAACACCTGGAGTGCCGAAGGTTTCTGACCCCTGCCCTGGGACATGATAGGCTGTGTCATTATAGATAAATAGGTTGTTCCTGACACCACGTGGTTTCACCAGCGTTTTAAATTCCGCTATTCCGTTCCGTTTCGTTGCGTCCCCATCGCGGACAGAATAACGCTGCAAACAGCGTTTTTCTGTCTGCAATGTCGTGCAAAGCAAGACAGATCAGTCCTGACACACAATGTAAGTCAATGGGAACGGATCCGTTTTCTCTAACACTATAGAAAACTGATCCATCCCCTATTGACTTTCAATGGAGTTCATGATGGATCCGTCATGGCTATATAAAACATACAATCTGATTAGTTCATGACGGATGCATGCGGTTGTATTATTGTAACAGAAGCGTTTTAGCATATCCATGACGGATACGTAAACAACGCTAGTGTGAAAGTGGGCTAACATGTTATAAATCACATCCATCCCAGATATACATTTTCTGTTTTCTCCTAGAGATTCACTTTATATAGAAAAATTAATAAAAACAAGGTAGAAAGAAGAATTATAGGTGATATAGCTATTGGGCTAATGTGCTTACCCGTCAGCAGAGAAGTATTTTCTTACATGGATTTTCTAGATTTTTGTTTATTTATCTTTTTAAAAATAAGAGGGCTTTCCCATTGCATCTTGTTAAAAAAAAAACATGCCAGGGGCTCAGGTCTGTACTTGGACCTCACTTCACAGTCTGTACAGTGTATGGGAGTTTGGGACACTTGCACTGCAGCTTTCTTTTAAAGGTGTCACATCGTAGCCTGAGAAGGATAATATTCACCTTTAGAATATGTCATTTCTAAGAGTGAAATATTGTTGTTGTCACAAACATCCAGCCATGAAATGGTTAAAGTCCTTTATGAACCTTCACAGTATAGAGGAAATGACCAGTTGGCGTTCTGTTAGTCCCATCATTAATCCTTATCTGACAGTTCTTTTCAAGTATATTTTTATGCTGCTGGTAACAGACACCTAACCCCAATAGATACCTGTCAGATGACACAAAGAGTTCACACTGGAGAAGGTCAGGCAGATCTGGCCCTAGTCTTTGATTTATAAGCCAATGATTTCAATAAAGGTCAGCACATGTACGATGTGTGACAAGTGTCATGTCGGCCCGCTGCCTTTGTTACTGTCATTTTTCATGGTCTATGGCAAAAGTTACTGTTTTTTTTATCTTGGATCAGTGAACTGTAAAAGTATCTGCACTTCTGTAACTAGAAAATAATCATGCTTTATATTCCAGGTGATATGAATAAGAATATAGTCATAAATCTGAGAATTCCCTTTGTTGACCATCATAATTCACCTTCACACCAAAGTAGATGACCTTAGTCTTTCCAAACATAACCCTATTAAAAATCCATTTAACATGCTGTAAACTAATGACCTGTGAAGAGTCAAGTGGGCGTGCATGCTGTACTGAAGAGTCATGCTGTCCGGTGTCCAACTCTGATATCCCCGCAGCTGCTGTAGTCACCCTTTGGCTTCCCCAAATGCTGTGCATGTGCAGTTCTAAATGGTGTACTGTGCCTGGCTTGATTAGAATACACATTGCTGCTCCGTGCATGCCCAGAAAGGACAAGGCAATGGCGCAGGCATAAGATTTAGAGGAACCTGGTGGTGCCTAGTGGCTGTCAGGATGTCACTCAAGAATGGAGAGGTGTGGTTGGACACAGGACAGTATGATTCCTCCTTACATCATGGACATCTTATTTCATTTTCACAGGTCATTAGCATACGAGACACATTGTGTTAAAAATTGATTTTTATAGCTTTTGCTATATCTAGAAAAAAACAGGCAGGGTCATGTTTGGAAAGACTGCCGGACCATCTATTATGGCATGGTGTCCATTTGGGGTGGTAAGATGACCTAACAGGTTTCCTTTAAAAGGCCTAGTTCACACATCAGTGTTTTGGTCAGTAATTTCCATCTGTGATTGTAAACCAAAACCTTATTTCCGTGTAGGCTCCACTCCTAGTTTTCGCCCACAATCACTGATGGGAATCACTGACTAAACACTGACTAAAACACTGACTCATTACCTAGGCCTAAGACACAGCGTCTTGCATATTGTTGTATCTGTGGCAATCACCTGATTGCTGAGGGTTTGGGTCCTGGCACCTTAGCAACAGATGATTACGCCAGGTGATAGCCCATCAATGTGTGGTCTGCAGCAGTCTAACCTCATGGACCCCAACCTAGTTGTGACAAGCTCTACAGTAAAGGGGACACAGATTCCCTGCAAACTTCTCTGCCCTATGTTCCGCTGATTGGTTCAGGTCCTGTGGCTGTAATGCCCAAAGACCATACGTTGATAGCCTATCCTAAGGAAACCATCTTTAAGAGTCATAATGGTTCCATTCTATCAAATGTAGGTTGGTCATAACAGGCAAATTGGAACAGTCTGCCAAAAGTCTCAAGTTTCCAGCGACTGACCAAAATTTTTAGACACAGTCCCGACAAATTTGGTCTGTGTCTGGCTGAAAATGGGTAGGGTTTATGTAAGGTGTAGGCCAGGGATCAGCAACCTCCAGATTTTCTTCCTCTGGATGGAAACTATAGGGTCATATCCACTGAACTCAAGCAAAGATCTTGATAACCATGAGTAATTCATAAACCAAGTATATTAGAAACTTCCATAACTTTTTAATATATAGAAAGAAATCTGAAAACTTTACTTGCTGAAACAGAAAAACCCCTTTAAATGTACAACAGAGTGGAAAGAAATCATTCATAGATACTGGAAAAAATTACTTTGGCTGGGTTCACACCATGTTTTTGCCATCCGTTTAACGTATATGTTGTATAAAAAAAAATACAAAAGTGTGGTGTGCGGTTAAAAAAAAACCTGTATATCTTAATGTCTACCGGTACATTTTTTTTTTTTACAATGGAACTCTATGGTGAATGGATGCCACAGTATGAGGCATCAATGAACGTACTGTATACTTTTTTTGTATAAGGTAAACGGATGGCAAAAAACGTGATGTGAACCCACCCTTAGCAATGACCAATTATGTCAAATTTTCCATGTTTGTACACATGTAAAAACCTGTACTAACTGTTACTACCATACAGTACATAAGACTAAAACTACGTATAGATGGAGGAGTAATATACAAGAGTATTGTAACTATCAGCCTTGACTATGCAAGCAGTACAGTAGGTTGCTCCGTTTATTGATAAGGCATAGTCAGCTGGATTATAAAGATATATGAAATATGCAGAGTTACGACAAAATGATCACATGTGCATGAACTATTTCTGTTAGTGTTGCTTTTGTAGATGCTGATGTCGACTCCTCACATCTGTTTGGACTTTTATGTTTGTTTCTTTTTTCTTTTTCCTGTTTTAATAACAAAATAAAAATAAAATACAGGATTGAGGGGATATGTTCCCTGCAGCAAACTGCAGCCATACCAAGAAACACACAGTCCAACACTTTCACAAAGTCCGACACATAGTCAAAGTTCCCCAGAGGCTAAGAAGACTGCAGAAACAAAGAAACATTCTGCAACTGCCCAAGTGTGCCCATATCCAACTTTGTCACAGCCCCAGGAGATCATGGCAGCCTTCCAGGTAAGCTGAATATATAGAAGAGTCTCTAGGACAGGATCAGCAACCTCCAGCACTCCAGCTGTTCTGGAACTACAACTCCCAGAATCCTCCTTTCACTTCTATGGGAGTTACAAAGACGGTTAAGTAAGTGTGCATGCTGGGAACTGTAGTTTCACAGCAGCTGGAGTGCCGATGGTTGCTGATCTCTGGTCTAGGGCAGGGATGGGCAAACTGTGGCTATCCAGCTGTTGCAAAACTACAACTCCCAGCATGCAAAGACTGCTTACAGCTATCAGCCTACAGCAGGGCATAGTGGGAATTGTAGTTTTACAACAGCTGGAGAGCCACAGTTTGCCCATCCCTGGTCTAGGGTATAATATTTCCTACACTACAGTTTGTTTGTGAATGCTCATTTCCTTTCAAGCTTTCCAGATTAAATCTAAGCAGATCTGTGATTTTCCCTGCTTAAAGTGTAACTGCAATTTCTTTTTATGTTTTGTTAAATGTGTAGGGCAAGTGATAATGAACATTTTCCAATATACTTTATTTATTGATATTGTACTTTTTATGACCCTTTCACATGAGCGAGTTTTCTGCACTGGTGCAATGCGTGACGTGAGAGCATAGCACCCGCACTGAATCCTGTGTACATGAGCGTTGTTTTTCATGCATCATTTTTGTGTCACGTGAGAATCACAGCGTGTTCTATATTCTGCGTTTTTCACGCAGCCCTGGCCCATAGAAGTGAATGGGGCTTCAGTGAAAACCGCATTGGGTCCTGATGCGATATGTTTTTCAGTGATGGTTGCTAGGAGATGTTGTTTGTAAATCTTCAGTTTTTTTTCACAATTGTGAAAAACGCATCAAAACTGATTGCACCCCCGCGGAAAAACTGAAACACTGAACGCAATTGCAGACAAAACCGACTGAATTGCATGCAAAACTATGCGAGTTTCACTGAACGCACCCTGACACAATTCGTATCGTTCGTGTGAAAGAGGCCTTAATGAAAAAAAAAGACAGTGAAGTTTTCCCTAATCCGTCTTCACAGCACAGTGAAGATGGTTCTTTACTCACTGTGCTGCCCTCATATATGGCTAAAGCTGGCCATAAACACTATGGGGGTCATTTATTAAGCAAAAATACGCCTATATTAGGTGTATTTCAAGTGCAGATTGCAGTGCAGCAGCTAGTTGCACCGCAATCTGCGACTTTTCCCCGCTCACACCAGAAAAAAAAAACTGAACATGGCATGGGCGGGAGAGGGGCATCTCATTTACCATTTTCTACGTGTGTTTTAGGCGTAGAAAAAGGTCTAACTGTAAGACAGCAAGGAAGGTGTCTTACATTTAGAACTGGTGGAGGATCTGCTGAAGTTATGGAGAGGCCAGCACTTTGGGAGAGTCATATCCCTTGGGCAAGATATGATGAACATTATGAATACATATTGCAATGTATTAAACACTGGTGGCAGTGAAAGAGTTAACTGCCAGGAACTGGCAGAGTCATAGGATCGGCGTGAGGGCATCCCCATTTTAGCTGCGAGTTCCTCAGTTGGGATAAAGGGGGAGAGGAGTGTAGAGAGATTCGTAATCAGATGGAGACTGCAGGAAAACTGGAACAAGGAACAAGTGAGATTGGAGTCTAGAACGGAGGTAAGACAGTATAGAAGTGTGTGGCACTATTCATAAAGGTGCACCACTTCATGGCCAAGTGAGGGCATCTATAGCTGAGCACTGCAGAGGAGTGGAGTCTGGATGGAAGGGGACCTAGCGTGTACAGTCGTGGCCAAAAGTTTTGAGAATTACATAAATATTGGAAATTGGAAGAGTTGCTGCTTAAGTTTTTATAAAAGCAATTTGCATATACTCCAGAATGTTATGAAGAGTGATCAGATAAATTGCATAGTCCTTCTTGGCCATGAAAATTTACTTAATCCCCAAAAAACATTTCACTGCATTTCATTGCTGTTATTAAAGGACCTGCTGAGATCATTTCAGTAATCGTCTTGTTAACTCAGCTGAGAATGTTGACAAGCACAAGGCTGGAGATCATTATGTCAGGCTGATTGGGTTAAAATGGCAGACTTGACATGTTAAAAGGAGGGTGATGCTTGAAATCATTGTTCTTCCATTGTTAACCCTGGTGACCTGCAAAGAAACACGTGCAGCCATCATTGCGTTGCATAAAAATGACTTCACAGGCAAGGATATTGTGGCTACTAAGATTGCACCTCAATTAAGAATTTATAGGATCATCAAGAACTTCAGGGAAAGAGGTTCAATTCTTGGTAAGAAGGCTTCAGGGCTTCCAAGAAAGTCCAGCAAGCGCCAGGATCATCTCCTAAAGAGGATTCAGCTGCGGGATCGGAGTGCCACCATTGCAGAGCTTGCTCAGAAATGGCAGCAGGCAGGTGTGAGCGCATCTGCACGCACAGTGAGGCGAAGACTTTTGGAAGATGGCCTGGTGTCAAGAAGGGCAGCAAAGAAGCCACTTCTCTCCAAAAAAAAAAACATCAGGGACAGATTGATCTTCTGCAGAAAGTATGGTGAATGGACTGCTGAGGACTGGGGCAAAGTCATATTCTCCGATGAAGCCTCTTTCCGATTGTTTGGGGCATCAGGAAAAAGGCTTGTTCGGAAAAGAAAAGGTGAGCGCTACCATCAGTCCTGTGTCATGCCAACAGTAAAGCATCCTGAGACCATTCATGTGTGGGGTTGCTTCTCATCCCAGGGAATGGGCTCACTCACAATTTTGCCCCAAAACACAGCCATGAATAAAGAATGGTACCAAAGCACCCTCCAACAGCAACTTCTTCCAACAATCCAACAACGGTTTGGTGAAGAACAATGCATTTTCTAGCACGATGGAGCACCGTGCCATAAGGCAAAAGTGATAACTAAGTGGCTCGGGGACCAAAACGTTGACATTTTGGGTCCATTGCCTGGAAACTTCCCAGATCTTAATCCCATTGAGAACTTGTAGTCAATCCTCAAGAGGTGGGTGGACAAACAAAAACCCACTAATTCTGACAAACTCCAAGAAGTGATTATGAAAGAATGGGTTGCTATCAGTCAGGAATTGGCCCAGAAGTTGATTGAGAGCATGCCCAGTCGAATTGCAGAGGTCCTGAGAAAGAAGGGCCAACACTGCAAATACTGACTCTTTGCATAAATGTCATGTAGTTGTCGATAAAAGCCTTTGAAACGTATCAAGTGCGTGTAATTATATTTCACTACATCACAGAAACAACTGAAACAAAGATCTAAAAGCAGTTTAGCAGCAAACTTTGTGAAAACTAATATTTGTGTCATTCTCAAAACTTTTGGCCACGACTGTACATCCTATAAGCAGCGAAGGTCTAGCACAGAGGTCAGCGCTGTAATACCAGAAGAGTCAGTCATGTAATGCCCAGGAATGTGCAATTGTGTACTATGAGGAAGATATTAGGAGATGCCCTGGCGCCTGGGAGGAGTGGAGCGGAATATGGGGGTTGTAGTAGCTGTGGCTGCAGTACTTATTCTCAGTGGCAATCCTCACACCGATGCTCCCAAGGGCTAGGCCAGTGATAGTAGCCCTTTCTTTACTAGAGGGGTATACCCTAATGTTGGGAGTCCTGCATGATGGTAGTTGGGGGCCATTGGTATTGTGGGTTTGGTGAAGGTGCAAAGCAGGAGATGTAGGTGCTGTGGCTGGGGAATGGTGCTGGAGTCAATAACCAGGCCAACTGTGAAAGATAAACATCTCTTTTTACTAAAGTACAGAGATGGGAGTTGTAGTAGATCCAATTGTATCAAGGCGCAGTTCCAAGGCAAGTCACAGTATAGACTCTTCCCAATAGCTGTAGATAGGCAAACAATAATGATGATAATAGGAGTAGTAGTTCCTAAGCTAAACACTTTGCAACTTTTCCAGGATGATCACAGGCGTGCAAAACTCTCGAAAATGTGGTAGACGTCCCAGACTACACACACATAGCAAGAAAGTGTGGTAGGCACCAGGTTTACAAACCGTCAACAGGCAAAAAGTCTTACAATTAGCTCTTCAGTTTCCAGACAAATAGTTGGCAAAACCGTTATATAAGTGTGAAAGGTACCATAATCTTTCCACAAGTAGCAAAGTCTCTATGTCGGCTATAAGCAGTGAATACCTCACATCTTTGTGATCGTGGACATTGTTCTCGCAACAGGAATGACGTTTCTTCTGGAGAAGAGGACCCAGCTCCCACGGAATTGATTTAGAGTGACTCTATTTTCTAATAAAGTGACTTACAAGTGATGGCTCTACGGATTTGAGTTGTTCACTTTCCTTTTCTTCTCCATTTGGTCTTGACCCATATGTGTAGTCTGTAGACATCTTTAGTCAGGGTGTGCAGCCTCCTCTGTTATATAGGAAGACACCAGTATTAAAGGGGTTCTCCGGGCTTTTAATACTGATGACGTATCCTCAAGATAGGTCATCAATATCAGATTGGCAGGGGTCTGACACCAGGCACCCCCGCTGATCAGCTCTATGAAGTGAAGGCGTGCGCAGTGTGTACATGCCATCTCACGTCGTTCGTCCTGCTCGCTTCTGCTTTGCCATAGACAGCAGCGGTGAGCAGGAGGAGAGACTGCAGATGGCAGGCACGCACAGTACTCGCCGTGTCGGATCCCTGCCAATCTGATATTGATGACCTATCCTGAGGATAGGTCGTCAATATTAAAAGCCCGGACAACCCCTTTAAATAAGCCCTCAGATCAGACACCAAATTCATAGCTCCTGTAACCCCCATCCTTCCAGCCCTTAAATCAGACCCCAAAGTCATGGCCCCTATAACCCCCCATGCTTTAAATCAGACCTCAGATAACACCCAAAAGTCATGGCCCCTATTAACACCCCCCACATCAATCAGACCTTAGATCAGACCCCAAAGTCATGGTCCCTATAACCCCCCACATCCCATAAATCAGAACTCAAATCAGACAAAAATAAAGAAATAAAACTTACCTGTCCCCTTCTGGAAGGCACAGGCGCTCTGGAGATCCGGTGCGCTCCTTCTGCAGCTGTGTACTGACCTGAAATTGCTATTTACTGAAGTGACACAACCCCTTTAAGGCAGACATTAGTTCAGTTTAACTGGGGTGATCATATGTCCTCTTTTCTCCAGACATGTCCTCTTCTTGGGACTTAAACAAAATGTCTGGCAGGGATTTTATAAATGACCAGGAAAGTCCAGTATTCTCAAGGGGGATGCAATGTGTGTTTTTTTTACTGTCTCTACATGATGAATGCCAGTTGCTTAAGTGAGACAACTCCTTTAACAGCAGGCAAATCTACAAATTTGAGTGACTGATGCCATACTCACTAAAAAGCTCCCCCCTCAGGGAAGGCAGGGTTAGCTTCCTTCTTCTGAGTTATGTCATAATTAACTAAACAGTGCCATCTACAGGCAGCTTTTGGGAATACATACAAAGCATTAACAGATTAAATAACATACTGCAATACTGTGACTAATAGCGACTGTACAATACCACACCATGTGCCAAGAGAGCCAGGGCAAAGCTGTAAGATCACCATCTTCATTGCTTTCTCGCTGTGGAGACCAACCTCAGAGTGCCAATGCTCAGCCAGCTGGGTGCAATGAAAGATATGGGAAGAGCTGTATTTTTCCATCGATATACCTGTATGAGGGCTTGTTTTTTGCTGAACAACTTGTAGTTTTTAATGGTATAATTTTGGGGTATATAATATTCTTTTATAGCTTCTTATTCTGTATTTTTAGTAGCAAGTAAGCAAAAACCAGCAATTCTTGCTTTCTGTTTTTTGTTACGCCGCAGTGTTACCAAATATGTGAGTGATACCAAATATGTGATATTGATATTATATCATCATTTATTTTTGATATTGATAGGTAAAAAAAAGTTTAAGTTTTATTACATTTTAAAAGATGGTACAAGTTAAAAAATGTTACTTTTTCCATTGAAACTGAATGCTTTTCAATGGAAAAAAGTAAAATCTTTAACTTGTACAACTTTTTTAAATGTAATAAAACTTTATTTACTGTACTTTTTTAACTATTTACTAGTCCCACATTTGAGCGCTTCTATAATATACTGTACTGATTATGCAGTACTGTGTATTATACTGCCATGTTATGGATAACCGACATAAATGCGCAGATGATAATATTTTTTAAAACGAAACTAAGTCATATTACTGTCATGAATGGAGTTAAAAACATTAAACAGAGAGACGTACTAGCGTTCTAATAATATAATAATACTGCTGGAAGAGTAAGTTTAGAAAGCTTGATTAGCCTGGATGAAAAGATGAATTTATAAGGCAAGTTTGAAGGTAGCAGAAGTTCTGAATTGACCTAATATTCTGGGGCAGAGTATTCCAGAGAGTAGGTGCAGCTCAAGAAAAGTTTTGAAGACGGGAGTGAGAGGTCCGAATTATGGAGGTTATTAATCTTAGGTCACTAACAGAATGGAGAGCACAAGTAGGATGGTAGATGAAGATGAGGGAGGAGATATATGGAGGTGCAGCACTGTGGAGAGCTTTGTGGGTTAGGGTGAGAAGTTTGAACTGTATTCTGTGGTGGATGGGCAACCAGTAAAGTGACTGGCACAGGCTAGTAGCATCAGTATAGCGAGTGGTCAGATAGATGAGCCTAGCTGAAGCATTTAGGACAGTCTGAAAGGAGGAGAGTTTAGTGAGAGGGAGACCAATTACAGTAGTCAAGACGATAATGAATCAAGACAACAATAAGAGTTTGAGCCGTTTCCACCATAAGAAAAGGGCAGATTCTGGAGATGTTCTTGAGTTGCAGACGACAGGAACGTGCAGATGATTGGATATTGGGAACAAAAGAAAGATCCAAGTCAAACATGACCCCAAGAGAGCGTGGGCCTGCTGCCCAGGAGTTATGATAGTACCACAGTGTTCTAAAAAGAACGTGACTTCTGGTGGTAGTTTTATAAGTTGTGTACTTGGCTACTTGCAAATTATGTCATCTTCAATATGTGGGACAAACATCAGACCCACTTAGAGTTCGCAACAGATGTCATATTTTTAATGCAGCTACTGGTAAGCCAAATGTGCCCATATTATCTAGGCATTTTAGAGATATACATGCTGGAGATTTTTCTGGGTTTATGTCTCAAAGGTATTAAGAGGGTCTTTCATCCACAACTAAGAGATTATACACGGAACATTGAATCACAAATTATATTTGATTTTTGTGCTGCAGACCTGATATCCACAGGGCTTAAACAGTAGACATGACTTAATATACAATTATTAGTTTTTTCTATAAGAACGATATGATTATGCTGATATTTTTATGTGTTGTGCAGTACTATTTGTGGCCAGTATCAACATGTGCTGTGTGAATAGTGATCTATGACTTTAGATTATGAATAAGGATTCAGTAATCTGAATGAAGATCTACTCCTTTTTATGATTCTTTGTTAGGTTGCTTTCCAACAGTTAAAGCACAGTTTAGAGACGGGTAGTAAGCTGATCACTGATTGTATTTCTCTACACCAAGCATATTTCACCAACGTGAGCCAAGTAGAGTCTTCCTTAGTTAAAGGGGTTGTGCTAGATAATTAAAAGTCTTGGACAATCCATACAATCTCATAAAATTTAAAAAACCTAATATATACTCACCAGTTTTTTCAGCGCCATTCTATACTGGGCTGTTCCAGTACTCCCACTGCCATCTGAATATAGTGCATGACTGCTGCAACCAATCACTTACCTTAGTTATTTACAGCTGCAGCGGTGAGGTGCTGAATTCAGGCACATTACTGTGCACATCACAGTGGAAACATTTGCATTAAAGTATAACTGTCGTTTCAGTTTATTTTTAATATTGTGTAGGGACAGAGATGTTAAGACAGTGTTTTCTAGTAAAATGAAATACCTTTCCCGAACAAAGTGCTGTATTTTTAGCCCTATAAGATGCACTTTTTTCCCTCAAAAAGTGGAGGAAAAATGGCAGTGCATCCTATAGGGCAACACTAACGGCTTCCATTATGTAGCGTCTCTGTACTCACCTCTCTCTGGTCTTCTCCCGGTGTGCTTTGACCTGTGCACAGCATGAGGACGTAGGCTCGCTCTGTGACCTGATGCTGTGCAGTGTTGGGTCACAGCACAGCATGGCTTGAAGAGCACTGGATCTCAGGAGTTGCATCCAAAACAGGAGAGGTAAGGTTTTTTTTTGTCTGATCTGAGGTCTAATTAACACTGGTGGTCTGATCATCAGTGGGTGTCTAATCTGAGGTCTAATTGGGGGGTCTGATTAATATTTGGGGTCAGATCTGAGGTCTGATTGGGGCTTTGAGCTGAGGTCTGATTAACATTGGGTGTCTGATCTGAGGTCTGATCAACATTGGGTGTCTGATCTGAGGTCTGATTAACATTGGGTGTCTGATCTGAGGTTTGATGAAAAATATTTTTTTTACTTATGTTCCTCCTCTTTGTTTAATGGGCAGGGTAGTAGATTACAAAAATGTTAAATACCAATGTATAGTATGTATATTAAAAATAAACTGAAAGACAGTTCCACTTTAAATGTTTGTGTGAAATTTGACAACCTGGTATTATACAACCAGAGTGGCACTTTTCTGTGTTGAGGGTATATCTGAAAAACTGTCAGTGTTAATGCCCTATTTGTCCAGAGCCACAAAACTTTGAAACCAGTTAGGAAAATAAGAAAATCTCAACTCATTCCATCTCTTATTTCCAACATGGGAATAATACATGGACCCTATCTGGGTATGGGTATACTTAAATTAACAACAAAAAGCCATGTGGCTGAATGCCCAAACTTGACCCAGATGTAAATGCTTATAAAATGTAACTTTTAATGATCACACTAAAATATGCTACGTGAGCACCCACAAGAGGTTAAAACCCACAAAGTTCAGTCCATATGTATGGAATAGTGCTGTAATGTGACACTTGTAGCTTTAGGGGGACGTGCACTTCCCCTATCAAACTACCTGAACACTATTGCTAGTAACAAAACTAGCCCTGAGTACAGCAGTGTTGCCTCAGCTATTCACTGACTTATTGTATCTCACCCATAACAATGCAACACCATCAGGCTCGGACTGGCCCACAGGGGTACAGGGAAATTCCCCGGTGGGCCCCTGAGCAAGGTGGGCCCCTAGTCTCCCACCCCCTGCACAAGTGGCACATAACACATTAGACTTACTACACTACATACATATATTCAATGTACAGCACCTCAACCAGCTAATTTTCATATAAAAAAAACTTGTTGGATTATTTATTATATTTTAATGTATCCATACAGGGGGCCCCCAAAATAAATTTTACTGGTGGGCCCTAGGTACTCCAGTCCGACACTAAACACCATACACTGGTTGCATCACTATTTGTGAGCACTTGTAACACCATAAACTGGTTACAATTGTGACCAGTTTATGAATGATTACATAGGACTGAACAAAGACAACTAAAAACCAACTATCTGCCCCCCGACATGTTTCACCGGAAGAAGTGGCTTCATCAGGGGTTGGGCAGCATTAAAGGGGGAAGGCAGAAAACGAGGTATAAATGACCTGATAATTGAAATTGACATCTAAATGAACCAATAGGGGAAGCGCAGAATTATGGCACTGACAAATCCAATTGCGGGTACATCACTCTGCCATTGGTGATGCACCACTACTTATCCTATCAGGGCCTGTCAAGGAGGGGGTGATGTGATGTAATGCGCAACATGTCTATGCGCGCTGACTTACAATAAACTTCACCTTACCGCTGGTCACTGAGAGGCTGAACGGAGACTTAGACACTGAAACAGCTCCGTGGTGACTGCTGCACATGTCCTGCGCATAGACCAGATGGACTTTTTGTTAATTTATTTCCAACATCAGACCACAGGTGCAGGGGTAGACTGAGAACTTAAAGTGGCCCTGGAAGAAATTCTAAAAGTTGCCCTGTTTTGTAGTCGGTTCCAAATTGATGGAAGGCAGGGCCACCGGTCTATGGCCAATCCGCCCCTGCACAGGTGACATATGGAGTTCTACCACAGGCATAGTGTCGTAATTATCAAACGTCTGTAGCAGAGTATCCTTCACTGTGGTGAACAGACAGGTTTATGCAGGAAAAGGTGTAAGAACTATGACCCTAATGTACAAACCTTTTTAATTGAGATAAAATCTACTCTTGTGAAAGCCTGTGCATCAAGTTCCCCCTCTGGCCATATTCTTCAAAAACATGTTTATGTTTTATCATCTAAAATGGTATTATATTCTTCTCTGAAGAAATGTAAACCTGTTTCACCTAAAGTCTTTGTAACAAAATTCATGGCCAATTTTAGAATTCTAAATATTGATTCTTATTTATTACTTTCCAGATTGTTGCAGGGTATTCATTTACAGCTCGCAGCCAGTATGAGGTCAGTATTACAGAAGGGGAGCCAGTGATTGTTCTGGAACCACATGACAAGAACGGAAGTCCGGAATGGAGCTTGGTGGAAGTGAGAGGACAAAGGGGCTATGTGCCTTCCAGCTACCTAGTGAACATACCTGTGAAACAACACTCCTGGGTTACATAATTTGGATAGTCTACACAGTACCTATAGAAATCCTTGGAAATGTGATTAGAGCGCCTTTACATATATATGGATGCAGTTGATTTAATTCAATGTGAAATAACAGCATTTACAACATATAATGTCGTAACCAAACAATATAATTCTGTCCATGCTCTGCTTTATAGTCATCTTCCTCATGAAATATACAAGAGACTCCATGTAATATCAACACTTGCAAGCACTTTTAGCATGACTTGTAAATAGTTGGACTTTTTGAAATGTATTCTCTACACATTGTCTTATGAACCCAAATGACTTTTCAATTTGAATTTGAATAAAATGTTAATATTAACAAAAAAAAAAAGGAAGGGTACCGCTCTACCGGAGAGGATGATCACTGTATGACTAATTGCAGAATAAGCAATGTACTAAACAAATCAATTCTTTAACCAATCCATTTTCTATATAGATTTTTACAGCTGTTTTATTTGTATGGTTAGTCTTGTTCAGATTGGACCATGACTCAGTTATGCTATGATAGTAGCACATGTAACAATTAATATTACCATTACCCATGCCATTACCAATGCAAATGCAACTTCTTGGACAGCAGCCCACTGATAGTTTCCTATAGGGTCTATGGCCAGTGACAGCCCCCTGGTCTTCAGCTTTTAACTCTCCATGGATCTGGACTTCTCTGCTGGGAAACTACCAGGACACTACCTCTTGGAGTAGTATTTTTTCAGAGGCTGCTGACCCATGGGGGTCAAGAGATAAAGTTGTGAAGTGCCAAGGGGCCAGTCAAAACCATAGCGAGCTGAGGTCAGGGCAGGCAAAGTTTGTGCAATCCTAAATTCAGTCCAAGGGTCAGGGCAGGCAGTTCACAGTCAGTGGGAGGAACAGGCACAGGTCAGGTCAGGCAGCAAAGGTTCAAATCTAGAGACAGGCAGAGGTAGATGGACATAGCCAATGGTGCAACTTCAGAACACTAGACAACTAGAACCTATTGCTCAGATACCTTCCACAGGTGAAGGTGCTTTAAATACCATGAGGTGGCCAGCCATTGGCTGAGAAAGACTGAGGTGGATGGATATTGGCCCTTTAAGACCCAAAGAACACATGTGTGCTTGCGTCCTATGGGTGTAGAGGGGTAGAGCAGATAAGCAGGCATAAGCCTACATGAAGTGGACAGAGCTTTGCTGCAGGCAATAGTGATGAGCGGCAGGGGCAATATTCGAATTTGCGCTATTTCGCGAATATTTATGCGAAAATTTATGCAAACTTATGCGAATGTTTATGCTAATTTATGCGAATTTTTTATGCGCATTTTCGCAAACAAGAAAATAATGACATTATTTTCTTGCTTGCGAAAATTTGCATATAAAAAATTCGAATATTCTAAATATTCGCAAATTCTCGAAGTGCTGATATTCGCGATTAAATTTCGCAATTCGAAAATTCGTGATCAACACTAGCAAGCAACAGGATGACAACGGTGGGGACAGACCCCTGAGGAAAATTCAGATAAGGGAAGGTGAGTGTTTTGGTGGGCGCGGAGAGGCAGTGCTAGGCACGAAGACTGGCATAATTTATTTTACCTTTATTGGGGAAGATGTATATAACTGCTCTGCCAAGGGAGGCTCTATCAACAATTGTGCAGCACCACAAGGGACCCCAACAAAACCCATTATAGGTGATTTCCTTGATGAATGGAAGCCACAAATCAGATTGAAATAGTCTTATTGAATGTTTTATGTATGGGTGTTAAGGTATGTTGTTTAGAAAGATGAACTGCCAGTAACAGGTGCAGTGACTACTTCTCAGGCGCTTTCATAAAAGTGAGCGCCTGTGACAATAGCTGGAACATCTCTCAGGTATTGTGAATGCAAGAATAGAGTATTTTATGAATGCCTAATAAAAAATGTTAAGGCTGTATTAGACCAGCCGATTCTGTGGACGATTGTCTGGAAAGAAGTGTTTCTTCCAGTCAATCGCCTGCCCGCCAGCAGAGGAGACCGATCCTATTACAAGCCACGATCTCTTCCACAGCATAGGGAGGAGCGATCGTTATACCATTGTTCGTCTCCATGCTGTCTAGTGGTTTGGCGGCAACAGATCGTGATTAGACAGCACTATCTGCCGCCGGCAAACAAGGATTTTTAAGCATGCTGAAAGATTCTGAGCATTTGCTCATTCATTGCTGCTCGTTCATTGCAGTATTAAACTGCCAGATTATCACTAATGAGTATACCCAAAACAGGCCACATGGCCCAAGAAAACCCCAATAAAGTGCACATCCACTAGATATAAAAGCAATGTAGAACTTTTATTAGGCTACAAAGACACACAGACATAATTAAAAATTGAATACAATATAGCATGTGCTGGTACAAAATAAGACCAGACACCATTACAGCTCCCACCAAAAACCACAAATACGGGCACAATGTATATAGTCCAGAATGGCAATAGCCAATGGTACAAAGCAAAGATGCAACCTAGAATCCACAGTAAATAAATAATAAATAATAATGTGACATCAAAACGCCTGGTACCTGAATGAGATATAAAGTATGAGCCTAGAATGAGCCTAGAAGATACAATTGTACTCCTAGTGTTGAAGATGCACTTAATTAGGGCTAATTATGTTTGCTCTACTGCTCCAAATTAGAAGTAATCCAAGGATTTTACATGCACCGAAGAATAACACTGACACACAGTAGGGTCAAACCAATTTCTCATTTATTCAAGGAAGTGATGCAGTTTATAAGTACATCAGATGGGGCATCCCCCCTGAGGCTCATGGCATTATTCCATTGGTGAGAATACAATAATAAGAAGAGAGATAACACTTGGCATCTGCGTATTGTGCATTGTTTTACTAACTTTGGTATGTGAACTATGTAAATATCTAACAGCAAGTGCCATTTCATAATGGCTTCTTCACTAACAGCAGTAACAGCATACATCATATACGACACATCAAGGAGGCGGCTCTTGAGTAGAATGGAACCTTAGTGCCTTGGAGAAGATAAGACGTTGTCTGAGAGCTGAAGTATATGGAAGCCATCTTAGCTGATTAAGAATGATATCCATATCTCCATCAGTCCCTCCTTGGATCTCATTCTTTTCCTAACAGCCTCCCATGACACTGGACTTAGACATAGGGAAGTCAGATGTCTGTCCCTACCGTTGATCTCCTCACCAGACGGGATTGTAGCTGGGGGGGGGGGGGGGTTCTGTGAACTAACAGAACCAAGTGGACCTTGTCTCTCATCCTCATTCAGCTCTCTCATGATCATCTCCGGGGTAGCCTCAGCTACGGCTTTGAACAGAAGCCTCTATTGCCTCCCCTTGGGCGTAATCATATTCTAATTCAGGTTTTCTTAATTTCTCTATGGTTTTCTCCCAGTCAAGGGGATTGAATACATGGAAAGGCATCAACACTAGGGCTAGGGCACATTGCCCATGCCAGGCAATTGCCAACTTTGTCCTCAATTTCATATCTGCACACAACCATATCACATCTCCCAATGCTTGAGTCTGGTTCATCAAATGGCTTTGGTAGGTTTTCCCAGTGGTATTCACTACAGTTCCACAATATTCTTCTGGAAACCTGCCCATGTTCTTCCCTTTTTTGACCTCTACTTCAAAGCAGGTGTAATTCCCCTTGTATATGGTGATCCCTCCTCCAGGCTTAAGGGTTTCTCTTAAGACTGGGAATTTATTTTCCCAAACCTTGCATTCAGTGTTATTTGCAGTCTGATTCACATACATGCTTGTAAAACATGAATACTGGATAGAACTCAGATGGAGTTTGTGGTCTAGCTGTGGCACAGGTGTTACACCCAGATCTGTTTACCTGAGATGCCGTGTACTTCATCCTTTCCAACCAAAAATTACGGTCAGAAAATCCTGTTTCCACTGCCAGTGTCTCCTCTACCGTGAAGAGTGGTCTAGCTACATTCCTGGGTAACAAGGGGTTAAGCTCTTGTGCTGGGAGTGAACTGGAGGTAGGATTTGGGACAGGCCCGTGATGTCCTTAGAGTAGAACTGTCCCCATGGCCCATATTTATCAGATGGATACTTTCTCAAGACATACATTCCCAAGATATTCTATTGTCAATATTAAGGGATGACAACCCATGTCAGAAATATCCCACAGACAAAGGGGATCTTCAACAGTTTGGTGCCCAACGTGGGGCTCGGGAGAAGCTAGCATCACTAGCTGAAGGTTTGGATTCTTGGAGCATGGTGGATGACGCTTGAGGACGAGGACTGTAGCCTCAGAGACAAGGTAATCTTGCTGTGGTAATCTGTTCTGCTGTTGATGTTACACTGTGAGTAGCAGCTTCGGCTGATGTGAAATCCCGAGTCCCTAGAACCATTTGATTTCTGATGGACCTGGACTGGGGCATCTTTACAGATCTCCCCTTAGGAGGTGGCAGATGGAGTAGCCCCGTGGGACTACGGTAAATTACTGCTGGACCTGGACTGGGGAATCTTACGAGATCTTCCCTTAGTAGACGGCAGACCTGCAGGACCTGAACTGGGGCATCATACGAGATCTCCCCTTAGGAAGCGGCAGGTGGATTAGTCCTGGCTGGCAGACCAAACGTGGGAGCCAGAGCGCATATACTGCACAGGGGTGAGCTCTGCTTGGTAGTAAGAAGTAGGAGGTACTAGTTGTTTCTGTCTTGGTTGTGTTCAAGTGAGTAAACTTATGGGACAGTCCCCGTCCCTGCCTGAGGGAGAGTATACCGCCCCCAGTTGGTAGCCCGAGAAGAAGGAAGAAAGCATCTGAACCATTGTAGAAAGTTAATGAAGATAGTTGGTAGTCATGAAAATGAAGATCTGAACTCTGAAATGTGGAAGAAAGTGTTGACACAGTGTCGTGGAAAGTTGAGTGATGAAGGTTTACTTGGTGCAGCACAAGCGTGGCACCAAACAGCAGATCTCCTGACTGCCAGGGGAGTCAGAGAGATGGAATGAAAGTCTGAAAGTGTATACGACAGAAAGTGAAATTCCGCCGCCCTATAATGGCGCCGGAGAAGCAGTATCTAATGATGCGCACTCTGAGAGGCTCCCCCCACAGAGTGGGGTGCCAGGGAGGGGGCCAGCAGGATAGACTGGTGCATATTGTGGGCAGCAGAATCCAGATTCTCGAGATACGTGTCTTGCTTGTGGTGCCCCCTGGCCCCACCCTTCCAGAAGTGGGAGGGCTTTTGTGTTGATGCAACTCCGATCCGTAGATAACCACTCCCCAGTACAACGGTCCTCTGCCCTGTCCAGCCTACATCGCAGGGTGGCAGACAGACCACTCCAAGTTGCCCCAATCCTCCTCTGATAACATTCAAGGAGATGGTACAGCCCTGTGAAGACTCAGTCACTCAGACTGCAGGGAAAATGGTGAAGCCAATAACCCCCCTGTATCCTGTGTGTTAAATTCAGATGGAACCTATTACGTGCTAGGGGGTCTGGTTACCCACCCTACTGCACCCCTGAATCCCCTGAATGTGCCCATAATGATGGGAGTTGAACCTCGAGGACGGAGGAAAGAAGAGAGTGATGACTAGACCAAACCTCCTCAAGACTCCGAGGAGAGCCCCCTCCAGGCGCAGAAGGGGGAGGACAAGCTTAGGAGGAAGTGCGAAGTGCAGACAGGGAGGAGGGATGGAGAGAGACAGAGAGGGAGATGAGAGAGACAGGATGGTGGCTAGATTAGCCGGACAAATAGATCTCCTAGCCAGGCAAGTGCAGACTCCCAACAAACAAATCAGGAAAACGCACTCTGCCACATGGAAAGACCTGTCCGGACTTACTCAAATAAGGCAGGGGATTTTTTTTAGGCCAACCATGGCTAAGGAACTATCAGCCCCAAATTATGGGGATGAAGAATACCAGAAAACATAATCTGGAGTGCACTTCTGTGAATTATTAGAGAATTGGGCTCGGACTAGACTGGCAGATCGTGCAATCCAAATTCAAGATATGAAACAAGATAAGGCAAAGTCAGTGGAGACATTTGCAAACCAAATGGAGCAAATGTTTAAGGACCTAGGGTTCTCTAAACAAGATCCAGTTCAAACCAGGATGCTGTGTAGTGCCTTTGCTGATGGACTTAAACCTTACATCCAAAAGTCACTAAAAAACGATCGCCCAGAGTACCATTCTGTTCCTCTTGAAACATTAACTTTGGTGGCTAAAGGCATACAAGCAGTTCCCAGAACGAACATAATGCTCGCAGCAGAGAAGTACTCCTCCCGCCCTAGGTGAGATATCAGACCCTCTTGTCGCTGCTATGGGTGTGGCTAGTGCAGGCATGTTAAAAGGGAGTGCTCGCATCAGCCCCGGCTGCAAGGGGCAGGGAAGCCACCCAGTATGTTCCCATGGGCCCCTCCTGCTCCCCTACAAGGAGGGGGAGAAAACCACGCCCCGTAGGACAGGGGCAAACCAGAACTGCACCATAGCTGCAGGTGGGGAGGGGGGGGGGTGACATACACACTTTTCTTGTGGATACTGGTGCAGCCAGAAGTGTAATCTGATGAGATCCCCGACCCCTCTTTCCTGGACAGCATTACTGTGCAGTGTATCGGCATTTATGGCCACACTCGATCCTCTTCCTAAACAAAACCACTCAGTGTCTCATTTGGATTGCAGCCGTCCAACGAAGTGCTTTCACAATTTGTAGTCTCCTCCACATATCCAAGTAACCTCTTGGGTGCAGATTTGCTACAGAAGATGCAAGCCACTATACAATTCCAATGGTACCGTCACTCTTTCCACTCCCCTTTAGCCAGAGTAAACAGTAATGCTGGCCGCTCTTATGTGCCTGGAGGACTGTCCGCCCGAAGGTCCACTTCCAGCTGCTGTATTATCTGTCATATCTGAGACGCTGTGGGCAAAAGGACCACAGGATGTAGGCAGAATTCGGGTGCAGCCTGTAAGGGAAAACCTTAAGCCAGGTGCAGTACTCCCTCGAAAACCACAATATCCTTCGTCTGTAGCACAGATAGATGCTGTCACTCAACAAGTACGGGCCTTCCTAAAGATTGGTGCTATAATTCCCACCACATCCCCCTGTAACACGCTTGTATTCCCGGTGAGGAAGAAGGGTAACAAAGGACAGCCTGATACCTACAGGATGGTACATGATCTTTGGGCTGTGAATGAAGCCACCGTCTTGCAAACTCCAGTTGTACCAAACTCCCACACCCTACTTTCTACAACCCTACCGGATGCAGCAGCCTTCACAGTCATTGACCTAGCTAATGCCTTTTTCTCTGTGCCTTTACACCCTAATTGCCAATACCTTTTTGCCTTCACTCATGCAGGCTCGCAGTATACCTGTACAGTCATGCCGCTCAAAATAGCCCATCCCAGTTCAGCAAAGCCATGTCATCTACAGTTGTGTTCAAAATTATTCAACCCCCACTGAAATTGAGTGTTTTGGTCAGTTTGACATTGATTTCAGTCATCTTGTTTACAATTAAATCAAAGAGGCACTTGTATAAGTGTGCATCGGCGTGATGACGTGAGGAGCTTGCGTCACGCTCTCCTCCTCTTCCTCCGGCCCTCCTCCTCCCCCCCCGCTCACCAGCCGTAGCCTGCTGCCGTCGCGATGCTGCTAAGGCCTCGCGTACTCTGATCCCTGCTGCACCGGTCTGCTGATCCTGACGCTGCTCCAGCTGCCCCGGCCGTGCCTTCTGGACCTCTGACCTCTGCCTCCGGTTCCTGGTGCCTTCTGCCTTTTCCGCCTCTCCTGCTCCCTGGTGCTGCAGCGCGGCTCTCTCCTCCACCTCCACCTCTACATCGGTTTGCCTTGATCCCCCTGGATCCCGCGGGTCTTCCCAAGGCCCTCCTCCTCCTCTCGTGCCTCGCTACCTGCTGTTCTGCCGTCCGCTTGGACGGTTTATTGTGTGTTCCAGGTTCCCATCTGCCCCCGTTTTGGTGGGTGAAGACGCCGGACATGTAAGATTCTGCTTCCCTGTGTGACCCTTTTGTGACTGTGTGTCTGGGGATATTTACTCCGTTCCCCGCTTGCCCTTTTGCCCTCCTGCCCTTTTTTTTACCGCTGCTCCTGCTCCCGTGCCCTGCTCCCTGTGTGATTTATGGCAATCGCCTGTCTATGACTGTTTAAAAACAAGGGGAGTGAAAGAAAGGGAGAAATAAACAGAAGTTAAAGGGTTAAGGACGGGCTAAGGGAAAAAGAAGAAAAAGTAGGGAAAAAAAAAAAATAAGTGACTAATTCACAAAGGTGGAAGGAAAAAAAAAAGGGAAGAGAGGCGAAGGAAGAACCAAAAAAAAAAAAAAAAAGGGGGAAAGAAATTTTAACTAAAAAAAAAAAAAACATGTAATTAAAGAAGAGGAAAAAAAAAATATATATTAAAGAAAGGAACAAAGAAATAACAGAGGAAAAGATCGGAAAAGAAAAGTTCTGAAAAGACTCATAAATTATTATAAGATTTAAAAAATTTAAAAAAAAAAAAGGGGGAGAGGGGGGAGAGAAGTCCTCAAATAGCTCTAAATGGCTCCGAAGCGGCGATCAGTCGACTCCTCTGGAACTAGGACAGGGGTTAAGGTCACCGAGGGAAAAATTGACCAACTTTGGAAATCCCCAATTGAGAAGGGACTCGTTAAAGGGAAACTAGGGGTGAACTCAAAAAAAAATGTGACTGTTTCCCAAGTAGAAGAATTTTCTGAGGACGGGCGATCAGTAGCAGACTCCGAGAAAGGGGAGGAAAGTTTGTTAATACCTGCAGAAAGTGAGAACGAACCCTTAGCGTTGGAAAAAATTTTGTGTGCCGTAAAAAATAATGGTATTTTAATGCAAGGGATGGCTACCCAATTGGGGTCAATGCAGAGTGATATATCCCTAATAAGGGAAGACCTGGCTAAAATCCGAGATCGAGTTCTCAATATGGAGAAAGCGGTCGATTCCCTTCAAACGGATGTGGACACGTTAAAATTGAGGACTTTAACCGCTGCCTCAGAAAATCAGCGCCTACAAGCTAAGCTTGAGGACCTGGAAAATAGATCTAGGCGATATAATATCCGCATAGTAGGATTTCCGGAAGGAGCTGAAGGCACACAGTTGATCAAACAGCTCAAAGAGGTGATACTTAATAATCTGGGTGACGAACATTTTTCCTCCACGTTTCAAATAGAGAGAGCTCATCGTATTCCAGGGGAAGCCTATACCAGGGAAACTACCGCGAGCAATTTTAATGAAGCTGTTATTGTCTGCGGACAGAGATACAATTCTGAGAAGAGCTAGAGAATGCTCACCTATTGAACATCAAGGGTCTAAATTGTTATTCTTTCCTGACTTTGCCCGGGAGACTCAGGAAAAAGAAGAAGCTTTGCTGAGATTAAGAAACAACTGGCCGTTAAAGACATTAAATATTCCCTACAGTTTCCAGCGAAGCTAAGAGTGATTTATAATGGGACCTCTCTTTTTTTTGAAAAACCGGAGCAAGTGCGAGAATGGATGGACCGGTTGGGAATTTGAAATTCTGTGGCGCGGTGATGGGGGGGGGGGGGCTGGGGAGGGGGGCGACGGGGTATAGTGGGGGGAGAGTGGCCGGAAGAGGTTTGCTGACAGGATCGGGCGGACCAGTGGGGGGAGGGAATGGGAGGGGAGGGCAATGGGGGGGGAGGGCAATGGGGGGGAGGGTGGGACTTGCCTTGCAGGGGGGTGCGTGTTTTTTTTTTTTTTTTTTTTTTTCTCCCTCTTTGTGTGATTAATGGTGGTTAGAATCCTTTCTTGGAATGTCAGAGGCCTCGGAGAGAGGGTTAAGAGACAAGCCATCATGGATGCAATAAAAAGAGTTCTCCCAGCTATTGTCTGCATAGTAGAGACTCATCTCACTAAGGAGACGGTGTCTCGACTGACAGTGGGGTGGCAAGCTCAATCATATCATTCTATCTTTAGTAGCTCCTCAAGGGGAGTTTCAGTTTTAATCCACCGTTCTATAGATTTCACGTTAATAGAGTCTTCCATAGATGATCAGGGAGATTTATTTTTTTGTATGGTAGACTCTATGGACGTGATTACACTCTGGCCTTTTTTACATACCTCCGCCGTTTTCGGTTTGTTTACTTAATCGGTTGTTGGTATTTTTGGAAAAGAGACCGGAGTGTCGACTTGTTTTGATGGGAGATTTTAACGCTGTTATGGATCCTAAAAGGGACAGACTGACGTTGGATGCAGACTTGGGTAGGAACTCTGGTACTTCTCCACTGGCCCAGTTCTGTTTGGAGGTGGGCTTGGTGGATATATGGGAACATCTGGGTGGAGGTAAGAGAGTGTACTCCTGTGTTAGTAGGGGCGGTAGAGCAATGTCCAGAATTGACTTAGCGCTCACTAATGTCAACAATCGGAATAATATTAAAACCATTCGATATGGAGTAAGAACAATTTCAGACCACTCCCTGTAATAATTGAACTTTGCAGTGGGGGGATAGAGACACTATGGGGTTTGGGTTTAAGCTGAATCCATACTGGCTTACCATTATGGATAATTCCCCTTTATTAAATTATCGATATCCTCCTTTTGGGAGGTAAACCTCCCCTCTGCTAAGATCAATATAGTATGGGATGCCTTAAAAGCATATTTGAGAGGAGTTCTGATAAGTGAGATCACTGCTATGAGGAGGACCTTTAGAAAAAAGAAGATGAATTGGCTAGGAACGTGGCGTTTGCAACTGAGCGGTTTACTGAATCAATCTACGGACGAAAATAGAGATAAGATGCAGAAAGCTAGCCGCTCTCTTGAGGAATATGTAGTTGAAAAGGCAAATCATAGTTTATTTTTTAAAGGACAAAAACATTTCTCAGAGTCTGGCCGCCCTGGTAAGCTCCTTGCCAGAATAGTCTCACAACAGGAGAAGAAAAAGAAGTCTATAACTTTGATTCGTAGTCCAGACAGGCGTAAACATACATGAACCAGAGGGAGTTAGAGATACTTTCCTGCAATACTTTTCACAAATATATAAGGCATCCCCTAGTGTCACATTGGATTTGGCGAGGTGTTTCCTGGACGGAATTTCTCTGCCGTCCTTAGCAGAGACTCAAAAAACTTTCTGGAAAAGAAGTGACCCTCCTGGAGCTCCAGGAGGCTTTGAGGTCCGTCTTGGGAACTCCTCGCCGGGTCTAGATGGCATTCCGTACGAGTTTTACCGTAAGTATAGTGAAGATATTCTTCCTCATTTGTTGGAAGTATTTTCCCACGCGTTGGACGAGGGAAATCTCCCAACTTCTATGATGGAAGCCTTAATAGTTTTAATCCCAAAAAGGATAAGGATCCGTCGGAGTTGAGCTCTTATAGGCCTATCTCACTATTAAATACGGATGTTAAGCTACTGTCAAAAGTTATGGCTAGGAGACTTTCTAGGGTCTTGCCTTCGAGTTATTCATCCAGATCAGAACGGTTTTATGCCGGGAAGGGCACACATTATAATCTGCATAGGTTCTTTTCTAATATTCAGACGTCCGGGAATGAGGCCCGCTCTATTCTGTCACTAGACGCCACAAAGGCGTTTGACAGAGTCGAGTGGGTCTTCCACTGGGAAGTGATGAGAAAAATGAATTTTGGTCCTAAATTTATAGCAATGATACAGCTGTTATACAAATCCCCAACCGCTAGGATTAGGATCAATGATATGTTAACTGAGAGTTTTGAACTAAGGAGAGGTAGCCGACAAGGATGTCCCCTTTCTCCTTTGTTGTTTAATATTTACATTGAGCCCCTTGCAATCAGTATAAGGCAGGATACAGGGGTGGCTGGTTTCGGGGTAATGGGAGAACAGGATCGCATCTCTCTTTATGCGGATGATATCCTGTTTTTTATTCAACAAACAGATAGTACACTTCCCCGAGTAATGGAGTTAGTTAATCTTTTTGGGAACTCTTCCGGGTTGGAGGTTAATTGGGCTAAGACGACTCTCCTTCCAGTGGATGAAATGCGAGGATCCACGGGTCTGCTGACTAGTGGATTATCGGTTTCGGAGACGTTGAAATACCTGGGGATGACAGTTTCTGCTAACATTCAAGACTATCTACAGCTCAACTTGTCTCCTTTATTACAAAGATTGAGATCCAAAATTAAGATATGGCAAAAAATCCTGTTCGCTAGAGCAGATAGAGTCTCGTTAATAAAAATGGTGGTGCTGCCCCAGGTTCTCTACGTTCTTCGTAATTCCCCTATATGGATAGAGGATAAGTACTTTAAATTAATTGAGCGGATGTTAAATGACTTACTATGGGGAGGAAACGGGTGAGACTAAAGGCTATGTATTTTTCTATGCCCTATAGGCAGGGAGGTCTTAATCTCCCTTACTTTAAGGGCTATGCTATGGCTTCTCAACTCTGCTTTTTTAACGATTGGGAAAATAGCCACCTCTGCAGGAAGTTGGTTAAAGACTCAGGTTTCTCAGACTTCTTTACAGTTTTGGAGTCTGATTATTTACGTAAGATACAGGACGAATATAAACCCTTCTGCAGAATGGCTATGAAAGCATGGAGGGTAATTAAAAGTTGGATGAAAGTTAGTGCATCATTGATTTGTACCCCATTGTGGCATAACCAAAAGTTATTGAGCTTGGATGACTTAAATTGTCAGCAATATTGGAGGAATAGGAATATCTATTTTTTGAGTCAAGTGATTAAAAATGGGCAGATTCTTACTCGTTTGGAGCTAGAACAAGAGGAGAATGTAGGTGAGGTGGTTTGGTATGCATACTTTCAACTTCGTTCGGCACTGCTTAGTATTTCTGATAAGCACTTACTTAATATAGACACTCCTGAATTTTTACACAAGTTGATTCAAAAGAAGGGTGGTATGAAAGTTAGAATCTCACATTGTTATAGGTACCTTATAAAAAATTATTTCACGGATTGTTTATCTCCAGGGCAAAGATCCTGGTCTACTTTACTGTCAGATTCGGGTTCCCGGATTGGGAGAATATAGGTGATAATTTAAGTTGGGTTTCAGCACAATTTTAACCACACGGTAGTACAGTTTAATATTATGCATAAAATATATGTAACACCTTTGTGGCTTCATAGGATAGGATTAAGAGCTTCTTCTGAGTGCCCCCGCTGTGGCAGTCCCGGGGCAGACCATTTACATCTGTTCTGGGATTGCCCATCGGTGAGCAGATACTGGAAGTTGGTTCAAAGAACCTTACTCCAAAGACTAAATGTGGATATTCCTTTTTCTCCCAAGGTATGGATTTTAGGGGACCTATCGGAGGTTAGCTGCCAGGTTTTGAAGTCCCGATTGTTGACTAAACTTCTGTTTTTAGCTAGGCTTTTTATAGCTAGAAAATGGTTTTCTCCCTCCGCTCCAGACTGCAAAAATTGGCTAAACTTAGTCACTAAGGTTAAAAGTTATGAAAAAATTTAGTACAGACAAAGAGGTTCTTATGAAAAGTGGGATAGTATCTGGAAGGAATGGGGTGTTTGATTAATTTAGTGTTTTTTTTTTTTTTTCTCTGCAAGGCGGGGGGGGGAGGGGTGGGTTGATTTTGCAATTATGTTATTATTTTGTAAACTTTATATGTTGTTAATATTGAAATAAAGGATTAAAATATTATAAAAAAAAAAAAAGAGGCACTTGTAAGTCAGACAAATATAACATAACATTTATAATGAAATAACCACAAATGTCTTTTCTGTGCTCACATCATTATCAGTTTTATTCAACCCCCAAGTGACATTCAATCTTAGTACAACATCCTTTTCCAGTTATAACAGCTTTTAAACGTGAATCATAGCTTGACACAAGTGTCTTGCAGCGATCTACGGGTATCTTCGCCCATTCTTCATGGGCAAAAGCCTCCAGTTCAGTCACATTCTTAGGCTTGCGCTCTGCAACTGCTTTCTTTAAGTCCCACCAGAGGTTCTCAATCGGATTTAAGTCTGGTGACTGCGATGGCCACTTCAAAATGTTCCAGCCTTTAATCTGCAACCATGCTCTAGTGGACTTGGAGGTATGCTTGGGATCATTGTCCTGTTGAAAGGTCCAACGTCTCCCAAGCCTCAGGTTTGTGACGGACTGCATCACATTTTCATCCAATATCTCCTGGTACGGAAGAGAATTCATGGTACCTTGCACACGCTGAAGCTTCCCTGTACCTGTAGAAGCAAAACAGCCCCAAAGCATGATTGACCCCCCGCCATGCTTCACAGTAGGCAAGGTGTTCTTTTCTTCATAGGCCTTGTTTTTCCTCCTCCATACATAGCGTTGATCCATGGGCCCAAACAGTTCTAATTTTGTTTAATCAGTCCACAGAACACTATCCCAAAACTTTTGTGGTTTGTCCACATGACTTTTGGCATACTGCAGTCGACTCTTCTTATTCTTTGGAGACAGCAAGGGGGTGCGCCTGGGAGTTCTGGCATGGAGGCCTTCATTACGCAGTGTGCGCCTTATTGTCTGAGCTAAATCTTTTTTCAGTTCCTCAGCAGTCACACGGGGACTTTTCTCTACTTTGCGCTTTGCGCTGTAGCACACAGCAGTCGAAGTCAGCATCTTCTTTCTGCCACGACCAGGTAGCATTTCAACAGTGCCCTTTGCCTTGAATTTGCGAATGATGCTTCCTATGGTGTCTCTTGGTATGTTTAACATCTTTGCAATCTTCTTATAGCCATTGCCCTTCCTGTGAAGAGAAATCACCTCTTCTCTTGTCTTCCTGGACCATTCTCTTGACTTCACCATGTTTGTAAACACGCCAGTAAATGTCTAGAAGGAGCTGAGTATCACAGTCATTTTACATCTGCCTAATTGGTGCTTATTATGCTTGATTGCTGCTCCTTGACATCCACAGGTGTTTTCAATACCTGATCGAAAACACTTGAATAAACCTCTGTTCTTAGGAGTGGTAGTCTTTCAGGGGTTGAATAATTGTGTCAATGAAGAAATCACAAAAAAAACATTTAATACTGTATTACAAAAACAATTGATGTCATTTTAGTTGCATTTGGTTCTTTAAAAAGTCCTTGTAAGATTTCATTCTGAACACAATTACAAATGTACACTAAATTCCCTAAAACCCTTTACAGCATTGGGGGTTGAATAATTTTGAACACAACTGTATCTTGGATGAAAAGAAACATCTTCATGATGATGTACTGCTCCTGTATGTGGAGTGGATGATCTCTTAGTGCGTGCCCAGGACACACACACACACACACGTGTTCTCAGATGTCTCTCTCTCTTTGCTCCTTCTCCTGTCAGATCAGGGGTGCAAGTTTTCTAAAGACAAAATCCAGTGGTGTCAATCAAAGGTAGTGTTCCTCGGACATTGCCTTAGCCCTGGTGTTAAACATCTCACTGAAGAGAGGAAAAATGCTGTCTTGCAGATCCAAGAACCAACTACCTCAAAACAATTACAGGCCTTCCTAGGCCTCATATCATGCTGCTGCCCTTGGATCGTAGATGCTTCTATCCTAATCCAGCCACTGTATGACTGCATAACGCACACTCCATTCTATCTGACAGAGGACGCTAAACTCTGTTTCGAACAGTTGAAGGCAGCATCTTCCTCCTTACCTGCCCTAGGATTACCTAATTACAACCTGCCTTTTAGACTGTATGTCATGGAACGTCAGGGACACGCCACGGGTGTCCTTACTCAAAACCATTGGGGCAGTAACCGACCTCTGGGCTACTACTATTTAGCCGGGTTGGATCCAGTTTCTCGAAGGAACCCTTCCTGCATACGAGCCATTCACGCCTGTCATCTTCTGCTTGACTAAACTTCTGATTTTGTCCTTGGTCACCCTTTGCAGATTTTGGACCCCATGACATTTCTGCTATGCTCCAACAAACTCAGCCAAAAGATCTCTCAGCTGCTAGACACCTTAGCATGCAGTGTTCCCTGCTCCTTCCGGACACTGTTGCTATCTCTAGGTGTCATGTCCTCAACCCTGCTTGAGGGCATCTTCAACACTAGCAAGTGCCATACTCGACTATAGTTGAACAACACACATAACAATTGCAGCACTGCTGATATGAAATAGAGATGTATGTGTATTGCAGCTTGGCACCATAAGGCAGGGACATGTGGACAAGTGTCTCACTGCTTTTCAAAAAAAGCAGCCATGTTTTTCTAATCCTGTACAACCCTTTTAACCCATTTTCTACCAGCTCAGTACATGTACGGCGCTGGAGCAATGGCACTCGCTTGCACATGCAGCAGGCATCATGGCCGGCTGGTTTTCGCTGTTTCAAACAGCAGAGACCCGGAGCAAATGACCGCAAACCAGCAATAATGCTGATCGCTGTCATTCAAGCCTTTAGCTCGTGCTTCCGGGCTTCTTACCAGCATCCTCTGCAGCTAAAAAAATAAATACATAAATAACGAAAAATATAAACATCATGGGCATCACCATGTCCGAAAATGTCCATACTATGAAAATATAAAATATTTTTCCAATACGGTTAATGGCGTAACCGACAAAAGGATTAAAATGGCCAATTTGCTATTCTTTCATTGCTTCTCTTACCCAAAAATATGTAGTAAATTGTGGTCAGAAAGTCACACACACTCTAAAATGGTATCAATAAAATCTACAGATTGTTCTGCAAAAAATGAGCCCCCACACAGCTCAGTAGATATAACTACACAAAAAAGTTATGGGGGTCAGAATATGGTTATGTAAAAAAATATATTTTTTTCAAAGTTAAAATTTATTTTTACACTATTTAGACATAAAAAACCTAAACCTATGTGGTATTATTGTAATTGTACAAAGGGAACGCCATGGGAACAAAACCCGTAAAACGGTGGAGGAATTGTGGGTTTTTTTCCAATTCCACCCCATTTGGAATTTTTTTTCCCACTACATAGTATGCCATATTAAATGGCATTAGAAAGTACAACTTGTCCCGCAAAAAACTACACCCTCATACAGCTATGTGAACATAAAAATTAAAAAATTATGGCTTAAGGAAGATAGCGAAGAATAAAGAAAACACAAAAACCTCTGGTATCCTAAGGGTTAGTAGATGCCAACTAATAAATACTTCTTGACATTGTATCTGAATTGGCCTGTTTCAATGAGCCTTATGCTATACTGTCCAGTGACCAGACACAACTGTGCTCATGAAGGTTGCCGACGTAGACAGCACCGAGGCACTCCTCATCAGCTGCGTGCTTTCAGTGTTCCTGCTTACCTTCTGTTTATGTGGTTGTGAGTATAATTTGTGCTATGTCATTCACATACCAAACAGGACTGTGCACTGTACTGTCTGCCATTATCTGAGCAGCAGCAGTCACGTACTCTTTATTAACCCACAGAGTGAGCAAACTATGGAAATAACAAAGCCATTCATTAAATATCTCTGTATAAATACAATTACTTTCTTCAATGGTATCTTGTTACCAGGCAGTTCACTCTGTGCACCTTGGTCCTCTTGCCATCCTCTGAAATTATTGGGTCTGCATCCTATCCGCAAAAAATGTGGATCGGATGTGGACCAAAAATACGGTTGTGTGAATGGGGCCTTAAAGATATTGTGTGATTTAAAAAAAAAACTTTTAAAATAACCTTCTAATACACATCTAGTACAATAACCCCTTTGAACTTCGGAAGGACTAACAATTTGTGGCTGAAAAAGATTTTTCCGAGAACTAAAATGAACACGAAACACAATGTGCATATTAAAGTGTTGTAAAGATTAGAAAAAGGGGCTGCTTTCTTTTGTTACACAGCGCCACTTTTATTGATAGGCTGTGTTTGGTATTGCAACTCAGCCTCATTGGAACATATTCTTTTTCCTTTTTATTTTTAAGGGGGTAGTTTGCATAGATGTAAGGGCTCATGCACACGACCGTGTGCTGACGGGGCACGTGCTGTGGACTGCAAATTGCGGCCCGCAATGCACGGGCACCGACTGTGGGGCAGCCGCATGCGGATCGCGGACCCATTCACTTGAATGGGGTCCGTGATCCGTCTGTTCCACAAAAAGATAGAACAAGTTCTATTTTATTGTGGAACGGAAGCACGGAACAGAACCACACGGAAGCACTCCATAGTGCTTCTGTGGGGTTCTATTCCGTGCTTCCGTTCCGTTCCACACCGCATCTCCGGAATTGCAGACCCATTCAAGAGAATGGGTCCGCCTCCGTGATGCAAAATGCACACAGCCGGTGCCCCGTGTATGCCCCGTATGCGGGGCAACGGCCGTGTGCATGAGCCCTAAGAAAGGTTATGGAGATTAAAGGATAGGTTGAAGAGTGGGGTTTCCCTGTTAGGCCTCTTTTACATGAGCGTTACGAATTTTCTCAGGGTCTGTTCAGGAAAAAAACGGATGGTTTTGCACGCGATTGTGTTCAGTGTTTCATTTTTTTCCGGACGGGTTTTGGATACGTTTTTAACGTGGGTGAAAAAAATCTGAAGAATAACAACCATCAGTAAAAAACGCATTGCATTCGGATTGCATCTGGATGCAATCAGTTTTTTTCACTGAAGCCCCATTCACTTCTATGGAACCAGAGCAACATGAAAAATGCAGAACATAGAACATACTGCGATTTTTCCTGAACGCAGAAATTATGCGTGAAAAACGGGATTCAGTCTGGATGCAGTGCATTTGCTTCATGCTCCGCACCCAGACGGAAAACTTGCTCATTAGAAAGAGGCCTTATAGGCACAGGGTCTTAGCTGACGCTAACATAACACAGTGGCTCAGGCTGAGTGATAAATTTGGTGCATGGCTATTGGTTGGTTAAGGCTTCGTTCACATCACCGTTTGTCTTTTCCGTTCTCCGGCTCCGTTCAGGAGCAGGAGAACGGAAAGGACGGATGCTGCACATAACTGACACCTAACTGACACCAACGGAGCCTAAAGACCCCATAGACTTTAATGGGGTCCGTTTGGTGTCCGCTCAGAACATGATTTTTGAGCGGACATGAAAGTACTGCATGCAGGACTTTCGTGTCCGCTCAAAAATCATGATCTGAACGGACACCAAACGGACACCATTAAAGTCTATGGGGTCTTTAGGCTCCGTTGGTGTCAGTTAGGTGTCAGTTATGTGCAGCATCCGTCCTTTCCGTTCTCCTGCTCCTGAACGGAGCCGGAGAACGGAAAAGACAAACGGTGATGTGAACGAGCCCTTACTAGTTTGCGCTCAAAGTTTGGCATAATGCACAGACTGTCGCATTTTATACAACATCCCTTTCCCACCAAGCCACTCCTCTTTTCTGCAACTTATGTCCCCTTGGCAAGCTAAATTTTCTTTTTGTTGCATTATTTCTCATATAGGTCTAAAATTAGATGCACCAAAAATGGGGAAGACTGAGAAATGTTGTCACATTCAGTGGCAAAGTCTAGGAGCAATGACATTAGTAAATGTAGGCCATGTGTTATAATCTGCTTTGACTTTTCTTTTAAACAGATTAAATGACAGATACAAACAGAACACCTTCCATTTCTATCCGCCATCCATTGACTATGATGTTAAAAATAAACAGAAAGCGCCATTAAGTCTCGTATCCATTATCCATGGCGGAAAGAAAAGCAGGCAGGGCTTTTTTTCTGCCAAAAATAACGAAAACCTAATAAGCTAGACACTGAGCATAACTGTTGCTCAAAAGTATCCATTTAAATAAATGTTGATTTAAAAAGTTTTTTTTTCCCCAGTTTTTCTGTTCATCTAGTGCAGTGTTTCTCAATTATTTTCTGTCATGCCCCCCCTAGGAAGAAGAAAACATTTTGCGCCCCCCGCGCGACTGTAAATAGTATCATTTGTCTATAAAATTGTTATAAGTACACCAATCTCCCCACAGGTGAGGGCCATTAACCCCCCCCCCCCCAAATCATGTGCAGGCTCCATTAACCCCCCCCCCAATCATATGCAGGCTCCATTAACCCCCCTCCCCAATCATGTGCAGGCTACATTAACCCCCTCCCCCCAAATCATGTGCAGGGTCCAGGCTTCCCCCCTCCCCCCAAATCATGTGCAGGCTCTCTCCCCCCCACAAATTATGTGCAGGCTCTCCCCCCCCCCAATAGGGTCCAGGGTCCACCCACCCACTACTTACCTCCCTGGAAGCGCTGGATGCAGGCCTCTTCCGGCCTGTGTCCCGCTCTGCACTCTGCTCAGGCGGCGCGATGACGTCATCGCGCCGCCTGAACCGCTCTGATAGGCTGCCGGCACAAGGCCCGCAGCCTATCAGAGGAGCAGGGGAGGGAGACGCCTCTCCCTCCCCTGCCGCACAGCACAGCGATCTGTATTGCTGTCCAGAGGACGGCGATACAGATCACTATGGAGATCAACGCTTCCACAGTGGAAGCGTTCATCTCCTGTCACCTGGAGCCCCCCTTTATGGAGCCTCGCGCCCCCCATTATTTGAGAAACGCTTATCTAGTGGAACAGAATAGTGGAAAAGTTAAATGGGTTATCCAACCCCCATAATGCCCCCAAAATGATCAGGCCCCTCACACAGGTCATTCTTGCCTATCTCCCTGGCACCCGCATAGTTTCTGATGCCCACACTGCTGCCGCTGCATCTCCCGGTCACGCGGATCAAAACATTCAGGAACAGGGGTGGGGGGCTGCAGCCAAAAGCGACTGTGACGAGGACTAGCCTCCCTAACACTGTGGCGGCTGTGCGGGCATCAGAAGTGACGCAGGATCCGGGTAGTTAGGTAAGTATAACAGTATGAGGGGCCCAGGCACTGGGGGGGGGGGGGACATTATAGGGGTTGTATAACCCCTTTAATGTAGATGTGAACAAGACCTAAGTCTGTTTTGTCACTATTTATTGAAGGGACTATAATGGGATGATAGTTGCCTATTTCCGGTCCTGGTTTCACTGGCACCATGGCTGGGCACTCCATAGCGGCACACACACCATCTAAAAGGGACAGGCGCATGTCAGCTGATTACTTAAAGTTGCGTAAGAAGGTTCTTTGGATCCTAGTCATTTGTGAAGGTGTTTCTCGTTTGCCATTATGGATTTGACATGGACTGTTTCCTGACACTGCCTTTGCATTGCTACCTGCCCTGTGTCTGTCTTATATTGTTCAATTAACTCCTGCCAGCTTTGACCTCAGATTTGTACAACCACTATGTTTATCGATTCTGTTGAAATCAATGGATTTTGATGTGAATTTGCTGTAGCTTATCCCTAGATTGCAGAATCCTGGGATAAAAAAGGTTACTACATTCAAACTTGCTCTAATGGTTGTGCTCTAATCAGGGGTGTTGTTAGGGTCTAAACATATCCGGGGCACATGTCCACTGTACCATGCCCCCGTGAAGCCACGCCCTATCGCCACCCGGGGGGGGGGGGGGGAGGCCCTTTACAGTAGTTATTAACCCCTTTCAGCAGTCCCCCCTTCACAGTAGTTATTAACCCCTTTCAGCAGTCCCCCCTTTACAGTAGTTATTAACCCCTTTCAGCAGTCCCCCCTTCACAGTAGTTATTAACCCCTTTCAGCAGTCCCCTCTTTACAGTAGTTATTAACCCCTTTCAGCAGTCCCCCCTTTACAGTAGTTATTAACCCCTTTCAGCAGTCCCCCCTTCACAGTAGTTATTAACCCCTTTCAGCAGTCCCCCCTTCACAGTAGTTATTAACCCCTTTCAGCAGTCCCCTCTTTACAGTAGTTATTAACCCCTTTTAGCAGTCCCCCCTTTACAGTAGTTATTAACCCCTTTCAGCAGTCCCCCCTTCACAGTAGTTATTAACCCCTTTCAGCAGTCCCCCCTTCAGTGAATGGGGGACTGCTGAAAGGGGTTAATAACTACTGTGAAGGGCCTGGCCGTCTGGGCAACCCCACAGATCGGCCCCCCACCCCCCTTGTAATTGTTCCGCTGATCCGCTACTTGCGGGCTGCGTGGACATGAGTTCAGTCACTTCAGTGCGCAATCCCGTCCTGCAGAGTGTGATCCAGCGAGACCTGTGACCTACAGCGGCGGGTCTTGCGGGATCACGCGCCACAGGACGGAATGGCACACCGGAGTGACTGAACTCATGCCCGTGCAGCCCACAAGTAGCGGAACAAGTACAAGGGGGGTGGGGAGTAGCCAAAAAAAAAAAAAATCAAGCCAGCATAACATTCGGGGCACTGGACAAAACATCCTGTGCTCAAGCCCCGAATGTTTTGACCTAACGACGCCCCTGGCTCTAATACAAGCACCAGTTCGGTGGGGGCTACAGCATTCAGACCCCCTTTGTGGGATAATTGGTGATATTAGTCAACCGTTTTAATTATAAATGCTCTTCATAACCATGGTATAACTATACTTCTATAATCCTAAATATCTGACAATCCAGTACTTAGCAGCTCCCATTGATGCAGAATTAGGAAAATGATACTGTACATGTGATTTACAAAAGTGTATTTACATTTGTCAGCATGAAAACCTGAATTTTGTAATGTCTTTAGAACCAGCTCAACTGATAATTTAGCATTTTATTATAATCTGTAATGCAGATATTTTGAAAACTCTTGAATAACAGATTATCCATCAGAGGGCGCCAAAGCACAGCCAGATATTAGCAGCTGGTGGTTCGTCAGTGATAACAATGCAGAGCCACCAATTGCTATGTGCAGAGCGCAGGTTTAGCAGCAACCAGCAGGGTAAATGTTTTGTTAATAAATAGGATCTGAAAAAGATCTGTTTTTACAAAGCAGAAACCAGAATGACCATGGTCAGAAATATATGAACTTGAAAACACCCCAACATGTTGAAGGGAAATCAATACTTGCTCATTTATTCTACATGCTGAGGACTTGTGTTTATAGAGCTCTGTGCATTGCAATATCGATCCTTCCCAACAAATACAATCTGCAGACCTTCTCATGCAGGGATCGCTTGTGCTGGTCTGATCACAAGGGGAAAATTTTTTTTACAGCATGACAGGAGAGAGCAAAGCGAGATTAAAACATACCTCGTGATAATCTTTGGCTAGGCATACTGAGGTTGGCCTTTCAGCTAGTGGACCTTTAAGCCTTTGGCGATCAGTACTTGCTGTACAGGAATAAAAGGTCTGCACAGTTTGGACAACTGCTTTTTAAACATGCCGCCCCCCCCCCAGGGCTGATCGTGTCCTAGGTCTACAGGAATGCCGAGTGGTGTGGTGCGGCCCTTAATAGTCTCTCTGTGTGTGTCACGGTGCTCCTACCTGGATACTGTCGCTCCCCAGGGTTAGGCTCTGAAGCAATAAAGGGGAGAGTAATGGTGGAGGTGGAGAATAAGTCGAGTCCAGACTTTTATAAAGTTCAACAGCTTTACTTGCATCACCTTGTATCCAGACAATATTCAGGCTTTCTCTTGGTTCCAGCAGGCTTTGGCATAAACTGGCAGGCAAACTTCAGTACTCTGCTTTCTCTCTCTGCTGTGCTAAACCCAGATCTATTCTGGCAGCTGAACTTTAGGGCTGTTCTGGTATCTCTGGAGTGGGATGCCTTTGGCTGTTGACCACCTCGTGACACTCGGTAGGTAAATTGGCAAGGAGTCAGCGTGCTCTATGAGCTGCTTCCCTGTAGAGGGACTCCTGCTGCAGGAGGGGGGCCTCCCCTCGCTGCTACATCTTGGCACGTCTGCTTCTGCCCTGACTTAGACTGACTAGACAATTCCTGCTTCCCCTCCCTTGGTAGCAAATGGCACTAACCCAGTTCTGCCCAAAAGGGGGAGAATGGTGGTGAACCAGGAATATAACATGTATAAACCAGCTTCATAGCAACATTATCAATGCACAGTGACAAAGGACCTGAAATCCATACACATATAACATTATGATAAGCCCATTAGAGACATTAGCAGGGTGTAGGAATGGTAATACCACTCAGGGTATTACACTTTTCATCACAATATTCCTAGGAGAACTGTGATTGTTAGGGGAAACAGGTGATGGGAATTAATATGGCTGCAATAAGCATGAAGTATTAGTGCTCATGCAGACAAACGTAAGGGCCCCGTGCAGCAAACCACAAATAGTGGTCCGCAATGCACAGGCACTGGCAGTGTGCACTCCGTATTACAAATGCGGACCCATTTACTTGAATGGGTCCGCAATCCTACTAGGACATGTCTTATATTTTGCGGCGCAGAGTCACGGACCCCAAAGCCCACAAAATCGCTTCGTATTGTTTCCCCAGGCTTCCAATCTGTGCCTCGCCCCACAAATTATACAACATGTCCGATCTTAGGCCATCTCTTGTGGATCGTGGACCCATTCAAGTCAGTGGGACCGTCTACGGGCCGCAATACGGGCACGGAGCAATTACGTTTGTGGGCATGAGCCCTTAGACTGGAGCTACATGACGATCTTGTCCTCCACACCTATCACACGACCAAGCATCACTGTGTAGCCATAGATAAGAATGAGATCACAGCATGACTGCGACCCCAATATTAATTCTAAAAACAAAATCGAGCAGGGTTAGATTTTTTGCAATTCTGGGGTTGTGGTCTCTGCAACTTGCAAATTGTGCCGTGACCTTATTCATTTCTATGGCTGCAATGCAACAAAGCAATCTTTGGTAGCGCGACATGTGTCACGGCCAAGAATGGCATGTAGCCCCAGCCTTACGATGAAATTCATGGTGTATCCCTTGTAAAACAAAGATTTCAAGTGCTATCATATTTAGGGTTTGTCTGAACTGGACACTCCCTTTAAAATAGGTAGGGCCTGAGTGACAGCATTGCTATTGAAGGAGAATAACTGCCTTATACAGTTCTGTACGGAGCTGTATGGACATTTGCTGAGTAAGGAGATAAAGACACTCCGTACAGGGGCATAACCAAAGCCTCAATGCAAAAGTTCATCTGGTGCTCCTGCTCAACGTCTCCTTATTCTTGATCAACTTTCCAAATAGCAACCACAGAAGAAAAGTTTTTTTGTGCTTTTTGTACAGTTCTATGCATGCACTCTTTGGAATGTAGATCCTGACATGGGCCTCACATTAGGTAGTGGATATCCCTATACACACAGCTGCCACTGTAAGTAATGGTAGGGGTGGCATATAATCACCTGTACAGCTCAGCAGTCTCTTCCATACAGACATGCTCTAAAACCAATGTAATCCTTGCAGCCGCCTGTTTGCATTTTTCTCCACAGCTTCCCTTCCTTGACTATATGCTGACCTACTGCTACTTGGCAATAACAAGTTAATAATTTCCTTTTTTTAAAGTGGGGGGTGTCCAGCATCCTGTGCATCATCTTCTTTTACTGTCTCTTCTTTCACTTCAGCATCTCATCTACGATACTTTGGCTGCCAGACATCAAAGGAGATCACAAAGGAGATCAAACAAGAACAAACAGCGTTAGTGTGGCGAAGAGGCCTTTGGACCCCTCTGGCTTGTAGACCCAGTCGCAGCTGTGATTTCTGCCACTCCTGTAGTTATGTTACTGAGTTCACATGCATATGGCACTGAGGAAACCTTGGAGAGAACCACTTGTTGGCGCTCCAGTCCTATAGTAACTGTGAGCCATGGGAACTGTTAATGCAGTTTCTTGTATGCAGTCTCTGATCACTCCTTTAATTAATACAACAAAAATCAGATCCTTGATATCTTGCCTATAAGGACATTTAACATCTGCAGTCCTTCCTCTGTTGCCTCTGGAAGTGGAAGAGTAGAATACTCTGTAATTGCTTATTTAAGTATTGGAAGGAACATTGCTTGTCATTTTGTTGTGGCAGGCATCCTCGCTGTCACCGTACACTGCATTCTGACTTGACAGCAGCAGTCCAACATGTGACAAAATATTTAACAAACATCACAGTTTGCTACCCAGAAAAATGAATCTGGAAATGGAAAATTTACTATGTGAACTTTCTTAATATTGCAGTTAAAGAGCTAAAACTTAAAGGGTTTGCCTCACCTGATCTCCCACCAATGTCTGATAGGGGGACCCACCCCCCCATATCTATGATAGAGCTCCCAATGTGAAGGAGAGTGTGCCTCACTTGCAAGGCCGTCCTCCATTCATTTCTATGGGAGTGCCGAAAATAAACAAGCGGAGCGCTTCACTATTTTCCATAGGAATGAGACGAGAGCGCAGGGAGGACACTACTACGTACACCTCTATGGACCTTGCTAGCGATATGTCACCAAGGTCTCAGGTTAGACAACCCCTTTAAGGCATATTTATATATATATATAGTTTTTTTTAAATAAGTAATGTAAAGTAAAATCAAATTACTTTGCCTAGATTAGACCTATAATATATACTTAGGCTCTAGTATATAGCAGAAATATGTCACATAGCTACAATTACTTGCTTCAATCATTTCAGTCACTAAGAAATATATGATAAGTCGTCAAGTCCTGTCAATCAGAAATGCTCAGTGTTGCATTTCCCATTAGTTAAAAAGTTAACCATAGCTTTTCTCTTCCAGTGGGAATTTTTTTTATTCTTTTATTGATAATATGCATAAGATAGATAATCCGAGCCACCAAGGGCGGGCATTTCAGAGGTGCCATGGTTCCCATTGCCAGTTTAAAAGGTAATTTCCTACTACCTACTAGACTCGATTCAAGGGAGTACACTCATGGTTCCTGTGGCTCATACTGTCTGGTGAAGTGACTTGGAAATCAACATTACCCTCTACCTTACCCTTACCCTCAACCTTACTAAGAAAATAGTACCCTTAAGAGTAACTTGCTATAGGTTAACCTTTGACACTAATGTGGTGGCAATACCACCTAGTTGAACTGTAATGTGACACCTAAATGTGCCATGTAACTTACCGTGAAGTGCCTATAATCCGCTGTGAGACAGCACCAAGGAAATAGTAAATGTATGAGCACCACTGTGGGTGAGACCATGGCGGGAATATAATAATGAGTCATGTACTGTACCTTGGGTAGGATGTGATAGACATTGCAGAGACCACACTGGAGATATACACTGCACTGAAGATATATACTGTATAAGATGTATGTATGCACTGTATAATGGAATTGTGTGCATTGCAAATGTATTTGTTGGGGACAACATTGGGATTCTGCTTACATCTATTGGCAAATTGTATTATCACCATTGGATAATACATGTGGCTATAGAGACAATACTGCAAAACGTACTTGCAGCATGTGCAACAGGCGCCTCCCGCCAGGGCCCCTCTATTGCGCTTCTCAGGTATAGGAAATGCCGAGTGGTGTGGTGCGGCCAGGGGCGTAGCTAAAGGCTCATGGGCCCTGTTGCAAGAGTTGATTTTGGGCCCCCCTTCCCTCAGTGCTTTGTGTGTCTTCGTATGCGGCACAAGTGTCTTTGGGCCCCTTCAGGCTCCTGGGCCCGGTAGCGACTGCTACCTCTGCACCCCCTATAGCTACGCCCCTGGGTGCGGCCTAAATGTCTCTTTATGTGTGTCACGGTGCTCCTACCTGGATACTCCTAGACCCCAGGATTTGGCTCCAAAGCAATAAATAGGGAGAATAATTGAGGGATTTGAAGAAATAACTTGAGTCCAGACCTTGAGAATTCAAGAGCAGCATTTTACTAGAATAAATGTTTCTCCCAACAGTTTGCAGGCTTTGTCTTGGTTCCAGCAGGCTTTAGCATTAAACTGGCAGGCAAACTCAACTCTGCTATATCTTTCTCTCACTCTGCTGTACTGACAAGCTAGCTGAATAACTTGGCTTCTTCTTTATGCTGCACTTCTATCTTCTTAGTCAGACGTAGATTAGGCCAAGGAACTATGATCTTGGCTTCTGAAGCTTTTAAGCTTCTGCCTCCTTGGTCAGCAGAGCTTAGGGTGCTCGGGCTGGTGAAAGAACATCCAGCAGAGACATGCCCCTGCACACCCTTTCCCTTGCAGGGGGTAAACTACACTCTAACTTTAGCAGGTCCCCACCCTTCCTTCAGGAAGTAGGACTAGCCCACTTCTCTCCAGAGGGTAGTTAGAATGGATTGGAGAGTTCTATTCTCTCTAAGTACAGCTCTGTCGTGTTTGCTGCCACCTGCTGGTGAACTAGGCACATTACACGAACAGGTACATAACATTATTATAAATGCATAGTGATGAGAGACCTGGAAATAAATATACAGGTGACATAAAGGTTAGACCATGAAAGATAGAAGCAAGGTGCAGAAGTGGTAACACCAGTCTGGGTGTGTAAATATGTGAAAGGACAGTAAGCACATGGAGTGGTAGGGGATCTTGCTGCTCCCATCAGAGTGGGAGTTAGGCTGCAGTACACTGTGAGAGTCTTCTGAGTGACAGGGGAGGTAGGTGGACTGGCTGGGGGTTGCATGGTGACACCAACACACTGTGCCATCACACTAACAGACTTAAAAGAAGTAGATTTGGCACCATGAGACTTAGTGAGCTTATGTGGGATGTCAGACTGGTGTGTTGTGGACCTGTGTATGTGTAGACTGCAGCCTAGAGGGTAAGGGCTGAGGTGCATCATCAGCCAATGATTGGCTTAATGATTACATTATCATGTCAAGGGGAACCAGGAAGGGACCCGAGAAGCATCAGAATGGCTATTTTTTACATTTTGTTCCTATGGATGATAAATTGTCATGCACACAGGGTCTTCTACTTTTTGGTCCTGAGTCCAGTGCATGTTGTCATGTTGACGGTCGTAGTCATCTCAATTGGACTTGAAGGGGTATTCCCATCTTGGACATTGGTGGCATTTCCTTAGGATATGCCCCCATTTTCTGATAGATGCAGGTTCCCTCCTCTGGGAACTGCACCTATACTTAGAACGGAGCCTGCAAAATGCCAGAGGGTGCACCACGCACGCTTAGCTGCCCTCCATTCATTCCTTTGGGAGCGCCGAAAATAGCTGAGCACTGGCTTGGCTATTTCAGTAATCCCCATACAAGTGAATTGAGCAGTGGCCATGCTTGTACAGTACGCTTCCCACTTATCTCAATGGCACTTCTGAAAATAGCCAAGCGCGCTGCTCCGCTATTTTCTGCTCTCCCATAGTAATGAGTGGAGGCTGGCCATGCATGTGAGGTGCGCCCTCCGGCACTTTGGGGGCTCCGTCCTGAGTAAAGGTGCAGGTCCCAGAGATGGGAACCGCACCTATTAGACATTGGGGTCATATCCTAGTCATACGACCCCAATGAATCAGACTCCAAAATGGGGACCCAGTTAGGGCTTTGCTTATGGAGCCCCTTCTCTTCCGTGTACAGCACCATCCACAGCAGATATGTACAAACAGCTCGATAGCCCTACAGAGTTTAGAACAACATAATGGTTGAAATATTAAGTGCTAAACACATGCTATTGAGCTTGATCCCAAGAGTAGAGGTTCCCAGCTCCAAGTACAGTTATGCACTTGAGGACACATTCTTAAAGGCTCTGGTTTTCAGATCAAGTACTGCTCCTTGAGAAATGTAGATGTCAAAATATTATTGAAGCAGATGTTAAAATATCAGGCAGCGATTTTCTGCAAGCTGCTTTCTAATCAAGCCCACAGATTACTAATTATTATGAAGCACTGCATGTTAGTGCTGAAAAATACTGCATTAGATATTCTGCTACCACGGTACACTTCTCCTATTCTCATGGGTCCAGCTGGAATTTTCCAAACTATGGTGACTAATTGTCTATAATGTGGCATATGTTAATGAATATGATACTAGATGTGTTATTGGCCTCTTGCTCAACCACATACCTTCCAAACAATGAACACATGGGAGCACAGTATTACAACCAAGATAACAATTTAGATCTAATATTATACAGTGTTTTTACCAGCAGTTAAGGACCTCGGTCCTACAGAGTCCATACATTTAGAAACATTAAGGGGGTCATTTGTTAAGACCAGTGTTTTTAGACTCCGGCCTAAATAAGCCACCTCTACATAACCTCTGCGCATCCAGCGCCGGACTAAATGTAAGCCAGCTTCCTTGCTGGCTTCCATTTAGACCATTTTGTACACCTAAAACAGGCGTAGAAAAAAATGAATGAGACGGGCCTACCAGCCTGTCCCCAGGGGCGTAACTATAGGGGAAGCAGGGGAAGCGGCTGCTTTGGGGCCCTGACCCAGAAGGGGCCCATCCAAGAGGAGGAGGAGGAGAAGTACTAAAAGATTTTGTCAGGGCCCCTCAACAGTATTACACAATGAAATGATATATAGTGGCAGTATAGACAGTGTAGAAAACGGATGAAACAGCTGCCGGGCCTGGTCTGAGAGAGCCATCTTTAGTAGCCACAGGAAAGGGGGCGGCATGAAAGGAAGGGGTTGTGAAAAAATTACTGGGGCAGGGGCCCCATTCAAAAATTTGCTGTGGGGCCCAGTCATTTCTAGTTACGCCACTGCCTGTCCCCTTCCTGCCCATTCCACGCCTACTTTTTTTTAGACTGGTATGAGTGGGGAAAAGTTGCAGATTGCAGTGCAAATAACCTTTGCGCCAGAAATACGCCTAACATAGGCATATTTCTGGATAGTAAATGAGCCCTAAATGACCAGTCCATATTAATCATGTCCAATTCCTGCCAAAGCTAGTCATGGATACTGTGAAGGCATCACCATCCATTAAAGGTGCCCATACACCACAATAGCTGTCAACGTACAGTCATCGGGCCGACAGTTGTATCTCTCAACTCCACATTTGGTTTGGCCGAGTGAGCAGTGGCGTAGGAATCACCATAGCAGTCATAGCAATGGCTATGGGGTCCTACGCCACTGGGGGCCCGGCCTGCGGCTGAGTATTTTTTCATATTCATGGCCACCTGGCCGCTTCTGGACCCCTGCTGCCCTGCAGTAATGCTCACTGGCGGATTCTGGGGGAGGGGGGCCCCAGAGGCAGCAAGCACTTCAATGCCTCTGACTCCCTTCCCCTCCGGCACTAGAATGGAGTGGCTCTAGGTATGATAGGAAGGGGCGGAGTCTCGTCATGCAGGGGGCGGAGCTTCAAGATGTGCGGGAGATACAGACCAAGGAGAGAAGAGCAGAAGCTGCAGGTCAGTATGTGGACAGTGGAGACGATTCACTGTTATGTTTACTTGGGCTCTGAAGGGACTGTATGCTGGAGGGGGGTGATATTTACATAAGACAATACTGGAGGAGCTGGGGGGGGGGGTATTATTTACATAAAACTATGATGGGGGATTATTTACATGGTATTGTATGCTGGAGGGGCTGAAGAGGGGAGGTCATAATATTTACACATATCTGGCCATAACTACTGTGAGGGGGAACATATCCGGGCATACCTACTGTGAGGGGGCACATATACGGGCATAACTACTGTGAGGGGGCACATATCTGGGCATAACCACTGTGAGGGGGCACATATCTGGGCATACCTACTGTGAGGGGGCACATATACGGGCATAACTACTGTGAGGGGGCACATATCTGGGCATAACCACTGTGAGGGGGCACATATCTGGGCATACCTACTGTAAGGGGGCACATATCCGGGCATAACTACTGTGAGGGGCACATATCCGGGCATAACTACTGGGAGGGGGGCACATATAAGGGCATAACTACTGTGAGGGGGCACATATCTGGGCATAACTACTGTAAGGGGGAAGATATCTGGGCCTAACCACTGTGAGGGGACACATATTTGGGCATAACCACTGTGAGGGGGCACATATCTGAGCATAACTACTGTGAGGGGGCACATATCCCGGCATAACTACTGTAAGAGGGCACATTTGCGGGCATAACTACTGTGAGCGGACAAATATCTGGGCATAACTACTGTGGGGGCACAAAGAGGACATAACTATTTTGAAGGGACCACAAGGTGGGCATTAGTACTGTGTGGTAACACTTAGGGGACATTACCCGCTATACATTGGCATGGCTCAGTCTTACAGGCCAGCACAGCGCCCCCTGCTGGGGATCTCACAGGGCAGTCACCATCCCTTCCTTATGTAATTATTCTTTTTTTCTCACCACAGGGACCTTGTTCTGGATCCAGTGGACATCACACCGACACCAGCGACACCCTGGATGAGGTAGGACCAGATTTTATTAGGACTGGGTGAGTGTAGCCATGCATTGGGCTTGGGGCTCTTTCACACAAGCGGATCCCGTGTGGCTAATCTGCTGAGTGAAAGAGAGCCAAGCCCCGCTCTGGACAGCAGAGACACAGAGCAGTAACATGATTGATAACTCTGTGCCTCTCTGTGATCTATTTGATCCAAAATCAGGGTTAAAACTTTATCCTGCTGTGATTTTGTATTGAAAAGATCACAGAGACGCACGGAGCATTATCAATCACGATCCAGGGGACCCAAGTAAATTCTTGCCCAGGGTCCACTCGATATCAAAGACGGCCCTGTCTGCAGTAGTGCTGTATACCCGTCCCGGGGCCCAGTACCCTTCCCCTCGTTTCCGGTGGGCCGTCCACCCCTTTATACTTCCCCTTCCTGGCCGGCGCTTTACTGTCCTGAGCGCGTACAACGTCAGGACGTAGTGCGCACACTATGACCTGATGCTGCACGCTGTCAGGTGACAGTGCAGTGCCGGCCGGGAAGGCAGAGAGAGCGAGACTTCTGGCGAGGAATAGTAGCTGCAGTGGCGGTGCAGAACAGGTAAGTATGTTGGTGCCTGGCCTGGTCCCTGAGCCGATGGGGACAGAGTGGGGGTCTGATGGGGGTCGACTGTCTTTGGGCTGATCTGAGGTCTGATGGGGGCGACGACGGGGAGGGGGCCCCATGGATCAGTTGTGTACGCCTCTGTTAGTAAGTACCATACTAACTACCCCTGGGTTGCCGCTACTTTTACAGATTTAATTACATGAATGTGGTATAGGAGCGGGGCCGGTGTATTAGAGGAAGCAGCAGAGTCACAGCACCGGCCCGCCGCTAGTGTCCCCTCCTCCTCCCTCCCCACTGCAGTGTCAGCAAAGTGTCTGTGGGAGATCTGTGGATGTTAGATATACTGTAGCATAAGATGCTATATAAGTGTCATCCACAGGTCCCCCATGAGTGTCTTCCACAGGTCTCCCATAAGTGTCATCCACAGGTCCCCCATAAGTGTCATCCACAGGTCCCCCATAAGTGTCATCCAAAGGTTCCCCATAGGTGTCACCCACAGGTCCCCCATGAGTGTCACCCACAGGTCCCCCATGAGTGTCACCCACAGGTCCCCCATGAGTGTCACCCACAGGTCCCCCATAAGTGTCACCCACAGGTCCCCCATAAGTGTCACACACAGGTCCCCATAAGTGTCACCCACAGGTCCCCCATAAGTGTCACCCACAGGAACCCCATAAGTGTCACCCACAGGTCTCCCATGAGTGTCAGCCACAGGTCCCCCATAAAGTGTCAGCCACAGGTCCACAGGTAGGGTATTAAAAATAACTCGCCCCAGAAACCCCAAACCAGCCGTGAACACCCACTTGGTATCGGTGAGTACTTAAATAAGTGAATCGGTACAAAGGGCCCCCCTCGCTGGCAGCAGAGGCAGCTGGTGAGGGGACTTATTTAGGGTAATAGGGTATACCTCTCCCTGGTCGGACCCGACAATTAATCTGTAGTTTCGGAACCTCCGGCCAGGGAGGAAGGAGGAGTGGCTGACTGACTCTCAGACCTGCTGCGGGACTCGAGTGTGACTTGACGTCCCAGCTGCAGCTGCCTCTCTGCCAGCATCCATCCCTGCATCGAGGGTGTGCTGAAGTCCCAGCCAGGAGGAACAGAAAGGTAAGTATGAGGGAGGCAGTGAGTGGAGTAGGGGCCGCGATCGGATCTACCCCATGCTGCGGGAGGGGCCAAGAAAAAAAACTTGCTATGGGGCCCAGTCATTTCTAGCTACGCCCCTGCGAGTGAGTACGTGTTGCCAATGGGGAGGGAGGAAAGAGCCACTGCCAGATATTTCTGATGGCGGCTTACCTCCTGGAAGACCAAAAGAATCAAGTCTTGAAATTCAGAACACCCAATCCTTATCTCCCCTGATAAAGTCTGACGACCCTGATGAAAATGGTCTGTTTGGTCAATACTCCAATGTGTTTGGAAGCCTTAAGGCTTTGGTTGAGTGAGTATAAATGTTCAGCCAACACTTTCACTACAAGGAAATGGATATCACCAGCCACTAATTTCAATGACAAAGCAACATGTGACTTATGTGATTTATACACGTCATATAGCATAATAGCAGTCCTGTGTGTTTTCCCTCTGATCCAATATAATCTGCCAGTCTGCATCTGTTAATCAAATGACATCACTTCCTGTCACAGTGACCTCATTGCCCAGCCTCATATCATTCTTAATTGTCCTGAGCATAGACAATCATTCAAATAGGGGCTTGGGATATAAGAGGGCAGAGAGTCTTCACCTATGAAGGCAGAAGCACTTACAGAAGATAGCTTAGTCCTGACCCCAGTTTAGAGTACCCAGGGGTAAAATTGAAAAAAAAGGTTGGCAATATCATAGAGCGAGGGGTTGTGTTAGATAGGTACAAGGGGCTTTTTTCAGCTTTACAATATTTTTGACCTTGTTTGTCTTTTGGGATCCTTTAATATATACAGTATTTTACAAAAGTGTGTACACCCCTCACATTTTTGTAAATATATTATTATATCTTTTAATGGGACAACACTGAAGGTATGACACTATGCCCTTAAAACAACTCAACACACAGCCATTCATGTCTAAACCGCTGGCAAAAAAGTGAGTACACCCCTAAATGAAAATGGCCAAATGGCACCAATAGTGTCAATATTTTGTGTGACCACCATTATTTTCTAGCAACTCTCTTGGGCTTCACAGGAATCCTCTTTGACTCCTCCATGACGACATGGGTCGATGTTTAGAGACCTTATGCTCTTCTACCTTCTGTTTGAGGATGCTCCACAGATGATCAATAGGGTTTAGGTCTGGAGACATGCCTGGCCAGTCCAGCACCTTTACCTTCAGTTTCTTTAGCAATGTAGTGGTCATTTAGGAGGTGTGTTTGGGGTTGTCATCATGTTGGAATACTGCCATGCGACCCAGTTTCCAAAGGGACAGGATCATGCTCTGCTTCAGTATGTCACAGTACATGTTGGCATTCATGGTTCCCTCAATCAACTGTAGTTCCCCACAGCTGGCAGCACTCATGCAGCCCCAAACCATGACACACCCACCACCATGCTTAACTGTTGGCAATACACACTTGTCTTTGTACTCCTCACCTGGTTGCTGCCTCACATTCTTGACACCATCTAAACAAAATAAGTTTATATTGGTCTCATCAGATCACAGTACATGGTTCCAGTAATCCATGTCCTTAGTCTGCTTGTCTTTAATAAACGGTTTCCGGGCTTTCTTGTGCATCACCTTTAGAAGAGGCTTCCTTCTGGGACGACGGCCATGTAGACCAATCTGATGCAGTGTGAGGCATATGATCTGAGCACTGACAGGCAGGATTCATCATCTATTTTAAAAAGACAACTTCTGGATATGACGCTGAGTATGTGCTCTCAACTTCTTTGGTTGACCATGGCGAGGACTGTTCTGAGTGGAACCTGTCTTGTTAAACCGCTGTATGGTCTTGGCCACCATGCTGCAGCTCAGTTTCAGGGTGCTGGCAATCTTCTTAGAGCCTATGCCATCTTTATGTAGAGCAACAATTCTTTTTCAGATCCTCAGAGAGTTCTTTGCCATGAGGTGCCATATTGAATTCCCAATGACCAGTATGAGGGAGTGTGAGAGCGATAACACTAAATTTAACACACCTGCTCCCTATTCACACCTAAGACCTCGTAACACTAACAAGTGTTAAGCGCAATTTGGCCATTATCACTTAGGATTGTACTCACTTTTGTTGCCAGTGGTTTAGACATTAATGGCTGTGTGTTGAGTTATTTTGAGTGCACACCAAATGTACACTGTTATACAAGCTGTACACTGACTACTTTACATTGTATGAAAGTGTCATATCCTCAGTGTTAATCCATGAATAAGATATTTACAAAAACATGAGGGGTGTACTCACTTTTATGAGATACTGTATCAACACTGTAAATAAAATCAATGGGGAATGTTTATCAAACCGATGTAAAGTAGAACTGGCACACAGCAACCAATCAGATTCCTCCTTTCATTCTCCAAAGGATCTCTAAAAAATAAAAAGTAGAATCTGATTAGTTGCTGTGGAAAAACTAAGGCAGTTTTCCTTTACATAAGTTTTAATAAATCTTCGCGAAAGAGTATAAATAAAGGAAGATTCCAAAGGAATCTACAAAACGAGACCTTCAATCATGTCACGATAACGGCATACAGACTACAGTCACATGTTTGCTCTTTGGCCTCTGCAGTCTTAGTCTATCAATTCTGGGCTAGAGAGGTTAATAATACTGCGTGTGCCACTGTGTCTTGGTAACCTATGTAACTGTATTGCTTAGCGCACATTTTCTGTAAGAGTCACTGGAATCTTGCCAGCTTCATGCCGTCAGCAACCGTTAACTTCTGTTGACTTAGGACACTAGTGTATGGCACGTGAAAGGAAAGAAACCTTTACACGTTACAAATGTACAAATATAACCAGATATGGACATCAACAATATTGTATAGAAAAATGCCATTACTCATTGATTTATAACGGAAAATAAATCCGCTTACATTTTACAATTTGTATGAAAGTGACTCTGCTGTAAGCGTCTATATTCAGCCACCAAACAACTGCAAAACGTGACATGTGGAGGACTTTTTCCTCTAAATATGATCTGTGTTATGTGGGCTCTTTACAGCAGATATACTATATACAATTCTTATGAGATCACACTCTTGAAAGAACTTGGGCCCACCAAGAGAAGTGATTCTGAGGGTCCACAGGACGTCTCATGGTTAACTTTAGCAACACTTCAGAGTCCACGACCGGCTGGCAGGTTTGCAATCTTTGGATACTACTCCCTCCAGGCTGGACTTGTTACAATCTCCAGGCCAGAAATGGTCCAAGGTCTTCTCACCAGAGGCACTTATTGTAATGAACCCGCCTGCTCTTGCGTTGGCCATCTTGGTAGGCCTCTGTGCTTGTTTGTTGGTTTGACTTCTATCTGACCCTGCTCATCTCACTAGTCCACTGGATTAACCCTTGCTGATCTCACCTGGATTTTACCTGGGATTGACTTCGCACTTGCTTGCTATTCTGTTACTACTCCTGGTAATTAGACCTAGCTCTGACCCTGACTCTGTCTTTGGATTTCCAGTGGCTCAGACATGGCAATACATGCCATATAGTGCCCTTACTCCAAATAAATAATCAACAAGTAATCAATTGTCAATAATACACAAGAAATGGAGAGTGGAGGTAAAACTCTGTTATTAATCCAAACTAATAGTACCAAACGAGTCTACATAGAACTCAGACTATCCATCCAAATTATTATTCCCCCCCCTTCCCCCACAACTCCCAAATATACCTGAACCTTAAATTCCTGGGCGGGCGGGTGGGGACGAGACGCAGGTTCACTTCACAGGCGATGTCCGGCTTCAAAGACCCTCGGCACCACGAAGCCCGGAGATTTATTCCCAACTTCAGCTGCTCACAGCCAATCAAAACGTTGTTGCTGGGGATCCACACAAGCTGCATGAACCCCAGCAACGCTATAGGTCACATCAGCTGGCCAATCATAGCCATGTCACCGAGCAAGGGGACAACTTCTGCCTGGTGTCACAGCAAAAAGCGGGAAAATTCTTCCCGCCATAGCCCTCACCAGCTAAAGGTCAAACAGGGGACAGCATGGCAATGGCAGTAATGGCCATGCTTCCCCCTCCTGATAGTCCGGGGCCAGTCCATTCCTTTCACATAACCCATACAGGGCCTATACTTCAGCTTTCTTGTTCCTGGAAGGTTAATGCTCATCAGGGCACCACTTTACAACTCTGACCCTGCATAGAACCCTTGGATAGGACAAAGATATAAGAAGCTTCAAAACATGAGCACTATCCACAGTTTCTCTTTAATAATTAAAAGGTTATTACCATCTTGGATATTTATGGCATATCTGCTGGATATGTGATTCAGGTAGGAGCTGGCTGCATCTGTCACATGAATGGAGTCCCCCAACCCTCATCAGCTTGCAGCTGCTGTGAATGGAGAGGTGGCCATGCATGAGCAGCTCTCTCTGTTCACCTCTATGGGAATTCCAAAAACAGCTGGGTAAGCATGCTCAGAAGATAAGTCATAAACCTTTAAGATCTACGATTACTGCTCGGAATTCACAATCAATACATGAAACAAATACTGATAAAAAAACGAACCTCAAGATAGTAGGAATCTGGATTCGTTACAGATTTACTGTCAGCTTCATACATCAGCATTATATGAAAATTTGACTCATTGTTAAAATTGTCCATTCCTTGTTACAGGTAGCAGAGGGAAACCGGATAACAGTTGGGATGTGGGGGCAATAAAGAATAGGTTATCCCTCACAAAAGATCCTGCACCGCTGCTCTGGTTCTCTGTTTACCTGGCTGCAGCAATGACTACATGTGACCACTACAGCCAGTCACTGGCCTCAGTGATTGTAGGCACATCCCAAGTGTTGTCCGGTTTCCTCCTTAAACTAGACAACCCCTTTAAGTGGATTTTCAGTGTTGAATAATCTATCTTTGACGTGGATCTAAGTGATGCATCTCTATTAATCTAGCTTTGAAGTGGATGTAATAATGTATCTCTGTTGGATGCGTCCTATGCAGGCTGCAGTCAGACTACATTTCCAGTAATGCATAACCACATGGTCTACAAACTTGAATGATCTATGATCTACAATTGACCTGTGATTGTGCTGCAGTGTGGGATGCTGCTGTACTGGCGACAATTTAAGGGCTAACATGATTCAGCCATAAATTAGCGTTAATTTTGAAAACTTAAAGAATGATTTTAGAACAATGATTGCCCTTCTAGAAATAATTTGTGTAGCTGTCTGCTAAGCAATTAAGGCTGCTCACTGACTATTGTAACACATGTAAAAACTTAGTAGCAATTCTGATTTAATAAATAATAATTTTAAAAAAACTTAGCTGCTAACAAGGCAGGGTATTTTGGAAAGTAAAATAACCTTTCTTTGCACCAATACATAATTTCAACCCAGGACGAGGGTTTGTTGGCCCTTGCTTGGCTCCCACCTTCCGATCCCTTTTTTGTTGTTTAGGATTTATAGACAGCTTAGCTTCAGCTCAAGTGCCTCCTTTCTTGTTTGCTAATATTGTATGTCTGTGAACAGGGGGCACTCCGCTCATGGGATTTTTAGGGCCTTCTTCCTCTAAACATGAACTATAGCAGCTATAGTATTTACCTTTATAGCGCAGTGAACCCTCTTTGAGATGAAAACCCCAAATTGCATTGAATAGTGGTACTTTGAAAGAACATTGGCCACTGTACCAGGGGCGTTGCTAGGTTAAAACATTCAGGGCCCGGGCCCCTGATGTTTTGTCCCAGGCCCTGAATGTCCTGCCTGCCAGCTAGATACAACTGTATTGCCGCCCTCAGGAGGGCAATACAACTGAATCAAATGCACTGGAAGAGCTGAAGGACCTGTGATGACATCATAGGTCATGTGACCAGTAAAACAGGTAGTGGTTGAGAAGGAGGAGAAATGCAGGAGAGGAGAGCAGTGAAGAGGAGAAATCCTGGGGGAAGAAGCTGTGGTGATGTCTGCTACATGAGGAGAGGTAAGTGAAGGGAGAGGCAGAGTAATGCTGGGATTTGTGGTTATTTAACTGGGACTGTATGTTAGGGCTGAACAGAGGTTCAGTAGGCTGTAGGAGGGAGTGATGTTATTTACATAGGAGGACTGTATGTTGGAGGGGGGCTGGGGAAGTGAATGATGATATTTACATGGGACTGTATGTTGATGGTGGCTGTAGGACGGAGTGATGTTATTTACATGGGACTGTATGTTGGAGGGGGCTGGAGGAGTGAGTGATTCTATTTACATGGGACTGCAGGGCTCCAGATGGCGACCAAAACGGTCGCCAATGCGCCTTAAAATTTGCAGATGGCGACAAGACTTTTTAGTCTTGTCGCCATTTGCGACTGGACGGCCGCGCTGTTGGGTATCGTCTTCACTAGCACAGTGTGCTAGTCCCTCCCTCCCCACTGTGACGCGGATGCTGCTGCCACCAATGGGGAGAGAGCAGGGGGAGGAGGGGAGGAGCTGTGGCCGCTGAGCCACCAATGAATGTAATTAACTCATTAATTCAAGTGTAGGCAGTGGGTGCCTCAGCGGTATCACAGACCCGGCACCCGGCCTCAATAACTGGGCATGAGATCTGCGGAAATTAACCCCTCAGGTGCAACATCTGAGGGGTTAATTGCAGCGGATCACATGCCCTGTTATTAAGGCCGGGTGCCGGGTCTGTGATACCGCTGCCGACACCTTGTAGAGGAGGAAGCTTGTTACTACAGCGATACTCCCATTGACTTTAGAGGAGCAATGCTGTACTAATGAGCAATGTCCACTACAAGGTTGTAGTTGTGTTGTGTGGGTAATAAAGCTGTGCAGTTGCAGAAGATGCCAACTGCAGTGAAGGGGCTACACCCAAAAAGCCGGTTGGTCGGGTTGGGGGGTCTTGGACCCCCGCCAATCAGCAAGTGATGATTACTTTTCCAGAGGATAGGTTATCACTTAGGAGAGGCTGAATAACCCTATAAGATGCCAAGTCTTATTCCCTTCACTTTGCCCCTACCAAAACATAGACATGATAATTAGTATTTCCCTTTGTTTTGCAGACCTGAATAAGCCTGTCATTTTCCCTTACGGTACTTACAATCACCATTATTAAACAGAATAAATGGCTTCACCTTTTAATTGTTCTCTGACTAGTAAGATATTTTTTCCCAGTTGCAAGCTGTTAATTAAAGATTGACCAATCTATTTTCCCCTTGGCTATTGGCGGGTGAAGGGAAGTAAATGGCTTTTAGGCAGCCAAAGTAGTTTTCCAACCCTGGCATTGCATAGCGTAGCTTTTTAAACACACACCACATGTCAAGTTATGTATGAATTTCATTGCAGAGAATTTTTGCAGCATTTGGATGAGATTTTTAAAAATCTTATTCACTTTGCTGCTATTTTAAATGCTGCGGATTTTCTGTACACAGTTCCACTGCCGAAAATCCATAGCATTTCTGCCATGTGTGGCAGTTCCCTTATAGAAGTTCGCCAATCCTGAGTGAAGCTTCATTCTTTGTCCTTCAAAGTACAGTCGTGAAGCAAATGAGAGGCACAATGATATCACCTGATAGCCTTGAAGCCACATGAGACTAATGGCCCTCTTTTGTATGGACCCTCAATTCCCAATTCTCTGATAGGATTCAGTACTATAGACCACAGACTCTCCTATAATGCCACACAGCAGATACTTATCTTTTACAGTGGAGAATGGTACAGGAAGATATACAGTCAAGATCTCTGCGCTACATAACTGCTCAAGCTTAAAGGGGTTGTGTCACTTCAGCAAATACCATTTATCATGTAGAGAAAGTTAATACAAGGCACTTACTAATGTATTGTTATTATCCATATTGCCTCCTTTGCTGGCTGGATTCTTTTTTCTATCATATTAAACACTGCTCGTTTCCATGGTTACAACCATCCTACAATCCATCAGCTGTGGTCGTGCTTGCACACTATAGGAAAAAGCACCAACCTATGTGCTTTCCCATGGTCCCGTCCACCAGAGAGGCCGGCACTTTTTCCTATAGTGTGCAAGCACCACCACCACTGATGGACTGCAGGGTGGTTGTTCGAATGGAAACGAGCAGTGTATAATGTGATGGAAAAATAATAGATATGCCATATCGAAACTCTCCTTATTGAAGCTCGTTGATTGTGATTTTCCCTGGAACCACGGAGATGGAATTTTAATTATTTCTAGAATAAAGAATAAGGATTTTATTTTCTGTGCTGAACATCTCTTCCCTTGAAACTTATATCCACGAGCTGGACTGGGTCTACGCACGGATGACAATGCACATGGTGCTGGCGTAAGTTTTTATACTTATTCCTGAGTTAAGAATTGAACCTAATTTATTAAAAGCCGTACACCTCTTTATAAATCTTGTGCATGTGGAATTGTCTGACTGATTTCTGTGTGGGTTTTAGAACATTTACCATTGATAGGAGTACAGTTGAAGCTGACCATGGCCACTTTTCTTAACTGTTTTGAAGTGAGAAGACAAATCTGCCGAATCTGGGTCAATTTTAAATGGCGATTTTCAAAATCAGGCATCAAATGCATAATAAATGTGTGCGTTTTATTCTAGATGCACTGGTATAGTGCAAACTACTTGATGGCCACTTCTATGTGTAGCGTTTCTCAGGGCAGTGTGTGGAGAATGGGGCTGGTAGTTGTGGCTCTGAGAGTGGTGATAGTTCTCACAGTTCACGGTAGCTTTCTCTATGCTTGCACTCCCTAGTGCTGTGCTGTGATTGAAGGGCGCACCCTTTCTTCCCTCGGGGTTCACCCTGGTATTGAGGCTCCTGCATGGTGGTGGAGAACAGTTTGGCTGGGTGTAAAGCAGGATTGCAAAGGTAGAGTCAGATGGATGGTGTACCATTCACTGATCAAAGGAACGTTGTGAAAGAAACAATAAAACTAAATCTTTATTTAAACTAAATTAAAAAGTGTAAACAGGAGAGAAACTCTACCTAATATAAGACCTCCCAATTGACAACCATATATCCACACCAATGCAGGCGACAGATGAGGCAGTACCAGCTGGTCTGATGATGGTACACAAGACACAGCATGCCCTGTCGCTCATGTGTGAACAGGAGTCAATTTGGGAAACCGCGTGAGTGGAACCAACTGCAAAGTGTGTTGGCCCACAAATACACCCCACAATGGAGTAGCACTGAACAGTGTACACTACTCTATGATCCCGAACACTACTAAACTACTCTTGTACGTACAGAGCGGGTGTATTCACAGTGGTATAAATGGCAAAGGAATGCCAATGCTCAATTACCCGGCCGTGCCACAAAATCACTTGCCCTAGATATAATTGCTATAGTATTAGTTAGGCAACTCTGTGACAGCCTATGACACCTGTATATCCCGGGTATGAGCAAACTGATAAACATCTGCCCACACTCAGAAGAGGGTTGAAGGATGCAAACCACTGCTGCGGTGTGAGCACAAATCAAACAGGATAGACCTGGCTGTGTGAATCATTGGTTTGTCCCCACTGGTAGCTCGACGCGTTTCACCATTTAGGCTTGTCAGGAGCAGATTAAATATGAGGATGGACAAACAAACAAAAAAGCGGGCAGCCTTCTTCCAGAGGCTGTGGCAACAGCTCTAGAATGGCCGGCCCGTACGTGGCCGCAAGGACGTTCCGCTTATAAGAAGGAGGTCCCTCCCTTAACCGGATCGAGCTCCTGGAGTGTCCAATAAAAGGGCAAGGGGCACGGCTGCAACCGCAGTTGAACCCCCCCCCCTTTCGTCCTGACCGCCCCCTCCTTGGAGCAATCACATGTGAAGTGTCAAAACACTCTTGTTTAGCAAACGAGGGACCAAACGGCGGTATGTGTATACATAACAAGAATAGATCTTGTGGCATCAAGGCATCAAAGTGACAGGACCTGGTAAATATTTTCAGTGTATGCATCTGATGGGAAGATGTTACATATTGCTACCTGCCCTTTAGGTAAGTTGTAACTACCATTACTAGCTGTGGGGAATTATAAACCATGGATGTTACATGTTGGTAACAAAGATTATATACATTAGGGTACTTTCACATTTGCAGCATAGCTATCCGCCATGCCGCAAGTACCCGTGCGCTGCCGTGCTACCGCTCTGTCCACATTGACTATAATGGGGCGGGGGGCGAAGCTACGGCGCAGCGCGGCAGTGCACGGCCGGAGATCACCAGACTAAAAGTACTGCAGGTCTGACCTTTTAGTCCGGCGATATTTGTCGTGCACAGACGTAGCTCCGCCGCCGCCCCATTAAAGTCAATGGGAACGGAGCGGCAGCACACGGGTACTTGTGGCATGGCGGATCCAGCAGGCTGTTCACCCGCCGGAACAGCCTGCCGGATAGCTATGCCGCAAATGTGAAAGTACCCTTAATGGTATAAGCAATGCCCTAGAAGTAATGCAAACTAGAAAGATAGCAAGATGCCCTAGATGACATTCACAAAGGGCAAACGTGTTTGCCCACACAGGTGACATATTTTGCGGATCCTGATGTGTAAAAGCCTGCCCAGAAAAAGGGCCATAGAATTCATATGTCATATAGTGCGGGAGCTACGGATGTAAAATCAAGTAGGATCAAGGGGCCAGCTTAAAGGAAGCAGACGAAAGAATTATATTCATTGAGACCCTGTGGTTGAACTGCGTGTAATCTAAATATCCACTGCATCTCTTTTTTGCAAAAGCCTGTTATCGAAGTCTACTCCTCTGGGAGACCTTCTAACCACTTCGACCCCCTGAAAATTAATCGCATCCGCATTGCCATCATGACAGGAAAACATTTTTCTCGCAATTGGGGTATCTGCACCCTTTCGAATATCGTTAAAGTGTTTGGATGCCTTATATATTGCTATTAAGTACATGAACATAATAAATTACAACATTTAAAAGGGTTTTCAGAGATTTTGATACTGATGACTTATCCTCAGGATAGGTCATCATTATCTGATCAGTGAGAGTTCCACACCTAGGGCCCCCCGCAATTAGCTGTTTGACCAGGCACCAGGGCTCTGTGGCTCTCTCACAGCTTACCAAGCACAGTGCCATACATTGTATAGCGGCTGTGCTTGGTATCGCGCTCAGCCCCATTCACTAGAATGGGGCCGAGCTGCACCCAGGCCACGTGACCAATATATGTGTTGTCACTGGCCTAGGAAAAGCTGTGAGAAGGTCATGGCGCTACTGTGAGCGTTCCTGCCTTCTCAAACAGCTGATCAAAGGGGGTCCCGGGTGTCGGACCGCAACTGATCAGATACTGATGACCTATCCAGAGGATATTAAAATCTCAGAAACCACCCTTTAACTTAATAACATTGCATTAACAGTAATTAACACTTTGCAGAAGTCCTTTTTGGGATACTGCATGTGTAGTTGTATAGCCTCCAAAATATGCCTGGCACAATTTAAGCAGTAATTTCATATGTTGATCACACTGGAATGGAAGATTCCAGGTGGATATTATTACTTTAATGACATATTCATTTGATTTGCGCTACTGTGTGGAACTGCATGGTGTAATATGTGCAAGGTGATACAGCGGCATCATTGGCAACCCTAGGTGTGGGCACTCTGGGAACACAATACCATCTTGATATTACGACGTCTGATTTTGAAGGTACAGTCAAAATACTAAGAGTTGGAGATAAGGATGAGCTTTTGTAAGTGTTTCTATGCTTTCTTGAGGCTTCTGAACGGCAGCCAACCATTTTTGTGGCTTCCACAAAGTAATTATTATCATATAATGTTAATAGTATATGGACAGGATTGTCCACTATCGATAATCCCTTTAATACTTGCATTGGGCATTCATATGTTAATATAGCTGGTAATGATCCATGGAGATCAATCGTCCCAGTCCCTCTAACGCTGGCCACATACATTAGATAACTATTGGCCAAACAATCTTTCGATTGACAGCTATGTCTGCCAATTCTCCCATACATATACGTGCTCAGCACAGCTGAGCATGCATGTGTACTGAATGAGGAGAGGGAAGAAAGCTACGGCTTAATTTAAGACAGAATTTTACACCAGTATTGTGGTGCAATTCTGGCACAAAAAGCCTTATTTATTAAAAACTAAACACTAAACCTGTCTTTGTAGCCCATGCCAACCTATGAGAGCTCCGAGCACTTTAAAAAGTAAAAAATGAGCTCTGATTGGTTGCTATAGGCAACAAAGAAATTTTACTGCTAAGGGTGGGTTCACACTAGCGTTATGGTTTCCGTTATTGCTTTTGTTATAACATGGTTATAACGGAAAATAATGGAATCCATAAAACGGAGGACGGATCAGTTCTGGAGCCCATAGACTTGTATTATGATGGAATGCAAAACGGAAGCCTTTAAAAGGCATTCTGTTTGCTTTCCGTCCTAATGGAAGTCTATGAGAAAGCATAACGTATCCATCTGGTTCTCGTTATGGAAGACGGAAAACAAAGTCCTGTCGACAGGACTTTGTTTTCCGTCTTGCCTAACGGGACCCAGGCGGATCTGTTATGCTTTCCCATGGCCTTCTATTAGGACGGAGCAAAACGGAATGCCTCTTAAAGGCTTCAGTTTTTTATTCCGTCATAATACAAGTCTATGGGCTCCAGAACGGATCCGTCCTCCGTTTTATGGATTCCATTATTTTCCGTTATAACCATGTTATAACGGAAAGCAATAACGGAAACCATAACGCTAGTTTGAACCCACCCTAGACAGTTTTTTTTTATAAATGAAGCCCATATGTTGCATATTAGGCCAAGCCGCATTTCCATTAAGACAATTTGAGCTGCTCCTGCCTGTACCCGCCACTGAAACCTCTGCCATAGAACATACCCTGCATCAATGTGCTGTGCCAGACTTTAGCGGAGCAGAGTGAGGACATGCCAGAGTAGCGATGTGCGCTCCTGCCAGTACTCACTGCAGCGCAATTTGTAGAAATCAGAATCGGCACACCACATACATGGCTTCAGGAAGGCCCAAACATCGGATGCCTGCTTGGCTACTAAAACATTAAAATCTATAAATAAAATAGATTACAAAAACCATTATCATGGTATTTGTAACAGTTTAAAAAATATACTTGAAGGTTTAGGCATACTTTAATCACCAGGGGCATTTTCCACTTTTCTCCGAGGAAATAAAGATACAACTGTTGGCTGAACAGACGTTATTTTAGGGTACGGCCACACGGTCAGGTTTGGAATTCAGCAATTTTGGAAGAGAAAATAAGTAGTGAATCGTAAAAGGAGAGAAAGTATAAAGGACATATGTGACTTCTCTTTTTATTTTAATTCACTCCCTGTTTTGGCTTCCAAAACTACATCAGGAAACCTGACCGACTGGCCGCACCCATACACGTATCTTCTCTAATAGTGACTGGAACCAAAGCAGGCTGGATTGAGTAGCCAGTGAAGCGCTACATTTGTATTTCTAACAGAGAAGGTACAAAATGTTCTGTATGACAAGGTGTGGCTGCTGGATGAGGCAAAACTCCGAGCACAGCAGGTTGTGCACCTGCAGCATTCAGGGGTAAATCAATGTATATTTCTAAACCATGTTGCAATAAATGTATTTATCAGAAATTCACTTGAAATATATAGCTATATACAGAGTCGAGTCACATTATTATGACCACTTCCTGCTTTCGACGTCGGCAGTGCGTAGCTCATGGAAGTCACGTGTCATGAGCTGGCTTGGTGGGTATATAAGGTTTGTGATAGGCTGTCTGCACATATACAGTATCCATTGTTACTGTGATGGGTGAAAGGGGTGATTTATCGGAGTTACAGAAAGGGATGATTATTGGCTTTCGAGAATAGCAGTATTTCTGAAACCGTCCAGTGTGTGAAGTGTCCACATGCTGCTGTGGTGAAAGTGTATCGTGAGTGGACAAATGGCACCATTGCGAATAAGCTACATGGAAACTATGGAGCACCAGCTGTCATTGATATAAGAGAAGAATGTCGAGCACTTAGGTGCACGAGGACGGACTGACACGCTACAGGGGAGCAGCTCACTGCCAAAATGAACTAGGAGGCTACCAGACGTGTCTAAAACAGCAGTTCAGTGAGACCTACTGACCATGGGGCTCAAAGTAGACGGATGGTCACAGCATTATGGTCTGGGGAATGTTTTCAGGGCATTCTCTGGGCCCTCTCATCCACGTGGAAGGCACTTTCAACCGATTTGGATATAAATTCATTCTCGCAGATCATGTATATCCCTACATGATGATTGTCTTTCCTGGGGCAGATGGGATCTAGTAATGTCTGACATTGGTTGGATGAGCATGACCATGAGTTACAAGTACTACCTTGGCCCCTAATTTCCCAGACTTGAACCCAATTGAGCATCTGTGGGACAACTTCAATTATCGTTTTCATCTATGGATGCTCCCCCATGGACCCTCCAGCAACATGGCTCTAGAGACCTGTGACTAGCTGCCAAGACCTTATTGAGTCACTCCCAGGCTCTCTAGCTGCTGTCCGTGCTGCACCGACGGTGGTCATAATAATGTGACTCAATGGTGTATCTCACTTACCCCAGTGCATTTTCTGTAATACATACACCTGGCCAAAGGCAATGAACATGGGGTACAGATTAAGACCTGTGTGTAAAATGCTGGTCTTAATAAATACCCCCCTTTTTTTCTTTTTACGGCATGGGACTGTATGTCTTCTTCCTTTTTGTTACTTTAATATCTTGTGTAAAGCCTCGTGTTTCTGTCTGATGACACGTTGTGAAACAACTGGGCCAAAGGTTGAATATGTGTTAAAACTTGCAGCAATGCTATCATATGCACACAGTTCTGTCTTGCCTGTAGGACACTATAACTTGCTCATAAAATAAAAGCTAAGGCCAAGGATCATATTTACACTCATTTGTAATATGGTCTCATGATTTTTCTCTAGATACACTAGTTACATGTAGTGTTTCATTTTTTCTATAACCGAGTCAGGAGCAAAGTGCACAATGTAAGGGCTTTTATATCTGGATTTTATACTTTGATTATTATTTTAGTCTTTTTCAAAACAAATACAGTGTATGAATATGTTTTACAACATGGATGACATGACAGGGGTGTGGTTATGTTTGCCTTCACCTGTGTCACAGATTTAGCTTGATGAGGGTGAGGGTTGTTGGTGCTCCTACTACTACACAGCACCCAGGGTGCTTGCCCCACCCTGCATAAGATATTATTTTACTGTAAACCACAAAAACTATTTTCGTTTTATTATACATTTTTAATACTGTTTAAAGAGGCTCTGTCATCTGATTCATGTATACCCTACTAGATATATAGGCAGGTAGGGCTCAAAAATCTGATAAAATCCATGCCTTTATTTCCCTTATTTGAGGTCCGATTAGACTGTAAAATTCACTTTTATAAATATGTAAATGAGCAAACGGAGCACTCGAAAGAGTGCTTAATCCTTCCAAGCACCGCATCTCCAACGCCCTCCTGCCTGTTAGTGCTGCCTGCATGTAATTAAAACGCCCCCTATTCCTTTAATTGACAGCGCTAGACTCACTCCAATGTATGACGGCGCGTGCACACTACACTTGTCCCGTTCATCTTGGAAAGTCCTATTCCTCTCCAGCGCACGTGCCGTCATACAATTGGAGTGCGCACCAATGCGCTAGACCAATGGTACGGTACGGTATACATGAATCAGGTGACAGAGCCTCTTTGAGTATCTTAGGCCTTATGCACACTACCGTATCCTTGTGATTTCTGCATCTGTATATCCATGCCGCAAAATATAGAGCATGTCCTATTCTAGTTTGGTGATTCTTATAGGCTGGTCTGAACAAACATCAGAAATCACTCTCACATCTATGCTCAAGAGGATTCGGATGATGGGACTGAACTACTAGACATGCGTGACCGCTCACACTGGAAACATTAGGTGGACATTCTGAATAGGAGTCCAAAGAACACCAGGGGTGGAATAAAAAGTATGCAAGGGCAATATCTATACAGGATTTCAAATTGTTACATTTTAGGTAATGTACCAGAGAAATGTAATAACCTGACACAATCCCTTTAATGACTGTTGTGAATAATGCTTTTAAATCTTAGTACACAATGATTTTTCTATGTGTAATACTTTACATTTTTTGGCTTTTGCATTAGCTTTGCTGTCTTGTAGCAGCCATACACATATGCTACCTGTGTTTTATTTCCAATTAAGTGATTGTATGTTAATACAATGTAAGCTGGCACTCTACTCTAGAAATATAGATTCTGTTTCCTTTCCAACTGCTCTTACCTGTTTAAAGATCAGCCAATTCTGGCCTTACAATGTGACATTATACATTATGACAGCTTGATATAGAAATACATGAAGACAGGTCTCTAGTCTTGATCTTTTACTTCTCAGTAGATGATGCTCATTGGCATTCTGACTTCCACCCCATTCCCATGTGAACGTCCAGGTACAGTTACATTGCTATTTGTGGATTCTGTGTTTGGCAAGGCCTAGTCTCTGGCAAGGTCTTCAGAACATACAGTCTGAAAGCTGGGACGCTGGGGTTTACCCACAGCAGATACATGATGTTCTTAGCTTGAAGGCTTGAAGGTCAAAAAGACTCCAAAGTAAACTGCATGTATTCTCCATGGATGTAAGCAACCAAATAAAGGTCATACTACTTACACATGCACATGCTTAAAATAGATACAAACTGATAAACTACCGAGAGGAACATACAAATGTCTGCAGGTTACCGATCCTTGAAGGTTATAGACACCTTTGGGAGCAATTTTTTATTATTGCATTTTACTGATTTAGAGCTAAAATTATTTTTTTAATTGGTCTTTATTAAACATTTTCAATAGTTTTCCTCTGCAGTTTTCAGTTTCAGCTCATTTTTAGACTATTGCTTTCTGCTTTAAAGTGAATTCATCTGAGAGCTGACTTGATCTGTAGCTCTTATTAACCACTTCAGCCCCCCTAGCTTAAACACCCTTAATGACCAGGCCACTTTTTACAATTCTGCACTACACTACTTTCACCGTTTATTGCTCCGTCATGCAACTTACCACCCAAATGAATTTTGCCTCCTTTTCTTCTCACTAATAGAGCTTTCATTTGGTGGTATTTCATTGCTGCTGACATTTTTACTTTTTTTGATATTAATCAAAAATGACCGAAAGTTTTGCAAAAAAATGACATTTTTCACTTTGTTGTAAAATGTTTAAACAAAACTACATTTCTATATAAATTTTTCTCAAAATTTATTGTTCTACATGTCTTTGATTAAAAAAAATCCAATAAGTGTATATTTATTGGTTTGGGTAAAAGTTATAGCGTTTACAAACTATGGTGCAAAAAAGTGAATTTCTGCATTTTGAAGCAGCTCTGACTTTCTGAGCACCTGTCATGTTTCTTCAGGTGCTAGAATGCCAGGATAGTATAAATACCCCCCAAATGACACCATTTTAGAAAGAAGACACCCCAAAGTATTCGCGGAGGGGCATGGTGAGTTCATGTATCATTTCATTTTTTTTTACAAGTTAGCGGAAAATGACACTTTCTGGCAAAAAAAATTAAAATCTCCCACGGACTCACTATGCCCCTCAGTGAATACCTTGGGGTGTCTACTTTCCGAAATGGGGTCATTTGTGGGGTGTGTTTACTGTTCTGGCATTTTGGGCAGGGCTAAATTGTGAGCAGCCCTGTAAAAGCTAAAGGTACTCGTTGGAATTTGGGCCCCTATGCGCACCCAAGCTGCAAAAAAGTGTCACTCATGTGGTATCGCCATACTCAGGAGAAGTAGGGCAATGTGTTTTGGGGTGTATTTTTACATATACCCATGCTATGTGTGAGATATATCTCTGTAAATGACAACTTTTTAAAAATTTTTATACAAAGTTGCCAATTTAGCAATTGCGGACAAGAAAAGGCATTTTCTATATAGTTCTGGCAACTTGGCGATCCACAAAATGCGGAAAGCACATTACCGGTGTCCGTGTTTTGCGGATCTGTGGATCCGCAAAACACATATGGATGTCTGAATGAGCCTTACAGGGGGTGATTAGTGACAGGGGGTGACAGGGGGTGATCAGGGGTTAATCAGGGGTTAATCAGGGGTTAATCAGGGGTTAATCAGGGGTTAATCAGGGGTTAATCAGGGGTTAATCAGGGGTTAATCAGGGGTTAATCAGGGGTTAATCAGGGGTTAATCAGGGGTTAATCAGTGACGGGGGGGTCTGTGTGGTGATTGGTGCACTTACATAAGTTTAATCTGGTGGTCCCAAGCAAAAGGGAGCACCAGAGGTGCAGGCAGCAGGCATATCAGACGCTGTTAACAAAACAGCGTCTGATATGCGATTTTTTTTAACTACTACAGCCTGCAAGCGCATGATCAGCGCTGGCAGGCTGTAGTTTACCTTCCTCCCGATGCGATTCCTGTGAGCGCGCCCGCGCGTTCACAGGAAATCTCGCCTCTCGAGATGATGCGCGGATGCGTCCACCCAGAATAACCCGACCGCCCGCCGAACGCATCTGTGCGTTAGGCGGTCCTGGAGCGGTTAATGATCCAAACTCGATTTGTTGCAAAACTTTGTTTTAATGCTGCACGAAGACCTGTCTCCATGGAGCATTAAAATGTACGTGTTTCGCGGAGTCAAAATTCTGAGACTTCGGTGAATTGGGCTTTGATTCGATTACTTTAAAAACATTTTAAAACTAGAATATGAAGTTGGCTTTGGTACCGAAGCCAACTTTGGATTCCTGTTTTCAAATGTTTTTAAAGTTAACATTTGGACTTAACGAAATTCGGACTTAACAAATTTTGCCTCCACAAAACACATACATTTTAATGCTCCATGGAGACAGCAGGTCTCCGTACAGCATTAAAACAAGGTTTTGCAACGAATCAAATTCGGATCATGGATCCGAAGGTCAATTTGCTCACTCTAATGGCCACCTTTAGGTACTTAAAGGGGTTGGCCACTTTCTGGTTACTGTTGACCACTGGGTATGTAAGATAATTATATGGCACTTACTAATATAGCCTTTGATGAAATTCTGTGCTGTTTTCTATATTTCATTAGATATACCTCCTTGTTTGCCAAGTCTTTTGTGCTGTCCACACAGAGGTCCTGTCCATAAGATGGCTGCTGATGGAGGGTCATGTGACCAGGCAAATCACCTAACAGTGATGCCTCCTCCATTTAAACACGCTGCACCTGCACTAAACTCTCAGCCGAACAAGTGCAGATGGCAGGTGCAGTGTATTTGAATGAAGGAGACATCACGTGGAGGTAATTTGCCTGGTCACATGATCCTCCACGGATTTATTGTGAGTCACAGCAATATTCTATAGCTGCACTGAATCTGACGGCCGTAAAGGAAAAATTGTTGACAATTTAAAAAAAAGGCCAATTGAAAAATGATTTTTAGCCCAAAATTTGTAAAATGCAATGATAAAAAATGCCCCAAAGGTGTCCATAGCCTAATAGCCATATCATTCATTATATAGCTTCCAGAAAAAATATTCTCAGATCGTGAAGTTTTCCCTGATGAAAATCTCAGAATTTTTTACTGTCGTTGTCAAAAGTGATCATTTTGCAAATGTGATCATTTAAGTTCAGGCAATGGCATTTTATGTTAAATAGAAAACGAGGAAGTCCCCATTCTGACATTGAATCAAATAAGCTAAAATAAAACTCATATTTATTGATGCCAAGGGGCGTCTGCCAGTAGCAGGGCAGGCTGTAATATTCTTAGCCCTTATGCTCACTTCCCCTTACCAGGGAAAGAGTATGAAGGGAATACATGTTTCACAGCTCATAAAGTGACAAGCTGGTGATACTATGTCTTGAAATATCTCCAGTATCAAAAACAGTGAGATAGTATGTGTCTCCCATCCACTTCTTAGGGTCTTATCAGATGCGCCACTCATATGTATGTGCCAACTGTGCATTGTAAGCAGATAACGTAGATGAAATGTACAGGTCTGCTTTGCTTTACTGAAGAGTGAGTGACAGCGTCAGGTCCCCATTCCCTCTTGTCATGGCCCCCTTGATGTCCTGCTGAGCTGAGGAATGTGGGTCAGAGGTCAAATAAGCACAGGCTGTTCTTGTAAGTCCTGTCTTTTGGCCATGAGGTTCAGCTGACCTTGTTTTATGACTCTGCATGGTGTTTCTGCATGCTGCATAAGTACAACAATTAAGTCAGAAATCTTTAACAAATCCTTTGTTTATTGCGAGTAAATGAAACAAAACCACTAATTGCAAGAACATTGAGTTCTGCTCTTGCAGGTATGGAGGGTGAAATTCCTTGTAATGTGCTGCATGTATTTTTTAGTTTTAATTACTGGGGCACAATTCAAAGTGTCCTATATATATTTCTTGACTATATTAGGTTAGATGCACATAAAGTGGGCATTAAAGGGGTTGTCTCACTTCAGCAAGTTACCATGTAGAGAAAGTTGATACAAGCCACTTACTAATGTATTGTGATTGTCCATATTGCTTCCTTTGCTGGCTGGATTCATTTTTCCATCACATTATACACTGCTCGTTTCCATGGTTAGGACCCCTCCAGCAGTGGTGGTCGTGCTTGCACACTATAGGAAAAAACGTCAGCCTCTCTGGTGGCCGGGTCCGTGGAAGCGCACATAGGCTGGTGATTGTTTCTGTAGTGTGCAAGCACGACCATTGCTGATGGATTGTAGAGTGGTTGTAACAATGAAAATGAGAAGTGGGAAATGTGATGGAAAATGGCCATTAAAAGTACATAGATCCCTGCTTAACTGGTTGGATATCTCATCTAAAATATTCAGAATCCTCTGGTAACCACAAAACTGAGCTTACATTTTTTAACAGAACACACTGTAGGTCCAAATGTAATAGCACAGACTGTTAGCTTCAGCTCCAATTGATTAAACAATTCATGGCAGGAAGAGATCGACTCAACATGAACATCAAGCAAACGGATTACCTCATACATACGGTATATGGATATCCATCCCTATGGGATACAATATTACAGTTGATGTACATTTGCACAATTTGTTCATTGACTTGCAAAACTTTCATCAACAGAATTTAGTATCAGACATACCATGCTGGTCAACGCAAGAAAAGAAACCAACATCTCCAATCATCCACTGCAATATTTAAATAGATTTTCTCTGTTTGCTGTAATCAGGGGTGCACCTACCCTTTCTACTGACTAAGGCAAAAATTTTAAGGGTGCCCCCCTCTCCCCCAATGCCAATTTCTTAATCTAACCCCTTTCCTCCAGAGGTACAAAACATACAGGGTAATACAGTGCCCCATACCTCTTACATCCAGTGACGTCTCCTCTGATGTAGAAGTTCTCTTTCTTTATCTTCTCCTTTCAGACCTGCAGACCAGACTGCCTCGATGATTTTTTTCAGCCATCTCTTGTCCTTGCAGAGTTTGACAAACAGACATCTTAGTTTCCTACTTTTCCTTCCTCCCCCTTCTGAACACCCCATCCTGCCACCTCTAATACTGTGCCCACCAGTGGCATAACTAGAGTTCTATGGGCCCCAGGGCAAACTTTGAATTGGGCCCCCTGCACGAGCCTCCGTCCACTGTCGGACATTAGTGCCACTGCTGCACCACTGATCATCCATGCATCCATGCCCTCCCCCCTCCCGGTGTGAAGCCAGTGCGTGCCCCTGTACTACGCTGCGGCAGATATATAATAGATAGATAAATAGATAGATAGAAGATAAATATGAGATAGATAGATATTAGATAGTTATGTAATTATATAGATATGTAATTAGATAGATAGACAGCTAATAGGCTTTGCAGTGTCCTGTGTGACATACAGGACGGTCACAGCCCAGCAGTGGGGATCAGTAACTATGGCAGAGGCCAGAGCTCACCACAGGCAGAGAGAAAGCCTTGCCCCGGGAGATGGTAAACCGGACGGATCAGCAATCTGTACGTGTCCCGACACTGGCTGGGTATAAGGCTAGTCTAGATGCTGCTGGAGATGTGGAGTGCTGCTCCTGAGGTTCATCACTGCTGCAGTGCACGGGAACCGGCAGACCTACACAGGAGATCGCCGAGCAGACATGCCTGCTCCTGCTCTGCCTGCTCTCCTTCACATTCCCTGGAGTCCCTCTCTTCTCGTTAGACACAGAAGTAGAGAGGGCCTGCGCGGAGGTCCTGAGGGACCTACCCGGAGACATAAAGCAGGGAACGCTGGCAGCAGCAGCACTTAGTTAAAATATGGGGAGGGCTCGCGGCCGCTGCACTTAAAATAGGCACTCCCCTGCGCCAGGGCCCGGTCACGGTCGCACCTTCTGCGACTGCGATCGTTATGCCCCTGGTGCCCACTGTGCTTCCCAATACTATATATACTGGAGAAACAGATAATACCCCTGATAATACTATTACCACACAGATAGTTCCACTTCAAAAATTATAGGCACACGGTGCCCTGAAAAATAACTGTACCCAGCAAATAGTGTCCCTGAAACTTATAGTTCTGTAAACATAGTGTCCTTCAAAAATAATTGAGCTAAGGTTATACTGTGACGGGGTTCCTCCCAATGTAACCGTCCTCCCAAAAGTCCCACCAATAGTAATAATTCTCTGCCAGAGTGCACTATGTGGTAATAGTGCACCCAATAGTAATAATGTCTCTCATTTTGACCCTAGACTTAATAATAACCCCATTGGGTCCCCCAGTAGTAATTACCCCTATAATGTGTGTCTGTACAAAAAATCCCCCCTTATAATGAGTGCCAGTATAGTAAACGAGTATGATCCCTTATAATGTTTGCAATGTAAAATAATTCCCCCTTGCAATGTGTGCCAGTACAAAAATGCTCCATTATAATGTGTGGCAGTACAAAAATACTCCCATATGTGTGCCAATAAAAAAGGCTCTCATAACGTGTGCCAGTACAAAAAAAAACCCTCTTAGTGCCCCCTGTAGAACAAACGTTCCCATAGTGGCCACCTTAGAATGTGTGCCAGTACAAAAATGTAACATAGCAACATAGTTATCCAGAGGATCAACATGCTCCCTTACAATCTGCACCAAGTACAAAAAATGCCCCCTTATGTGCCAGCGCAAAAAATGCTCCCTTATAACATGTGTCAGTACATAAAACTATCCCCTTTTAGTGCCCCCAGTAAAACGGATGTCCCCATAGTGGCCCCCTTAAAATGTGTGCCAGTACAAAATGCTCCCTTTTAAAGTCACAATGTCCCCATAGTGCTTTCTCCGGTTACAAAATCATGACTCCCACCCTATTGTGGCCCAACACCATGATGCCAAATAAAAATAATAAACTCAAATACTTAGTCTTTTCTGCTGTCAGCGATGCAGTGCAAGACACAGACCTCTTCTGGTCTGTGCCCTGAGCTCTACGCAGCCCGGCTTAGGCAGTGCGATAATAATAACACCGGCCTCTGATAGGCTGCAGGAACTAGGACTAAAGCCTATTAGAGGAAACGGTGGGTCAGGGAGACATCACTTCCGTGCCCCGTTGCGGCATTCAACTACATTGCTGTCCTGAGTACAGCGATGCAATTGAATATGTAGGGATCAGCGTTTCCACAATGGAAGCACTAATTGCCCATGGCCCTTCCACTAACCCCCTCTTTCCCCTACCTGGTGCTACCTGAGCATATCGCTTCAGCTCGCCTCATTGGTGGTGCACCCCTGACCATAATGTATATGTATGTGAAATAAAAACTCTTTCTGCTGACCCCTTTGCCTCCACAAATATATTTCCTCTTTCTGTTGCTGAGGTTTGGCAGCCATATTGAGTGAGTGCATTGTCCATTAATTATATTTGGTATAGTGTAATGCTCCATTTCTCCTGTGCTAATCACTGGACTTCTATCAGTGGGACACCCTTGGATTGGCTTATAGACCTATATAGGGTTACTTTATAGTCTTTATATTACATCTAATGTGTTCTGTCTGTTTAATTATGACCACTTGATGAATGAGGACAAATGTGTATCATCTGACCTAGTGAATGTCGGGTAGAAGTCATTGCTGAAGCAGATGTCTAACAGATCAGCATGGCTATAACTATTATGCCTTCTTTCCTTTAAGAGTTTGGAAGAAGTCCCATACAAAGAAGGGTCATTAATCCAGGGAGTTATTCTGCCTGATTGGAGTCAGATAGGATTATATTTTCCTAGAATGAAAAAATTGGCTTCTACCTCATGGAGGCTTTTTGCCTTTCTCTTGATCAACGTTGCAGGATTAACTGGACAGACCCGTCACGGATGTTCCCGCGACAGGTGACAGGAGATCGGTGAGACTGGCAACACGTGGTTTGATCTGACATGTTTTCCGTTTGGATCAAAGGACATCTGTGTTGTTTCTGGTGCTTGCCATACCTTCATTCCCCAGGTGTAGCTATTATGGTCATTTCACCTTCTCTATTTATTGTTGTTTCTCCCACTATGCTATGTGGTTTATAGCTTCTGTTGGAGTTGTGGATAACTGGTGTGTGTGGATCTCGACTGAGTTCCTGGCGCCGCCATAGCCTCTTGAAGTTAAGTGTTTTCTTTCCCTTTTGTATTTTGTTTGGGTTATTTTGTGTGTTGCATTTCCCTGTAATTTGTATTTAGGCCTGAGGGAGACTCCTGTTCGTCCTTCCTTTTATAGGAATAGGTTGTTTCAGTCCTGACGTTAGTACCAGGGTCCTATAGGGTGAGTTAGGACACTAGGTATTCCGCTGTATTAACTCATCTACCTCTGGGGTCTGTTCATACTGGTAGTTAGTCAGGACTTTGAGTAGGGTTTTACTAGGAGATGTCCATCTTCTTTCCCTAGTTTCCAGACCTTATTCCCTCACCCCTTTCCCTCCTATGTTCAGTGTGGTGTTTCCCTCCCACACCCGAACGTGACAGGAGCTATGTCTCTTTTCCGCCTTAAAAACTATTTACTATGTGAAAGTAAATAGATTGCCTGTAAATCTTAATTCATCAAACTCTTACAAGTACACATGAAGACCTGTTCCACTGAACTTAGATGCCTGTTTTAAAAATTGTAGGTTCTCATCCAAATAGGCCACCTTGTCATTGGTAGATGGGACCTCACGATTTTGATCAAAATTGTGAGCAAAGAGTATATTTTCATATACAAGTTTAGCAGTAATGCAATTCAGAGTAATCCATGCCTTCATGGAGAAGTGTTGCTGCTACATGCAGTGTTTGTGTGCTTTAACATTGCATACTGATATTTACCCATGAAATGTCTTTAAGGAGGAACATTAATTTAACACAAGTTAAAGGCTATGTACACCTTAGGGGACAATTTTTTTTATTATTGCATTGTGCTCACTTTTAGCTAAAAATATTTTTTTTGAATGGGTCTTTATTAAAAAATATGGAACTTTTTTTTCTGTACATAGCTGAGATACTCTGGATTTTTCTGTCTTTTCCGTCAGTTGGGGACCTGACAGGCTCCTTATCTCTGCTCTCTGACATTTTAAACACTTATTTTAGCTCAGTTCTTATCTTACTGATAAAAATGTGGCTTAAATAAGTGTTTGACCTCTTAGGGCTCATGCACACGAACGCATTACGGTCAAGGATAGGACTGTTCTATTAGGGGCTAGGTGTTCCGTTCTGCAAAATACTGAATGTACACATATGTCATTTGTATTTTTTGCGGATCCGTTTTTTGCAAACTGCAAAATACAGACGGTCATGTGTATAAGCCCTTAATAGTTTAGAGATAAGACTCCAGTAAAAGTACCAGTCACACAGTTAGAAAAACAGTTAACCCTTTGTGACAGAACGGCTCGATATTTTTAATAAAGGTCAATTGAAAATATGATTTTAGCCAAAAATGAGTAAAATGCAATCATAAAAAAAAATTGCTTCCGAAGGTGTACATAGCCATTAAGCTTCCCTTATTTTCAAGGTTACTGGCTCATACAGTAAATGTGCAACTGGCAATAAATGAGTTGAGAATGACCACATGTTTCTGAACACTCAGCCCCACTAGACCAGAGACAGATTGGAAGGGTTGGTCATAGCAACCAGTAAGACCACTGCTTGCATTTATTTCACTTTCTCTAAAACTATAAAAAAAATAGGATCTGATTGCCTGCTATGGATGTACATGATGTACGATTTTGGACACCACCAGGGTCAGAGGATTCTTCAGTGGACATGTTCTGTAGAGATGCAGCATACGTGTCTGCCAATCCAGGTAGCTGTATGGGGCTGCCGGATATAGTCATGTGCTTGTACTCCGCTATCTCTTGAGTTGAAAGGAGTGTTGGACATGCATGCTAAAAGTGGCCCCATGTCATAAGTGAGTGACAAGAGGTTAGGCCAACACAAGTAGGCGGGGACAACTCGTATAAGCATTGTCAGCAATACAACAGTTCAGCCCACAATACCGCCCCAGCCGAACCAGGTACCACAGTGCAGCACAAAATACCGCCCCAGCAAAACCATAATACCACAGTGCAGCACAAAATATTGCCCCAGCAGCACAAAATACCTCCCTATAAGTACCTGACATTCTCAGCATTAATTAACAGTAGGAGCTTATGTACCCAGCTGGCAGCCAAAAGGAGGGCTCAGGTGGCCCCCTCAACATTGGCCCACCAGGAAGTTTTCCTGTAGGGTCTATGGCCAGTCTGCTCTTGAGGAAATCTATCCTACAAGATTAGGAAAAAGGGGTGTAGCTATAGAGGGTGCCTCATTGTGCCCTGGTATCTCAAAAACCCTTCTGCTACGTAAGAGTACAACTGTATTATAAATAGCATATCTATCTATCCATCTATCTGTGTCTGTCTGTCTGTCTATCTATCTTCCACAAAACGTCAGAGCACCACCAGATGAAACTAAAGAAATTGAATTCACCCAGTGTGACGTTTTAGCCTGCTTACTGGGACCTTTTTGTCAAGCTTAAGCAGGCTGAAATCTTGCACTGTGTGAATAAAATTAACTTCCTTCAGCCTTATCTTGTGTCGCTGGACCCTATCTATCTGTCTAATGAAACTATCTGGCGACTCTAGAAAAGCCTACAAATTATTGGGGTCATTTATCAAACTGTTGCAAAGTAGAACTGGCTTCCACCTTTCATTTTCCAAAGGAGCTTTCAAAAATTACCGGTAAAATCTGGTTGGTTGCTATGGGCAACTAAGCCAGTTCTACATTACACCAGTTTGATAAATGTTCCCATCGGTATAAATGACTGCGCCTATCTAGTGATGCCCAATGTAAGCCATATTTGGTGTATTCTGGACACTTGTTGTCCCCCATATGATTGTTACTGATATAGCACTGCCATATTCCACAGTGCTTTATCATCACTCACTGTATCCAATATGTCTTTGGGAGGAAACCAGAGTACCCCTACACAAACCAGGGGAAAACATACAAGCTCCATGCAGATGTTTTTGGTCAGATTTGAACCTAGGACCTCAGTGCTGCAAGGCACCAGCTCTAACCACTGAGCCACCATACTATGTCCGTACATTTTAGGACTGTCAGTCTACAGATCTTGACCATGCTTTAGGGACCCATATGGTAGCTTGTACAGGCAGAGATAACATTAAACCCAGGCTCTGCTTAGGGATTTGCTGTATAAAGGCTTGTTTGACTATTGTAACTATGTACTTAGTGCTGCATAATTGAGCACATTGCTTGTTGCCCGGGTCCCAGGCAGGCACAAATCCTGGGACTTAGAACTAATCAGTACCATGCAGAGCCCAAACAAATGATATTTATTTATTTTCTAATATAATCTTATCAATGTGGATATGAATAATATGCCTTAAGTGACATCATGAAAAGTCAGTGTCCACCTGAAAGGTTGAAAACGTGAGATTTAGAGTAATAACCTTCACTGCAATACAGTAATTTCCATAGAAGATCTTTTTATCTTTCTGATTCACTAGCCCATTTAGTAGTTTAATGGCATACTGAGAAGCAGAGTCCAGCTCATGTCATGCCTTCTGCTTCTTGCCAGTGTAGCAAGGGATAGAATTGGCCACCGTTGCCATGCTAACCAGGGTGGGCACCTGGCACTCTCAAAAGCCTGCCAGTCTTCTGAATCATCCAGAAGCTCTAGAATGAGCAGTCAGATTATCTTGCTGCAGGTCACTGCTACTCCTGGTGAGATTACTGTATGATGTTTGCTTTTTTGTGTGTTCAGGTTTATGTATGTACCGGTAAATTCTACCTGTCACCGCTAAATATACAATGTATGGTAACGGTTTTCTTTCCGTTCTAACTCATTATAAACCATTCTTTGTTACTTTTTACCAATATATGCTTAAGGCTATATGCACACGACAGTTGTTTTTTGCTGTCCGCAAATCGGGATCAGCAAAAAAAACTGATGGTCCATCAGTTTTTTTTGGAGGATTCCTTTGTTTTCACAGATCCCCTGTAATAAATGCCTATCCTCGTCCGCAAATGAGAAAAAAGTAGGACATGCACTACTTTTTTTGCTGAAGGGAAACACGGACAACGGACGCGGAACACACACGGATGAATGGTCAGCATTTTTTTGCTGACCCATTGAAATGAATGGGTTCCTGTCCTATCCGCAAAAAAAACTGAAACGGAAGCCGAGAAAAACAACTGTCGTGTGCATTTAGCCTTAAAGGGATCCTGTCATGTTGAACATGGTGTCTGAGCTGCAGGCAGCATGTTATAGATTAGGAGGAGCTGGGCAGATTGATATATAGTTTTATAGGAAAAGATTCAGTAAAACTTGTATTTCATTCATTTAAATTCCTGCTCATTTCGGGCTTTGAAGCCAAGGAGGCGGTCCTATCAGTGATTGACAGCTATCTCTGTATACACAGTCATAGAGGGAAGGCTGTCAATCACTGATAGGACCTCCTCCTCCATACAGCTCTCTCTGTATACACAGCCAAGGAGGCGGTTCTATCAGTGATTGACAGCTCTCTCTGTATACACAGTCATAGAGGGAAGGTCCTATCAGTGATTGACAGCTCTCTGTATACACAGTCATAGAGGGAAGGTCCTATCAGTGACTGACAGCTCTCTGTATACACAGTCATAGAGGGAAGGTACTATCAGTGACTGACAGCTCTCTGTATACACAGTCATAGAGGGAAGGTCCTATCAGTGACTGACAGCTCTCTGTATACACAGTCATAGAGGGAAGGTCCTATCAGTGATTGACAGCTCTCTGTATACACAGTCATAGAGGGAAGGTCCTATCAGTGACTGACAGCTCTCTCTGTATACACAGTCATAGAGGGAAGGTCCTATCAGTGACTGACAGCTCTCTCTGTATACACAGTCATAGAGGGAAGGTCCTATCAGTGACTGACAGCTCTCTGTATACACAGTCATAGAGGGAAGGTCCTATCAGTGATTGACAGCTCTCTGTATACACAGTCATAGAGGGAAGGCTGTCAATCACTGATAGGACCGCCTCCATTACTTCAAAGCCCAGAATGAGCAGGAATTTAAAGGAAATGAAAAATAAGTTATACTGAATCTTTTCCAATATAACTATACATCAATCTGCTCAGCTCCTCCTGCTCTATAACATGCTGCCTGACACCATGTTCAATGTGACAGGTTCCCTTTAAAGGGTCACTAACTTTTTACAAAACTTTTGGTATGTCAGAAACACATCAAAAGTTGTGATCGGTGGGGGTCTGAGAGTGCTTGATCCCTAGAATGAGGGGAGAGAAGCGTACGCATATGTCTCTATGACATATCAAAAAAAGACCCTTTAACGCATTGATTGATATATCTGATTTCCTTATAAACAGAATAGTTTAATAGTTAAGTTATTTAATAAAACCATGAAAGATGTTTTCCTTGATCAATATCTACAACTTGTGACATCCTTGCTAAACAGCTGTATGAAGTGTGCTGCTTTCCCTTTATTACTTCCCCCGGCAGAGCGTCCTACATTTGGTTGCAGCTGTGGCTGGTTTTGTAGCACACAATAGCTGTCTCATTTAAAGGAGTTGTGCATTGCTTTATTATCAATGGCCTATTCTCAGGACAATATCTGATTAACGGTTCACTCCTGCCAATCAGCTGTTCTGCTGGGACTACACAGCTCCATCCTTTATGTAGTGGATGGAGCTGGTTACTGCAGCACTGTTCCCATTGAAGTGAATGAGAGCGACGCTGCAGTTACAAGCTCAGTCCACTACACAATGGATGGCGCTGTGTAATCCAGTGCTGGAGCTGCTTTGAAACAGCTGATCGGCATTTTTGCTGTACCATTCAAACAGGTAGTATGGGCCTCCGTTCTAGTGATCAGCACAACCATATCTCATCTTGTATCCAGGAAAATGAAAAAGGTGGGGCCCCCCAATCGACACCAGTGGCCAGTGAATGAAGGGTAACAGTTTAAGAGGGAGGTCCAATGATCAAATTTGTATCATTGGACAGAAGTCCTTTACATAAGGTACACTAAGCCTTAGCTCTAATGGTGTATATTAGAGGGCATATGGAAAGAATTAGAAAATAAGGAATAAAAAATAATAACAACAATATATACCAAAAAAATGTAAAAACACAGTAGAGTTGTGGATGGTACTTACTTTACCAGGGATAAACTCAAGACACTTGCATCCTTCACCTCCCTCGTCAAGGTCGCCTGTAGAATGTCAAATGCCCTGTCCATCACAGGATGGATCAGAGGACTCCCTGAAATGCATGGAGCTGTTATATATTCAATAAATACATCTGATTCTACTTGGTAGAGGTGGCCCAACAGGGTACTAGAGCCTCCTTCCAATTGAATAGTTTTCCCCAATAAACATCCATTTACACGTCATCATTCACACATTCATTCAATTCCAACAACTCCTTCATTCTTTTTTTTGTCAATGAGTGTATATAAATTTGGTATTGGAGCAATTGTGCTGACTTGCAGAATAAATCTGTTATGTTGCATGGTCAACCCATGAAAATAAAACCCAAAAAACAATGGCCAAATTGCTGTCCACTCAAAAAGATTTTTAAAAGTTATATGATACATTATGTTACTCCTAAGTAGTGGCATTAGAAATACGTATTCCAAGAAAAACAAGCCATCGTATGGCCATGATGATGGAAAAACAAAAAAAATGATGGCTCTTGAAATGTGCAGATGAAAGAGAAAAAAGAAAAAAACTAATAAAAAAATAGCCAAGTCCTTAAAAGGGTTTTCCAGAACTTAGATATTGATGTCAGAAGCAGAAGGCTCCGTCCACTGTGTAGTTTCTGGCACCAGCATACTACAGCTCAGCTCCCAGGCCAAGTCCTTACCAGGTTGAAGGAACACACACATTATAATTCACATAAGCACCATTGCATCCTAAAAGTAAAATAAAGTGCAATCAAACGGATCCGTAAAATATAATTGATGTCCATGTGACGTTCACGTGCCATCCGTGGAAATTGACTTCAATGGCTTTATGGTCCGCATTTGTGGCCAAGAATAGGACATGTTTTATCCTATGCAGAACAGACATACGGATGCAGAAAGCACGTAATATACCCTGTGGGGAATTGCTCTGGTAGACAGGCTTGCGGACGCAGTATAGAGGCAAGGTACACAGTTCTCTGGGTAAAGCAGAAGTGTTTTATTCACACTCGGCAAAACAGAAACAGTCTTTAGTGCTTGTTCACACAAGGCAAAACAGAAACAGTCTTTAGTGCTTGTTCACACAAGGCAAAACACCCGGCAAAAACATAAGTCCCACAGCAAGGTCACCTGAGTGGTCGGTGTTAGTTCACACCGGGCAGTTAGGTCGGCCACGCAAAGTTTCCACCAGCGGCTTCCAGGTAGACTGCACGCCTGTTTGCAGACTCTTGCTCTCAGCCCTGAGAGCTCCACAGCCACACCAGCAGCTTCCAGGATAATCACCTCCCACCTGCTGAGGAGGCTGCCTTTTAAAGGCCCGGAAAAAGTCCGGCCTGGACCGTGGGGAATAGCCTCCCACCCAGCACTTGACTATTCCCAATAAGAGCCGACCCGGATCGGCTTTGTAGCCATACTAAATATCAATGTGTCAAGCAGCACTAGCTGCTGCTGACACAAAAAATCCGGCTCTTATCTCACCGAGGCCAGGAACCTCGGTGACACGTACCTTCCGTCGATGACGGAACCTTGCGCCCTCTTACAACCCATAAAACAGAGCCTATATCCACATCCCACAAAACATTATTCATATCATCATATCATTCATATTCAGAACATAATCATAAAATGAATATGCTTATAATATCAGTTTTTGGTAGGATGCCCCCAACCCTGCCAGGATTGCCCCCCGCAGGTCACCCAAAATTGCATTGAAAGTGATCTTTTCGGAGGGTGGTCTCTTCAAAGCAGATGTCCAGTATACATAATATGGTGTAACTATGCCTATAATATATAACTACCTATATATATATATATATATATATATATATATATATATGTAGGTATATGCGTGTGTGATGATGACATTCTCTAAATTTCTGTGGAATATTTTGGTGCTATGTAGATAACTGAAATGATATACTATTAATAATACTTGAAAATATATCACAAGAAATGCGGTCTGGATAATAAGGGATGGTCTTTTTAAAGAGGTGGTCTTTTGGAGAGTTTCCATTGTATATGGAGATGCTGATGAGTGCCATCTTTAGTGCCTTGGTCTTGTCAATTTATCCCGTCCTCATCTTCTCACTTCTCAGATGCCAGTAACTCAGACTTTCTCAGCCTATAATTTTGAGCTGTAACCAAACCAGTGGGTCTGCATTCATAAATGACAAAAGGGTCAGAATAAAGGGTAATAATGGTGGGAAGCTGATTTTATTCCTTTCATTATAGCATAATCTTACTGTATAGTAGAAAATGGTCTAAACTTAGACCATGTAGTTTAAAAGCATTAAAGGGGTTCTCTGGGAATTAAGAAAATTAAAATACTTAAATATTACTTTACTATAACATTCCCAAATACCTTTCATTAGCTATAATAGCTCATTTTGTCTAGGGAGCATTCATTAAAAGAAATAAAATGGCCGCCATCCTATTAGTACACACAAAAGCTGTCCTAATCACACATCAGGACAAGTTACTTCACAACACTGTGGTAAAGAGCTGCCTCATCCTCCTCTCTGCTCTACTTGTCAATGATTATGATCCTAAATACAGCTGATAAGATCTTCAAATGAATCACTGTAGGAATGGGGTCCATGAGGAAACATGAAGTACAGAGGGGAGGGTGGGGATGTGGCTAATGAGCAGTGGCCCTTGTATGGAGTCTCCGTTACCACAGCCCCACATTACCACAGTCTGTCCTGTCCGTCTTCTCCGTAATTCATGTCTCTTCATGAACTCTATTCCTACAGAGATTCAGCTGAAGATCTTATCAGATGTATTCAGGATGATAATCCCTGACAAGCAGAGCAGAGATGAGGATTCAACACAAAAAGGTTCCAGCACTCACGTTTCCTCCTCTTTATTCAGGCAGTAGAAAACAATGTACAAGACATACACCCACAAGTGTTGCGTTGACGTGTTTCAAACAAAGTTCTTATGGTTAACTCGAACTTTGTTCGAAAGGCGTCAACACAACACTTGTGGGTGTATGTCCTGTACATTGTTTTCTACTGCCTGAATAAAGACGAGGATTTTAGCTACCAAAGAAACGTGAGTGCTGGAACCTTTTTGTGTTGAATTGTATGCTGAGGCTGACCTGCCTGTTTCGTGCACAGGGGTGATCCAAGTGAATTGGTGAGCTGGCGCTTTTTCTGTTACTTATCGCTATACTACAGAGATGAGGATGAGGCAGCTCTTAACCTCAGTGTTGTGAAGTACATTGCTCTCCTGTGTAATTAGGACAGGTTTTATGTGTACTAAGAGGACGGTGGCCATTTTATTTCTCCTAATGATTGCTCCCTAGACAAAACGAGCCATTATAACTAATGAAAGGTGTTTGGGAATATATTTCTAATAAAGTTATATTTAAGTATTTTCAGTAATTTTATTTTCTTAATTCCCGGAGAATCCTTTTAATCCAAAATTCAAGGGACGATGGAAATCATTTTAAAAACTATCACCATATGTAATATATTGCAAATTGGGGGGTGAGCTTACAGCTTCTCTCCTCATTGGTATGTGGATACGAATTTTGGAAATTGACCTTCCTACTGACAGCAGAATGTCTGCCTTATCTTTACTGTTTCACTTATAAGGTTTATAAAGATGTAAAATAATCAGCTCAGAGCTCCATAGTGTGTCTAAAGGTTACTATCCTTTGTCATGTAGTTTTATGTTTTTTATAAAGAAATGAGACTCAAAGTCTGCAAGAGAAATATACATGGCAGTCAGTTTAGTACCAAAAGTGCAGGTGAAGGCATTCTTAGAGTCTTAAAGGGATTTTGTCACTTCAGCAAATGGAATTCATCATGTAGAGAAAGTTAATTCAAGGCACTTACTGATGTCGTGTGATTGTCCATATTGCCTCCTTTGTTGGCTTCAGATAATAAAAACATGGCTGTACAACATTTCAAATGCAAACAATAGAACTAAGAAATGGGGATCATTCTAAATTAAAGTGGTATGATACCTACTATAAATGAAAAAATAGAAGCTTTTTGCACACATTTTTGATCAAACGTGTGTCGTGCCCATCTACCAGGCGTCAAGGTAGCTTCCGCAGATGAGTACCTAACACTAACAGAACTGCCTCTCCTAAGCCTACAATATTCAGGGCGGTGTAGGAACCAGCTACATTTATACTCTGCTCAGAAGCCCCAGGCTTGTTGGCTTCATTCATTTTTCCATCACATTATACATTTCTCCATTCCAGGGATTACAACAACCCTGTAATCCAGCATTGGTGGCCATGCTGCAGTAAATTTTCCATTACTGAATAGAAATGGCAATCTAATGATTGAATAAGGGCGGGTTCGCATTGACGTTATTGAACTCTGCTATAGGTTCCGTAATATAACAGAGGTATAACGGAATATAACGGAATTCTAGGACGGAATTCAAAATGGCACCCTTTAAGAGGCATTTCGTTTTGCTCCATCCTAATACATGTCTATGGGGGCACATAACGGTTCCGTTTGGTTCCGTTATACATGATGGAAAAAATAGCCCTGTCAACCGTTGACAGATGCCAGTCTCATAAGACAATCAATGTTACTGACCTCGCCATGTATGCATACTATGGATGTCAGTGGATGCAGCCAAGAAATCCAGAATAAAGGTAACTAGAAAAAAATGCAGAATATAAATACGGTTTATAATACTACAGTTACTTGATGATTTATAAAACGTTTAGGACCTCTTTTAAAAAAAAACTCTTTTGTGCCATACCCAAATATTTTACGTCTTTTACCCAAAATCTCAACTTTTTCAAATGTGTTTAAACTGGGTGAACTATTGCTAATAACCTTGTTGACTAGTAGAGTTCCTAGGAAGGGTTTTCCCAAATTGCTCATACATTGCTCAGCAGGAACTGTTCCAGTAGTATTCTAAGTATTTTCCATATTTGCTTTAACCGTGCGTGCTGCTTTGGATGAGAACCTAAAAATAAATGTAACATTCGTTTCTTCTATTAGGTCTTGCCAAGTGCATGAGATTTCTGTGTCATTGTCTTCAAAACAGAAGTATATCCCTATTCTGTGGGGTTGTGTGCCACTAAGGACTGGTACATATGGCTATAACATGGGGAATAGACACAACTGTAACCAACATTGACATAATGGAGATGACTACAAATGGAAAAGTGAAGAATCTGGGATTTACTTCTACAGTGAGGGGGAAGATTTATCAAAACTGGTGTAAAGGAAAACTGGCTTAGTTGCTCATAGGAACCAATCCGTTTGATCCATTCAATTTCCAAAGGAGCTCTGAAAAATGAAAGGTGGAATCTGGTTGGTTCATATGGGCAACTAAGCCAGTTCTACTTCACACCAGTTTTGATAAATCTCCCCCTATATGTAGGTTAGGATTATAAGGCTTTTGAAGCAGGGATGTTTGCATTATGGAGCTAAGGGAATGAACAGTAAAGCGGATAATGTTTCTTGTCAATCAAAATCAGGGCAAATCACTGTGATTGTCATGCCAGTTCAGAACGAACATCGGATGAGCCGAAAGCAATGAACACATTGCAAAGATGCTGCATAATATTACTCCCACAAATCAGCCCATCTATTTGTCTGCAATCACCGGCCTACGCGTATATCGCTTTACTCAGTGGTTTGTCCCTTGCAGTAATATATTGTATTGGCTGGATGTGCCAATGTAGTGATTGTGGACAATCCTTTTTTGTAGAACTTGAAGGATTCCCTGAAAATAAGCTGTTTACAGGGTGTCCTGCTGCTGGAACCCCCAGTGATCAGCTGTTATCCATTTATTAACGGGGTTGTCCCATGACAATAAGCTATATGGATAAAGTAAAAGTGTCTGATCCAACCACTAGGGTATCAACTAGTCACTAGAATAGGGCCCCATCTTCTCCAAATCTATTGGACGGTGGGAAATAGCCAAGTGCTATGCATGTGTGTCTGCTGCTCCAGTCAACTCTATGGGACTATGGGATAGCTGCAGTGGCGTAACTAGAAATTACTGGGCCCCACAGCAAATTTTTGAACAGGCTTCAAACCCCCAACCAACTTCTTTGCAACCCCCTCCTCCTCTGCATCCCCCACTCTTACATCTAATTAAGATCGCTCTCTCAGACCAGTCCATGCAGCCGCTCAGTCCATTTCCTACAATGTCACTATACATAAAGTAATTTTATAATACTGTTGAGGGACCCCTGACAATAAAATCTTTCAGTCCTCACCCTGGGTGGGCCCCTCCTGAGTATGGGCCCCAAAGCAACCGCTCCACCTATAGCTATGCCCCTGGATAGCTCCATGCTTGTACTGTACTCTGCTGTCTCCAGGTGCCCCACAGAGTTGAATGGACAGGGACACACACATCAATGTCTGCTGCTCGATTCAAACAGGGAGCACAGATCCCCGTTCTAATGATCGGCAGCGGACCCAGCGGCCAGACCACGGATGATTGGACACTTATCCCCTATCTTACATATAGGAGATACGTTGTTGACATGGGATAACACCTTTACCACTGACTTCAATTTAGACAGCTTAAAGGGTTTCTCCGGGAATTAAGAAAATGAAAATACTTCAATATTACTTTACTATAAATATATTCCCAAATACCTTTTATTAGTTATAATGGTTTGTTTTGTCTAGGGAATAATCATTAGGAGAAATAAAATGGCCGCTGTCCTATAAATCCACACAAATCTGTCCTGTTACCACAAAACAGGACAAGTTACTTCACAATACTGAGCCAAAGAGCTGCCTCATCCTCCTCTTCTCCTACACTTGTCAGGGATGATGATTCCAAATACAGCTTATAAGAACTTTAGCTGAATCTCTGTAGGAATGGAGTTCATGAAGAGCTTTGAAGTTCAGAGAGGACAGGACAGGTAATGCGGGGCTGTGCAAATGGAGACTGCATACAAGTGCTGCTGCTTATTACCTCCCCCCTCGTCTCTGTACTTTGTCTCCTCATGGACTCCATTCCTACAGAGATTCAGCTAAAGATCTTATCAGCTGTATTCAGGATCAGGATCATAATCCCTGACAAGCAGAGCAGAGAGGAGGATGAGGTTCTGTATGTACTAATAGGATGGCAGCCATTTTGTTTCTCCTAATGATTGCTCCCAAGACAAAATGAGTCATTTTAACTGGAAATGAGCAAATTTCATATTTTGAAATTCGTTCACACTTCGTTTGTTGGTAAAAGGTGAATTGCATTATGGATTCCATTACCACGGACCATAACGTAATTCTATGACGGAATGCATAACGAAATGCCTTTAGAGGTATTCCGTTATTAATTCCGTCATAATAGAAGTCTATGGGCTGCAAAACGGATCTGTCCTGTTTCCGTTATGCAGCGGAGTCCTGCATAACGGGACTCCCCTCGCGAAATATCGCAAAATCAAATATGGCACCTCACGCTCATCACTAATAATGTAAGGGATTTTAATGTTTTAAGTTGTTTTTTCCAGCTACCAGACTAGTTTTCTTTATCCTTTGCCGTAATTTATACTGTAAGATCTGATTTACCTATACAGATGCAGATTTTATGCAGAATGACACTCCAGTTTCTCAACCTCCATTTAACACACCAAAAAAGCTGAAAAAACATTTGTTCCATATTCGCTTTGATGTGTAACAAATATTTTGTCTGTATATTGGTAGAATGTGTCTGTACATTGGGTTCTTTACAATAACTGCTCTTGGTAAATCATGTAGTCAATAATTAAAACTGGGGCAGATTTGCTATACTCACAGTGTCCCCAGATTGACCTCAACCTACACACGAACCTTTCCCAATCTGGTAATATGCCTAATCCTATTCCTGCACCTCCTGCTACATGAGAACTGACAGAGAAGGGAGGAGGAGACAAAGGGATAAACACATGAAGAGATCAGTCCTGTATGTCCATTCATAGCGGAGAAGAAATCACACAACCATGCAGCAGGGTACTTTATTATTTCCATAGTCTGTATGATGAAAGCTTCTGTCTTCAGTGATGTCTGCAATGATGGAAATAACGTAACTAATAATCAATTCCCTTAAATAAGCGTGACTGGAGTGATAATATAAAGCACCTAATAGTGATATTTCATTTACAATATTCAATCTAAAGGTTCTTCTGCAATTCACAGCCTACATCAAACCTGCTGACATCAACACGAAACAACTATATATATATATATATATATATATATATATATATATATATATATATACACACACACACACACACATATATATATATATACACACACACACATATACATATATATATATACACAACCGTACAGTGTTAAACAATACTCCATACAGTATACTATACAATGCTTAAATAGTACCTCCATACACTATCCAAATGATGATATCATATAGTGGGCAAAAATTACTGCCACACAATACCTAAAAAACATTACCTGGGCACACATACCACCTGCGCAGCCAGTGCAGCTGGTAAGGGTCCTGAAGGTAGGGGGACTCTCTGCTCTTAATCAGACTTGGACAGTTGCTGCAGTGTTGAAAGGAGATGTGGCTTTCTTGGGAAATGGGCATTGTCTCATAATATCTGTAGGAGTAAGGCCCCTTTCACACGAGTGAGTTCACCTCACGCATTGCTCACGCACGGAATCCGGACCCATTCATTTCAATGGGTCTGTGTACATGAGCGTTGGTTTTCACGCATCACTTGTGCGTTGTTTGAAAATTGCATCATGTTCTATATTCTGTAATTTTCACGCAACGCTGGCCCCATAGAAGTGAATGGGTCTGCGTGAAAATCGCATTGAATCCGCAAGAAAGTGCGGATGCGATGTGTTTTTCACGGATGGTTGCTAAGAGATGTTGTTTGTAAACATTCCGTTTTTTTATCATGCGAATGCAAAACACATTAAATCGCATTGCACCCACGTGATAAAAACGTAAAAACTGAACACGATCGCAAACAAAACTGAATGTACTTTTTGCGAAATTGCGCAGTTTTCACTGAATGCATCTGCAACGCATCCGGACCTAATCCGCTCACGCTCGTCTGCAAGGGCCTAACTGTGCTTGTAGGGATTCTACTAGGGGTTAACAATGGGCAAACGTCTGGTGTGAATGTGTGAAGTGTGAATGATTGGCATGTGTGGAGTGTATGCAGCAAATGGGCAATGTGTGTCACGCTTGTGATTTGTGTCATACGTATGTTTTAGTGCCATATGTGTGACATTTGTCCAATGGGTAAGTGAAGAGTGTGGGATACGTGTCAATACCAAAAAAATACCACCATAAACATCGACATAACACAGTCACCCTTAGACTCTGCTACTCACCTGTCCCAGTATCACAGTGGTGTTGGGTTTCCTGGGCAACTGGTGCCAGAAGATGTCACTGCTAGGCCCTCCTGCCTTAAACACCGCTATGGATATTTTCGCTACATATTTGATACTTGGCATTCTATTTGTGACTTATCTTATCTTGACTTTTGACTTTCAGTTTGTGTTATCCTTTGGACTCACACTTGGTACTTGTTAATCTACATGGTTTTGACCTTAGCTGTGTTCCAAACCATGCACTGTCTGTACTAAATCTTGACTTTGCTGGCTAACTATTTCTGAACTTAAGCAGTCCCTGACTATATTCCGATGCTCCTACACTACTGCCACCAATCTGAGAATACTCTCGGAGGTGCACCCTGGGGGTTACCTAAAGTCAAGTCTAGTTAAAGAGTGAAAACCAGGGAAACCCTTAGACTGCACAACTAAAGGTCCCTTTACACAGGACAATTTAGCAGGTGACTGTCCTTCCTGACAAGGGGCAACACACCATATGTGCAGAGACTGCGCTCCTGAATATGATCCATAATAAGGTTAGTGTAGGACCTGTAGGTGGGCACAGATGTGTTTTGATCAAAATATGTTGGCTAAGTGTCTCAGATTTTATCATTAGAGTGAGGGCTTAGTCCATATATTATGTTTGCATCTATTATTATTTTCTGTGACTTTATGATGTGCTGCTGACAAATGATTTTTTGTGCTGCAGGACCACCCGACCCATGCGTATTTGTACTTTATTCAGGTCATCAATATCTGATCGGTGAGGGTACAATTCTCGAAACCCTATCTAATTGGCTGTATGAAAAGGTCACTGCAACCTATTCCTAGAGCCAGATACGTCACATTAACTGGTCACATGGCCTATGTGAAGTTTAGTCCCATTGAAGTGAATGGGCCTGTGCTGCAGTACCAAATACAGCCACTATACAATGTACAGCACTGTGCTTGGTAAGCTGTATGCAAGCCACAGTGCTCACAAGAGCGCCACAGCCTCTTCAAGCAGGTGATTAGCAGGGATACCAAAAGTTGGATTCTCACCACTCAGCTATTAATGACCTTTAAGGAGTATTTCTGGTATTTCTGGTTCTGATTATTATCCTGAATCTTTGTTCTGAAAAACCAGTTCATACATAAGCACTGCAGCCTCATACAGCGTGTGAAAGATCAAAAATATTTTGGTAGTCTGCATATGAAAGTAAATAAAGTAGTTTATTACTCTGATAAAGCAGGTATGTTCCTCAATAACTATGAGTAGATTCAAAGGGTAATCTCAGTCTTTATATGATAAAAGATGATCACATATGAAAAACTGCATCCAATATACATGCAGCATTTAACTGAAAGACCTGCAACAAGTTATTTTTGAAAACTACATCCGTAGAGTGAGTATTCAGAAAAATCCACCATCACTGAGAGGACAGTATCATGAACATTGTTTTCTATGGTACCCACTACACTGTGTACACTTCAGTGCACGTATACTATACACCCATCAGCTTTCCATGCCACAAAGTACCTAACCTTTTTTCTTTCAGCACTGGTGTTAAATGATCCGAAATCCTCCTATAATCCCTCGTTGTTACAGTTTATTTCCCCTTGTGTTGTACAGATTTTTTACAATCACAAAGGTCATGAGTTTTTTCACAGTTCAAGTCAAAGGTTAAGGATAAGAGGAAGAAGCAGACACAATCAGATGAAAACATGTTCATAGACTACAGGCAAATACACACCCTGCAATGGAATGCACCTTGTACAATAACACACAGGGACACCAATATAGGACACAAACAGTGAATGGAGTCTGGCCTACATTGAAAGTCTTATGGTTTTTATATTTCTTTAGCAGTTTGTAAACAGTGGAATAAGTGGTCAGAAAAGGGATAGACATACGGCCTATACTGCATGGACTCTGGCATCATCTTCATTTTTCAGGTTACTGTTTTATAGAAGCACATGGACCCTACAATATGGAGCTCAGTGCATTAACAAATGGTGCTTTATATGGTGGCATAGGGTACAGCCACATGGCACAGTCGTGAGCTGTTCGGGGCGGGCCGGCTGCGGTCGAGTACCGCACAGCGAATTAGGCTGCAGCTGCCTCTTATTTAACTAATTAAGACCACAATTTATAGCCAGTCTGCATTGTTAGTGGTCCCGCAGCACCTTTAATATCGTGTGGCCATTAACAATTCAGAACACCTTTACAGTGCGGCCTTCATTAGTTAAATAAGAGGCAGCTGCAGACCTAACTGGCTGCGCGGTACTTGACCACAGTCTGCCACACTCCGAACGTCCCATGACCAAGCCGTGTAGCCATACCTATACAATGGAGATATTATGTCCTATAGGCAATCCTATCAGGGGAGTATAGCTGCTTAAAAGGGTCGTCCCACCTTGGAGCTGACAACCTCTGGGGCCCTATCCTGTGCCCCTTAACATAAAGAAATAAAAAACAACCTGTCCACAGACTAGGTCCGAGGAGGTGTCAGCTCCAAGGCCAGATAACCCCGTGGAATCTAATAGAACATACCACAATAGGGCCCTATTAACGTACTATGTATATGAAGCTTTACTTTGATTGCTTTGTGTAAATAGGGATTTCTTATTATACAGAACAAACGTGATTTATTTTGCTGAAATATGAATGCTTTTTCCAGTGGAAACCATTCCAGCCCTAACAAAGTATCTAGACTCTAGAATCCAGCAAACAGATTATTAATGGGTCTGCACAATATCCAAAATACTCAAGTCCACCTCTTATTTAAGGCTATTGATCATACATTAGTCAGTTTCCAAGTAGGAAACATATCTATTCAGAATTTTCCATAAAATCAATACACATAATGAGAACTTCTTCATGCTGATGTATATATTCCATCAGATTCACCAGCGACATTTCAGAGGGCACTGCCCCGTTCTTCACAAATCCTGCACAAATTTATGAATAAAAGCGCTTCCTACTTGGATTACCCGAATGTGAGTGGTCTAATTAAACTATGAGTGGTATGATTAAAGTATGATCAGTTAGCCCTAAGAAAGATATGTCCTTGAGTATTTAGGTTATTGTTCACATGTGGAGGTGGTGGATCTGTGACATACCTGGGTGGAAAATATTTCACAGTGGTGCAGAAACAGTTATTGGAGTATCGACAATGGTTCTTCACCGCAACATAAAGAAATATGTAGATTGGTGGGTCATGTTTGCAATTCCACTCTGATTCCAATGAGATTTTATGATGGAATTGCAATTTTATTGTTTCAGAATTGCATAAAAAAATGCCCTGTCTAAACACCCCCAAATATGTTGACTCCATATTGTAAGGATAAAAGTCATCAGGATATAATCTTGCCCTACTGTCAGTGTGCAGAATTTTCTGCATGTTGCTGAAAATAACCCTGCAGAGAACACAGAGGTTACTCTCCTGCTGATGTGTTCCATTTTTGAGTTGGGAATGACTGAGGGGATAGAGCTTAACCAGTATTTTTGTCCTACTACAGACAGGGCGCAGGTAGTAGGAAGCTCCGGCTGCAGTCAGTTGGCTGACAGACACAGAACAGTGAGGAGTTGAGGGGACATGGCTGATCTCCTGAAACACAGGCCCTGCACTGGAGGTGGATCCGCCTCAGTTATGAAGAGGCACCAGACTCTACATAACTTCGACGTATCCAGCGCCAGTTCTAAATGTAAGACAATGTTAGACAATTTTCTACACCTAAAACAGGCGTAGAAATTGATGAATAAGACAGGCCTGCTGGCCCATCCCCTTCCCTGCCCTTGCCACACCTACAATTTTAGACCTGGCGTAAGCGGGGTGAAGTCGCAGATAGCCATCTGTGTCTGAAATACGGCTAATTTAGGCTTATAGTAAATTGTCCCCATAGAGATTTCAATATATTTTTCTGTTTAAATTGTTATATAAGACAAAATTAGATGAAAGAAAAGAAGAAAATTGGGGTAAAAGGTACAGGGATATATCAATTTTTTTTGAATATATATTTAGTTTCTAGTAGGGAAACATTTTTGGCAAGCAATACTCTAATAACTGATACTCCCTCTCTCCATTTCCAATGCTTACCAAGTCCCTACTGGTCACTACTTCCTAGTCCCATCTCAGCATACAGGAAATGTCAGGAAATGCTGGTCACCACCTAAAGTGATCCTTTTGGTAAAAAAATATATATATATTTTAACTGAGGAATGAACAGAACGCGTACCTGGTGCTCTCCTTTTCACTTTTAATGTAACAGACCTGCTAATTTTAGAGCTGCTCTTTTGCCATCCAAGATGGCCGCACTGCTTCTCAGGCTGCATGATGCGCATCTGTAATCCAAGACACTTCCTACTTGTTCACCCCTGCTCTTGGATTAGCCAGAACTGTTCATGTTGGCCAATCCAGGGGCAGCAGCAAGTGTCTTGGGCTACTTAATGTACAGTATGCATCAGGCGTCGTGGACATCTTGGATGACAGTAGAGGAGCCTAAGTATTGGCGCATCTGCAGCTAAAGAGATGAAAGGAGAGGACCAGGGAAGTGTTCTGTTCATTCCCCACTTAGGGCTCTTGCACACAGCTGTAGCCATTTTTTTGATCCTCAAATTGCTCATCTACAAAACACGTATACGGCCATGTGCGTTCCGCATTTTGCGAGAACGGAACATCAATCCCATAATAGAACTGACCTATCCTTGTCCCTAATATGGACAAGAATAGAACAGGTTCTATTTTTTTTTGCAGGTGCCGCAGAACGGACATATGGATGTGGACAGAACACAGTGTTTTGTCTGCATTTTTTGCGGCCCCATTAAAGTTAATGGGTCTGCATCCGATCCACAACAGTCATGTGCATGAGCCCGTAGTGTGATTTTTTTTCTTGAACTGGAGGGTCGCTTTAACTGATTTCAGTTAGCCCTATTCATAACTCCTGGGCAAACCTTTTAAACCCATAACCAAGGATTTATTGTGAAGCTTTGAATTTCAGGGTGACAGAATGAAATAAGCCTGTTCTGTTCTCACCTCCCTGCTTGAAATATTTGTACTTGCACAGATTTCGCACTCTTGTAAAAAATGGGATGCAAATGTAAGCAGTTTGTCCACATTGCACCTGCAGGAAGGGACCTCAGGATGACAAAGATGAAGATGCACCATAGGCAAACTTATGTCACGCGGCTTTTCCTGTCTACAGTATTTAGCAGGCGCTAGAGCTGAGCCTTCACAAAAGGACAATCTGTTCAGATGTTTTCAAGTATACATATTAAATGGCACTAGGATATGATTAAGGCTTCCATGGCAGTGATCAAGTAACACTGTAAATTATCAAGCTATTGAGGTGCTTCAGATATTCCCTCCCCGAGGCCTAGTTCTTATAGTGATTTTCTCTTATCTCAGGAATATTACAGAATGCTAAGCTTTTCTTTATGAGGCCATAATGCAGGTGATCTTAAGGGTGTGTACAAATGCTTCAAATGAACTCTTATTCTGTCTCAGTTTCCTGCAAATAACAACACGTTGTGTAAAGACTGGCATTTCCAGACTGCGATCAAATCCTGGAATTTGCTAAGACAGCTGGAGGGCAAAATGTTGCCGAGATCCTGCAAGCATTTAACAATTGGCACCATTTACAATTTCTCTGCTTGCTTCCCAAGATCAACAGATGGCAGCTAACTCTATAAACTGGTAAAATATCAATAGTAAAGAGATTTGTGAACTCATATAAAATCTATAGAATATAGAAAAGAATGTAACCTAGCATAACAAGACTATTACAATGCTATAAAATATTATTTCCAACTGCTTGCCATAAATCCATCAAAAGAATGACTATGATAACAGAAAAACACTGATGCTTTTAGGATTCACGAAAAAAGCTATACATTTTCTTTGCTAAGCTCTGTAGGCTGCCAAGCGCTCATCTGCGTATCATTTTTGACAGGCGAGAGAAGTATTTCTAAAAATGAGTGACTGAAAGGTGGCAGATTGACAGCACTATATATGTTAATAAAAAAGTGTCCTGATGGCAATTAGGGTAGGGCGTTCTTAGGCTAAGTTCTCACCACTCCCTATGAAAAGTCAGTGGACTATAGCTTATGGGGGTCGAGTTAAGTCTCCAGTATCTGGATTGTTTTCTTCCAATGTAAAAGTACAAGTTTACACCATATTTGATCTTAAGTTCCCATACACTTAATGCCATTGCTGGCCAAACCAGCTGAGTTAGACTGGCCTACCAAGAGTCTAGTGTGTATGGCGAGCTCCAGACCCTCTTCATGGCTGGACAGGGTAGGTGAGGGCCGTCACTTGACCACATTTATAATTGATGGCCATGCATTTTCATGGATTTCCCCACTCATGTTAATAGAGAGATAATCAGGGCAAAGTGGATCAGAATAACTGGTGACTGGTGGAGGTCAAGGAGGTATGTTTCATGCGGGTTCCCTGTAGCCCAGCCCTGCATAATGGCTTACTCTTCTTCAGATATAAACCTCCAAAATGTATACTGTATTCAAAGTATTCATCTGGATATTTGTCTTCTATTTCCATATATAATCTATTAACTATATGGCCAAATGTAGTGTGATTTTAACATAATCTTAGTCCCGATTCTTCCTCCCTACACTTATCTTTGCGTCCATTCCACTAGAATAGCACTTTTTGGATATCTAATCTCATAGGAGCTCTCCTGTGTGTGATGACCTTCCAATGTAATATTTGTTAAAAGGTTTTGTGCAAGTTTTTTTGATGGACAGTTTTATGTTGGCTGAAGCCTATAACTGCTTATTGCATTATAGCATGTTTTCAACTTGTATACATAACATTAGTGAACGGGATTGTGTCTCATGCAAACACAAGCTGAAAATGTTTCAATTGCAGATCAGAGCAGTCATACAAAGCCTAGCGTGGAGATCTACAGCTTTACCTACTAGAACTTGGTTGTTGTATTCACTTCAAATAATATGTGTGAGGAAATCTGCAACTCAGAGCAATTTACCTTTATAGCATGTTTCTGATTATACAGTGTAAGTCAATGAATCCCAAAGAAACTAGAAAATATTCTGATAGCTCCAAAGCTATCTGAATGTCCATCCAGGGGGCAGAAGTGAAGTAAAACATTGAATGTTGGTCTCCTACTGTGACAACTCATAAAATTGATGTATGGATTAAATAAATAACTACTATTTGTCTGCTCTATAATGTACATCCCGGGTTTCAGAAGTACTTGTAGAACAGAATAAAGGAAGGTTAGCTTGGGGTTCAAAAATACAGATTGAGGACAACCACTGAGACTACTGGGTAGGACTGACAGCATGATATTAGTGACTACTAGTTGCAGTGTTTAGACTGATATTTTTGAGATCGTACCCATTAGTCAAGACATGATGGACAAGGGCATGGTAAAAATAGGTATGTTTAAACTATTGCAGTTTAATATTGGGGGAATCAACATTCACAACCATGAATAACACTTCTTACTTACATCTTTACATTTTCCTTTACCCTTCATTTTACCCATTTTTCCTTTACCCTTCATTTTGATTTGTTGAAATTATTATTCATGCCACTCATGTGACTTTTGCAGCCAGAACACTCCATTATGCCTAAGCTCTTATGACTGAAACCAATATTTTCTACTGTAAAGAAAACAAACTGCAAAGATGATTCATTTATTTTCTAGGTTATAATATGTGGCCTGGAAGCCTATCTTTCAAGGTGTAGAAGGGTGGATCACTAAGCAGGAGTACAATTATGTCATCATATCTGACACTTATATTAGTTCTTGTTTAGGCTGTAATTAAGCTAAAAGACTTAAAACTAAATGGAATAGTCTTTATTCTACATATTCCTTTCTTCCTTTCCTGGAAGTTCACTTGGAAAGTTAGCAGATGTTTTATGTCTATTGCTTAAATGGCTGACCACTTGTGAGGCTCATATAATGAGTCAATTGTTGTTAGAATTTGTGTTCCAGATACACTTGTGCTCAAGTGTTATATCATGAATAGGACCGCCATCCATGGACAGTTATTCATTTACGAACAGAAAGGATCTTGACCTTGTGAAAGAGAATATAGCAATGCAGCATGTTACTGAAAATAGACATCATTTTCCAGACTTGGCCTTCAAGGCTGACATGTAATATTTGGAACTTGGTCGGCTTAACCCCAATGACCTTGTAAAGTTGCCATTTGTTGGGTTGTCTTTTAAAGCATGTCAGAGAGATCATCCATGTTAAGATACAGAGTTGCTACCTGAGGAGATACAATTCAACATGTCTATGATTCACTGAAAGCTATCTGCTCATTCAGAAGTAGAAAGTTGCTAAAGGGGGGGATTTATCACACCCTGTACTCCAGAATTCTGTATTCAAAAAGTCACAAAATGGGAGTTTTGTGACTTTGTCACGTCCCCTGCGCAAAACTTTTTGCAACTTTTTGCATTTTTACACCACTCTCTCCGGCTTTAGGAGTAGGTGGAACTTAATATATATATTAAAATTATGCTTTTTGAACTTACTGTTTAGCCTAATACACTTCGTGTTCTGTACAGGATACTTTCTGGCAGTCATCTCATTATGATCACATGCAGGATTATAATGACAGATAACACCTATATATACACAATATATAACACATGATCACAGCATACCTCCGCTCCAAGGACAATGACCTCTGCACAGGTAAGGCCTGTATTACACCAACAGATTATCTGGCCAATATCTGTCCATTCAGACCAATAGTTGATGTGTATAACAAAGGATCTGTGTGTAATTGGCCATCTGAGCAATGATTGTTCACAAAATCTATTAGATGATCTGTTGGCCTATACAGAGCATGCCTGGAAAATTCTCCTATAGAAGTCAATGAAAATGTCCTAGTCCATATGTCTCTGAAATGCAGCTAACAGCAGCTTAGGCAAGATGGCTGCCCCCATAATCACGTAAGGAAAATAGATTTAAAAAGATTCGAAAAAAGGAGTATGTTTCACTATCTGGTTTTAATTATTAAAATATATAGGTGATACATTCCCTTTAAGATATCTAGTTGTAAATGTAAAAAGAAAATTATATTCACACTATGAAGCTACACATGATTTACCTGGCCAAAAAAGAAAAAAGTACAGAATTCAATATTTCATATCAGCAGTGATGCATTTGTTATGTGTGTTCAACAATAGTCGAGTACGGCACTTGCTAGAAGTACAATTGTATCTCCTCTTGATGGAATTTCTTTGCATTGTCCTTCTAATGTGATTGGGAAAACTATTCAAATATTGGCAGTTTGGCACCAATCCCAGATCACAAAGTGGTTGATAAATAACAGCTACTATTGTGTATCTGAATGAATGGTGTAGGACAGGGTTTTCCAACCAGTGGCACAGAAGCCACATGTAGCTCTTGGGTCCCCTGCATGTGGCTCTCCAGCTGTTGGCAGTTGCAGATCATAGTACTGTGCACTAGTGGCACTAGAGATGTAATAGCATTAAGGAAGAGCAAACTGATTCTAAACTAATTGGATTCATTCTTCCCCAAACGTATTCAAAGATTTTTGATTTTTTTTTCTGATGAATTATGTAAAGCGGTGTGCAGCACCATTTTACTGTCCATGTTGGCGGGCAAAACCACAAGGGAGGAAAAAGAAGGTTGATCACATGACCTGATTGGCTCAAAGACTGACAGACAGCCTGGATCAGCCAATTGGGGGGAGGGGGGGGGAGCAGTAGGCAGGGAGGTGCCTGTTCAGAACAAGCAGAACGCCACTCTGCATTGTACTTTAGACCTGAAAGGATGATGTGCTGTGGCACTGTCTACTAAAAGAATCTGCAGACATAAACCACTGATATACTGTGATAGGGACAGTATAAGAAAATTATAGGGAGAGAACTGGAGATATATTTTGAAATGTAATTTTTATTTGAATGCCACTACTACTACTGTCACTACTGTCGCTACTACTGCTGCTACTGCTACTGCTACTGCTACTGCTACTGCTACTGCTACTGCTACTGCTACTGCTACTGCTACTGCTACTGCTACTGCTACTGCTACTGCTACTGCTACTGCTACTGCTGCTGCTACTGCTGCTGCTACTGCTGCTGCTACTGCTGCTGCTGCTGCTACTGCTGCTGCTACTGCTGCTGCTACTGCTGCTGCTACTGCTGCTGCTACTGCTGCTGCTGCTGCTACTGCTGCTGCTACTGCTGCTGCTACTGCTGCTGCTACTGCTGCTGCTGCTACTGCTACTGCTACTGCTGCTGCTGCTACTGCTGCTGCTACTGCTACTACTACTACTACTACTACTCACACACAACTTCTGCCTTATCTGTTCCATTCTGTGCTACTACTGCTGCCACTACTATTGTGGCCACATGCCACTATTACCCTACTTTTTCCACATCTACACTGTACTGTTGATGCTCCCAATTAAAAAGGAGAATTTTTCCAGGCATGTTCAGAACAAGCCACTGTTTCTACTGACAAGTAACATGTGTACGTGTTTAAACACGAACAGGCATTCTGCCCCTATGAAGGCATAATTTGTGGATGATTGAGAAAAAAGCCACTCTTTCTTCTGGCATTAATGGGGTTGTCTCATGTTGCTTATTACATGTCATGGCTAATTCTACCATGCATCTATTCTAGAAGTCTATTCTTCTAAGTGGTCTTAGATGAATCCGTGATTTAGGCCATGAAAATTATGATCTAATGTTGTATGCTCAGTTCATATTTTAGACGATACTCTGTTCCTGATTCCTTATGCACTCTATCTGGAGCTATTCCCTTGTACTTTTTGCCTTAAAGGTTTTTTTTCTATCTTAGACAATGGGGGCATATTGCTATTCCCACTGGCACGATAGAAGTGAATGGAAGCCGTGGTCACGCAAGCACGGTGCGCTCCCATTTATTTCAATGGGTATTCCAAAAATAGCCGAGTGCGCCACACGGCTATTTTCAGGGGGCCAATAGGAATGCTTGGTGGTGGCCAGACTTGGCACTGCCGGATACCACTTTGCCAGCTTAGTTTTCCGCTGCGTTTACGAGATAGCTATATGCTCCTATTGTCTGAGATTGGAATACTCTTTTAAGTGCATATATAATGAATAAGAGTCTTCATTAAGTTTTTCGTGCCTCCCTCAACTCCAAAAGTAGCCTGGATATTGGGATGTATCTATAGGTGGTGTTGTGGTTGCAGTGGCACCATGGGCCCTGGTGCCAACAACTCCTTATAGCAGTACTATAAATGACATAAAACATGGTAGTTGGGATGCTCTGTTACATTGGGGACATATTGTGACTAAAGTCTGGTTTGCAAAGTAAACATCTGACCACAACACTCTTGCAGATCCTGCCATTTTTCCCCCATTAATACATAAAATTCCAGTTATAATTGCCACTTTAGACGAATAACTTTCTTTTTCACTGACAGCAAACTGAGATTTTGCAAATGGTTAGGCACTAGACCACGAAATATACTATGAAGTTTCGTAACTTTAATTAGTCAGGGATTAAGGTTTATATCCAGAAAACCAGGAATGCCTTTAAGATATGTCTATAAATCTCTATTGCGTCTCTTTATTGTATTGATGCACAGCCTGTCTGAATGTGTCTTCCTCATCTGTATATCTGTAGGTTTATGTTCTGGCTGATATCACAGGCAGGTTCCCAGCTGACAAGTTTAATACGGACGAGGCCAGTATTGCTGTAGAAGAGATCACAATTTACAATTTCCTATTATGAACAGAATACTTGCTCACCCACAGTGATGAAAATTAAAGAACTGGCACGTGGTTCCCTGTACATTTTTCGGCAATAGTCAGGAACTCAGATTTGTAATACTGTATTTTCCTTTTTTATAGAGCAAATATATCCAAAGGATTTGCAGTTGATGATTTTTACCCAGCCCTCCCAAAGCCATAACTTTTTTATTTTTAAATTCACATAGCTGTATGAGCGCTTGTTTTTTGTGGGACTAGATGCACTTTCTATTTGCACCATTTACAATTGCATACGATATTGTGGGAAGTGGGCAAAAAATTTCAAATGAGGTGATTTTTTTTTTTAAATACCATTCTGACACAGTTTTATGTTTTTTTTTTTTTTTACACCGTTTCCCATGTGGTAAAACTCACATTTTACTTGTATTATTCGGGTCAGTATCATTATAACAATAACACATAAGTGTAGTTTTTCTTTTTCTAAAAAAAATAAAAACTTTGGGAGAAAAAACCTTCTTTGTATTGTCATGTTCTGACCCCAATAACTTTTTTATTGTTATGTGTATGGAGCTGAGTGAGGGCTCATTTTTTGCAGGGAAATCTTTACTTTTCATTGATAGCATTTTGGGGGGAGGGTGTAAGACTTTTTGATCACTTTTTCTTAAATTTTTTGTGGGAGGTGAAACAACTAGAGATGAGCGAACTTTAAAAAATAGTTCGGCGTTCGGGTTGTGGTAATCGCCGCATCCCGTTATGGATTCCACTACCACGGACTATCCCGGCATATGGAATCCATAAGGGGCGGCTTCCACGAACCCGAACTGTTGAAAAGCCGAAGGACCTGGGGTGATGTCACAGTCATGTGATCAGTACAGGGGGCGTGGCTCAGCACTGGATTTGATCCAGGAACTGTATGCTTGTACACATTGTACTAGGGTATTTTTTGTATTAGTGCACACTATAAAGGGGTATTTTTTTGCACTGGCACACATTATAAGGGGGTATTTTTTGTATTGGCACACATTATAAGGGGGGATTTTTTGTATTGGCACACATTATAAGGGGGGATTTTTGTACTGGCACACATTATAAAGAGAATTATTATTACTAGGGAACAATGGGAACATAACTAGTATGGGCACTATGGGAGCCTTATTACTTCTAGGGCACATTGGGGAAATTATTACTACTGGGGGCATTGTTAACACTAAGTGCACTCTAACAGATATTTATTTCTATTGGTAGGACTTTTGGGACCACGATTACTGTGGCGGGCACCCTGGCACAGTATCAGCTTAGCACAATTACAGTATTTTTAAGGAACATTTGTCAGGGACACTATTTCTGGATGCAGTTATTTTTTAGGGCACTGTGTGCCAATAATTATTGAAGGGGCACTATCTGTGTGGTATTAGTATTTTCAGGGGGACTGTTTCTGCAGTATAGTTTTGGGGAGAACAGTGAGCACAGTATTGGGGGTGGCAGAATGGGATGTTGAGAAGTAGGGGGGGATGATAGAAAAGTAGGAAACTAAGATCGCTGAAATAAAATCATCGAGGCGGTCTGGTCTGAATGGAGAGGAAAGAGAATATCTACATCTGAGGAGACATCACTGGATGTAGGAGGTATGTGGCGCTGTATTACCCTGTATGTTTTGTAGCTCTGTATGTAATGTTTTCCAAGTATGTCTTTAACAGTAGGGCTAGAGGGAAGGGGTTAGGTGAAGAATTTGGCATGGAGTGGTGCAGTTTTAATTTTTGACAAAGACAGCAGAAAGACTAGGTGCACCCCTACCCCCTACTACAAAGCAGTGAGGGAAGGGGGCCCAAGCTGAACTCCTGCCCCAGGGCCCAGCACTTTTAGCTACGCCCCTGCGGAGCGCCATACTATTTCAGCACTTTGCAGACAATCTTGTAGGTATTCTCCCATTTTCAGCTCTTCAGGTTTAGAGCCCTTTAAGGAATGTCAGATATTTATGATTTTTGAACTGCACAGTATAGAATCTAAGAGTTTAGTCAGACGGGACAGACAGCATGTGGTGGGGACATGACCAAAAACCACATGGTTATGTGAGCTACAGCTGTTTGGTATTCGATTGTTACAAATTCGCAGTTGCTTGCTTATCGTTAATGGTCACTAAGTTCCCATGCACCAGCTGCCCTGTCTGGTGGTACCATAAGGGAATAGATCTCTACCGGGTAGAATGAAGTAACTAAATGGAATGGTAGTCTATTGAAGGAATCTGCAGGCGTCACTGTTGGCCAAACTTTACAAATTCAACTTTTAGTGCATCCATTAGAGAGACAAAAATAATGTAATAAGCTTGTCATTTAATTAACTAAATACATATTTACTGATAAATGATGAATGTGCTGAGCTAATAGTTGTTGTGCCATGGTTAATTATGATCCTTTCATTTATCAAGCTGAGATGTCACTTAAAGCACATTGTGGAGCAAAATTAGTCACATTTATAGTAACAGCTCGTGTGAAGGATTTTGTGGTTTGTTCTTTGACAATGTTAAAGGATTATCTTATGACTAATGTAAAAATCATGTGGTACGTGACAATATCTTTTTAATAAAGCTAGAACCAGCCCTGTACCTCCCATGGATCCAGAGATCTCCCCATTCACTGCTCTAATTGTTCTGCTAGATTTATTTTAAGCTACCAGCTGAGGGAGCGTGCCTTTTCTCATTAGCATGTCCCGTCTGCTGCGGCTAGTGACAGTAGAAGAATGGAACTGAGCATGTGTGACCACCTCAGTGAGCAGGTGGTGCTATATAGATATATTTCATTGAATGACTCATTGGTTACACTAAATGTTTAATTACAAAGTGATCTAGGTGCTAGTTTAAAAACTGTAGAGTATTTTTTGTGGGTAAACCCATTTAATCAATTGGGTATGAACTACTACTGATTCTTGATAGCGTATTCATTTATTAGTAGGATAACCATACAAGTCCAATCTCTTGGAACCTCTTTAATAAATGAGTGAAGATTTTTATTTTATGATTTGTTCATTTACACTTGTATAGAAAATGAGGTTTACTGTATACCCTGATACCCTGTATACCCTGATACCAGTAAACTAAATGTTCTGCAGATAAAGGAGAAAATCATAAAGAGGACGCTTCTGTTTGAGTAAATACTTGTAGCCTTCAAGAAATAACAATTCTTAGGGGGTGCTTCCTCAGAATACTGTGCTGCACTATTCCTGTGTTGTTCCTTCTAGAAATGCAGGAAAATGCCCCTACGCACTTTTACATTGTCCAATCAGTACCAACAGTGCAAGACTGTGTAGGGCCACACCCCACTGACATGGGGAATGGTAATATCCTTTTCATAATTTATTCTTACATTCCTAGAAGAAATAACAGAGGAAAATCACAATGCAGAGTTCTAGAAAAAATGCTCCAGAATTGTTAGGTTATTATGAGGAATTCAATTATTTAGTAAAACAGATATATTAGAACTGGTGCAGCTAATTAAGAAATATAATATTCCAGAAGCGAAAGAACATTTGGGTCATGTGAGGGGTGATGCATGTGTTAGGGGTGTGCACATGACATAACCTCCCTCTTAATTCCTGCTAACTCTTCCACTCCTGCAATGTGGTGGACCTCTTGTGGTGAAGATGGAGTAGTTTGCCCTGCTGCAGGCTGCCACTGGGCTGAAGATACAAGCTAAGGATATAAGAAAAGGATGAGCGAACCAGTTTGTAACAAACCGGGTTTGTTATGAACTGCAGATTTTTGGCCGGCAGACAAACCCAAAGTTTTTCAGGTTTGTTTTGGATGAATCCAGTAAAACAGCACCTAGCGCCATTTTACGGCACATGTCAGTGGGGAAGAACCACTAGGGAGGAAGAAGAAGGGTTCTCACATGACCCTGAGAGGAAGTGGGGGGAATACTTGCCCTGATTGGCTCACTGACAGCCTGGATGATCCAATCAGTGCTGCAGCAGGCAGGGAGTTGCCCTAGCAGAAGACCATTCTGTGCTGGGCTATGAATGAGAGTGGTTGGGTCTTACAGTGTCTGCCATAAAAACCATATCAAGGAGTCAGGGACAGTCAAAAGTCACATTCAAGCATCTATTCTACTGCCAGGAACATTAAAGGGAAAAGCTAAAATTACAAAGAAGAATTGTATGTGTAGAATAGGGACAGGCAGGGAAAGCTGTCAGCCAGGGAATGATAAGTGAGGAGCTGAGGCTGGCTTTGCCTCCTAGAACAAATACAGCTGCTGCAAACCTCAAAAGCAGCTACCTGCAAGGACATTGCTTTAATTTCATCCCATTTTAACAGAAATTCTTTCTTTTTTGAGGGGGTGGGTAGAGGTGGTGGTGTGGGCATGGAGTAAGCACAAAACTCTATGAGTGATAACGTTATATTAGGCCTCAATTCGTTTCCATCTAAACACGGTTGTAATTTTTAGGGGGTTGTTGAATTTATTAAAACCAGCATATACCGCATTACTACACCAATACACAGGGTGGCGCACAAAATTATCTGTGAATGATAACGTGATATTAGGCCTCAATCCGTTTATGTTTATTTCTATCTCTATACGGTCAAATGTTTTGTATTTTGAGGTTGTTGAATTAATTAAAACCAGAATATAGATTATTACTGCACCAAAACACAGGGAAGCACACAAAATTATCTGAGAGTCGTACTGTCAAATTAGGCCTCGATCTATTTCCATTAGCCCTAGGAGATTAGAGTGTGTTATATACCAATTTTCAGTGCAATTGGAGCAACCTTGGTTCGGCCCGAATCGATTCGGGTCCAAACCGAACATTTCGAAAAATTGGGTGAACCTGAACTAAACCGAATCTCTAATGGTTCCCTCATCTCAAGATATAAGTATATGTGATGGCTGGTGTGCCTATGCATGCTTCTGGAGGACTCTTATTCTTAATGGTGTGCTGATATATGCTTTTAAAAGTTATTTTAACTGTTACACTATGTATAATATACATACTGGTGTTGCTAGCATGCTGTTTCATGCATTAAAAGGATCTGTTGCTCCGGGTATGACATACTGTAGTAAGTGCAGGCGCGGGATTTGCTATAGACACTACAGGGAAATTTCCTGGTCAGCCGATGCCCAGGGGGCTACCAAGCTCTCCTGATGGCTGCAGGCCAGGTACATATTGATCTGATGCTCATCTGCCGATGTTGCCCTCCTGAAGTCAACTGTATTACCATTCTCAGGACGATGATACAGTTGAATGCTGTGGAGAGGGTAGCAGTATTTTGTGCTGCACTGTGGTATTTGATTCTGCTGCGACCGTACTTTGTGCTGCACTGTGCTACTTCTGTTGTCCCTGCCTACTTATGTTGCCCTGTCTTCTATCAATTTAGTCCTGCCTACAACATGAGGCCCATTTTAGATTTTTTTCCATGGCCACTTTAAGTTGCCAATATGCACCTGAGTTAGTGGCATACTGCTGCATGCTTTAAAAGGATTTTAACTACTGCACTGTGATTAACATATATACTAGAGCTGACAGTGTGCTGCTGTATGATTTATAATTGTTTTAACTGGTGCACTGTGTATAACATATATACTGGCACTGCTTTACAAGGTTATCAGCTCCAGTATATATACTGGAGCTGCTGGTGTGCTGCTATATGCTTTAAAAGCATGTTAACTGTATCACTGTGTATGACATATATACTGGGGCTGCTGGCATGCTGCTGCATGCTTTACAAGGATATCAATCAGTGCATAATACAGTATATATACTGGAGCTACTGGTGTGCTGCTACATGCTTTACAAGGATATCAATCAGTGCATAATACAGTATATATACTGGAGCTACTGGTGTGCTGCTGCATGCTTTACAAGGATATCAATCAGTGCATAATACAGTATATACACTGGAGCTGCTGGTGTGCTGCTGCATGCTTTACAAGGATATCAATCAGTGCATAATACAGTATATATACTGGAGCTGCTGGTGTGCTGCTACATGCTTTACAAGGATATCAATCAGTGCATAATACATTATATATGCTGGAGCTGCTGGTGTGCTGCTACATGCTTTACAAGGATATCAATCAGTGCATAATACAGTATAGATACTGGAGCTGCTGGTGTGCTGCTGCATGCTTTACAAGGATATCAATCAGTGCATAATACAGAATATATACTGGAGCTGCTGGTGTGCTGCTACATACTTTACAAGGATACCAATCAGTGCATAATACAGTATATACACTGGAGCTGCTGGTGTGCTGCTACATGCTTTACAAGGATACCAATCAGTGCATAATACAGTATATACACTGGAGCTGCTGGTGTGCTGCTACATGCTTTACAAGGATATCAATCACTGCATAATACAGTATATATACTGGAGCTGCTGGTGTGCTGCTGCATGCTTTACAAGGATATCAATCAGTGCATAATACAGAATATATACTGGAGCTGCTGGTGTGCTGCTACATACTTTACAAGGATACCAATCAGTGCATAATACAGTATATACACTGGAGCTGCTGGTGTGCTGCTACATGCTTTACAAGGATATCAATCAGTGCATAATACAGTATATATACTGGAGCTGCTGGTGTGCTGCTGCATGCTTTACAAGGATATCAATCAGTGCATAATACAGAATATATACTGGAGCTGCTGGTGTGCTGCTACATGCTTTACAAGGATATCAATCAGTGCATAATACAGTATATACACTGGAGCTGCTGGTGTGCTGCTACATGCTTTACAAGGATACCAATCAGTGCATAATACAGTATATACACTGGAGCTGCTGGTGTGCTGCTACATGCTTTACAAGGATATCAATCAGTGCATAATACAGTATATACACTGGAGCTGCTGGTGTGCTGCTACATGCTTTACAAGGATATCAATCAGTGCATAATACAGTATATACACTGGAGCTGCTGGTGTGCTGCTACATGCTTTACAAGGATGTTAACTGTTTCACTGTGCATGACATTATCTGGAGCTGCTGGCATTTTCCTGTTTGCTTTAACCCTGGGAACACACCTGGGCGTTTTTCAGCGCGTTCGTACGCGCTGTAAAACGCCCTACATGTGAAAAGCCATGCTTCCCTATGGGCATGGTTCACATTTGGGCGTTTTAAAGCGCGTTTGAACGCGCTGTAAAACGCCCAACGCCCAAACAAGTACATGAGCTTCTTTGGGGCGTTTTAACGCGCCTATGGACAATATTGCCATAGGGGAGAATCACTGAATCGCGCGTATGACGCGCGTTTCTTAGTTTCAAAAACGCGCATCCAAAACGCGCGTAAAACGCGCGTCATACGCTCGATTCAGAAACGCCTAGGTGTGTCCCCAGCCTAAAAGTACTTTAACTGGTGCACTGAGTATAACATAGATATTTGTAAGCTGTATAGATACATGTGGTAATGAAAATTTGGACAGAGTGTACCCTGGTGACGCCTAGAATAACTAGAGGCCAGGGAGGACTGCAAAAAAGCTGCTTAAAAATTTCAAACAAAATGTACCAGGAAATCATTATTGTAGGAAACAGTCATAATGCCTGGAAAACAACAAGAAAAATTTCCAGAGAGGACAGGAGGTGAGACCAGAACACCACCTTAAATAAAGGCCTCTTACACACGACAGCTTGTGTCCCGTGCCCGTGCTGTGGACCGCAAATTGCAGTCTGCAATTCACGGGCACCGACCGTGGGGCAGCCGCAGCGGATTGTGGACCCATTCACTTGAATGGGTCCGTGATCCTCCCGTCCCTTAGAAAGATAGGACATGTTCTATCTTTTTGCGGAACGGAAGTACGGGATGGAATCTCACGGAGGCCCTCCATAGTGATTCCATAGTGTTCCGTTCCCTGATTCCGTTCCGCATCTCCGGATTTGCAGACCCATTGAAGTGAATCCGTGATGCGGAATGACAATGGAATGGTGCCCATGTATTGCAGATCTGTAGGTAGGTTTTAGGTTGAAGATATCAGGATGGACAAGATGGAGAAATTATTGCAAGTGATTTTAGCAGTAGTAAATATGTGTAATTTGCACCTAGCAGATATGAAAATGCACATAGGAGGTCTTAAAGAGGATGTGAACTTAATAAAAGCTGATATGGCTAAGATTAGAGAAGTGATGATAACAAGTTAAGAATTATTGAGACTGAGAGGATGACTGAAAGAGTAGCTAAGGATTTGGACAGAATGTCCTATGAAGTTATTAAAGTACATGATAAAATGGAAATAATGGAACATAGGGCAAGGAGAAAAAATGTACGGTTTATTGGCTTTCCAATAAGAAGTCTGAAGGTGAAGATATGGTTAATTTTATTTGAGAATGGATAATTCAAAATATTGGGCATTAAGAAACTGAATTTATGTTCAAGAATGTGAACTTATCAGAAGACGACTCAGAAAAAGAGATCGGAATATATTTATGTGAAAAAGAGACTGCGACAGAATAAAGTACCAGATTCTATGCTGTACCTTACTAAATTGCGGGTGATTTGGAAAGACAATGCAAAATCCACAAAGTGCTGTAGAGTGGATGAACTGTCAGGGTCTGAAACAGTTAGGCCTCTTTCAGACGGGCGTTGCGGGTGCACTCCGTCAAACAGTGCGGGTGCGTTGCGGGAATTGCCGCGATTTTTCCCTGCGAGTGCAAAGCGCTGTCATGCGTTTTGCACGCGCGGGAGAAAAATCGGCACTTTTGGTACCCAGACCCGAACCTGCACTTCTTCACAGAAGTGCATGTTTGGGTCAGAAATTGTCCCGCTGGTATTATTTCACATTATAACATAGTTATAATGTAAAATAATACCCTTGGCCATCTCCCTAATGTTGAACCCGGTGCAGAATGGGTTAAAAATAATAAACTAATCATAACTTACCTGGTCCATTTGATCGCGAAGCCCGGCCTCCTCTCCGTTAGCTTGAAAGATGTAAAGGACCTGTAATGATGTCACAGCATCACATGGCCCAATCACCTGCTCCATCACTATGGTGATGGAGCATGTGATTGGTCCATGTGACCACGTGACATCATCCAAGGTCCTTAAGCACTATCCACAGCCTAACAACCATGTTATAAGGGGAAATAATAGAGATTGGGTCCCGTTGCTAAGCAACAATGCGGGAAAATCGCAACGCATCCGCACTTGGTTGCGGATGCTTGCGATTTTCCCGCATCCCCATTCACTTCTATGGGGCCTGCGTTGCGTGAAAAACGCAGAATATAGAACATGCTGCGATTTTCACGCAACGCAGAAGTGATGCGTGAAAATCACCGCTCATGTGCACAGCCTCATAGAAATGAATGGGTCCGGATTCAGTGCGGGTGCAATGCGTCCTCCTCACGCATTGCACCCGCGCGGAAAACTCGCCCGTGTGAAAGGGGCCTTAATCTACTTGTCAATTCTGTGATCTGAGGTGGGGGGAGTGGGCAGGTACTCATGACTTTTTAGGTCTGTTATACTTTGATAATTTCGTTTTTTGTATTTAAAGGGAGATTTTTTTTTAGGGGGGTGGGGAGTAATTAAAATTATTTCTTGGAATGTCCTGGGGTTAAATATTAGAACTAAAAGGACCTCTATGTTTGGTATTTTAAGAACAGAGAAACTGTTGGTTGTTTGCTTACAAGAAACACATTTAATTAGTCGGTGAATGATGTGATTTTTCATGGAATCACATTACTCAAAGTATGGGTCAGTACTTCTTCCATGTTTGCTGGCGGTAGTTAATGATTCCTTAAAATAAGGTGAGTTTCCTGTGTATGTGTATAAAACGGATATATTATATTAATACCAAAACCAAAAAAGTAATCATCAATATTACAAAAACAGACAACCCCTTTAATTATTCAGTTATACTCTTGTGATCCATTGACAAGTTTCAGACTTCAATTTACCCCAAAGGTACAATGCTCTATCCCTGGTAAACTAATTTTCTATTTTGCGGTCTTTGTTAGGCTCCATTCACATCACCGTAAGTGTTTTGGGGTCCGCAAATTGCAGATCCGCAAAGCACGAGTACTGCCCGTGGGCATTCCGCATTTTACGGAACGCTCACGGCCAGCCCTGTGATAGAAATGCCTATTCTTGTCCATGAATGTAGACAAGCATAAGACATGTTCTTTTTTTTGTGTGTGGCCGTGGAACAGATCTACGGATGTGGACAGCACACGGTGCATTGTCCGCATGTTTTGTAGCCTGATTGAAATGAATGTTTCCACACCCCTTCCGCAAAAATTGCGGGACAGATGTGGACCCAGAAATACAGTCATGTGAATGGATCCTTAGGCCCCTTTTACACAAGCAAGTTTTCTTCGTGGGTGCAATGCGCGACGTGAATGCATAGCACCCGCACTGAATCCTGACCCATTCATTTCAATGGGTCTGTGTACATGAGAGGGTTTTTTCACGCATCACTTCTGCGTTGCGTGAAAAATGCAGCATGTTTTATATTCAGCGTTTTTCACGCAGCCCTGGCCCCATAGAAAGAAATGGGACTTCAGTAAAAAACGCATTGCATCCGGAAGCAAGTGCGGATGTAATGAGTTTTTCACTGATGGTTGCTAGGAGATGTTTGTAAACCTTCAGTTTTTTATTACAGGACTTTGTTTTCCGTCTTGCATAACGGGACCCAGGCGGATCCGTTATGCTTTTCCATAGACCTGTATTTTGACGGAAAGCAAACGGAATGCCTTTTAAAGGCTTCCGTTTTGCATTCTGTCTGGGCATTCCGTTATTTTCCGTTATAACCATGTTATAACGGAAAGCAATAACGGAATGCCTAACGCTAGTGTGAACCCACCCTAAAACTGACTGAACTTGCTTGCAAAATGGTGCAAGTTTTACTGAACGCACCATGAACGCATCCGGACCTAATCTGTCATGCTCATGTGAATGAGGCCTTATTCAGTGCTTTAGTATTATGCATAGAGAGCAAAGAGTTTAATATCTTTTTTTGTTAATCCAGTCTCCATCATTAATGATCCAATGGTGTTGGAACTATAAACGGTGATCCAGTAGTAATCTAGTGGTTACTTACCTGACTACAGGCTTCAGATATGTAACAGCAGCTGCTGTCCGCCGGTGTTCCCCTGCTTACTGCGCAGTCCCAGGCTCTGTGTTCAGCGGTGATCTGCTGCTGATCTTTCCATTCACAGCTGCAGTCCTTGGCTCTGTCCTTGCTGGCATTGTTTTTTCTGGAATCCGCTCCACAGTTTCCTTCCAGCCCTGGCCACAGCATGTTTGCTACTTGTTCCCTGTAGCACTTCCTTAAGGCGGGTATTATTTCCTGTGTTTTATGGGTTGGATCATGTGACCTTGCTGATCAATCCTAGCCCTCCTGCACATATATAAGTGGCTCAGCCCCCTTCCCACGTGCCTGAGCATCAAGGTCTTTGTGTCCTGCAAAGGTTGCTGATATCTATGTTCATGTTCCTGTGTACCTGACTTGTGCTTGTGCTTCTGGACTCTGCTACCTGTTTGATCCCTGCTTGCTTTCCTTGACTCTCCTGTTGCCAACCCGGATTGCTTGACCTGTACCTGTGCGACCTGCTCTGACCTATTGCTTGTTTGACTTCGCCTCTGCCTCATCCTTTGGTCCTGCACTGTTGCTCCTGGTTATGACTCGACCTGTTGACTACGTCTGTACCTCTGGTACCTTGCTCAGGTACCTCCTGGTCCACCTGGACCATCTGCCTCATATGCCAATCATCCTCAAGAGGTAGCGACCTGGTGTTCCCCTCGGAAAAGTCTATTCCCACCATCAGGGGTACTGTGAAGAACAAGGGGCTTACTTAGACAACGCTGTATATGAGAAAGGACATGTAGCACAGTGGGTTCACACCCGCTGGTTTGTGACAAGATATAGGAAGGAGCTACTATGAACTAGTTAGTAGCAGTGGTATGCCTAGGGTGTTTGGCACCCAGGGTGGGTCCTTTATCCCCCCCCTTCATAGTAATAATCCCCATTGTGTCCCCTTCATAGTAATAATGCCCATTGTGCCCCCTTCACAATAATAGTGCCCATTGTGCCCCCCCCCCATAGTAGTAATGCCTTATGTGCCCCCTCCATAGTAATAAAGTCCTCTGTTACCCTTCTGTATTAAAAAACAAAAAAACACATTATCTACTCACCTTGTCCCGTTCCTGAAGCTCACAGTCCTCTCTTCCCTGCAGTCACAGATCGCACTGTGTGGGTGGAGCTTATGCAGATTTCTGAAGTGCAGGCTCCGCTCACAGAGGCTGGCAGCGCCATCTGTGCCTGCAGGCTGAATGGTGGAGTGGGGAGAAGTCTTCCTGCTTCACCATTCAGAGCGCCGCCGGCCTGAAGGAGGGGGAGAGTGTGGGGAGCTGAGCGGTGAGGGACAGGAAGCAGCTATCTGTGCTCCAGCAATGAGTGCTTCCATCTGTATTGATGGAAGTGCTCATTGCTTTTGGCAACCCCCTGTGAGCCGGCACCCGGAGTGGACCCCCCCCCCCTCCTCCCTTAGTACTCCACTGGTTAGTAGCTAGATTTATTCTGCTGTCTATTGCTGCTGTAAAGTCTCTGAAGGCAGGATTATATAGACGCCATATGAGGAATTCACCCAGAAGCCTCCACTACCCACACATACTTCCCAAGCCAGTATTCTCGATCTAAACTTCTAGTATTAAATATGATTTCAAATGATAGTTGTTCTATCCATATTACTGCAGCTCCTTCAGCCTTCCAGGCATTAATGAGGATGGGAGTAGTATTTGTGGAACTGATGGTAGTTGTCCTCACTCTGGAGTTCCCCAGGGCTGAGTAGTGAATAGAGGGCACACACTTTCTTCCCTCAGGGCACTCCCTGAGTTCATGGGGTCCTGTCTGACGTTAGGTGGGGGGGAATTCATGCTAAGTAAGGGAAGAAGGAGGTATGTCCAGGTTCAGCTCTGCATTACTCTCTGTCTCTCTGTATCACATACCTAGTATGGGCATCTTAATTAAAGAGGGCTACCTGTCCCCAGATTCAGGAAATTTAGCATAAGTCTCAAGAATCAAGTAGCCTGGTCATCTTCTAACATATGCCCATAAACACCCTTTAGTTGTGGATTAATATAACATCAATATTAGCTTATGTACAGTATAACAGTCATTTCATATACATCTGTTTGAATGTTGAAAATTATGTCAATTTATGTGAATGTTGAAAACAATGATTCTTACATTTGTACCTTCTAGTTTGACTCTGCACTGACTCTGATTCTGACTCTACTTAGGCGTGACATTGTCTCTATCTTTCTGGGATTGACTGTTTCGTTTTTGGCGATGTGCATCAGCTGCGTATTCCACTGGTTGGCAACTACTCTGTAAGTATAACCAGGGAACAGTGCAGTTAAATCCCTACTTTATTACACAATCCTAAAGGTGTCTATATACCTTCAATTCAAAAGACAGCTGTCGCTCCCGACTTCCCAATACACTTGCATGTTTGGTTTGGCCAAGCATGTAGGCACATCTGTCAGTGACTTATCTCCAGGGTGAGCTAAAGGATGGAATTCAGTGGATGCTATCCATTTCTCCTTGGCATTATCTGTCAGGAAAAAGTTTAGAGCTCCCCATACACATTAGATCTTGGCTCTTCATTCTCCTTGACTAGTAGGACTATTGCTAAGAGTAAACTGGAACAATCTTGGCATCTTAGGATAAGCAGTATAAGACCAAAGGAACATTGGGGGAGATGTATCTACCCCACATTCCAATTTTGTGGTGTAAAAACGTCACAAACCGTGGGTGTGAATTTGTTAAACCCCTTGTGATCAAATTTAGTCGTAATTGGAGTTTCTAGGCCACCCTTGCCACTTTCAAAAAAGCAGCGTGGTGAGGGTGGGGCATGGACAGAGCCATTAGTGCCAGCACATAAATGATGACTGAAATGTATGCCAGCCCAGCTACAAACTGGAGTAGAATTCAATCTAGGCACAAGGACTGCTCAAGGATACGCTTAACTTATGACGAGGTCTGCAAGTAGTCATAAATTAAGTGTATCCTCCGGTGGCATGGGGGACTTCAAGACAGCGTAGCCAGGGCCGGTGCAAGGATTTTTGCCGCCAGAGGCAAAAGAAAAGTTTGCCGCCCCCCCCCCCCCTTAACTAACGCCAGTTCTCCCCCCCCCCTTGTCATTCTCTCCCCCCTCTTGCCATTCTTCACACTCCCCCCCCCCCCTTGTCATTCCCTTTCTCCCTCTTGTCATTCTCTCTCCCCTTGTCATTCTCCCCCTCCCCTTGTCATTCTCCCCCCCCCTCCTTTGTCATTCTCCCCCTCTCCCCTTCTTTGTCATTCTCCCCTCTCCCCTTCTTTGTCATTCTCCCCTCTCCCCTTCTTTGTCATTCTCCCCTCTCCCCTTCTTTGTCATTCCCCCTCCTTACCTCTAGTGTAGCGCGGCGAGCTCTTTATGCTGCACGGGTACAGGAGCTTTAGTTTCCTGTACTCGAGGGGACTGACATGAAGTGCACATTGTGTGCGCACTTCATGTCAGTCCGGCCGGGTACAGGAGACAGATGCTCCTGTACCCGCGGACCTTAAACAGCTCGGCCACGCTACTAATGAGGAACTGACAGGAGGGAGCGCTGAGCGCTCCCTCCTGTCAGCTCTCTCTCATGCTGCGCCCGGGCGGTGCGCCCTCATGGACGCACCAGCCCGGGCAGTGCTGCAGCCGCCTGAGGCTCTATACAGAGCGCTCGGGCGGCTGCAGCATGAGGCAGGGCCGGCGCTCCTAGCAGCGCCCCTTCCCAAGGGGCGCTCTACGCGGCTGCCTATTCCGCGTATAGGACGCGCCGGCCCTGAGCGTAGCCAAAGTTTGTCTTGATAAATCAACTACTTTCACAGCTGTAATAAGAGTTGGCTTGTTGCATCACTAAGAGGTGTGGTGAATATGTAACATTCAAGCATCCTGTCTGTGATGAGTCAGTCATGAATGATCACGTAAAAGCAGTTGATTTTCTGACTTATATGAAAGAACTTCCAGAAAAAATGATTTACAGTTCCTTATTCCACAGCTGTATATCGAGTTTATATTATATACATATGATATTATTATTAATAAAGGGTGGAAAAAGGTTTCATATACTGTTGAAAACAGAAGTTCGAAATTCTTTGTAAAAAACAAAACAAAAAACCTCTGTATCATGCCTCTAAGGCCTTATGCACACGTCTGTATGTATTTTGTGGTCCACATATTGCAGCCAAGTGTAGGACATGTTTGATCTTTTTGCGGAACAGACATATGAGTATAGAAAGCACAGAGCTCATCGTATGTCTATTCCGCAAAAATATAAAATATGTCCGCAAAATGCGGACCATGGACCTATTGAAGTCAGTTGGAACGTAAAAGAAATTAGCATGGCACAGCGACCACATCCGTATTTTGCAGATGCGCGGTTTGCAGACTGCAAAACGAACAAGGTTGTGTGCATGTGTGTTCCCTGTATATTTTCACTGTAACAATTATGTTACGTTTTTTTCACTATTTTACATTTTCAACAATAATAGTCAAATGTCTGAATGGCAGTTTTGTGAGGAAAAAAGGTTTGCATAGTCCTCCCCCCTAGTTAATGCTTTAGACGTGATGGTCAAAAAAAGGATCACCTGGGCAAAACTGGTTTAAACTATGTATAACTACTGTAAAACTGCTGCAGCTGTGAGTAATGATAAAGCCTTCAGTCCCTAGTGGAAGGAGCAAGGTGAACAGCCTAGTAGGGCTACCTGGGGAGCCATTGGGCCACTTAAAGGGAACCTGTCACCATGAAAATGTAATGTAAGCTGCAGGCATCATGTTATAGAGCAGGAGGAGCTGAGTAGATTTATATATAGTTTTATGGGAAAAGATTCAGTATAATTTTTATTTCGTTCATTTAAATTCCTGCTCATTCTGGGCTTTGAAGTCATGGAGGCGGTCTTATCAATGATTAACAGCTATCAGTATACACAGTCATAGAGCGAAGGCTGTCATCACTGATAGGACCTCCTCCATACAGCTATCTCTGTATACACAGTCATAGAGGGAAGGCTTTCATCACTGATAGGACCTCCTCCTCTATACAGCTATCTGTATACACAGTCATAGAGGACAGGCTGTCATCACTGATAGGACCTCCTCCTCCATACAGCTACCTCTGTATACACAGTCATAGAGGGAAGGCTGTCATCACTGATAGGACCTCCTCCTCCATACAGCTCTCTCTGTATACACAGTCATAGAGGGAAGGCTGTCAATCACTGATAGGACCCCCTCCTCCATACAGCTCTCTCTGTATACACAGTCATAGAGGGAAGGCTGTCATCACTGATAGGACCTCCTCCTCCATACAGCTATCTCTGTATACACAGTCATAGAGGGAAGGCTGTCAGTCACTGATAGGACCGCCTCCTCCATACAGCTATCTCTGTATATACAGTCATAGAGGGGAGGCTGTCAGTACTGATAGGACCTCTTCCTCCATACAGCTATCTCTGTATACACAGTCATAGAGGGAAGGCTGTCATCACTGATAGGACCTCCTCCATACAGCTATCTCTGTATACATAGTCATAGAGGTAAGGCTGTCAATCACTGATAGGACCCCCTCCTCCATACAGCTATCTCTGTATACACAGTCATAGAGGGAAGGCTGTCAGTCACTGATAGGACCTCCTCCTCCATACAGCTATCTCTGTATACACAGTCATAGAGGGAAGGCTGTCATCACTGATAGGACCTCCTCCTCCATACAGCTATCTCTGTATACAAAGTCATAGAGTGAAGGCTGTCATCACTGATAGGACCTCCTCCTCCATACAGCTATCTCTGTATACACAGTCATAGAGGGAAGGCTGTCATCACTGATAGGACCTCCTCCTCCATACAGCTATCTCTGTATACACAGTCATAGAGGGAAGGCTGTCATCACTGATAGGACCTCCTCCTCCATACAGCTCTCTCTGTATACACAGTCATAGAGGGAAGGCTGTCAGTCACTGATAGGACCTCCTCCTCCATACAGTTATCTCTGTATACACAGTCATAGAGGGAAGGTCCTATCAGTGACTGACAGCTATCTCTGTATACACAGTCATAGAGGGGAGGCTGTCATCACTGATAGGACCTCCTCCTCCATACAGCTATCTCTGTATACACAGTCATAGAGGGAAGGCTGTCATCACTGATAGGACCTCCTCCTCCATACAGCTATCTCTGTATACATAGTCATAGAGGGAAGGCTGTCATCACTGATAGGACCTCCTCCATACAGCTATCTCTGTATACACAGTCATAGAGGGAAGGCTGTCAGTCACTGATAGGACCGCCTCCTCCATACAGCTATCTCTGTATACACAGTCCTAGAGGGAAGGCTGTCATCACTGATAGGACCTCCTCTTCCATACAGCTATCTCTGTATACACAGTCATAGAGGGGAGGCTGTCAGTCACTGATAGGACCGCCTCCTCCATACAGCTCTCTCTGTATACACAGTCATAGAGGGAAGGCTGTCAGTCACTGACAGGACCTCCTCCTCCATACAGCTCTCTCTGTATACACAGTCATAGAGGGAAGGCTGTCAGTCACTGATAGGACCTCCTCCTCCATACAGCTATCTCTGTATACACAGTCATAGAGGGAAGGCTGTCATCACTGATAGGACCTCCTCCATACAGCTACCTCTGTATACACAGTCATAGAGGGAAGGCTGTCATCACTGATAGGACCTCCTCCTCCATACAGCTATCTCTGTATACACAGTCATAGAGGGAAGGCTGTCATCACTGATAGGACCTCCTCCCATACAGCTATCTCTGTATACACAGTCATAGAGGGAAGGCTGTCATCACTGATAGGACCTCCTCCTCCATACAGCTATCTCTGTATACACAGTCATAGAGGGAAGGCTGTCATCACTGATAGGACCTCCTCCTCCATACAGCTATCTCTGTATACACAGTCATAGAGGGAAGGCTGTCATCACTGATAGGACCTCCTCCTCCATACAGCTATCTCTGTATACACAGTCATAGAGGGAAGGCTGTCATCACTGATAGGACCTCCTCCTCCATACAGCTATCTCTGTATACACAGTCATAGAGGAAAGGCTGTCATCACTGATAGGACCTCCTCCTCCATACAGCTATCTCTGTATACACAGTCATAGAGGGAAGGCTGTCAGTCACTGATAGGACCTCCTCCTCCATACAGCTCTCTCTGTATACACAGTCATAGAGGGAAGGCTGTCATCACTGATAGGACCTCCTCCATACAGCTATCTCTGTATACACAGTCATAGAGGGAAGGCTGTCAATCACTGATAGGACCCCCTCCTCCATACAGCTATCTCTGTATACACAGTCATAGAGGGAAGGCTGTCATCACTGACAGGACCTCCTCCTCCATACAGCTCTCTCTGTATACACAGTCATAGAGGGAAGGCTGTCATCACTGATAGGACCTCCTCCTCCATACAGCTCTCTCTGTATACACAGTCATAGAGGGAAGGCTGTCATCACTGATAGGACCTCCTCCATACAGCTCTCTCTGTATACACAGTCATAGAGGGAAGGCTGTCAGTCACTGATAGGACCCCCTCCTCCATACAGCTATCTCTGTATACACAGTCATAGAGGGAAGACTGTCATCACTGATAGGACCTCCTCCTCCATACAGCTATCTCTGTATACACAGTCATAGAGGGAAGGCTGTCATCACTGATAGGACCTCCTCCATACAGCTATCTCTGTATACACAGTCATAGAGGGAAGGATGTCATCACTGACAGGACCTCCTCCTCCATACAGCTATCTCTGTATACACAGTCATAGAGGGAAGGTCCTATCAGTGACTGACAGCTATCTCTGTATACACAGTCATAGAGGGAAGGTCCTATCAGTGACTGACAGCTATCTCAGTATACACAGTCATAGAGGGAAGGTCCTATCAGTGACTGACAGCTATCTCTGTATACACAGTCATAGAGGGAAGGTCCTATCAGTGACTGACAGCTATCTCTGTATACACAGTCATAGAGGGGAGGCTGTCATCACTGATAGGACCGCCTCCTCCATACAGCTATCTCTGTATACATAGTCATAGAGGTAAGGCTGTCAATCACTGATAGGACCGCCTCCTCCATACAGCTATCTCTGTATACACAGTCATAGAGCGAAGGCTGTTATCACTGATAGGACCTCCTCTTCCATACAGCTATCTCAGTATACACAGTCATAGAGGGAAGGCTGTCAGTCACTGATAGGACCTCCTCCTCCATACAGCCATCTCTGTATACACAGTCATAGAGGGAAGGCTGTCAGTCACTGATAGGACCTCCTCCTCCATACAGCTCTCTCTGTATACACAGTCATAGAGGGGAGGCTGTCATCACTGATAGGACCGCCTCCTCCATACAGCTATCTCTGTATACATAGTCATAGAGGTAAGGCTGTCAATCACTGATAGGACCGCCTCCTCCATACAGCTATCTCTGTATACACAGTCATAGAGCGAAGGCTGTCAGTCACTGATAGGACCTCCTCTTCCATACAGCTATCTCAGTATACACAGTCATAGAGGGAAGGCTGTCAGTCACTGATAGGACCTCCTCCTCCATACAGCCATCTCTGTATACACAGTCATAGAGGGAAGGCTGTCAGTCACTGATAGGACCCCCTCCTCCATACAGCTATCTCTGTATACACAGTCATAGAGGGAAGGCTGTTATCACTGATAGGACCCCCTCCTCCATACAGCCATCTCTGTATACACTGTCATAGAGGGAAGGCTGTCAGTCACTGATAGGACCCCCTCCTCCATACAGCTATCTCTGTATACACAGTCATAGAGGGAAGGCTGTCATCACTGATAGGACCTCCTCCTCCATACAGCTATCTCTGTATACATAGTCATAGAGGGGAGGCTGTCAGTCACTGATAGGACCGCCTCCTCCATACAGCTATCTCTGTATACACAGTCATAGAGGGAAGGCTGTCATCACTGATAGGACCTCCTCTTCCATACAGCTATCTCTGTATACACAGTCATAGAGGGAAGGCTGTCATCACTGATAGGACCTCCTCTTCCATACAGCTATCTCTGTATACACAGTCATAGAGGGAAGGCTGTCAGTCACTGATAGGACCGCCTCCTCCATACAGCTATCTCTGTATACACAGTCATAGAGGGAAGGCTGTCATCACTGATAGGACCTCCTCCTCCATACAGCTATCTCTGTATACACAGTCATAGAGGGAAGGCTGTCAGTCACTGATAGGACCTCCTCCATACAGCTCTCTCTGTATACACAGTCATAGAGGGAAGGCTGTCATCACTGATAGGACCTCCTCCTCCATACAGATATCTCTGTATACACAGTCATAGAGGGAAGGCTGTTATCACTGATAGGACCCCCTCCTCCATACAGCCATCTCTGTATACACAGTCATAGAGGGAAGGCTGTCAGTCACTGATAGGACCCCCTCCTCCATACAGCTATCTCTGTATACACAGTCATAGAGGGAAGGCTGTCATCACTGATAGGACCTCCTCCTCCATACAGCTATCTCTGTATACATAGTCATAGAGGGAAGGTCCTATCAGTGATTGACAGCTCTCTGTATGCACAGTCATAGAGGGAAGGTCCTATCAGTGACTGACAGCTCTCTGTATACACAGTCATAGAGGGAAGGTCCTATCAGTGACTGACAGCTATCTCTGTATACACAGTCATAGAGGGAAGGTCCTATCAGTGACTGACAGCTATCTCTGTATACACAGTCATAGAGGGAAGGTCCTATCAGTGATTGACAGCTCTCTCTGTATACACAGTCATAGAGGGAAGGCTGTCATCACTGATAGGACCTCCTCCTCCATACAGCTATCTCTGTATACACAGTCATAGAGGGGAGGCTGTGTCCTGAAAATGCACCCAGTGTTGTAAATGCACATTAGACCCTGAGAGACCCTATTGGTTTAAAAAGGGGTCTGTTGAGGTTCCATAGTAGTGTCTGTGTAATTTGACATTAATAATAGCGCTGCATGCTGCGCTATTCTCCTTGTCAAATGTGAGGGAATCTGCAACAGAGACTCACGTCACAGTACAGGGATAATACATGCAGTGATGTGACAGTACAGGGATAATACATGCAGTGATGTGGTAGTACAGGGATAATAAACACAATTATGTCACAGTACAGGAACAGTAAACACACTGACGTGATGTGACAGAAGAGGGATGAAAAACATAGTGATGTCACAGTACAGGGATAATGAACGCAATGACATCACAGTACAGAGACAATACACTCAGTGACGTCACAGCAGTCAGATGAAAAACCAAGGATGTTACAGTACCCAGATGATAAACACAATGACATTACAGAGAGGGTAAACATAGACACAATGATGTCACAGCAGAGGGATGAAAAACAATGATGTCATAGTACAGGGAAAATAAACACATCAAGGTACAGGGATGATAAACTCAATGGTGTCACCGCAGAAGGATGAAAAACACAGGGATGTCACAGTAAACACATGATAAACAGTGCTATGACAGTACAGAAAATAAATACTGTGATGTCACAGCACAGAAAACAGTTACCACATATGGTGATGTCACAGTACTGAGGAATATTGACATTCATTTCACAGAACAAGGATATGATGTCACTAGGCTTCAGCAAATCAAGCTGCAGATCATAGATCCGAAGCTGATTCGTTCAAACACCGATTTTAATGCTGTCTGGAGACCTGTCTCCAGACAGCATTAAAATGTATTGCCTGCGTGTAGGCAAATTTTGTACCACCCGATGTTGCGTGAAACTTTGGTGAATAAATTCAGTATTCATTTCTGCATCTTTAAAAACATTTAAAATTAGCAATCCGAAGTTGGGTTTGGTACCGATGTACCAGCCAGTACTAAACCTGACTTCTGATTTTATAGATGCAGAAATGAATACCAAATTCATCCACCGAAGTCTAACGAAATTTGTCTCCATGAAGCTAATCCATTTTAATGCTGTATGGAGAGAGCATTAAAATCGAAGTGTTTGACCAAATCGACTTCGGATCTATGATTCAAAGCTCAATTTGCTCACCACAATGAGATGTCACAGAACCACGATAATGTCACAATACTAATAAGCATAGTGTTGTCAATCTTTATATATAAAGAAGGTCGGCTTTAGGCTAGGGCTACACGACGACATGTGTCACGCGATAATAAGTCGCACGACACATACGGCACAACTACACCGCTACATGTGTCGCGTGACATTGATGTCACACCAATACCACGCAACAATTTTTACAATGATAGTCTATAGTGTTGCACTGCGACATGTGACATGCAGCGTCTGCGACGCAACAGTAGCAGAAAAATCCATCTTGGATGGATTTTTTGCGACTGTGTGTCACAGTCACAGCATGTCACATGTCGCAGTGCAACACCATAGACTATCATTAAAAAAATTGTTGAGACAAAATGTCACGTGGCACATGTTGTCGTGTAGCCCTAGCATTAAAGGGGCAGGGCGCTGTGGAGGTCACTGTTGAAGGGGCGGGCATTGTGGAGGTCACTGTTAAGGGGGCGTTCACTGTGGATGTTACTGTTAAGGGGGCAGGCTGCTGTGGAGGTCACTGTTAAAGGGGCGGACACTGTGAAGGTCACTGTTAAGGGGGCAGGGGCCACTATTAAAGGGGCAACTGCTATGGAGGTCAATGTTAAGGCAGCAGAGTACTGTGAGGTCACTGTTAAGGCAGTGGGGTACTGTGGAGGTCACTGTTAAGGGGGCGGGCCCCTTTGGAGGTCACTGTCAAAGGAGTAAGGTGCTGTGAAACTCACTGTTAAAGGGGCGGGCTGCTGTGAAGGTCAAAGTTAGGGGATAGTCTGTTGGGGAGGTCCCATTTTGAAGTGGCGGGGCACTGTGTGGTGTCAGTGTTAAGGGGTGGGTGGCTGTGGAGTTCACCGTTAAAGGGGCGGGTGCTGTAGAGGTCACTGTTATGGGGGTTACTGTCAATATCTTTTAACGACACACACAAACATTAAATGAAATAGATGAAATATACCGTGCGAAGCCCGGTCCTTCTGTTAGTGTCAAATAATTATACAAGGATCATAAAAGCTATACATAGTATGTGGTATTTTATTGTGTTAGAGAGTGGCCATACTCTACCTCCTATCTTCTCCTGCAGGTCCACCAAGAGTAATCTTGTGAAGTCAGAGTTATTCTCTTTACTTGACAAACATAAATCAGACACAGAGATTTTTGGACTCTTCAGACTTTCCCCAGAGATTTGTGGTCTACCATTCATACACAAATGACCCACTGTGGTTTACCTCAAGTGTCAATGGGACCTTTCTGGTCAACCTATTTATAAACAGCATGAAATTAAAGAGGTATGCCCATATATGGACAGCATGATGGCCCAATGGTTAGCTGGGGTTCTGGGTTTGAATCCAAGTATGGGCAATATCTGTGCTGAAACTGTATGTTCCATCCCCCACACCAAAAGACATACTGATAAGGAATCGAGATTGTGAGCCCCACTGGGGACAGTGAGTGATGACAATGTCTGTAGAGCGCTGTGAGTAGATGTCAGCGCTATATAAGCAAGAAAAATAAATTGTAGATATTTTTGGCAGATTAACAGCGTATGTCTGAATCATGCTGGTCCCACCTTAGCCATCTACGTATGGAGCAAAGGTTTCTGGGAATTATCTAGATATACCATTAAGGTCTGAGATGGGAAAATCCCAGCACTGTTTCTGCTTTTTTTTTTACTCTAACACCAAACTTTGACATCTTGATGGGGGATATGTGATACATATATTTGGTTTGTAAAATATACTAAGTTTCCTCTGAAGTAACCCAAAAGAGGGTAACCATTCCTCACCCTCTACAAGAGTGCACAGCTGTTTCTTTCTTTTAACTCAAAAGTTAAAGGGGTTATCCCATGATTAATGTAAAAAATGAAAATCAGACATCATATAGTACAGGACAATCTCCTGCTAACAAAGCTAGAAGCAGCCCTGTACCTCACATGGATCCAGAGATCTCCCCATTCATTGCTCTGCTAGATTTATATCAAGCTGGCAGCTCAGGGGTCTTTTCTGCTGCAGCTCAAGAGGCATGTCCATGCTCTCCCTATCACAGCTCAGGAGCCGTGTCTCAGCTCTCCCTATCACAGCTCAGGAGGTGTGTCTCAGCTCTCCCCATCACAGCTCAGGAGGTGTGTCTCAGCTCTCCATATCACAGCTCAGGAGGCGTGTCTCAGCTCTCCCTATCACAGCTCAGGGGGCGTTTCTCAGCTCGCCCTATCACAGCTCAGGAGGTGTGTCTCAGCTCTCCATATCACAGCTCAGGAGGTGTGTTCATGCTCTCCCTATCACAGCTCAGGAGGTGTGTTCATGCTCTCCCTATCAAAGCTCAGGAGGCTTGTCCATGCTCTCCCTATCACAGCTCAGGAGGCGTGTCTCTGCTCTCCCTATCACAGCTCAGGAGGCGTGTCTCAGCTCTCCCTATCACAGCTCAGGAGGCGTGTCTCAGCTCTCCCTATCACAGCTCAGGAGGCGTGTCTCAGCTCTCCCTATCACAGCTCAGGAGACGTGTCTCAGCTCTCCCTATCACAGCTCAGGAGGCGTGTCTCAGCTCTCCCTATCACAGCTCAGGACATGTGTCTTTTCTGATGAAGCTAAGGGAGTGTGTCCATGCTCTCCCTATCACAGCTCAGGAGGCAGCTGAAGGATGAAACTGAGCATGTGCGGCCATCTCAGTGAGCCAGACAAAGACATAAGAAAAATAAAACAGCAGGTGGCGCTATACAGATACATTTTATTGAATAACTCAGTGGCTATAACATTTTTTTATTATATGCAATTACAAATGTGTTCAGATCCAGGTGCTGGTTTGAAAACTGTAGAATATTTTTCATGGGCCATCCCCTCTAATGGAGAGAACTGTGCACATGTGTGACCACTTCATTCTCCTGGACTCACCGCACAAGGCAAAATGGGGATTGGAGAGAGAAACCATGAAATATAAGCCATCACTAGAAGGATCATACATTGTATTACAGCCTTATTCACATTAAATAAACATGCAAGCTCGATTAATCACTGGGAAAATACCTGTAGTTGTATTTCTAGAGTAAAAGCATGAAGAGTATGTAGTGTAGGAAAATGGCCTATGGATGCTCCTGGGCAAAACATGCACAGAGCCAGGTACAACACCATGCTATATGTAATAGAAATATATTTGGGTCTTCAAAGTGACTACAAAGATTTAATGGACACCTCAGCAAACGGCATTTATCATGTAGACAAAGTTAATACAAGGCGCTTACTGATGTATTGTGATTGTCCATATATCCTTTATTCATTTTTCCATCACATTATACTGTACCTGCTCATTTCCAGAGGTTGCGGCCACCGCTGTAATGCAGATATGAGGTGGCCAGGACGGGAGCTTCTCTGCATCTGTCTATCTGTGCTCCCATGGTTCCGAGCATCACAGAAGAAGGAGCTTTTTCCTATAGTGTGCAAGCACGGCCACCGCTACCGTGCCTGTATCCCGTGGGAACAAGCAGTGTATAATGCGATGGAAAAATGAATCAGGGACATATGGACAATCACAGTGCATTAATAAGTGCCTTGTATTAACTTTGTCTACATGATAAATGCTATTTGCTGAATTAAAGGGATTTTGTCACCTCTGATTACACAATTTCAGCTTTTAAACCAGTCATACAGAACACAGTACCTTGAATTGGCTTGTCTTTTCTAATATGTCATTCGTGCAGTAGTTTTGCTAAAAAACGCTTTTTATCTTTATGCAAATGAAGCCTGAAGGTGCCCAGAGGGGTGTTTTCTTCCCTCTTTGGAGCCCAGTAACGCCCCACAGCAGTGCCCAAAGCCGCCTCCAACAAGCAGACCTAACCGCCCACAGCGTCTCCTCCCCCTCCCTGACGGCCGAGCGAACTCTCGTGCAGGCGCAGTACCCACTGAGGGCTGCACCAGTGCGATGTACTGGAGACTGAGGGCAGGAGCTTCATCATTGTCACTGGGCATGCGCCAAGCCCAGTGACGTCAGATGCTCGCTCTCCCCTCAGTCATCCTGGGAGGAAGCGCATGCCCAGTGACAATGATGAAGCTCCTGCCCTCAGTCTCCAGTACATCGCACTGGTGCAGCCCTCAGTGGGTACTGCGCCTGCACGAGAGTTCGCTCGGCCGTCAGGGAGGGGGAGGAGACGCTGTGGGCGGTTAGGTCTGCTTGTTGGAGGCGGCTTTGGGCACTGCAGGGGGGCGTTACTGGGCTCCAAAGAGGGAAGAAAACGCCCCTCTGGGCTCTAAAGAGGGAAGAAAACGGCATAAAAAGCGTTTTTTAGCAAAACTATTGCACGAATGACATATTAGAAAAGACAAGCTGATTCAAGGTACTGTGTTCTGCATGACTGGTTTAAAAGCTGAAATTGTGTAATCAGAGGTGACAGAATCCCTTAAGTCTTTATTAAAATCTTTAAAATTGCATATAGTGGCTGCCTTTTCTTCTTTCAGTACTTCTCTCTGATGATCCATTGGGAACTGTATATAAGATATTGATAAATCGGAGTATGCCATTCATATATCGCTTATATATCTATGTATGATTGGTTTTCCACGCTTGTCTATTTATTAGACTTTATAGATGTATACCTTACTAACCAGTTCTTTTCAATAACATTTATATGTTTGAAACACAACTTTTGAAATTCCATTAAAATGTCATAATGACTGAATGCACAGACATGGTCAAAAGCAATAGTAAGGTACAAGTTAATAAAGTGCTTATCAGTGAAATAAATCACAGAGTGGGACAGAAAGCAGCCTGTGTGAAAAGTGTGTTGGGCAATATACATGAATGCGTAACACAAATCACATGCACGGTGGATTTTGTTTGTAACCTTCATGCACCCGGTGGTATTGGGTGAATACATCACTCATGGTCAGTGACACTACTTGACCAGGAGGTTTAGCAAACAATAGTCGTAGTATCAGGCTCCAAAAATCCCTAGCCTTTTTTTCTCAGAATGCAAACTCAGTTCCATGTGCTAAAGCTGTCAGTCAATGTCCCGTGATTGTACTGTGAGGAAAGGAACAGAAATGATGCTTGATTAAATTTGCTGCTATTCAAGATAACACTTAGGATCAGTTCATATTTTGGGAAACATCTAAATATATACACTAAGCAAAGAGAATGACATAGTAATGGGACCACAAAGATATAACAACCCAAGTTCTAGTTAGAAACGTTTAAGATTCTTCAGGTATAGGCCATTTCTGTCTGAGGGACAGTGTCAGACTGGGGTTTATTGGGCCCACCAGAGGGAATTATTCACAGAGCTCAGGCTCCATCTATACAGCACACGTGTATTTTCCCTATTAATTGTATCATAAACGTTGTTGCACTGACAGGATATATAATTAATAAAGTAAGTGAATCCCTAAATAAATCATAGAGGCAGTCGAGGTTGTCTTCTGCTGGATCTTTGGGGTCCAGTATTTTGTTTGAGCAATGGCCCATCATTGATACTTAGTCTGACAACCTGACAATGTTCTATATCTTTCACTAATAGCTGGAGAGTCTCTTATGTCCTCACTAGAGATGAGTGAATAGAATCTACTCAAATCAAATTTGTTATGCATTTCCCCAAGAAATTTCAGGGAATCCAAAACTTCTGTGATTCGGCCCAAAAGAATTGCTCAAAATTGCGGCCACCGTGTTACAGATCAGAAGAGAAGACGGCATATGCCACCAAAAAGGGATAATTTTTGGAACAATTTTTAATAAAAAAAAAGTAAGTATGATTTTAATCAGGCTGTTTGTCACCTTTTGCTACCAGCCATATATGTCACTGTCACTTTGATATGACTAATCTTGGCTTGTCAGAGCTTGAAAAGGGGTTGAATACAGTGTCATACAAGACTTTTTGGGGCAATCAGGTCACTTTTGCTTTGGGTCAAGTTTATTCAGACTGAATCGAATCTGATGGCTGATTTGTCCAAACCACCCCAAAGCAAATTTTGGGAAATTCGATCATCTGTAGTGCTCAAACATTATAATAGCTGCAAATAATACAAATGTAATAATGCCAGTTGTCCACAAGACCACAGAACTGTACTACACATATAGCAGTCACAAGTACTGCACGGTCTCTTGGTAGTCAGATGCCCCCAGGACTTGATCACGAGAATATATTGTGGGGAGTCGCTCTGGTAGACAGCGGTGCGGGTGCAGTTTAGAGGCAAAACAAGGAGTCCAGATGGGGCATCAAACAGTGTTTTATTCACACTTGCACGCCATAAAAGAAAAGCAGTCTCTTGGTGACAGTTCACACACAACGGAAATACTGTGGCAAAACAAAAACAGGCCAACACAGGGTCCAGTCACCTTGGGTGGTTTAGGTGCGGGTTCACACCTAGCAGTCGGCTCAGCCGCAGGCGATTCCACCTTCAGGTCGCAGGGAAACACCACCTTGCTGAGCTCCTTCCTCCAGGACAGAGAATTCCTCAGCCCTGTTTGCAGGCTCCAGGATAATCACACCCTCAGACACAGCTGCTGGCTGCGTTATATACCCAGCCCAAAAACATGGACTGGACCGTGGGGAGCAGCCACCCACCCTACTCTTTAGCTGCTCCCAGTAAGAGCCGGCCCGGATCGGCTTTGCAGCCATGCTATTTAACAGAGCAGCACTAGCTGCTGCAGACCAAAAACCCCGGCTCTTACCTCACCGAGGCCAGCAACCTCGGTGACACGTACCTGCTATCAAATACAACACCTTGCACTCTCTTACACACCCCCCTTTGTTCAACCCTGAGGGGTGAACACACGTGAGGCAGTGGACGCGGGACAGGGCATCTGCGTTGCCCTGCAAGCGGCCTGCCCTGTGTTCCACAGAGAATTTGAAATTCTGAAGAGATAGGAACCACCTGGTGACCCGAGCATTCCTCTCCTTGGCCTGACTCATCCATTTGAGGGGGAATGGTCGGTCACCAGACGGAACCTCCTCCCTAACAAGTAGTAGCGGAGAGATTCGAGTGCCCACTTGATAGCCAGGCACTCCCTCTCCACTATACTGTATCTGGACTCGGCGGGATTGAGCTTACGGCTCAGGAAGACAACGGGATGTTCTTCCCCGTTGACCTCCTGAGACAGTACCGCACCGAGGCCTACCTCCGAGGCGTCGGTCTGTACGACAAACTCCTTGTTGAAGTCGGGTGTCACCAAAACCGGGGACCCACACAGGGCCGACTTCAACGCGGCGAAAGCCTCCTCCGCCTTCTCACTCCAGCTAACCCTCCCAGACTTTCGCCCTTCAACAGGTCTGTCAACGGCGCTGCTATTGTGGCAAAGTGGGGCACAAACCTCATGTAGTAACCTACAATCCCCAGGAACGACTTTACCTGCCTGGTGGTGACCGGTCGGGCCAGTTACGAATGGCCTCTACCTTGGTTACCTGAGGTTTGATGACTCCCGCCCAATTACATATCCCAGATATTTTGTCTCCTCTAACCCTATGGAGCACTTCTTTGGGTTAGCGGTCAGTCCGGCTTTCCTCAGGGCATCCACTACCGCCTGCACCTTGGGTAAATGGCTTTCCCAGTCGGTGCTGTGGATGACTACATCATCTAAGTAGGCCGAGGCGCACCGACGATGTGGTCGCAGCACTATGTCCATTAACCTTGGAAAGTGGCGGGGGCGCCATGCAGGCCAAAGGGTAACACCTTGTAGTGATACAGGCCCTGCGGGGTAACAAATGCGGTTTTTCCTTAGCCGACTCCGTTAAGGGTACCTGCCAGTACCCTTTGGTGAGGTCTAGCACAGAAAAATAACGGGCTTGCCCTAAACTCTCAACAAGCTCGTCTACCCGGGCATGGGATACGCATCAAACTTGGACACTTCATTTAACTTGCGAAAATCGTTGCAGAACCGCAACGTCCCATCCGGCTTGGGTATTAGGACTATGGGACTGGCCCACTCACTCTTCGACTCCTCAATGACATCGAGCTTCAACATTAACTGTACTTCCTCCGCGATGGCCCGTCGCCGAGCCTCGGGTACCCGGTATGGTTTTAACCGGATCTTGGCCTGAGGCTCAGTGACGATGTCATGTTGGATGAGAGACGTGCGGCCAGGGAGGTCCGAGAACACATCCGTGTTCCGACTGATGAACTCCCTGACTTCCTGAACTTGTTTGGAAGACAGGCTGTCTGCAATTTTTACCGTGGTTACTGCTTCACAGGCCTCGAACTGTGGGGCTGGACACTTTTCACCTAGAAGCCCTGGCCGGGGCTGTGGTCGCCGGCCGTGTCCCTATCTTTCCAAGGCTTAAGTAATTCACGTGGTACACCTGCTCGGCTTGCGCCGCCCTGGCTGGTGTACTTTGTAATTTACTTCCCTACCTTCTCGATCACCTCATAGGGGCCCTGCCACCTAGCTAGGAATTTGCTGTCAAGGGTGGGTACCAGAACCAACACTCGATCTCCCGGATTGAAGCCCCGCACCCGAGCCTGACGATTATACACCCTACTCTGGGCTTGTTGTGCTGCCTCCATATGCTCCCGGACCAGCGGCAACACCCTTTCTATCCGTTCCTGCATCTGGGTGACATACTCAATGACACTTTTGTGGGGGACAGGCTGTTGTTCCCATGCTTCCTTGGCGATATCCAACAGGCCCCGAGGGTGTCTGCCATAAAGCAGTTCGAAGGGCGAGAACCCAGTAGAGGCCTGGGGTACCTCTCGCACTGCGAACATGAGATAGGGCAGAAGCAGATCCCAGTCCTTCCCATCTCTAGACACCACCCTCTTTAACATATTTTTTAGAGTTTGGTTAAACCTCTCAACCAGACCGTCTGTTTGCGGATGGTAAACGGACGTCCGTAGCTGCTTTATACGCAACAATTTACACAGTTCCTCATTACTTTGGACATAAAAGGGGTCCCTTGGTCTGTCAGAACCTCTTTTGGCAGGCCCACACGGGAAAACATCTCCATTAACTCTTTGGCAATGAGCTTAGCTGAGGTATGTCGCAGAGGCACCGCCTCCGGATACCGAGTGGCATAGTCGAGAACTACCAGAATGTGTTGGTGGCCCCTGGCAGACTTTGGTACAGGCCCAATTAAATCCATAGCGATTCGCTCGAACGGTACTTCAATAATTGGCAGAGGTACCAGAGGACTACGGAAATGTGGCTGGGGGCTAGTTATCTGACAGGTCGGACAGGACTTACAATAATTCTCTACCTCCTTGAACACACTGGGCCAATAAAACCGCTGCAGTATGCGGTCCTGGGTTTTCTGCCACCCCAGGTGTCCCCAAGAACATGTTGGTGGGCAAGCTCCATGACAAGCTTGCGATACGCTGTGGGCACCACCAACTGTTCAACAGGTTCACCTCGGATTTGGTTCACCCGATACAACATATCCTGCAGAACAATAAATCGTGGGAACATTAATTCAGCCCCTGGTTTCTGGGGTTTACCATCAATTTCCAGCACATTCTCCCAGGCCCTGGTTAGGGTTTGGTCCCGGTGTTGTGCGGTCCCAAAATTTTCCCCGGAGACATTGAGGTCTGCCAACTCAGGCCCCGGTGGCAAGTCCTCCGTGTCTCCCACCATTACACTCAGTGGGGTTGTCTCCCCACTACCGCTGCAGCAGTGGTCACCCCTACCGCTGGCCCCTCAGACTCGGGCTCCCAGGGTTCTGGCCTTCCAGGGGTATCAGGCCACTCTGCTAGGGTTACCCCTGTCTCAGGGCTATTAGTCACTTTCATCTCAGGCCACAGTGACGGAAAACCAGGGAAGTCTCTCCCAATTATTAGTTCATAGGGCAGCTTTGTGGAGATCGCCACTTCACAAGTCCAGGTGCCGGCCGCCGTGGATAGAGACATTACAGCCGTGGGATAGTCCTTTAAGTCTCCGTGTATACACACCACACCAACTTTCCGGCCCGTATACTGGGTGGGCTGTACCAGGGCAGCACTTACCAGGGTTACCAGGCTCCCTGAGTCCAACAGCGCCACTGCCAGGTTATCCCCGATTTGCACCTGGCACAGATGTCGATTGTCTATTGTCTCGGGGTGCCGGTCGCACACAGTCTCCGGGCATACAGGGAAGCCCGGTACCCATAATTAGTCTCCATGGGTTCCCCCACTGTGGACAGTCGGCCCTTACGTGGCCAGGCTCGTGACACCGCCAGCAGACTACTGGGGAGGGATCTGCAGGGGTACATCCCGGGCGGGTTTGGCCGGCCGCCGGGACTGGGGTGGAGGTTTCCGGGTTTGACTGGCCTCCTCCCAAAAGAACCCCCTGCAGGTTTCTGGTGGCCTCATATCGCTCCACCAGGTCGACCATCTCAAGGGCATTGGTGGGGATACCTGGCCGATCCAGTGCTGGAGAGGGTAAGGCAAAGACCTCCAGAATACATCTGCTAACAGACGGTCGAGCATAGCAGTGGGAGTCAGTATGTCTGGCTGCAGCCATTTTTGCAACCGATGTAGCAGGTCATAGTATTGTGGTCTGGCGGGTTCAGCCGGGTTAAATTCCCACTGATGCACCCGCTGGGCCCGGACCAAAACATTCACCCCCAGTCTTGCTAGAATCTCACCTTTCACGGTCGGGTAGTCAGCTGCCTGGACATCTGCCAAATCGAAAAAACTTGCTGGGGTCCGGCTGCCAGGAACGGAGCAACCACCTCGGCCCACTGGTCACGGGGTAACTTTTCCCTCACGGCGACCTTCTCAAAGACGGCTAGGTATGTCTCCACGTCGTCTGCGGGGGTCATCTTTGGGATCGCCGCACGGACCGCTTCCGGGCATCATGGACGTGGTGGGACGCTCCTGCCGCCTGTAAGGCCATCACCTGCTGTAGTAGTAGCTGGTTGGTCTCCTGCTGCTGCTTGTTGGCCTCCCGCTGCTGCAAGTTAGCCTCCACAAGGGCTTTTACAACCGCCTCCATTTTGTCCGGGAACCCAGGCTGCAACTTTGCCGGCCTAATATAGGACATACACTTTTACTCAGCAAACAAAGTTCGGCGTTCACGCCAGCCTCACTGCGCATGCCCGCATCCTCCACCAAATGTGGGAGTCGCTCTGGTAGACAGCGGTGCGGGTGCAGTTTAGAGGCAAAACAAGGAGTCCAGATGGTGCATCAAACAGTGTTTTATTCACACTTGCACGCCATAAAAGAAAAGCAGTCTCTTGGTGACAGTTCACACACAACGGAAATACTGTGGCAAAACAAAAACAGGCCAACACAGGGTCCAGTCACCTTGGGTGGTTTAGGTGCGGGTTCACACCTAGCAGTCGGCTCAGCCGCAGGCGATTCCACCTTCAGGTCGCAGGGAAACACCACCTTGCTGAGCTCCTTCCTCCAGGACAGAGAATTCCTCAGCCCTGTTTGCAGGCTCCAGGATAATCACACCCTCAGACACAGCTGCTGGCTGCGTTATATACCCAGCCCAAAACATGGACTGGACCGTGGGGAGCAGCCACCCACCCTACTCTTTAGCTGCTCCCAGTAAGAGCCGGCCCGGATCGGCTTTGCAGCCATGCTATTTAACAGAGCAGCACTAGCTGCTGCAGACCAAAAACCCCGGCTCTTACCTCACCGAGGCCAGCAACCTCGGTGACACGTACCTGCTATCAAATACAACACCTTGCACTCTCTTACAATATGAATGCATTAACACTGCAGATACCAATGTATTGAAATAAACTCACTAATAGATGACAGAAACTAAATCTTGATAGTCATGGAGGAGATGGGAGTCCAGCAAGGGGGTGCATGGAAGATGACATGGCGTACACGTAGAGAGCGAATGAATCACAGTGAACAGAAAAAAAGCTATACTGAACTGACCCTGCTATGAAATACAATCCAGCAAAACAGCCATAAAAAATAAAAAACAACAACTCGGCAACAAACTTCAAAGCATAGCAATGAAAGGTCATAAGACTACAGATCCCAGAATACATTGATAACTCACTAGGCTAGAGCAAGCTAGCATATGGTATGTCACTCATTATAAATGGGTTTTACATAAACTTTAATGGGCTATTTTGCATATAGGCTTCCTAGAGGCACAATGCAGACCTGGGTCTGCTCTGGCTTAGAATGGCTCGTTTTATTGCATGCTTACGTGAACAGAGTCCAGAATAACCAGATTACATATGCTTGGATTGCCACTGATTTCTGTGTGCTCCATTTAAGTTCTTGGAGCCCAAAGACGTCTATGGACATGGCTGAACATGCACAGTATTAAGTGCATCTAGGCCAGTGAAAAGACTATTCCCGAGCATGCGCAGAACACTTTAAAGGGCAGCTCATGGAGAAGACGAGAGCTCACGGAGAAGCGGCTCACTGAAAAAAAGAGACTCATCCTCCTTGTATTGTGACCAAGACATAATTTCTGTTTTTATATGACATTTCTGGGACTTGGGCTTAGAGTAAACTTACATTACAGAAAGATGCTAATTGTTAATAAAGTACATTAACATGTGCATAACTTTTTTTTTAAAGTAGTTTATGAAGGCCATTTATGTTTTTTTTTTAAATTGAGATTTTATGTGATAGACCAACACAAAGTAGCCAGTTTGTGTGAAGTGAAAAGAAAATGATACATGGTTTTCAAAAACGTTTAAATAAAAATCTGGAAGGTGTGCTGTGCATTTGTATTCAGCCCCTTGAGTCAATACTTTGTAGGACCACATTTTGCTGCAAATACAACTGCAAGTCGTTTGGGGTATGTCTCGACCAGCTTTGCACAAATGGGATTTAGGTCTGGACTTTGTCTGGACAATTCATGAATATGCTTTGAGCTAAACCATTCTATTATAGCTCTGGCTGTATGTTTAGGGTTGTTGTCCTGCTGGAAGGTGAACCTCCGTCTCAGTTGCAAGTCTTTTGCAGCGTCTACAAGGTTTTCCTCCAGGATTGCCCTGTATTTAGCTCCATCCATCTTCCCATCAACTCTGACCAGCTTCTCTGTCCCTGCTGAAGAAAAGCATCCCCACAGCACGATGCTTCCACCAGCATGTTTTACAGTGGGGATGGTATGTTCAGGGTCCTGTGCAGTGTTAGTTTTCCACCACACATGGCGTTTTGCATTTAGGCCAAAAAGTTCAACCTTGGTCTTATCTGACCACAGTACCTTATTCCACATGGCTTGTGGCAAATTGCAAATGTGTCAGGAAGTGTCGTGGCCACTATCTAAACTGTACAGCTGAGCCGTACTGAAGCTGTACGATCTCCATGCAGCTGCATATTCAACAACGGCATTCAGGTGGGACCCGCACCTAAATCGAGAATAAAGCCCGCAAGGTGGTGGCTGGAGGACTCCGGTCCGGCCACCACCAAGCCGGCTCCCCATAGAAGTGAATGGGAGCGTTCCACTCATGCGCAGCCCCCGATCCCATTCATTTCTATGGGGCCGATGGAAATAGCCGAGCTAGTGCTCGGCTATTTTTGCCGGCCCCATAGAAAATGAATAGAGGGCGGCTGCACATGCGCAGTATGCCCTCCTTCACTTTCGGGGCTCTATTCTCGATATAGGTGCAGGTCCCAGCGGTGGGACCCGCACCTATAAAACAATAGGGGCATATCCTAGCGATATGCCCCCATTGTCCATGATGAGACAACCCCTTTAAGCTCTCAATCTACTACAGCACCAATACAAATAACAGGTTGGAGACCCCATATAAATGCAAGTTATATGATCTTTGTGTTTTGTGAATTATATGCTACATCTTACAGTACTTCAACATTGTGTCTCAAGTTTCTTTGTATACATATCCATATTCACTTCCTTATTTGAAGATCAGATTCATTTAGATACTGAAACTGTGTGGATATTAAGTTTTTAAGCAATAATATCCCAGTTGCTTTGGACCTTTTCACTATTTTGCTGTCCTTTGTGACACATTTATTATCACATGACTGAACAGGCAAGACGGGACTTGGAGTTATATAAATGTCAAAAAATGATTCTGCTTTGCCCCAAACATATCCATGCCTACATTTAATCAAAAGCAATGAGCAAATATTTGAGGAAATAGCAATGTATGCATTAGCAAGCGCAGAAGTACCCATGGCCCCAAATGTGAATGTGCCATAAACAGCCATTTATGTAGTTTCAGCTTTAAGATCCAAAATTACAACCCGCAGTAACATTAACACCAAACAATCAATAAGAGTAACGTAATTAAGTAGTGTAAGAACTTCAAAGAACACATTATGGGATCCCATAATATCACGTCTTATACCAGAGCTGGTACAGAATGAAGCTGGTGAAGCTTTAATAGGTACATATCTGATGGCAGATGCCCTTTAAAGGCAGGCGAGTTTCAGAGAAGATGCATTACTGGTCTGATGATCCCAAGGCAAACATAGGAATGACCTAGACAACAACACCAACAACCCTACAAGGAGGTATTGACTTTACTAAGTTAAATTTGCAGTTAAGGGCTATGCAAATGCTCTAAATCTCGCGATGTGCGAGGTTGCACATGCGCAGTTGCAACATAGTGTTTCTTCCCTGTGCTGGCATCAGCCTCAGGGATTGAACTGTTCATGTGCGACTCCCCACATCGCGAGATTTACGGCGATCTCACTGAAGCAAGGAGGAGATTCGGCGGATGCAGGCGGTGCTGGGCTCCTTCACATGGGGGCATGGCTGGGCATCAGGAAGGTTAGTACAGCCCCTTGGGCACCTTCCCGGGTTAATTTGCATATCAATAAAATCATTTTTTAAAGAAAAAAAAAGCACCCAGAGTTATTCTACTGCTATATTGCGGACATGCTAGCGGCGATCTAACCGTGCATGTCCACAGCTCTATAGGGTCAAATGCCGTGACAGAATCCCTTTAGTTTTGGAAAATTTGATTCGGGTGCGATAACCCCGCACCCCATTATTGTACCCCTCAGATGCCGCGTTCATGCATGATCGCGGCATCTGAGAGTAAAAACAGTGTGAAATGAACAGAAAAAAAATACTATACTATCATACCTATAATATCATACTTACCGTCTACATTTGCTCGCGACAGTCCAGCCTAAATCATACCGTCTCCATTTGCTTGGGACAGGCCAGCCACCGCCATCTTGCTTGAAGATCTGGCACGAAATCTCGCGCGGCCCAAGATGACGTCGACACACTGGCCAGCGTGGTGACGTCATACGTCACCAAGCACAGGATTTTGGCTGAGATCTTCAATAAAGATGCCAGCAGCCGACCCGTCGCGAGCAAATGGAGGAGGTAAGTATGATTTTATTTTTGTTTTTTTACATTATTCGGCTTCACCGCAAATTGAATTTATCCTGAAATTCGGATCAAATTTCACTTTGTTGGATTCGATTCGTTCAACTCTAGTGATAACTCTCTGAGTGCAGATAGCGTAGAAGATGTTACCTGTAGGTCTATGTAACACTACAGATAACACACAGAAGCAAAAATACATAGGGTGGCAGCACCATTGTAGGTAAATACCCAAAGTCCATACAGTGGCGGTGCCTGCGATGTTAGGACCTGACCATTGGTCCCCAATACGATACCAAAAAAGAAAGGATCGCGGCACTCCTTCGTCTGTAGAAAATATTCTTTATTCCACCTTAAAGTGCGACGTTTCGACTTTAATCAAGTCTTTATCAAGCTTGATAAAGACTTGATTAAAGTTGAAACGTCGCACTTTAAGGTGGAATAAGGAATATTTTCTACAGACGAAGGAGTGCCGCGATCCTTTCTTTTTTGGTACAGATAACACACAGTGATAACTGTCTGAGTGCAGATAATGTAGTAGATGTCACATGCAGTCCTATGTAACACCACAGATAACACACAGTGATAACTGTCTGAGTGCAGATAATGTAGTAGATGTCACCTGCAGTCCTATGTAACACCACAGATAACACACAGTGATAACTGTCTGAGTGCAGATAATGTAGTAGATGTCACCTGCAGTCCTATGTAACACCACAGATAACACACAGTGATAACTGTCTGAGTGCAGATAATATAGTAGATGTCACCTGCAATCCTATGTAATACCACAGATAACACACAGTGATGACTCTGTGAGTACAGATAATGTCGTAGATAGTACCTTTAGAAAAGGAGGATGACAGATGACTTCAAGCACAGAAGCATGGATCCTTCCTCCTAGTAGGTGGGTCTGGTCAGGCTACAGTGCAGGAAGTCAGTGAGATACAAGGGTTATGAAACTCTTGATGTCATGTCTTGCAGGCCGCTTCTTTTCAGTGGGTTAGACAAAGCATCTTGTCCTAAGTCTGACATGTCTGTCCCACAAGAGAGCAGTTAGGAGTCAGTGAGCTAGCCATAGCCTGTCCCACCACTATCACCACTTTATTCTTCCAACACACATAGAAGCTGATTGGCCTATTGAGGACCTGCAGCATGAAGCCCTCATCATTACCTTCAGAGCGACCAAGATGTGTAGGCTGTGCCAGATGCCAATGCTTCAAGTGATAATATAGCAGAGCAAAAAGCCTATGGCTCCCTGCTCTGTTATAGGTTTCAACTGTATCTGCATCCTGAGGCCACAGATACTGTTAAAAGTAATATTCCTCCCTGGGAATCTGGGCATCAGACCAAAAGCCCATATTGTAATCTGCCATTGAGCAGCACCACCACTGGGATGGGCAGTCTGAACCTCAGGAACATGAAGAAAAGAACACTGTCCCTTCTTAGCTCCATTTCTCCTCCCTACCTAGTCCCAATTTGTGGCAGTAGTCTGTGCAGGAGGAGCGTTTTTTCAGTTCTCTGCAGAAGCAGCAGGTAACTGTTCTCTGGACTCTAAAGTACCATTATTGTATTGTGGCAGCAGAGAGGTCAGGACAGATAATCCTCCTGCATGGATCACTCTACAGCTGAGAGGGCAGTCATTCTGACTGAACGGGGAGAGTTCAGAACCTGAGCAGCGCACAACCTTGCAGCTTAACAGGAACACTGCTCAGTCCCATCCTTTTGAACAGGCTCAGCTAAAGTACCAGACACAGCCAATAACTCTGGTTGGCTGTCTTAAAGCAGGTGACTAGTGGTAGGCATTTCTCCCCAATATACATCAAGCCATGGCTTTCCAGTGATTTAGCTGCTCAAAATTATGTCCCATTTTACTAAATCCAGCACAAAAGTGTAGGAAATACTACACATTAATCTTGACCAATATTTTGGTCCTCCCAGAACTTGTTCATGGCCTTACAGAAGTATGGAGACAGGCAGCGGGGAATCTGGCTGGAATATGCTATTTGAGCATTGACATTACATATTTCTGGCCTAATATAAGGAGGCTAGTTGCACACTAACGTCATAGATCCTGCAGGCTGGTCTGCATTATAGTGAAGGGGCTGGTCGGAGCCTTACGAACCTCCACCAATGTCGGAGTGCGCGGAGGTCTGGTGGATCTCCGATGGTAGTGTACAACTAGCCTAAAACCCTGGAAAACCCCTTTAAGCTAAAATAAAAAACACAGTAAGGAAAATAGTCGAAATCTAAATCATTGGCAAAAGTCAGTGTACCATGGTCTGCAAATGTCAGTACTGTGCTGCTAAGCACATTAGACATATTCCATTGTCCGCGTATTTTGTTGTCATCATCAATGTTGGACATTTGTTCATTTTAGGATGACCTACATATTTCCTTCCAGATACAGAGATGAGAACATTCCCCAATGCCATGGTCCTGTTATTCTAAGACCTAATCCAGCCCTGCGGTAAGAAATGCCAACTAAATATTTGTGTCCATCCTCAGTGGATACCAGTATGAAGATACACTGTAAAGCTGTCACATTGAGGCAGGTAAACAGACATCAATGTAGCGTGTAAGAGAACTTTATTTATCTGCATTACTGTCTTCAGTGGTGGGAATCAAGCAGGGAGACAATATTCTTACCATTATTAGGTTATTAGTAGATTGTGGGCAGATCCCTGGAATGTTGTCCAAATCTGCTAACAAAAATTAAGCACCTATATTCTGTTTTAGGGTTCCTGCTATTAGACCCCATGCACCGTATTACAGATCTGTAATATTCTATCTAGAGCAATGCAGAAATACAGTTATTATTTTCTCTACAATTTCCTTTAAACAAGACAAAGGTTTTTGCTTGCAGAGTGTCCGGGGCATAGCCATAGGAGGATGCAGCTGCACTTGGGCCCTGGTGCCATGCTACATTAGAAGACACCAGTATTATAAACATGGTAGGTAGGGGGTAGGTAAATGGTAGGTAGGGGGCACTGATACAAATCTGGCATTGGAGCCCAAGAGCTTGAAGTTATGCCTCTCTACAGTGTTAGCAGTAGACTGTGTTCATATACTGATTGATTATCATCAGGAATGTTTCCATCTTTACCCAAGACACATCAGAACGACTGGATGATGATCTGCCCACATCTTCAGATAAAACTGATGGCAAAGATAAAATGTAGATTTGAACTGAATGTTCCCTGCTCAAAGTGCATAAACAAACTTAATCTTAAATATCCAAATGATTGATATATATGTCATGGATTGAAAAGAAGTGAAAAAAAAAAAAAAAACTGTGGAAAACAGATACTTCTGCACTGAATTACTCTGAGCTATTAACAAATGGGACTTTAACCCGTTAGTGAACAGCCTGTTTTGGGCCTTACTGACCAAGCATTTTTCATCGCTCATTTTCCTTTTTCATGGTCGCCTTCCAAGAGCTATAACTTTTTTATTGTTCCGACTATGTAGCTGTATGAGGGCTTGTCTTTTACGGGACAAGTTGTAGTTTTTAATGGTGTCATTTACATTACATTTTTTATGGGACAAGTTGTAGTTTTTAATGGTGTCATTTACATTACATTATATTTGCGTAGTGCGGTTCGTTACGGACATGGTGATACCAAACATGTGGGGGAGATTTTATTTTTGAAATTTTTTTCATTAAAGCACAGCCTGCTGGAAAACACTCAAGGCTGGCTTGGGGCCTATACCAGGCCCCAGCCAGCCTTTACACACATTGGCACCCTGCAATTGTATTTGACTGTAACCCGTTAGTGAAAAGCTTGTTTTGGGCTTTACTGACCAATCGTTTTTCATCGTTCATTTTCCTTTTTTTATGGTCGCCTTCCAAGAGCTATAACTTTTTTATTGTTCCGACTATGTAGCTGTATGAAGGCTTGTTTTTTACGGGACAAGTTGTAATTTTTAATGGTGTCATTTTGGGGTACACATAACTTTCATTAACTCTTTCTCGGAGGGTGATGGGAAAAACAGCAACACTGTCACTGACTTTTTACATTATAAATTTTACGGCGTTCATTTTTCGGTATAAATACACCATATCTTTATTCTCTGTGTCAGTACGATTACAATGATACCAAATACATGTAGTCTTTTTACGTTTTCCTGCTTTTGTGCAATCAAACCCCTTTTTTTAAAAGGAAGATTTAGAGATCCAGCAGGCTGGTCTGCATTACAGTGAAGGGGCTGGTCGGAGCCTTACTAACCTCTGCCAATGCTGGAGTGCACAGAGGGTGATGGAAAAAACAGCAATACTGCTACTGGGTTTTTACATTAAAATTTTACGGCATTCATTTTTCGGTATAGATACACCATATCTTTATTTTCTGGGTCAGTGCAATTACAGCGATACCGAATACATGTAGTTTTTTTTTTTTTACGTTTTACTACTTTTGTGCAATAAAACCCATTTTTTTTAAAAGGAAGAAAATCTTTTTGCATTGCCGCTTTCCAAGACCCATAACTTTTTTCTTTCTATGACGTTGTATGGGGGCTTGATTTTTGCAGGACGTTATTTTTTATTGGTATCATTTTGGGGTAAATTCTAAAGTTTTTTTGCTGGCAACTAAGAATAAATTAGCAATTCTGCCCATTTTTTATTTTTTTTTGCAGCGTTCACCATAGGGGATAATTTACATTATATCTGCATAGTGCGGTTCGTTACGGACATGGTGATACCAAACATGTGGGGGAGATTTTATTTTTGAATTTTTTTTCATTGAAGCACAGCCTGTTGAAAAACACACAAGGCTGGCTTGGGGCCTATACCTTTACACACACCGTCACCCTGCAATTGCATTTGTGGGGTGCCGATGGGAGACGGAGGAAGTCCACTCCCTCTGTCACCACTTACATGTGGCGGGCGCCATTGTCAGCGGCATGTAAGGGGTTAAACAGCCCGGAAAGGCACTCCCACCAGTCTGGGCTGTTACAGCAGGAGTGTGGCTCTCATGTGAGCCAAGCCACCGCTCTCCGCATTTAAGGTGGCGGCCCAGACTAAGGCCCCATTGGGATCGCCATAAAAAGGCTTGTTGGTGGTCACTAAGGGGTTAAAGGGGTATGTCAGTTATATTAATTTATTCAGTGTCCACAGCATAAGGGATAACTATTAGATCAGTGGGGGTCCTACTGCTGTAGAGCCCCCCAAAATAATTGGAGTGTCTCATCAGACATATGTTCAGCATCTCCATTTACTGTACTCGGCTATCTCCAGAACTCCCATAGAAATGAATGGAGCGGCTGAGCGCATGCTTCATTCATTGCAGGGGACACCACAGGGTACGGGGCCCCGGTCTTCATGGTGGCAGTCCCAGTGTTAGGACTCCCATGGATCTAATAGTTATTCCCTACCCTGTGGATAGCGGATAACAATATAACAGGGAAAGCAATTTAAGGAGGTTATCCAATTATTGTAAATGTATAGATTTTCTGCTCAAGACATAAGGCAGTAACAGGTAACATGCTTATTTCATGGTCATTGACCTCCATTTGCTCGCTCGATACCACTGTTTATTTCCCAGTTAGAAATGGTCATGGAAACAGGTGGTTTCCTTTTGTAGAATACCTTACATTGTGAGGATGATTTTAGGGTAGCAGAAGACTGGAACATATGTCAGACCTCATTATTATTACATGACAACTGGCAAAGGCAAAGCACTAACATGGTGATTAGTGTAGAATAGTGTCGGTGTTGGGTACTTGAAGAGTCTTTTGTATTACAGACAAATGAGCTGAATTCCCTACATCAGCTGTGTATACTGAAGTTACTTGGAACAAGAGTCAGAGATGGGTTGTCTGCATCCTTCAGCTGCCAAATGCAATCATGTATGTGCATGTCTTTCATTACAAATACACCTTAGAATACAATATAATAGATTAATATTGCCATCCAAATGGTGTGTCCTAGCATGGACCAGCTCCACAGTTTTGTAGATTTATAAGTTGAAGTATCATACTATAGATTGTATAGAGAGAGAAGCACAATGACCCATGACGGCTCATATTAGCACTCATGCACATTGGCTGTATTGAGTCTTCGTACAACCTCTTATGTTCTCTCATTATGAAATATTAACAGTCACATAGTATTATAGTAAGGAGAGAAGACTGTCCAGCAAATAGTCTATCCTGCATTATTGCCAGGTTCCTAGTTAGAAATATGCTAAAATGAAATCTGCTATAGACTAAAAGGCTATGGACACCTTTGACTTATTTTGAGCTAAAAAAAAAACATTTTCCAATTTTTTATTGAATTTTAAACAGGTACATCAATAACCAGTACAGATCAGGACACGATGAAAGGCAGATCTCTTCAATACAAACTTACAAAACCAAAAGAGTATACAGGTATATGTTTTAGGCCAAAATTTATCAAATAGACAGAATACTTTGGTATTGTTATCAGATTAGTTCTGATCAGGATCAGTATATAAGATCTAAATTAAGCAAAAAAGGCAAGATAACTTGATCTGAGGTAGAATAACGGATGGGGGAGGTGCTATAGGTAGAAGAAATATAAGGGAGATAGATGGTGACTATCTTGTTGGTCAGACTGAGCAAAGTCATTCAAGGAGTAGATAGGTTAGATTTCGGATAGCTGTAATCTTGCAGGAGAGCCATGGAGACCACATTTGGATACATTTCTAGTGAGGTCTGAGTTCCCAGTACAAAAATTCCCCCAATCTACCAATTTGTTCCACCCTGTTTGTCCAATGAGTAATGGACGGTATAACAGGTGACTTCTAATGATATGCAATAAGCAAGCGATGTACGTATATCTCTCTTAGAAAAACTTTTGGGGAAGAGATTAGTGCTACTTCTGGGGTAGCAGGGAGAGTGGCCTTATAAATGGAGTTAATTTGGGAAAACACATCCACCAAGATTCCAATTGGTCTTTATTAAAAAAAAACTTTAACAGTTGTCTCTGCAGCCTGCATCTTCTCACACATATTCTATGCTGTTCTTTCTCCTTTCTCCTTTATTGTTAAATCCATCAGAGAATCTGCTCTACGGCTCGATCTCTACTTTCCTGAAGGCTCATAAATACTCATTTAGACTGAATTTTTTTTAATTGATAAGGCTTCAGCTTAAATGAGCGTTTATAAGAATTGATAAACTACTGATTGAGCAGTCAGACAGCTCCTGAATTTCACAAGGAATGAGAAAGAGCAGCCTGCATTGTACGTGAAAATATACTGGCTGCCAATGAAAAACGGTTGAATATTTTTAATAAAGATTAGGGTTCTGCAGGAACTGCAAAAGGACCTGCGATGATGTTACCGCGCTCACCATGTGGTGACATCATCGCAGGTCCTGCTGAATGAAAATAGAAGGACCTGGGGTGAGTGCGGTGATGTCATCTCAGGTCCTGCTGAATGAAAATAGAAGGACCTGGGGTGAGTGCAGTGATGTCATCGCAGGTCCTTTTGCAGGTCCCACAGAAAGAAGAGAATACCGGCTGCACGATCAAGTGGATGAGGTGAGGTTTTTTTTAATTATTTTTAACCCCTCAATGGCCATTTTTTTTAGCATTCTGTCTTAAGAATGCTATTATTTTCTGTTATAACCATGTTATAACGGAAGATAATAAAGTGAAGTTCGGGTCCCCATTGACTATAATAGGGTCCGGGTTTGGGGTCAAGTTCAGGTCAAGTTTTGGTCCCGATCCCGAACTTTGACCCGAAGTTCGGCCGAACCCAACGAACCCAATCTTCAACGGGTTCGCTCATCCCTAATAATGATCAACTGTAAAAATATTTTTGCCCAAATTAAGTTTAAGGCAATAATAAAAAAATAATTCAAAGGTATTCATAGCCTCTAAAGCTGGTTGTGTTACTTTCTGTATGCCACCTTCTTTACCACAAAGTTAAAGGGTTTGTCTAACTTCAGCATTTATCATGTAGTCAAAGTTAATACAAGACAGTTACTAATGTATTGTGATTGTCCATATGGCCTCCTTTGCTGGCTTGATTCATTTTTTCATCACTTTATACACTTCTCGTATCCATGGTTATGACCACCCTGCAATCTAGCAGAGGTGGCCGTGCTTGCACACTATAGGAAAAAGTGCTGGCCTGTGCACTCCCATGGTTTCAGCCACCAGAGAGGCTGATGCTTTTCTCTACAGTGTTCAAGTCTGACCAATGCTGATGAATTGCAGGGTGGTCATAACATGGAAACGAGAAGTGTCCAATGAGATGGAAAAATGAATCCAGCCAGCAAAGGAAGCAATGTGGACAATCACAAACATTAGTAAGTGCCTTGTATTAACTTTCTCTACATGATAAATGTCAATTGCAGTGCAGTCATAAAAGTTGGTGCAGTGGGTTCATAATTTAGTGGGAAATAAGAATTTGCCAGCCACCATGCCAACCAAGCCAATTCTAAAGTCTTGCCATGCACGATGGGGTAACACACTCATATAGCTCTTCCTAAGAGCCCACTCAGAAAGAAGTAAAAACAAAGACCTTTAGTTCCTCCAGAAGATGCAGGAACAACGTACGTTATGGACCTTGGCTGTTGACTAGAGATGGTAACTGATCAGAGCGGATTCTTACTAATTATCACTCACAGTAATGAGCTCCGTATTATTGCTGCTCTCTGGCTTGCAGGGCAGTCAATTGGGCTAGCTGTCTGGAGAGATGTTAGGGAGGCGAACCTTGAAAAGTGGAAAGCTGGTATTGCAATCATTCGGGTGCCGACTACAGTTAGGTGTTGAGTCTAAGGGATCCTGTCATTTTTTGCCAGAGACCACTGCACAGAAGTATGGACTCAACCGAAGGGATCCGCAGCTCGTGGTTCCCATAAGTCACTTAGCGGCAGTGAGAAACATCAGCAATGGTACACAGGAGGGCATTCAGATGGCAACAGTGTGTTAGCGAGAAATGAGAAAATAGTGGAAGCAGCCAAGACAGGGGTCAAATTGAAATGATGAACAGAAGAGTCACAACATATATTGCTGGGTCAAATACAAACAAGCTGAAGAAATGAATTACAGGCTAGAGGTGGCATCCAGGAATGGCTACTGATACTGTCTGTCATCAGGAACTCAAGCTAGTGATGCACCATGGCAACACAGCGCCCAGGTCAGCGTGGCTTAAGGAGTGTCTCTGGAGCAAGAGGGGGTATATAACAGCAGTAAACGTGCTGCTCTGTAGTGGTATCACTTATTCTTAGAGCATCTCATTTAGCCTATTTCATGATTTGGAATGAGTTTAAAGAGCATCTGTCATCAGAATCAACCCTATTAAACCAGGCATAATGTCTATTAGGATTGATCATTATGAGTAAGATGATACTTTATTTATGTGACTCTGTTGCATTATTCCCAAAATAGATCACTTTTAGCAATATGTAGAGAAGATCTTCAGGCAGGTGCTGAGCTGCTTGGAGCACCAGAGCTTCTCCACCCTGCACCTCTTGCAAAACCCCCATCCCCTTGATTGACAGAGCTAAGCATCTTGCTTGGCCCTGTAATCTTGCACCTGCACCATAATTTACACTACTGGCCCATGCGCAGTGCACAGAGGCGTACACACAATCCATGGGGCCCCGGTGCGAAACCGATCCATGGGCCCCCCCCTCAACCCGCCACCGCCACTACCTCCTCTACCATTCACCCAACATGCCTCCCAATAGTACCACTGTCATCCAAAATCAGACTGTACCGCACAATCTTGCTGTCCTGCTAAGCTCTACCTCTGCGCAAATTGCTTTAACCACCAGCTCATCTGCCAGGGCCCTCAAGCCTTTAACCACCAGCTCATCTCCCCCCACAACAGGTCATCTCCTCTCTCCCCCCCCCCCCACACCAGGTCATCTGCTCTCTCTCCCCCCCCCCCACACACACCAGGTCATCTCCCCCCCCCCCCACACCAGGTCATCTCCTCTCCCCCCCCCCCCAGGTCATCTGCCAGGGCCCTCAAGGGTTGCTTTAACCACCAGCTTATCTCTCTCCAGCCAGCCCCCCCCCTCCACAGCTCATCTACCAGGGCCCTCAAGGATTGCTTTAACCACCAGCTCATCTCTCTCCAGCCAGCCCCCCTCCACAGCTCATCTACCAGGGCCCTCAAGGATTGCTTTAACCACCAGCTCATCTCTCTCCAGCCAGCCCCCCCACAGTTCATCTGCCAGGGCCCTCAACAAGGATTGCTTTAACCACCAGCTCATCTCTCCCACCCAAACCCCCCCATACAGCAGATCTCAGGTCACCTTCTGAGTGCTCTGCTGCATTCACCAACTTTCCTTACCGGCTGCACTGTGGGGCGACACTGGCTCATCCTGTCCGGCTGCTGGGCTGGCTCCTCGTGAGTCCTGACTCGTGACTCTCCGTCTCCCTCGTCAGGTCCCGTCTGCTGCTGGCTCAACGCTCACGTCACGTGAGTTCGTGCGCTTCCGCATGTTCCCGCGAGACCTGCCGCAGGCACCCAGGAGTTCACAGGTCGCGCGGGAATTGACGCCGTGCTCGCTCCTGACCGCGGCAAGCGGCAGTATTGTCAAACTGTCTGTCAGCATTACTTAGCGCAGCAGCTGGGGGCTGGGGCCAAGGGTCCGCAGGCGGCCGGGCCCCCTGGAGTGCCGGGCCCGGTCGCAACTGCGACCCCTGCGACCCCTATATGTACGCCACTGGCAGTGCATCTCGTTTTGCTTCCACAGGAACACAGATGACTACTTGGCTCATGAGGCACTTGGCTTCATTCTGGTAGACTACGGTGAAAGCACATGATTACAGGGTTAGGTGAGATACCTGACCTTGTCCACCAAGGAAACAGCAGAAGTGGCAACAGTTGCAGATCAGAGAAGCTCTAGTGCACCAAAATTTACATTTCAATGAAAAGTGATATTTCTCGTGATCATCACAACAAGGTATTGTATGGTTGTATTATCACAGGCCCTTTTACATGGGTTGCAGACTGGGACAATTACTGAGAATGTTCCTTCTTAATTTAATTGACCCATTATGAGACTCATTATAGTGGGTATAGGATCCCTTATCGAGAAACTGTGTGAATGGCTTGATGAGTGCCTCTGGTGTTGAGGACCCCGGGGTACATTCGGGATAGCAAGGAAGTTTTAAGAATTTTTCATGGAGTCTATCTTACACGTGGATTACATGTTATATTCCTGCATCCCGCACGACCAGGCTATCAGTACAGTATCACACCATCTGTATAAATATGGCCACTATACAGAGGAACTATGCAAGTTTATTATTGATGTGTTGAATTATCTCTTGACTCATAACTATTTTTCCTTTGATCAAACTTGTAAACCAGAGGTGAGCCACTGGGGGCAAAATTTTCACCATCCCTGGCTAACTTGTTTATGTCATGATGGGAAGAGAGATACATATGCTGCATTGATAGCTCTTTCAGGAAGAAGATACGCTGGTACGGACGCTACATAGATGATATCTTAATTGTTTGGGATGGTGTCCATACTGGTGTTCCTGAGGTATATTAATAATAACCATTGTAATATACAATTTACTGGTAATAATAAAGGAGCTCAGACTTCCTTTCTTGATTTACACCTTATTGGGGATCTGGTTAAAAGGACAGTACACAAAAATCTCTACCATAAAAAATCTGCAGCCAACACAGTCTTACATGCCACAAGCAATCACCGTGCTCATACCAATAAGGCCATACCTGTTGGAGAACTAACTAGGGTGAAGAGATCCTGCTCCTTTTAGCATACATTTATTTCACAGAGCCATGACATGTGCAAACGCTTGCAGTCAAGAGGTTATCACTGGTGGTCCATCACCTGAGCCCAAAGCATTGTTCAAAAAAAAAAAAAAGATGTTACAATGGAGAAAAGTCCCTGCCAGACGTAACAAAAATAAACAGGATTATAATTTCGCTTTTTCCACCACTTTCAGCAAGAAATATAAACAGGTTGTGGAGAACATACTGTATCAAGACTCCATTTTAGCTGATGTTCTCAAAAATGGCTGCAATTTTGTGGCCAGACGCAGTGTGACTTTGGAAGATAAACTGTCACCCAGTCTCTTTGTATCCCGTCCTATGGGAGATGAAGGGACTTGGTTAATATATAAAGGCTCGGTGCGATGTGGCTCAACGCGCTGTAATGTTTGCCAGCATTTACTGCCAGTGACATTCACAGATATGAGATTTCACATTACATAAATTGTGAAAGTCAGTATGTTTTCTACATTATTGAATGCATCTGCTGTCATTTAAAATATGTAGGATGTACAACTAGGAATAGCGGAACATTTAACTAAAACGTCATCTATGTCCACTAGTTCCGTGTCAGGTGGAAGTAAACATTTTATTTCAGAACACAACGGTAACATTTCATCATTTAGATGCTATGGAATCGAAAAAGTACCTAAACCTATAAGAGGGGGGACTGGAGAAAAATAACGAGAGCACCGGGAAGCTTTTTGGATTTATCAATTAGATACGAGATTCTAAATCTGATTTATTGTTTCATTATTATTAGAGGGCCATTTTCTCCTTCTCCTTATCCCATAAGATATGTGTGCACTGTGCATTACAGATCGATTTTTGATCTGAAGTACCCACAAGTACCCTAAACTAATACTTTGACTAGTATTCACACTAGGAAAACTAGCATAGATGCTTTCGGTACTTTTTTTTGTAGGTACATTGGAACTTACCGTATTTTTCGCCCTATAAGACGCACCGGCCCATAAGACGCACCTAGGTTTTTTGGGGGGAAATAAGAAAAAAAATATTTTTAACCAAAAGGTGTGCTTTTGGTGGTTTTGGAATTAATGGTGGTCTGTGGATGGCACTATTCCTGGGGATCTGTGGATGTCAGTGTTATGGGGGGGATCTGTGAAGGACACTGTTATGGGGGATCTGTGGATGACACTGTTATGGGGGATCTGTGGATGACACACTGTTATGGGGGATCTGGGGATGATGCACTGTTATGGGGAATCTGGGGATGACACACTGTTATGGGCGGATCTGGGGATGGCGCACTGTTATGGGGGGATCTGGGGATGGCGCACTGTGATGGGGGGGATCTGGGGATGACGCACTGTTATGGGGGATCTGGGGATTACGCACTGTTATGGGGGGATCTGGGGATGGCGCACTGTTATGGGGGGATCTGGGGATGATGCACTGTTATGGGGGGATCTGTTGATGACTCACTGTTATGGGGGGATCTATGACTGACACTTTTATGGGTGGGATCTGTGAAGGATACTGTTACAGCCCCCCTGTAACAGTATCCTTCACAGATCCCCCATAACAGGGCTGGCACTGTTATGGGGGATCTGTGGATGGCACTGTTATGGGGGATCTGTGGCTGGCACTGTATGGGGGCATCTGTGGATGGCATTGTTATGGGGGATCTGTGGATGGCACTGTTATATATGTGTGTCATCCACAGACCCTCCCCACCCCATAACAGTGCCATCCACAGATCCCCCATAACAGTGCCATCCACAGACCCCCTCTCCCCATAAAACTGAGCGAGCTGGGAGGGACTGGGAGGAGGAGCTGGGGGCTGGCAATTGCGGAGGGTCCGGGTGCAGTCACTGTACTCCGGTCAGCCCCCCCCCCCCCCCGCTGCACTATAGAAATACAAAATATTTAATTCAATTAAAAGTTCCTGCCCATGCCCCCCAGCCCTAATATTGCCGACACACGGCAGCTTGTGGATAGCAGGCAGTAAGGCCGGGCGGCGGCGCGTCACTCACTGACGTCACGTGCCTGCGCCGCCTACTTTATGAATGAAGCAGGCGGCGCAGACACGTTACGTCAGTGAGTGACGCGCCGGCCGCCTGGACTGCCTCCTTTCAACAAGCTGCCGTGTGTCGGTACTATTAGGGGTGGGGGGCATGGACAGGAACTTGTAATTGTATTACATATTTCATATTTCAATAGTGCAGCATTGGAGCGGGGGGGGGGGCGGAGTACAGTCACTGCACCCGCCCCTCTGCAATTGCCGGCCCCCAGCTCCTCCTCCCAGTCCCTCCCCGCTCGCGCGTACATCGAGAGCTGGCGATGTAAAAATGTCAGCATTCGCCCCATAAGATGCAGGGGCACTTTCCCCCCATTTTTTGGGGGGAAAAAGTGCGTCTTATGGGGCGAAAAATACGGTATATGTTTATAAAAACACGATTGCTTTTACATCAATTCATTATGTATACATATTATTATAATTATGAGTTTTAAGTATAACTATTATTTATCTTATGTCTAAATAGCAATGCTATAATATATTTTTCCTAATATACAAACATTGTGTGTCTTTACGGCATGTGTTTAACTTAGGAGAGCTGTACTGGGCTTTTTCATACACGCCCTTAAACCAGCTATGATCCACCCATATGGTATGACTTTCATCTAAGTACACGTTCACACTGGATCCCCATGTAATTCCAAATGGTTGTACTGCATGCATATGCTATGGCTCCCATCTTAGTACGTGTTCAGACACAGATCCGTATGTAATCTCAAATAGTCACACTCCATACAATTTATTTTTATATTTATAAATATACAATTGGTCTTTCATTTATTAATTTTAATAACATACTATTACAAGTATAGACGTTAAATATAATTATTACACAACCATTGTGTGTCTTCGTGGCATTAGAAGAGCTTCACTGGGCTTTTTCACATACACGCCCTTAAACCAGCTACGATACACCTACTGTATATGCCATGGCTCTCATCTAAGTACATGTTCACACACAGATCCACATGTAATGTCAAATAGTTGTACTGCATGCATATGCTATGGCCTCCATCTTACCACGTGTTCACACACACATCCATATGTAATCCCAAACAGTCGTACTACATACAATTTAATATTTATAAAAATATTTGGTTTTACATTTATTTATTTTGTTTGCATACAATTATAAGTATAGGATTTAACTATAATTATTACACAATTTATGTTTACATTTTGCCTGACACACAATCGTTGTGTGTCTTCATGGCATGTGTTCAACGTAGGAGAGCTTCATTGGGCTGTTTCATATATACGCCCTTAAACCAGTGACGATCTACTCATATCTGTGGCTCTCATCTTGCCACGTGTTCATACACAGATTTGTATGTGATCCCAAACAGCCGTATTGTATGCATATGATATGGTTCTTATCTGAGCACATATTCGCACACAGATCTGTGGGTGGTCCCAGCAGCGGCACTGCATGCAACCTTAAACAGTCGATCCGTTTCTCCACTGTGATGCTCTGCCTAATTTGATTATTATTACTGATTTTATTGCTTATGCCAGTGGATGTATACCCAATATGACCAGCACTTGTTTTTAAATACTTGCCCACTAAAATGAGACGTTCTCACCATCTGAGATTTCGTCTAATCATCCAGCCATGCGGACAGATGCAGGAGAGGGGCGGTGACATATTAGTTTTGCGCTCCACTCCACTGGTCACTTTGCCTTTTAAATTTCTCCTGGAGAATGTCCTCACTAGGGCTTGATGAAGTGCGATTTGCGTGAAACACTGTCCCCCCGAGTTTTTTAAATCATGTAAAAAAAAGTTACATACTATTCTAAATTCAGGATGAGCTGTGCAAAACTTTTTGGTTATTTTCTTCCTAATAATTGGCCTGAGTAAATGTTCTACCAACCATCCAGGCAAGCAAATACTTTTTTGTCGGGTGATTGCATTTTTTATCCGCCATCAAAAATCCTTGTTTGTTGCCAACATATCGCCCTGTGTAAACAAAGGGATGTTATGCTGACAAATAATGGATCTGTATCGGTGGGAACAATCATAATAGTGATCATTCATCCTCATACACTAGCAATGATTGCTGCATTTCAATGCAGCAAATGAGCAGACAGTGATCGGGAATGAACTTTCTAATTTCCAGGCACTGCCTGCTCTGTTGGCTGATGTAAAAGGGCCCTAACTAAAAGTCCATTTACATATGCCGATGCAGTGATTGGGGACAAACCATTTGTTCCTGACTAGGGATGAGCGAATCGACTTTGGATGAAACATCTGAAGTCGATTTGCATAATACTTTGAATGAATACTGTACAGAGCGAGTGCTCCGTGTAGTATTAGAATGTATTGGCACCAATGAGCCGAAGTAATTATTTTGCGAACTCTCACGAGACTTCGCATAATAACTTCATAAATTAACCCGAACTCGGGTTTGATTCCAAGTGGCGCTCGCTCTATACAGTATTCAAATTAAGTATTATGCGAATAGACTTCGGATCTTTCATCCCTATTCCTGACCATTGCCTGATTGTTGACAAAGATGAAAGCTGCATGTACATACAGAAATTATCTGTTTTGTATGGGGACGATCAATTGCTTCAGATGATCTGTGGCATGTTTACACAGGGCAATTATCTGGAATGAGTGTTACTAGGAACATTTGTTCCCTATAATTGCCCTGATTGTCAGCCCATGTACAAGGGTAGTAGGACAAGTCTGTTTGCAGTTTTATGTACAGTATTATAGGTGCATCCCACCTTTAGGTAATAATAATCAGTGCCTGATATTGCCACTGTATGTTAACTTTATCTCCTAGTACAGTGTTCCTCAACTCCAGTCCTCACGGCCCACCTACCAGTCATGTTTTCAGGATTTTGAGCAGGTGGTATAATTATTATGCATGCATTAGAACTTACCACATGTATTTATTCTGTGTGGATATTCTCAAATCATGGCATTTAGGCTCAGTAGTGAACTTTTTTTTGTCTCCTAGTCTCCCATAACTTCTGGAAGCTTCAGTTTCATTAGAGGCCTCTAAATGGGAGTGGGTACAGATGCCTAGGGGAACTCAGCCTTGTTCTCCCAACAAACTGAAGCCATACCGTGCCTTGAAGGGAAATGATTATTGCTGAACTGATGTTGCAATGAGAAAAATAAGGAATGCACTTGGAAGGTATCTGTATTTTGCTGGCCATATGCATGAGGCCTAAAAGACAAGTCACAAAAAAAAATATATATATATATATAAGAACACCAATGTGTACACAGCCGGTATTCCTAAAATCAGTACATGTATTTTTTTATCCAATCAGTTGTACAAAAAAAAAAAATTGCAGAAAAAAATTTGAGTGGAAGTGCCATTAGCAGCATTATTGTGACAAGTACTGAGTGTTTCAGTACTTACCATGATAAGGTGCAACTCAAAACTGGTTGCTGATAATTACTTCATGTTAATCCCTGTCAAATCCTGTCTTAGACTGACAACTGTGTTTATTGCTGATGCCAAAAATTCCCACCACTGTGCATGGAGCTACCATAAACTAAATAAAATTTAATGAATTCTGGAACACCTCAACATTATCACTCTTCATTTACGCAGGAATTTCAGAATACAATTCACTCCCAGGTAATTGCTTTGTTTTATTGGTTTGCACTTGCCAGTTTTTTTTATGGAGGTTGGATGAGTATTGCTTTGATTTGTTGAAGTTAAAGTTCCACTGTATAATTGAAGGTCAGGTTTATTTGCACAGTCTGACCAAAGCTTGCACTTATCTGGCTAAGGATTTAAAGTAGCAGTCAAGGACAAGTATAAGAGGGCCTGTGAATTTACAAAAACTAACTGCCTTAGCATGGATTTGTTTTTGCTTTTTTTCTGGATCAACAAAGTCATACACATTAGAAAAAGACCAGTCACATTGAACCTGATGACTTATCTTTGGTCCAATCACTTTTCTGAAGGTCATTTTTTGCTGACTGTAAAGGGGTTGTCCAGCCTTTTGGACCTTTTTGACTTTGACCACAAGCTTTTTGTATCTGTTGAAAAAAATCATACTCACCTGCTCCTTTCAATCAGCTCCTTTCCTGTCCTGTATACTTCCAGCAGACAGGGTCATGTGTGCCTCTGCAGCCAATGACCTGTCACCAAGTGGCTCCTTACTGCTCAGTCACAAGCCGCTTGAGAACACATCACTGTTGAGGCCTGTCATTGGCCTCCTTTACTGGACAGGGACTAGAAGACCACTTAAGGAAGCCAGGAAAAGGAAATACAGTGGAAGGGAGCAGGTGAATATGTTTTGTTTTTTTAGTTTTTTTCAACAAGCTGGGGTTCAAAGTCAAAAAGTCCAGAAAGCAGTACAACTCTTTAATGTCATGTGTATGGCTAAGTCTTCTTCCATATCTAAAGGAAGCCTAAGAACATTACATAGAGGTTGCGTACACAATTAACACTTAAAACAAATTACTTTAAAACGGGTTACCTGAGCATTGCTAGTTAAACGGGTTGTTTCATCTTGCCATTACTAAGACAGGATGAGACACAGTCCCGACCACCTCTCGGCCGGGAAAGAGTAGAGCGCTCTGGCCCTCTGCTGTTTCAGTAGCGTTCATTGCCGTGCATGAGAGCTACTAAAACAGCGTAGCACAATCATCTATGCTGTTTCTGACTTAGGGGAGCATCATAGCTTGCTATGATAGGCTGTTTCAGTAGCTCTCATGCACATCAATCCCGGTGCACTCTGTTGTTTTCCGGCCGGGAGGTGGTCGGGACTGTGTCACAGCTTGTCTTAATAACATTGAGATGAGACAACCCCTTTAAGTTTAAAGAGATACTTTCTTCAGTTTTTATCCCATATTATGAAACTAGAGACATTTTTGCTTCACTCCATGTATTCTACTTCCTATCCTAGCTCTTTAACTTCCTTTTTGTTTGAACCTTTAGCACAGTCTCACTTAGCTCTGCAGCCAGAGAGTGACTAAGTTAGAGCTTCAACCCTTTATACTAATTGATGCAATGCAATGCTCTTCTATTAAAGCCTCCAATACAGATCTGAAGAAAGCCTAAGAACATTATATACAGGTTAAATGAGTACACAGTTAACACTTCAAACAAATTATGGTACCTTAATACAAGTTAGGGCGGGTTCACATCACCGTTATGGATTCCCGTTTCTGTTCTCCATAATAACATGGTTATAATGGAAAATAACGGAATCCATAAGACGGAAGTCAAAATGGAAGACTTTAAGAGGCATTTCATTTTGATACAAGTCGATGGGCAATCATAATGGATCTGTCTGATTTCCGTTATGCAGAACGGAAAAAAAGTCCCCTAGACAGAACTTTGTTTTCCGTCTTGCATAATGGGAACCAGACGGATCCATTATGATTCCCATAGACTTTTATTATGAAGAATCAAAAAGGAATGCCTCTTAAAGGCTTCCGTTTTGACTATGTCATATGGTTTACATTATTTTCTGTTATAGACATGTTATAACGGAAAACAAAAACGGAGTCCATAGCGGTGATGTGAACTCGCCCTTATTTGTGCATTGCTAGTTAAGTTTAAAGAGACACTTTATAGAAATTTTTGCAGTCACTCCATGTATTCTACATGTACTCTACTTCCTATAATAGTTTTTTATATATTTTTTTTTGCATTTGGATCTTCTGTGAGCATCTTTATCTAGGTCTATCAGAACAATAGAGCTGTCATACTGTCATCCCAATGCTACACCTACTCTTATTATTGATGAGCTGTGCTAATTTACATGGTGGATGTATTTATGACTTGTCCCTTTTTTTATGTGTATTACATGTTCAATAAATTTTTGATATATTTTCATTGTGGTCTGGTTTTTGGTTTAGCATTGTAACAGATTGGCATCCAAGTGGATTGAGGATATGTAGATCTCTGGGATCTTATAGGTAGCTTATCTGATGTTAAGTTTGGGTGTGGGGGGGGGGGGGAAGCATTCATTCATAGGCTTTCTTGCATCCAGATGGAAAAAGTGGATACTTACCTGCTCTTTTGTATGTCCAGTCTTGTCCAGAACATCCAGTTGAGAATTGTTGTGCTGCTGAGATTGCACTAGCAATGCTCATGTACCTAATCCTGAGGATGCACTCAGGCCCTTTGGCAGATCTTTTATAGAGTATAACTTTTTGTCTACCAAAAGCAGAAATGGCAGAACTGATCAGCCCATCAGTCACCTGCCGCAACAAGTGATTGGCTGAGCAGGTCTTTCCTGCCATTTCCGGCATACATTGACCAGGAAATAGAGATCAGCGGGGACCAAAGGAGCATCAGAACGGCAGTGGTGGGGGATTGGTGGAGACGAATAATGCTTCTATATTGTTTTTATCATTTTCTATCCTGTCTTAAAGAAAATTCTCACCAGAACACCCCCTGAACATTACCTATAGTATTTTAAATACTATAACGAATAATAATGATATAACTCACTCTTTATTATATGGCATGTGTATGAGCACCTTCTGTAAACATTCAAAATGTAATAATTGTTTGTGAAAAAGCTGACATATCTGATTTTATCTGCAGGCAGAGGCTTGGGGCTTAAGTGTCAGTGTGGCCCTTAGGATCATTAGCATTACTGGAGATTACTTTAATTCTCCACTCTTTGGTAGGTAAAAGGTTACACTCTATAAGCCTTTATTGTCTGTGTACAGGAAAGAAGTCTTACGTTAAGACCCTTTTACATAGCCTTAAGGCTGCTTTCCGATAATTGCCCTGTCTAAAGGGGCCACCAATCACCCGACAAACGAGCATGTGCTTGTTCATCAGGCGAAAGCATCGCTGGTACAGACACCTAAATCATTGTTCCTGGGCAGCAGATTGTGCTGTGTAAATAGTGATCTGCTGTCCAGAACCAATGAATGTGTATGGGGGTTAACGATCGCTCATCTCCATACAGCAGAGGTGATTTCTGCATGTAAATTTGAAAGGCACTGGCTGTATGATAGATAGGTAGACAGATATGAGATAGATAGATAGATAGATAGATAGATATGAGATAGATAGATAGATAGATAGATAGATAGATAGATAGATAGATAGAAAGAAAGTATAAACAGAGAGAACAGCAGTACTTGTCACGATATAAGAAATGAGTGCAATCCCTCTGGAATCCAAGTACCAGGATCCACTAGACATCCTAAAGAAATCCAAAAATAGAGGCAGAACTCCAAGTTGTGTGAAAAGGGTGGTGGATCCACTTTATTCACCCATGCAACGTTTTAGCTCACATAATGAGGCTTAAGAAAGGCTTCATTGTGTAGGACTGAACGATTGCATGGGGAGTAAAGTGGATCCACCACCCTTTTCACACAACTTGGAGTTCTGCCTCTATTTTTGGATTTCTTATAGATAGATAGATATCTATCAGATAGATAGATAGATAGATAGATAGATAGATAGATAGATATGAGATAGATTTGAGAGACTTTTCAGATCCGTCCTGCAGCAAGTGGCCGTGCACTGCCGTGCTGCCGCTCCGTCCCCATTGACTAATATGGGGCGGGGGGCGGAGCTACGGCGCAGCACGGCAGTGCGCGGCCGGAGATCGCCGGACTAAAAGTCCTGCATGTCCGACTTTTCAGTCCGGCGATCTTTGCCGTGCGCAGCCATGCTGCGCCGTAGCTCCACCCCCTGCCCCATTATAGTCAATGGGGACGGAGCGGCAGCACGGCAGTTCACGGCCACTTGCGGCAGGACGGATCCGGCAGGCTAATTAGCCTGCCGGATCCGTCCTGCTGCAAGTGTGAAAGTACCCTTAGGTTTAAAGAAAGGCTTTACATACAGAGAATAAAGTACTGTAATGCTGTGACACATAGGGCCATGAGGGGGACCAGCATAAGATGCTATATGTGTGTCATCCACACATATATCATCTTATTCTGGCCCCCATCATGGCCCTATGTGTCACAGCACACATCCCCCATAACAGTGCATCATCCACAGTCCCCCTCCATAACAGTCCATCATCGACAGTTCCCCTCCATAACAGTGCATCATCCACAGATTCCCCCCATAACAGTGCGTCATCCACAGATCCCCCATAACAGTGCGTCATCCACAGATCCCCCATAACAGTGCGTCATCCACAGATCCCCATAACAGTGTCATCCACAGACCCCCCCATAAGAGTGCCATCCACAGATCTCCCCATAACAGTGCCATCCACAGATCCCCCCATAACAGTGCCATCCACAGATCCCCCATAACAGTATCATCCACAGATCCCCCATAACAGTGTCATCCACAGATCCTCCATAACAGTGTCATCCACAGATCCCCCATAACAGTGTCATCCACAGATCCCCCATAACAGTGTCATCCACAGATCCCCCATAACAGTGCCATCCACAGATCTCCCATAACAGTGCCATCCACAGATCCCCCATAACAGTGCCATCCACAGATCCCCCATAACAGTATCATCCACAGATCCCCCATAACAGTGTCATCCACAGATCCTCCATAACAGTGTCATCCACAGATCCCCCATAACAGTGTCATCCACAGATCCCCCATAACAGTGCCATCCACAGATCCCCCCATAACAGTATCATCCACAGATCCCCCATAACAGTGTCATCCACAGATCCCCCCATAACAGTGTCATCCACAGATCCCCCATAACAGTGTAATCCACAGATCCCCCCATAACAGTGCCATACACAGATCCCCCCATAACAGTGTCATCCACAGATCCCCTCATAACAGTATCATCCACAGATCCCCCATAACAGTGCCATACACAGATCCTCCATAACAGTGTCATCCACAGATCCTCCATAACAGTGTCATCCACAGATCCCCCCATAACAGTGCCATACACAGATCCCCCATAACAGTATCATCCACAGATCCCCCCATAACAGTGCCATACACAGATCCTCCATAACAGTGTCATCCACAGATCCCCCATAACAGTATCATCCACAGATCCCCACATAACAGTGCCATACACAGATCCCCCCATAACAGTGCCATACACAGATCCTCCATAACAGTGTCATCCACAGATCCCCCATAACAGTGTGTCATCCACAGATCCCCACATAACAGTGTGTCATCCACAGATCCTCCATAACAGTGTCATCCACAGATCCCCCATAACAGTGTCCTCCACAGATCCTCCATAACAGTGTCAGCCACAGATCCCTCCATAACAGTGTCAGCCACAGATCCCTCCATAACAGTGTCAGCCACAGATCCCTCCATAACAGTTTCAGCCACAGACCACCTTTTGGTTTAAACATTTTTTTCTTATTTTACTCCTCAAAAACCTAGGTGCGTCTTATAAAGCGAAAAATACGGTACCTTACATGAGACTGTATGCTGGAGGGGCAGGGGGAGTGATGTGTTTTACATGGGACTGTATGCTGGAGGGGCTGAAGGCAGGACGAGTGATGAATTTTACATGGGACTCTTTGCAAGAAGAGCTTGAAGGCAGGCGGAGTGATGTATCTTACATGGGACTGTATGCTGGAGGGGCTGAAGACAGGTGGAGTTTTGTATTTAGTCTTAATAATTTTTTTATTGAATTTTAAATACAAACACTTTACATGCGTTTACATATACTTGGTATTGTCACATGTTACAACATATTTTCAAATGTTATAGTCTTTAATTTCAGAACGTATAGAAATAATAACATAAGATAAAACAACATTGAATGTGTTCCTCAGTCAAAATACTGATAGAAAACCTAAACTATCGGTGTTAGATCAGTCCTCGATCTCTTTATTTTGGTGTAATCATTTTTTCGGAAAATGTAGTAGCCACTATGCAGCTGAAAGGACCTCCATGATACCTTTTATCTCCGAATGAAGACGCTGTGGAAAGTCTACATCCCAGGAGATGTCACTGGATGTAACAGGTATGGTGCTGTGGGTATGTTATGTGCATCCAAATATCAGGTTTTTTTTTGGGGGGTGGGGGGGGGGGTTGGATATAGAATTTGGCCGACACTGCCTGAGCCCGGCCCCAGACTTCAGGTCACACTGTGTGTGTTCTGAATTCTGGGGCCTCACACCCATCTACTACATTATCTGTACTCAGAGAGTTATCACTGTGTTATATGTAGTGTTACATAGGACTGCAGGTGACATCTACTGCATTATTTGTTAAAAGGGGCGTGGTCAAAAGTTGGAGGGGGGGCGCAATACTTGGCTTGCCGGCATCCCACGCTACGCCACTGGCTGGTTTGAAAACTGGAGAATATTTTTGTTTAAAGTTAAAATCCAACCTGTCTCACTCTTCAACAACAGGAAGCATTGGGGAAAATTTCACAGTAAGGCCAGCCATATACATTAGATAGCTGTCAGTCAACAGCTCTCATTCCTGACTTCTCCATACACAAGCCTGCACAGCCAAGCATGCATGTGTCCTAACCGGGAGAGTTGAAAAAGATTCTGCTAGACATGTTTGACAGTGGCTTAAGAGCTATGTACACCTTCGGAGGCAATTTTTTAAAATGATTTCTTTTTCCTCATTTTGGGCTAAAAATATTTTTTTAAATTGGTCTTTATTAAAATATTCAGCCGTTCTGTCACAAAGGGTTAATTGTTTGGCTAGCTGTGTGAATACTTTTACTTTCACTTTGTGCTGATCATCCAATACAATTTCTCCCTAAATCACTCAAAGGTCATAAACACTTATTTAAGCCACATTCTTATCAATGAGGTAAGAATTGAGCTATAATGAGTGTTTATAATATCAGAAGTCAGAGAAAAGGTAAGCTAAGCTGCTTGCTAGGACAGAGTGAAAACAGACAGCAGGCTATCAAGGTATCTCAATGCTGTACAGAGAAAAGAGTTCACCATTTTTAATTTAAAAAAAACTACTGAAAAAGAGATTTTTTAGCTCAAAATTGGTACAATGCAATAATAAAAAAAATTGCCTCCAATGGTGTAAATAGCCTTTAACCCCACAAGAATGAATGCAACTGCCTAATCCTTATCTTGATTCTGTGTTACAGAAGCTCAACCATATACTGGAACTTAGCCCACCAACTATCTATTGGTGATTGTGAAAAAACACTATGACAAAAGTACTATATGTAAAAATTATGGCTAGCTCACAGTTAATTTGTATGCAACGTCTTTGCTCAATAAATGAAATATATTACAAAACAATGTATCAATAAAAACAATATTCAATTACAAACAGATTAAAATAAATATGCTCGGTCCCTTGATATATTATTGTACATGCGGAGCTCACGCATAAAAATATTATATAATGATAAAAAGGTACGGCTTTGTCATTCCATAGTTAAATGCAATTGCTTTTAATGAGGTCTAGATGAAATCCAATTTATTATCCCTATTGCGCTTATGCTGGGACTTGTGGTGCAATTCAAGTATTATTTGGATTGTAATAAAATAAAACAATGGGTTGGCTCACAACGATGGGGTAGGTGGAAGTGGGTGCTACTAGATCCCAATTGATTCGCCTAATCAATAAGTCAGAAAATTTGAAAATATAAAATAAAGGATCGAGCGCTCAAACTCCAGGATATGTGTCTAAGATAAATAGGCAATGCTCGTAAGCCTTATATCAACATAGCATTTAATAAAACAAACATAAAATATACATAAATATAATATAATAAAATATTCAGATAGGTCCGACTCATACAAGCGTATCTCCAGGGTTTTGTGGGCTAATAGAATGTATAATTCTCCCTCCGATATGGATCACAATGTCCCCATAAAATATTGTATAGGATTGTAATCTGTCAGGCAATCAAGCAGTGTATGCACTCCGGTATTTCCTGTAGTTTATCCCCAAGTCTCTTTATCCACACGGTTGATGCATCGATATAGGGGTACAGACCCACTCACCACAATAGAACGTCAAATGCATTTCGGGGTCCTCCCCCAACCCCTTACGAGCATTGCCTATTTATCTTATCACATATCCTGGAGTTTCAGTGCTCGATCCTTTACTTTATATTTTCAAATTATTTGGATTGTTCCATTGTTTGATATAAGTAAGTAGTGACCCTTATATTGTTCTTACTGGGTCCTGATATGGTCTGTTGGTGTTCGAGTATTCACTATAGGACATACAGTGCCTCTGTGCTCCCGATGTTCTGTGCCAGACTCTTATATTTGTCTCATCGGTAGATGTCCAGTAAACCACTCCTTATATAAATGCTCATTACAGTTCTAGAGATTACAACTCATGGCTCCAATTACGGTGCAGTCTACCTTCTGTGATTGCATCCACCGCGTGCTCCGTTCAATGCCGGCTTGGATTTTGCTGCGCATCTACCATTGGAGTCCCGAGACACCAAGACCGACGTGAATGGAATCAATGAGCGGACCTCTGCTACAGACCTTTGCCTTCTATGTCTGATGCGTTTCGGAACGTCCTGTTCCTTCCTCAGTGGTGAAAATTTTTATATTTCTATAGGGACCTGCTCGCTAGATATTTAAACATTTTAGGGTTGTTGGTAAAATGTGGACCAGACTATTCTCAATTGTTATCACTTTCATTCATTTGATTAGCTGCACACCTTGCGTTATTTGCAACTCTATACTAATCATATAGTTGCAAGTAGAGGAATACTAAAGGAATCTGAGTTTGATTTCATTTTGGGAACACCTAAGAGACTGCCAGTGTTCTATTGCATCCCCAAGGTCCAAAGGATCCTCTAAACCCCCAGAAAGACCCATTGTCTCTGGCAATGGGTCTTTGACATCAAGCCTGTTTTAATATTTAGATATGTTCCTCCAACCCTATGTGGCAGACACTCCTTCCCATTTGATGGATACTATAGCGGTAGTTAATTTACTGGAAAATATGAACTGTCAACCCCATTGGATCCTTGCAACCTTAGATATTAGTGCACTTTATATGTTGCTGTATCAAAGATTCTCTCACAGGAGGGCAAATTAAAAGCCGAACAATTGCATTTTATACCGGAGGGTATTCAATTTGTTTTGTCCCACAATTATTTTTATTTTGATTATAAATTTTATTTAAAGACAACGGGGACCACCATGGGCACGAGGTTCGCCCCCAGCTACTCTAATTTATTAATGGATGCATGGGAGTAAGAAACCATCTCTCCCAGACTGGAGACAGATCTGGTGCTCTGGCAAAGATATATTGATGATATTCTAGTTATTTGGGGGGGTCACATCAATCTTTATTGCAATTCATAAAGGAAAAATCAGCAATAACCAATATAATTTGAAGTTTACCCCCAATATAGATACAGAGACTGTGTAATTTCTCGATTTAAAAAGAAAAAGAAAAGAAGAACATTTATTTGTAGTACGTATAAAAAAAAAGTGGCTAGAAATAATTTCATTTTAAAGTACGAGTTGCCATCTTCCAAGATGGCTACTCAATGTTCCAACTAGCCAATTTTGGTGCTTAAAGAGATATTGCACAGAATCAGAACAGTTTGAGGAGGAAGCACAGAGCATGAAAATACAGTTTTTTGAAAAACAGTATCCAGCTGAGTTACTTGACAAATCAATATTGAAAGTGAGAGAAATGGATAGAATAGTAAAATCATTTGAAAACATTGGTACTTAGGGAGGACATTTTCTTCCAAATCAACCACCAATAGTTTATACCCGTGCCCCCAATTTGGGGCTGCAGATAGCACCAACTATCAGAAATAATAAAAATGAAACTATGACAACCCCCTGGTCTAACCTAAAGATTTCGACAGAAGAACAAAGACGGTAACATCTACAACTAATGGCTTTAAGTGGGAAATCAAAGAAACTCTCACATGTAACAGTAAGGCAGTTATATATATGACAGAGTGCCCGTGTTCAAAACAATACATAGGATGCACCAAGAGGACATAAAAAATAAGGATGATGGAACATATTAATAATATTAAAAAAGGTTCAGAGAAACACCCATTGTCCAATCACTTTAATATAAGTCATGCAAGTAGCCCTGTGGGGATAAAGTTCATGGCTATCCAGTGAGTGAAAGAAGATTGGAGAGAAGGGGGACTTCATTTCTAAAATGTCTAGATATGAGTCAAGAAAGATATTTGAGTTTGGATCCTTGATGCCCTTGGGGTTGAATTCAGAACTTGAGATATTTGGCTTTCTCTAATGGGGTAGAGGGTCAGTTCACACAGAGAGTCGATACAAGGCTGTTTTCCAGCGCATTGACTCTCTCTACATCTTTTCCCTCACCCCTATTTTAGCATCTCTATTATATTCTGTTACCGTATCCATGTATTTTTTTTATCTTTTATATATTCTGACCGCCATTTTATTTTATATTGCCAACTGAGTGATAAACTGAATTGATGTAAGTTGCAACTATACGATTAGTATAGAGGTGCAAATAACGCAAGGTGAGCGCCTAATCAAATGAATGAAAGGGATAACCATTGAGAATAGTGCAGTCTACATTTTACCAACAACCCCAAAATGTTTAAATATCTAGCTTTCAGGTCCCTATGGAAATATGCAATTTTTCACCACTGAGGAAGGAACAGGACGTTCCGAAACACGTCTGGTGGGCACAGCTTGTCAGACATAGAAGGCGAAGGTCTGTAGCAGAGGTCCGCTCAATGATTCCATTCATGCCGGTCTGGGCGTCTCAGGACTCCAACGGCGCATGCGCGACAAAATCATCCAAGTCAGCATTGAACAGAGCACACAGTGGATACAATCACAGAAGGAAGACTGCACCGTAATTGGAGCCATGAGTTGTAATCTCTAGAACTATAATGAGCATTTATATAAGGAGCGGTTTACTGGGCATCTACCATTGAGACAAATATAAGTGTCTGGCACAAAACATCGGGAGCACAGCGGCACTGTATGTCCCATAGTGAATACTGGACTGCCAACAGAGCATATCAGGACCCAGTAAGAACAATATAAGGGTCCCTAATTACTTATATGAAACAATGGAACAATCCAAATAATACTTGAATTGCACCACAAGTCCCAGCATAAGCACGATAACGATAATAAATTGGATTGCATCTAGACCTCATTTAAAGCAATTGCATTTAACTATGGAATGACAAAGCCGTACCTTTTATCATTATATAATATTTTTATGCGTGAGCTCCGCATGTATAATAATATATCAAGGGACTGTATTTTGAATGTTGCTTTTATTGATATATTGTTTTGTAATATATCTCATTTATTGACTAATCCTTATCTTCCCTGACATCTCCCCAGGCGATGAGAGCCAGAAGGTCTTCATACACATTAGCTGTTCCCACTAAAATTGTCAAGTTCGGCCAACATTTATCTAACGTGAGTGGCCAGCTTCTGTGCCACTCAGCTCTTGGGCTGTAACATGATTGATGCATGTCTGGGAAGCTTGAGGATACAACATTGTATAGGTGCGAATGTAATTGCAACCCCAATAGCAGCTGTATGAAAGTGAAGGCTCTGATTGCAGAGGATCAAAAATCATGCAAATTGTGTTCGGCTCAGCTGCAAAATCCAGCAAAACAAGTATTTTGCATTTTGTCCTCATAGTACTGGAAGAACTTTGAAATTGATATGTTAACTCTTCTGACACTTCACATAGTATGTTTTTTTTAGATACAAGCTGTATTTTTTTCTCTTTCAGAGTTTAAGAGGGGTCTTGATGACATTTATTTAAATGTGTCACTACATACTGATTCCATATTACAGTGTGATATTATTTTCCTCATTACACATGCATCCAGAGTGGTTGACTCAAATGCTATAATACCAGATAATCTGCAAGCAGTCCAAATGTAAAGCATCAAGCTTGAAATGAACTGCTAACGCTATTGAACATGACTAGGGATGAGCGAACATCAAGTTTTGAAGTTTGCGTTCGGGTTTGGGACCATAACACAATTCCATGACGGAATGCACCACGGAAGCCTTTAGAGGCATTCCGTCATAATAGGAGTCTATAGCCGGAATAATAGATCCATTCAGTTTCCGTTATTCAGCATATATCCAAACCTGAAATCGAACTTCAAAACTTGACGTTTGCTCATCCCTAAACGCGACCCTTTACAAAGTTAAAAGGACACTACCATCAAATTTTTTAGCACATATTATCAACCTATATGTGAATATTCTATGTTATTTTTCTTTTTCAAAAAATTTGTGGATTGGTTTCTGGATATAATTTTATGAAGTCACTTCACGTATTTTACTTCCAGTCCTGGCTCTTAAAGGGATTCTTTACCTTTTTCTTACTGATGATATATCCTTTGGATAGAGGTAAATGGGGATGAGCTGCACCCAGGCTACGTGAGGCAGTCATGATATTACTAGCCTGTGGGAAGCTGTGAAAAAGATGGGACGTTACTGCAAGCACAGCTGCCTTCTCAAACACCCGATCGGCGGGGGTCCCGGGCATCGAACCCCTACTGATCAGATGCTGATGCTGATGACCTATCCAAAAGATTGATCATCAGTAAAAAAAGAGGAAGAACCACTTTAACTTCATCAAACAGCCTTGCTTGACTTTCTCAGTCAGACTACTCACTGCAACCAGAGAGGAAAGTGGATGAGTGACTCGGTTAGAGCTTCATACATTACACTGGTAATTCCAATGCTCTTCTGTGGTCATCCTTATCTAGGCCTATCAAGAGAATAATACACTTGTCATACTGTCATCCTAATTCTACTAATATACTATTATGTTAACAGAGTACATCTTCCCCATCTCTCTGTAGTGACTGCTAAAGAAGGACAATACTTTGCATTTAATTTTCAATGGTATAACACAATCAAAAAGAAAAAGTAGACCAGCCAAAAATTCTTAAAAATGTTTTCTATGAATTTTTATTCTAAAACAATACCCATTTCTGACAAATGTGTCCCTTTAAACATTAAAATATGAGGTGTGGTGTACATGTTTAGTTCTCTTAATAACCAGCATGATATATCTAGCATCACCATAAATAACGCTCACCATAGTGATCTGGATAAACAAACTGCATGCTTGTCTAGCAAAGGGTAGGATAAACCGTTAGCCCACTGACTGCTGCCCATAGGCTCACGTACACTTGGAGTCAGCCCTGTATATTACTGAATCATGCACACATATACATGTCAACCTTTGTAGGTGCCTCATATCAACATTGCCCAGGAGATTAGGATATACAGTAAATGCCACAAAGTGATGTTTGTTCTGCTGAATAGTGTTCTCAAAGAGAAAAAAATCTCTATATCTAGGCACAAGTGGCATTTCTATGCTGCCCTCGCCATTTTCTGGAAAGGGAGCATGTCAAAGGAGAGCGCAGAGCCAGCAGGCCGGTATATTTATCTTCTTTTACGCCAGATTTCAGTTAAGGCACATGAACTGCAGGAGAATTTGTCTAGTTTATGACGAGGCCTGTGTCTCATCATGAATTACGTGGATCTTCCACCAGCTTAGAGGATATCATAGAGTGGCACTAAAACGCGTGCATGATAAATTCACCCCATAGTGAACTAGTAAATTGTTGTAAAGGTACCAATTCATGGGGGAATTTATCATAGGCCAGCGTTATCTGCTGCCAGAGGGTGTGCCTAATGTATGAAGTAGTGCAGGCCTCATCATAAATTAGGTGCATCCTCCGTCACTCCATGCACCTAAACTGAACTGAGCTCTGAACTGCCATAGATCTCAGTTTTCTTTTATGCCAGTTTTCTTTTGCAACTTTTTAATGCCAGCTAACTGGAGTGGGGAATGATAAATTTCCCCTGCAGTGTGAACGCGGATGGCAAATGTAATTGCAGCCATTCTTCTATTTTAATTATCCTCTTAATGTGGTCTTATATGTGCACTGTTTACTGAACTACCCAGTATATACTTTCAGCACTTAGACAAGGGGACAATATAGTCTAATATTTCGCTAACATCGGTAGGGAGTTTAAACTTGGTAATTAACATTTTATTACTTTATAACAACACAATCTATCGGTCCTACGTACATGAAAGGAACTACAATGTATTCAGACACTATTCAAAGCCCTTCACTTCTTCCACATGTTATTACAGTAACAAACTTATTCTAAAATGGCTATTTTTTCTGATTAAACTATGCACAGTGTCCCACAGTGACAAAATCAAGGTTTGTAAAAGTTTGGCAAAGCTTAGTATTTTTCCATACATATTCTAACACAGTATTGCAGTAATGTTTAGAGATCTCGGAAAGGGCACAAAAAATGATCCATTTTACAATCGCATAAAAATGTTAAAGGGGTTGTGTCTCTTCAGCAAATGGCATTTATCATGTAGAGAAAGTTAATACAAAGCCACTTACTAATATACTGTTATTCTCCATATGTATTCCTGCTGATGGATTGTAGAGTGGTCGTAACCATGGAAACAAGCAGTATATAATGGGATGGAAAAATGAATCCAGCCAGCAAAGGAAGCGATATAGACAATCACAATACATTAGTAAGTGCCTTGTATTAACTTCCTCTACATGATAAATGCTATTTGTAGAAGTGAGACAGACCCTTTAAAGAGTCTGAATAACATCTGAGTGTACTGTGTGCAATGGGATCTAGATATGTAGATATGTGTTACTGTGTATGTTTTACAGAGTGAGTTTCACACACTGCAGTTTTTGATGCAGTTTTTGAGTCACAGGGGGAGATTTATCAAAACTGGTGCAAAGGAAAACTGGCTTTCATTTCCAAAGGAGTTCTGAAAAACAAAAGGTGGAATCTGGTTGCTATTGAGGAAGGAAGTCAGTTTTCCTTTGCACCAGTGTTGATAAATTTCCCCTAAAATGTCGGACAGAATTATGGACTTGCACATAATGAAGTGGCTGTTTGTATGTAGGGTCTGTATCAATGGGTATTCCCATCTCAGCAGTTATGACATATCCTCAGGATATCCCATAAATGTCTGATAGGTGCGGGTCCCTATCTGGGATCTGGTCCTATCTTGAGAACAGGGGTCCACCAACCACTCAACCCCTTTTTGCAGCTGCTGTGAGTGGAGAGGTGGTTGTGTATGCATGGCCCTCTCCATTTACTTCTATAGCAGTTCCAAATATAAGTGAGCCTCTGTTCTTTTGAAAGGTCTGGTTCCTAGAGATGAGACCATCACGTATTGGCCATTTATGTCAAGATGGTAATACCCATTCATGCTTTGCTTTGTCCACTTACAAAGCAGGGATAGCTGGAGCAGGCAGGGTTGACAACCTGAAATTTTGCCTTTTTTCAAGAATAAGTGACATCCAAATTGGAAAAATAAAATAAGCAATAAAAACTCACGAGAACTGCGCACCTATAACTCAACCACTAATATGGGCACAATAGCAGCATTGATGGTACTGTGAATTGTAAAATGATGATAACTCTAATAATACTAATAATACCTGTATAATTGTCTCTTTCCTCAGAATAACCAAGGGCATAGCCATTTTTTTTCACAGACACTGGAAAAAACGAAAAGGCCTCAGTTTTATTCCACCATTCATGGATAAAGCTTTCAGCTAAGCCGGTGTCCGTTCTCTTTAATTAGGCAAGGGCATGAGATAAGGAAATGATAAACCACAGATTATGTTTGTGTTGCATTTACATAGCAATATTTGCAATCGCTTGTAAGACAAGGCTTTATTAATGATTTAACAAATCATAATGTCCTTTTCAATCTGTATTTTCTTTGTCTCAGAAAGATATGTTCTCTTTCATACCTGAAAGACACAAATACACATAGTTTATAGAGATAACATAAATGAGAGAAGAATGGAATGGCCTGGATAAGAAAGGGAACGGTGAGATCATTCAGCAGTGAATATTATAGTAATAATGGACCTCATTACCTTAAAGAGGACCTTTCATCAGGGCAAAAAACGTGAACTAAGTATGCTGACATGTAGAGCGGCGCCCAGGGATCTCCCTGCACTTACTATTATCCCTGGGCACCGCTCCGGTTGCCCGGTATAGGCTCTGGTATCTTCTGGGACTTGGTTATACTAGGCGGAGCCTAGTATCACTTGGTTATACTAGGTGTATCTCAGGCTGTAGCGCTGGCCAATTGCAGCGCTTAGCTCACAGCCTGAGAGGTTTTTTTCTCCCAGGCTGTGAGCTGAGCGCTGAGATTGGCCAGCGCTACAGCCTGGGATACGCCTAGTATCCCAGGTCATGATGGAAACCTTACAGACCCTATTATAATATAATATCAGTGGTTTGTTTCCAAGGGCAGGGAAGCACATAGCCGTCTAAAACAGAACCCCCACGCCCCCAATGCCAAATTCTTGACCTAACCCCTTCCTTCTAGACAGAGGTGTAACTTGACCTGCATGCACTTTCTATAATACTGGTGTCTTCTTATGCGCCGCAGGCTCCTAAGCCCGGTAGCAGCTGCTACCTCATCACCCCGTATATTTGCACCTTTTTGTTGCTCTGCTCATATGACAAAACAGATCAATGGAAATGAGTAGATGTCAGCAAGCCCTTTGGCACACACGTCCATTCAGAATGGTCTCCCAATTTCAGTTTATAAGTGCATTTAAAGCATTAGGATTTTATATGCTAAAACTTATTAAAGTCATTGTAAGGTCCCAAATGACCTCTTTAAGCCAAGGAACACTATAATATAACCAGTGATTATAATGCCATTTTAGGCATAAGTGATATTACCAATGGTGCAGTAAACGTCCCAAGCCTAAATAATACATTTTTAGAAATCCCCTTTCATATGATAATTTTAAATTTGTTCTAGTTAAGGGGTTTTCTAATTTAGAGTGTATGAAGGAAAACACGAATGTTTCCATTGACACAGAGGAACCAGAGATAAAATGGGGAGGAAATAAAATACAACTAATAGTAGAGATTCATAGCAATTACAAAAACAGCAGGAAAAAAGTATGCAATTTCAACTCATCAGTCCTGGCTGCACTACATCTAACATACTGTATATGTATAGCTGTAGATGATAATTAGAGATAAACGACATCATCAAAAATTTGTTACGAATTACTTCGTCATGAATCGAATTCCAATGCAATGATGGGAAACGGAGATTGTGCCACCTCCCCTCATTGGACCCTATCACTGATAGCAGCATCTGACAGTTACATTGAGGCCTTTCAGGGATTAAAAAAATGTATTTGCTCGTGGAGATGCCATCATGGCCACCTTGATAGAAGAAAACGTGCCAAATCTCGTTTGCTGATGTGACAACGTCATCGCGCTGGCTGGACGCTGTGACTGCGGCATCCTGTCCGTGAGCAAATGGATGAGGTGAGTATGTTTTTTTTTAACTGCAATTTCAGGGAAAACTGATTTGTTGCCACGAAGCGGCAGGAAATTAGGCTTCGTGGTGAATCAAATTTTTCCTGAAATTCGGAACAAAGTCAATTTGTTTCACTTCTATTCGTTCAACATTAACAATAATAGTAAGTATGATGTTGATAACTTTTATTATTATTATTATTATTATTATTTTTATCATAAAAGCATTTCCTAGTGCATTTGTACCTAAATGAAAAATTAAGCAATTTTCCAAATAGTCTTCAAAAACCTCCTACTATTTTGTTGTCTGTATAGTGTGTGCAACTTCTGTACATAGCTAGCGGTACTGCTGTTTCTGAGAGACGTGCTTAGATCTGCTCATGGTTGTGTCGGCTCTCTGCTCCCCCTTTCCTTTTCTTGGTGGTAGAAACAGCAGCAGTCAGCAGACCAGTGTGGAGAGGGAGGATGCATCCACAGCTGTTACGCAGGTTGTAAATAGGAAGGAAACACACACAAGGTAGTCTGCCAGGGAGGAGTATGAATGTACAAAAAAAGGATGGCACCCTGGGCTGATGGTGGTTACACACAACTCAGTATTGGTTTCTGTCAGCACAAGGGAAAAGAGATCCCTCCTGGTCTGTAGAAGTAGAAATCAGTGCAGTAATGAAGCCTTACTGATACATGATAGAAAGTGAAAACAGCAGCATCCTGGACAGACCTCACATCCAGCTTGTATTACCTAAAGGGACAAAATGTCTGGGGGTCCAAAATGAATACAGGAATGAAGATTGTAGTTCAACTTTTTAAACTTAAGATAAACACTAATTGGTGCAAAAATCATTTTTCCATGTCAAATATTTCCATAGCCTTTAAATCTTCAAAAGGTACCACTGAGGTTTAAACATTTGTATATAGTTGTGAGCTTCATATTTGACAACTGCTTCATTTACTACCTGGCAAGATCGACCAAGATCAAAGATAAAGATAGTTTTATTGTTGATTTTTTTTCCTGCACTCACACTGGGCAATTATTGCTATGATGAAAATAACTGCATACTGTAAGCAATCTTAGGGTACATTTAAAAAAATAAAAATTGAAACAGGCAGGGCAGGAGTTAAAACAATAAACAAATGTACTCACAGTCTCAAACCCCCTCCATCCAGCAGCTATGACATCATGTTCTTGGCTGCAGCGGTAACATGCCATAGACCAAATGTGACAAAACTGGTATACGGCTGAGGACAGTAACTGGCTGTTGAGGTCACCTGGATTGGGAACTTAAAGTGGCCTGGAAAAAAAAATCAAAAAATGGCCCCATGTTGTAGGTGGGCCCAAATTGACAGAAGGTGGGACAACACAAATCGGAAAGGGCCAATACATGTAGGCCGGGACTGCAAAAGTAGGTAGGGCCAGCAATACCGTAGTACCGCCTCAGAAGAACTAAATACCACAGTGCAGCACAAAATACTACCACCACAGTTTTCGCCTGTATCATTGCCCTGAGGATGGCAACACAGTTGAATTCAGGAGGGCACCTATGGCCACTGACCAGGTGCAGAAGTCCCCGATGCTCCTTTACTAGTTAATGCTAAACCTTAGATCTTTATGTACCTGGCTAGTCGCCATTAGGAGGGCTTGGGTGGCTCTCCTGGGCATCGGCTCACCGGGAAATTTTCCTGTAGGGTCTATGACCAGTCCGCCCCTGTCTGTGGTATATGAGCAGGTCACCGCTGCAGTCATGTAAACAAAGCCTGGCTAAGAGGATCAGATCGGAGGGGTTTATGTGGTAATAACTTTTACTTATCCAAGCGATTCTGAGATTTTTTTTTCTCGTGACACAGTGTACTTTATGTTAAAGGTAAATTTGAGTCAATATGTATTACAATTATTTAAAAAAAATCCCACATTTATGGAAAATGTTGAAATATTTGCTATTTTCTAAATTTGAATTTCTCTGTTTTAAGATGGATAGTGCTACCTCATAAAATAGTTATTAATTAACATACAGCATATCTCTTTCATGTTTTTATCATTTTGTTAATTATGACCTTAGAAGGCTTAGATTTTTAGAAGCAAATCTTCAAGGAAATTTCCAAAATCCATTTTTTTAAGGACCAATTCAGTTTTGAAGTCACTTTGTGGGGCTTACATAGTAGAAACCACTAATAAATGACCATATTTTAAAAAATACACCCTCAAATTATTCAAAACTGATTTAACAAACATTGTTAACCCTTTACATTTTTCACAAGAATGAAAGGAAAATGGAGGCGAAATTTCACATTTTTTTTGCAGATTTTATATTTTGATGCATTTTTTCCTGTAAGGCAGCAAGGGAAAACAGGCAAACAAACCTCAGCCAAACAAATGGCTTGGGCCATTAGGATAGTTTGCAGGTACCACTCAAGAGCAGTCCCCAGGTCAGTGGCAGCTGACCAGGGGGTCAGAGATACCAGTGCAGTCACCAAGGAGAAAGACATAGTCAGGAAGTCCAGAGTCAGGGCAGCCAGTGATAAAGCAAAGTCTGTAATTAGTGTTGAGCGCGAATATTCGAATAGCAAATTTTTTTTAAGAATATCGGCACTTCACTAATTCGCGAATATTTCGAATATAGTGCTATATATTCGTAAAAACAAATATTCGGGTGTTTTTTTGTTTTATTTTTTCAATCTGAACCCAAGATACCATTAACGAAGATAGAGAATATAGCTCTATGTTCTCTATCTTCGTTAATTCTAGCAAGCCAACTAATAGAAAAGTTATACAACATTCAAAGTTTAATTCGCAGTACGCAAATATTACATTATGTAATATTCGCGTACTGCGAATGAAACTTTGAATGGGCTATAACTTTCCTATTGGTTGGCTTTGTAGAATTAATGAAGATAGAGAAAATAGTGCTATATTCGTATTCGTTATCTTCGTTAATTCTAGCAAGCCAAGTAAACTTGCCAATACACAGCTCTAAGTTGGATGCGCAATATTAAGTAATATCAGTCGCATTGCATCTAACTTAGAACGGGGTACATGCAACTTACTTTACTATTGTTTGACTGGGAAGAATTAACGAATATAACGAATACGAATATTGCGCTATATTCTCTATATTCATTGATTCTAGCAAGACAACCCAATAGGAAAGTTGACTGTACCCAGTTCTAAGTTGGATGCGCAATGCGAAAATATTACTTTACCTTTTTTTTGCAATAAATAGAATACTGACTCATTATTCTATTTATTGCCAAAAATAGGTAAAGTAATTTTTTCACATTGCGCATCCAACTTAGAGCTGGGTTCAATGAATATAGAAAATATAGCGCAATATTCGCATTTGTCATATTCGTTAATTCTACCCAGCCAAACAATAAGTAAGTTGCATATACCCCGCTCTAAGTTAGATGCGCAATGCGACTAATATTACGTAAAATTCTCACATTGCACATCCAACTTAGAGCTGTGTATAAGCAAGTTTGCTTGGCTTGCTAGAATTAACCAAGATAACGAATACGTATATAACACTATGTTCTCTATCTTCGTTAATTCTAGCAAGCCAACCAATAGGAAAGTTATACCATGTTCAAAGTTTCATTCGCAGTACGCGAATATTAACTTATGTAATATTCACGTACTGCGAATGAAACTTTAAACGGGGTACAACTTTCCTATTGGTTGGCTGGCTAGAATTAACAAAGATAGAGAATATAGCGCTATATTCATTATCTTCGTTAATTCTAGATAGCCAACCCAATAGGAAAGTTGCCTTTATACCCCGTTCAAAGTTCAATTCGCAATATGCGAATAACTAAATTGCATATTATTCGTGATAAATAGAATAATGACGAATATTCAATTTCGACGAATATATGACGAATATTAAATCGAATATTCGCGAAATATCGCAAAATCGAATATGGCACCTCCCACTCATCACTATCTGTAATCAAAGCCCAAGAATAGAGGCAGGCAGTGATCAAGAAAAATCTGTAAAATCGAGAAGCATGGTCTGGTACACAAAAAAGCTGAAACTTCCAAACACCTTCACACAAGGAAATAGACTAGCTAGGGACCAAGATTGCTCAGGCGCCTTCCTGGGGCAGATAGTGCCTATAAATACTTCCTACAACCCAGCCATAGGCTGGGGAGATATATCGCATGTAAATGCTGCCTCACAACAGAGGCATGTACGCCCTAACAAACAGTACAGGACTCAAGGAGGAAGTAAGCTCTGGCATGGGCCACAGATAAAACAGTTAAACTACTACTGCCGACGCTTGTCAGCACGGTGCACGGCAGTAGGAGGGAATGAGGGAGCCCGGTGCACATGCCCACGTGTAGGGCGAGCAGCGCAGGCACAGAGCTCTGGTCAAACACCCAAACACGGAGCTCTGGTCTCACAAGCTTCTGTAGAAGGCCAGCCCAGATGCTTGTGGAAAGCATCGGCCTGCCTTCCCAACCATCGGGTCCCCGTCACAGCAGCGCGGGGACCTGATGGGGATGGAGAGGCATACAAAGGGTTAATGCATCGGCATCTGTGTATTCACCAATGCCAGCATATACAGTAGGGGCTCGGCCATCAAGAACAGTCCAGCCCCTGCTGCTGATGACCACTGGGATGCTCCACTGCCTCTATTTTGTACTATATTTTGTACTATATTCTATAGCAGTGGTGGTGAACCTATGGCACAAATTCCAGAGGGGGCACTCAGAGTCCTCTCTGTGGGCACCCGCACCCTGGGAAAAGTCTATGGTGTACCAATATGCCTTAGACTTTTCCTACCATTCATCAGCGCAGAACACGCTATGAACAGCACAGGCAGCGCACTGAATGCAGGCAGGCTATTATAGCTAAATGATAAAGTACATGGAAGATATACTATATTGGACTGTATTATTCAGCGTAAATTGCCATGTAGGCACTTTGCAATAAATAAGTGGGTTTTGGGTTGCAGTTTGGCCACTCGGTCTCTAAAAGGTTCGCCATCACTGTTCTACAGACAGTGCTTATTTTGTGCTGCATATTTGAGAACAGAGAAGACAGAAGCGGTGTAAACTCTCTGGCAATCTTTGACAGCGAGAGGCCTGACATTCAGCCTGATTGCTCGAATACCTGATTAAAGACTGCTCCTTACATACACTATGATGTTGGCTTTAGAGACCTGAACCTTCCTCTTACTCTGGTTCCCTGAGGTCTTTGACAGCAGGTAGCTCAACATTGGGTGGCCCGATTGCTTGGCCAGCTGGCTAAAGCACACTTTTTAAATACACTGTGGTGCGGGCTTTAGAGACTTTGAAATGCTTCTGTCTTCTCTAGGACGCCCGTGAGGTCTCCAACAGTGCATGGACTCTAGGTTTGTTCGAATGCTAAAACCTGTGCTGCAAATATACTATGGCACAGGCGTTAGAAACATGGAACACCGGCCATAAATATAGTGCTGATACTGCTGATCAGAACATAAACAATCATTGTTATTTTTTGTGTAATGATCCAAAACAGTATAGTACATCCTGTGCCATACTGGTGGTAGTCCTGTCAGGGGACCCAATCTAATTAATAGCTACTTCAGCACAGTGAATATTAATGACACTGTGTCTCCTACACCGTATAGGTTGGGGTTCCTTTCACAGCACACAGACTTTCACTAAAGAAACAAATTTACAGGTCTTTGTGGGGATTTGAACCCCAACCCTTTGTATGGCAGGCAGAAGACTTACCATGACACCATATACCTAAAAAAACTGGATTTTCATTGTTATATTCTTCACTGTCATGATATTAAATAAATTGTATATTGCTGATATGAAGTGGGAAAAAACTTTTTTATTTAAGCTGTTTACGGATCACCATAAATAATGTTTTTACTATATTGTAAGGGTTATTATTACAAAGATATCAAACACTGTTCTGTGATATTTAATAGTAAGTATCGTGCAAAAATGCATTTAGGGTATGTTCACGCTGTGGATTTTGACATCAAAAATTAAAATCTTACTGATGTGTATATCAAATGGCCTAAAGTTATGGCTGTTATGGCTATGAACATGAGAAGGGCTTAGAACACACAGTTATTTTTCTGAAATTCCTTATGGCAGCCCTGAGTGCATCAAAGGGACATCTGAAAGGGGACAAATACATATTCACAGTGATGTGTCTTTATTTTTTATTTTTCAGCCTTGGGATGTGTTCTGCGTGAAAAAACCACATTACAGTGTTCATGAGAATTATCAGCCAGCTTTCCCCTCATTCATAAACATGACAGACATTTTCTCCAGACCAAATTAATTTGCTTATGTCCATATTCCCAGTACCAAGTATTGCTAACAGCCTATTATAAGAGTGAGCATGATCCTCATTAGCCTCCGTCTAAACAGCTCAGGGTTCATTAAAATTTGAGTTGCCATTTTAACATGTCCAGAGTTAAGCAGCTAATAACATATACTCTTATATCTGTACAAGGAGATGGCAATAACTTTAATGACTCTAATTTGCAAATCATGATACTGCACTTCCTTTAAAGATGAAAGTTCAGTGTATGTCAAAGTTTTCTTGAATGTTAAATCATGAGCATTTTTAGTTAAAGCACGTTCTCACCAGTCTGGAATTATATGTTCCTGAGTTGTCCTCTCAACTGAAATATTCTTAAAGGGTCACTGAGTTTTCAAAAATACATTGATGTTTGAAAGAGACATAGGAGAGAGAACGCAATATGTCAGTGCTTCTTTCTCCTCCTTCTAGGGATCGGTAGGGGTTTCAGCTCTCAGGCCTCCTAAAGTGTTTTTTGTGACATATCAAACGTTTTTGGAAAACTCAGTAAGCTTTTAATGTTTTTTGCACTTTAAAACTTTCATTTTATTGCACCTAAACGGAAAAAAGGGAATCAACTTTGCAAATAGTCTTGTCACAAGCCTTAGATGTTTTGGCCTAGTGAAGACCCTAGGGTGCACCAAGGGGTTAGAGCTTGCCCCATGTGCTATTAACAGCTCATTTACATATTGTATAATAACTGTTTTATGGCAGAATGTAAAAATGGAGTTAAATAAGAAGGGTAGCTTTTTTTTATCCTTGGTTTGATGTACAGAGTCTTGGTTTCGCTGATGCATCCTGCAGTAACGCACAGTGTGACCTGAGCCTAGCTCTCTTTTTTCCTGCATCAAGCATCCATCCTTTGTATCTTCTTAGTGACAGCCTTTTGTCAATATCATTACATGTTCAAAACTATCTGCCGTGCTACATGCCCTTTTTGCTCTTATATAGTCACCTGTGGGGGAAGCTTTAATGGACTGGATTGCGTAGGAACCCCATGTATTGAGTATAGCATTTCCAGCCATAGGTTTATGGTAGAAGGAGGGGAAAACCCGATGGAGATTAGTTTTACCCCTTAAAGATATATCAAGGAAGGATATACTGTCATTCTCACATTCCCCTGTGAAATTCAAATTTACGGTGTTATTATTTAAGTAATCCCAAAATATCTGGGAGGGCGCTACATAGTGATTCCATAGCGGGAGCATATCATCGATTTAGCCCATACCATTTAATACAATGCACAAAAGAATTGGAGGATGAAAAAATGAAAATCTTCTCCTACCAAGCCCTATATAAATTGGCTAAGGTAGGGGAGAATTTCAACTCCGTTGGGGCTCCCCTAATTTGCAAGTAATACTTAGAATCAAAGCAAAAGAAATTATGTTTCAGAAGATATTCCACGCACTGTAAAATGAACTCCTGTAACACAGCAGAAAAATGGCTGTATTTTCTCATGTGATATTGTATAGCAAATAGGGCCAGATCATGAGGAATACATGAGTGGAGACTAATGACGTCACATGAAACCCATTTCAGTTTGTCATCCCCAAAAAAGTAATTGAAGTTTTGCTATCTGAGATATCCAAGGACCCTTATTACCAACAGCTGTAACATGCTATCAATCCAGGAACTGAGTCTCTCCTTCCACGGGAAGGCACATTGCATTATGAGAAGGAATTGTGGTAAGCCTCCTTTTATTATTGTTAAGCCTGTGTGTAGTCTAAAGTTAATGACATAATTGTCTGTGACCAATTTTGGTAATGGTGCATCTATGGTGACAATCTATGGGGACCTCCTAGTGTACCTCTTTAACCCTTTAAGTACCAAGTCTAGTTTGCCAATAGAAAGATTGTCCGAGTTAAAGGGGTATTCCCATCACAGACAATGGGGACATATCGCTAGGATATGCCCCCATTGTCTGATAGCTGCGGGTCTCACCTCTGGGACCTGTACCTACAACGAGAACAGAGCGGGGAGAGTTGTGACTGGAGGACCCTGGGTTTCCCGGGTTCCGTCTACCACCAAACGCTGCTCCCCGCTGCTCCCATACAAGTGAATGGGAGCGGACCGCTCATGCACGGCCCCTGCTCCCATTCATTTCTTTGGGGCCGATGGAAATTTCGGCGGCCCCATAGAAATGAATGGAGGGCAGCTGCGCATGTGCCCTCCACTACTTTTCCTGCTTTGTTCTATGTGTACGTGCGGGTCCCAGAGGTGGAGGACCCGCACCTATCAGACAATGGAGGCATATCCTAGCGACATACCCCCGTTGTCCGTGATGGCAAATCCCCTTTAAAAACATGCAACAATAATAAAAGAAGCAACACTTTTACGTTTTTCCCCCTGCTTTGTCCAGCGCTCCACTGTTCTCCCTGGTGCTGTCATCATCTTCATGGATGCAGCGGTGACATTCTGTGCAGACAAGTCACTGCAGTCAGCTGTACACAAGACATCACTGCTGAGGCCAGTGATTGGCTGCAGCGGTGACATGTATGCATAGAACATCAGTACTGCATTCCGGAAAAAAAACAACTGCAGGGAGGATATGAGAGCAGCACTGGAAGAGGCAAGGGAGAAAGGGGTAAGAATTACTTCTTTTATCTTATCACATTGCAGGTGCTGCCTGTTACTTTTATTCTGTGAATGTGTATGATTTAAATAATAGCATGTCATGTAGAAAAAAGTATTTTTTGGGCGTTGCTGGATTCCTAGAGCCATAACTTTTTTATTTTTCCTCATCAACTAAATTATGATCAGAGTTGATCAGTGTTGATATATTTATAATTGAGTTTAGATAATTGCTCAGAAAAATGCAGGAGCGGCTGGAGATCAAGTGCTCAGATCTGACTGTAAATGGCATTCTGCAGCTTGCTATGCACAGTGATACAAAGAAGCTGCAGAAGCAGTAAAAAAAAATGCCCCCTGAATGTACCCATAGCTTTAAATGTAGTCCAGCAATGTGCTGGATGGTTTTTTAGTGCATGGTTATGAGACATGAAATATGGTACATAGCACAAAGTGATGAGTTACTCTTTAACTGAAATGCCCAGTCTGCATGGTTGATTTCAAACACTGATCACAACAGGTCTAAACATGAATAATGATGTTTTGCAAGGCTATATATTATGCCAGAAAATTGTTTGAGGGAGAAGAGGGATAAAATTCAGCTTTCTATGTCCCACACAGTGAATAATATATCATATACCGCTGAAAGTGCTGATAAGTTAGACAGCTCACACAGTGTTCACTCAATATTTACTCTGAATACTTTGAAAATTACATTTACTATTCTGTTAACTAAATTTACAATTGCTCTTTTGTACATTTCCTAGTGATATTGCCTCCAATATCCAAGCTGTGCACTTGAGTAACTCATCCTATAACCCACTTATATTTGTTTGCTTCATTTATAGGCAACGTGATGCCATATTTATAAGAACACCTTGGAACTTTTCCCTCCCCAGCCAAGATATAGGGGTCACCTTCAAGATACTGGGGTCACAGGTTATTGTGTTTACTGGTAAAGGAGACAACAGATTATATTTCTTACAGTCGGTGGTTGAAAAAACTTTGGAATAAGGGCACTGCCACACATCACGACTGTGATGCATTTTTGTTGCGGCAAAAAAAAATGCACCAAAATAACGAATGCGGTTTTTGCAACAACATACCTGTGGTTGTGGTGCATTTTCATTCAGCAAAGGGAACACACAACAGACTTAAATTACCTTAAGGTAACTATTTTTTACTAATGTAATTCCGTTTTGTTGTGTGTGATTTGCTTTTTTCCCCTTTACTGGAAGAAAATACACCATAACCACAAGTATATTGTTGCAAAAACCGTATGCATTTTTTTTACTGCACCAAAAAAGCAGCACAGCTGCAACGTGTGGCGGCACCCTAGGACAGGTTCTACCAGCTTCATGTGTGCTGTTGTTTGGCAATGAGGATCATTTGTGAAGACCAGTGTTTCTGAACTTGATACCCCCTGCAGTGTTGGGAGGATGACATGGTGCACGGCTTGGGCCTAGATTAAAATCTACTCCAGCTCATAGCTGACATAGATTTCATAGAAATCTGGCATAAATGATGATAAATGAGGCAGTGGACCCTTCTTCACCCCACCCTCGCCACATCCACTTTTCAGAGTATAAGCACCATTTGCCCTAGATTTACATGCAATGGCATTTTAAAAGCCACTTTTTTACACCAGTTTCTTGCACACAGGGCCATAGTAAAAAAAACGCCAATGTCTTACTTCTATATATATATATATATATAGTCCACAAAAATCGAGCAGCACTCCCAAAATATAATGAAAAACAGTGAAGGTTTATTCACCCATAGGTATTGCAACGTTTCAGTCCCAAACCTAGGACCTTTCTCAAGCGTGAGAGAAGAGTCCTAGGTTTGGGACTGAAACGTTGCAATACCTATGGGTGAATAAACCTTCACTGTTTTTCATTATATTTTGGGAGTGCTGCTCGATTTTTGTGGACTGCATTATCTGGGTAAGCTTTAACCCTGATTGTGAGCTTGTATCCACTTATGGCTGAGATATCGGTGCTGCTATAATTTTTTCTTTTTTATAAATATATATATATATATACACACATGTCTGTAATTTAAAGCTGTCAAGACACATAATAATGTAGGTTGTGTATGTAATGCACAGGCATGCTGGGTCTTCCAAAGTGAAAGACCACTCTTTGCTAAGGTTGATACAAGGGACCCCCTCTATTGACTCTGATTTTCATAATACATTATTTCAATATAAACATTAAACACAGAAAATGCACTAGCAAAGGTCATCATTATTTGATCAGTGGGGGTCCGACACATGGGACCCCCACCAATCAGCTGTTTGGGAAGGTACAGGCACTCATGTGAGAGCCACAGCCTTCTTGCTGCTTACCAAGCACAGCGCCGCACACAGTATAGCAGCTGTGCTTGTATCGCACTCAGCCCCATTCTTCACATGAACATTATGTCAGATGGCCTACGGAAAGTTGGAGAGGGCTGCTGCCTTCTCAAACAGCTGATCAGCGTGGGGCTTGGGCGTGGGACCCCCACCCATCAGATAATGATGACCTATCCTGAGGATAGGTCATCTGTATCTGATGCCACAACGCATAAATATCCCTTAAAAGGACAGTTACCACTATAAAGGGGTTATTTAACAATGGAGACCTTTTCTACATGGCCGGACCTGCAGTGGTGCACTTGGGACCTGCAGAGCCAGTGGGGCAGCAAACTAGTCAGAGCATAGTGACAGGGGTCAAGTGAGTATGATTACCACCGCAGGTCCGGCCACTATGGGGAGTCTGTAGAAAAGGTCTTCAAGGGTGAACAATCCCTTTAATGTTCTTCAAATTCTCATCTTCTCCCTAAAGTTATCTTGTAAGTAGCAGCAAGAAGGCCAATGCAATACTTTAGAAGTGTCCTTCCTAAAGCTTTAGCATTTGCTTATGATTTATTTATAAGTACATAATGTTATTAGGAAGGTAATAAACAGTAATGGAAGTGACCTCATATATACCAGTGGGAAATAACTCAATACTCTGAGATCTTAAATCCTTAAAAAACGTATGCAAACGCAAGTATTGGATGAGACAGGTGGCATGACATAGTACCTGTGGCTCCTAAAGTAAAAATGTAGGAAAATAACTAAGAAAGATTTAGGGATATTTGTATCTCAAGCTGCAGCTGTTGTGTTGTGGCCACTTTGCAGGTCGCAACATGACCCTATACATTTTCATGAGTTGTGATGCAGGCAGCGCTACACTCCAGTGTTTGGCTGTGCAACACGCATCTTGACCAAAGTCACTGTGTAGCCCTAGCCTAAGTGGTATATTGTGAAAGGGGTCGGGTTTATCACGGTGACTTGCAGATCGCAACATAACCCTATCCACAGGGGCGTAGCTAACGGCTCATGGGCCCTGGTGCAAGAGTTAATCTTGGGCCCCCTTCCCTCAGTGCTTTTTGTGTCTTCTTATGCGGCACAAGGTTCTTTGGGCCCCCTCATGCTCCTGGGCCCGGTAGCGACTGCTACCTCTGCACCCCCTATAGCTACGCCCATGCCTATCCACCCTCAAGAGTCGTGATGTAAGCAACTCTACACTGCAGTCTTTGGCTCTGCAACATGTGTCTTGACCTAAGTCATTGTGTAGCCCTAGCCTAAAGGGTATATTTGGAAAGGGGTCAAGTTGCAGGCTATTGTGTTGCGGTGACTTGTAGGCGTCTCTACACAATGGAGGAGATTTATCAAAACTAGTGTAAAGGAAAACTGGCTTAGAGCCCATAGTAACCAATCAGATTCTTTAGAACTCTTTTTGAAAATTAAAGGTGGAGTCTGATTGTTTGCTATGGGCAACTAAGCCAGTTTTCCTTTACATCTATTTAGTAATACATCTCCCCCAATGTCTTTGTGTAGCACTAGTCTTAAAGGGGTGTCCCACAGAAAATATTCTACAGTTTTGAAACCAGCACCTGGATTGGAATTCTTTTATAATTGCACATAATTATTCAATTTAGCATAGCCGCTGAGTTATTATTATACAGTTTTTTCATATTTTTTTGTCCTGCTCACTGAGAAGGCCGCACATGCTCAGTTTTATCCTTCAACTGCCTCCTGAGCTGTGATAGGTAGAGCATGGACATGCCCCCTTAGCTGCAGCAGAATAGTCACTCCCCTTGAGCTGTCAGCTTGATATAAATCTAGCAAAGCAATGAATGGGGAGATCTCTGGATCCATGTGAGGTACAGGGCTGGTTCTAGCTTTGTTTGAAAGAGACTGTCACGTACTATATGCAGAAGTGGATTGGCCATAGACCTTACATGGAAATTTCCTGGTGGGCTGATGCCCAGGAAATGGCCCAACCCAACCACTCTTCTCTGCCGCTGGACGGGTAAATAATGAGCTCTCAGCGGTAATTAAGGCTTTGAGAATCAGAAACTCATGTATTCCACCAGCAACTGCACATGCCCTACTGAATTCAACTGCTGTGGCCCACCTTCTAAGCCCCCTGCTCCATATCTTAATCAGAGAAAACCGGAGGACAGAAAATGGCTTCTACTGATGGCCACAACAGAAGGGCAGCTTTTGGTGCAATATATTATGCTGCTCTGTGGTATATGGTTCTGTTGGGGCAGTATTTTGTGCTTTGCTAGTGCCGACCCTGCCAATTGTTGCCCCACCTTCTGTCAGTTTGAACCCCTGTACAACATGGGGCCGATTTTAATTTTTTTGCAGGGCCACTTTAAGTGCAGCTAAAAACTGTGAGAAGGGCACAAATGGCTCAGCATAGATGCGGTTGACTTAGGGATCGCTAATCTTTATGGCAACAGTCCATGCCCTTTGTCAGCGTAGTCTGCGTTCAATGTGAATACTGTGTAAGATGCTTCTAATATCTCAAGTCTTCTTACAATTTTGGTGAGCAGTAAAGGTCATTTAGGAACAACATAATCTATAACAGCAGAACAAATGCCGACATTCATGTGAATTGCTTCCAGTTTTGCTCTTCAATGAATGGACGTTCGGAGAGCAGCATTTCCAGTTCACACAAGCAGTCTGCAAACAGTAGCATTTCCAGTTCATAGAGCCAGTTTGAAAGGCTGAGAACAGACCTTGCTATGAATGGATCAGCCAAACATATGTACTAAAGTGTAAAATTGTATTTGGTGAGGTAGATTTATCCAGTCATATCTGGAAATACAGGTTTGACTAGAGTTAAGGTGCCCACAGACATAGGAGAATGATATGCCAAACCATCACTCTGCCAAATATTCCAGGTGATCAGGTGGGCCTTACTTGCAGTGTTATAAAACCATTGGGGAAAAAATAAGTATGTGAAATATTTCCTGTGATATTCAGATTTCTACAGTCATGGAGATTTTTATGCAACCCCGTACTGGTGTCTGGTGCTATGCTGCAGGCTGAACATATTTAGACCCCTGCTTAAGACACTTTCTGTAAAGTCAGAACATACAGCCAATTTGCTCTGCCCCTACGTTCACATCTCTGTATTCAGCATAGCCACATACCGCTGCACATGGCTGGATCCCCATTGACTATCATGATATTTGATGGGGATCTAGTGGATTTCCAGCATAAATGCTGGCTTTAGGCTGGACAAAAAATACTGAATGCAGCAGATTTATACCAGAAAGCCACAGAATCCTCTGTCGATCCCATTATAGTCAATGAGGATCCAGCGTTGTGTGGCAGTATCCATCTATTGTATGTCAGATATGGTTACTGCGGAAGTCTGTTCCTCTGTTCCAGATTACCTTTCGCTGAGATGAGAACCTACCCTAAGCTCCTTTCTCAACTTCTGTGTAACGATCACCTTTATGGTTCGTGCCACTCACCTCCACTGCTAGCTAGCTACACGCAAGAATCTGCAGCATCTTACAGCTCCTACCTACTCAGGCACTCCTGCATTTGATCATGAGTCTTGCCTGCAGTTCGTTTAATCTTCTCACAGCAATTTGCTCTCACTAAACCTTGAGGACCGGCAGAATTAAGTCACATGACCAAAAAGGTCCTGTGCAGCTATACAACCCCCTAGTGCAACACATTTTAGGTACTTTTGCTAGTGTTTCTCAGTGTTACCAAAATGACCTTAGCATATTACTTTGCTGATGTTGCACATCAGCCTAAAGGAAGGCACAATACACGGTATATCAAACATGGATACAAGTTACATGGCACACTTAAAGGGGTTATCAAAACCACTATATTGACCCCCCCTAATGCCCAGGATAACCTCTTTAAAGAGGGCTTATAACCTCTCCTGACATGTCTGTTTTAGCAAATACTTGCATTTCTTATGTAATAACAATTTATGATGTGTCATTCCTTTATTATTCCTGCTAGAAGTTATAAATTGATTACTAGCAGATTGCAATGAAGGTCTAGATGGGTGTTAAATAGTCTGCTACTATCCAATCAGTGCTACCAGTGTCAGTCTGCGTGGGGAAACACTGCCATCTGGCAACACCCATCTGGACCTTCATTACAAGATGCTAGTAATTCATTCATAAATTCTAGCAGGAATATTACAGGAATGACACAGCATAAAGTCATAAGAATTGATGATCCAAAGTTATTTGATGGGTACTACAAGTTGTTACCAAAACAGACATGTCAGGAGTGGTTACAGGTTCTTTTACTAGCGTACTCTTCAGTAATTTGACATGTCACATAACAATTCAATTTAGGCGTTTTTGCCACTGTAACATGTTCAAGGGTGACCTGCAGCAGCAGAATTAACTATAAAGGATATAATTTTTCTTGTGAGAGGGGCTAGACTTCATTTCAACCCTCTTACTTGCTGAGGTGCATTCAAACTGTCACATAAAATTGTGGATAAATAGGCAAGGTTCATTCACAAATATCACAGATATTCATTCAATGTGGAGCACACTAGTAATTTCTTTTTATAATATGTCTTACCTCTAACCTTGTCCAACCCTTATTCATAGATGCCAACACACAGAGTGAGAATGTTCCCTTAGTGGATCCCCCAACAGTAAGAATGTCTCCTTTGTTTTCCCCTCACAGTGGTGATGCCCCCATTGTACCCACTCTATGGTGATGCCCCTTAGTGCCCTCAGACAGTAATAAAGCCCACTTAGTTCCCCAAAGACAGTATAATATTTAGTGCCCTTCACAAAATATGATGCCCCCTTTGTGGTCCCACACAGTGTGATTCCCTTTTAGTGCCCTGAAATAGTATGATGCCCCCTTAGTGTTTCCCCACACAGTATGATTTCCCCCTTTGTGTCTCTCAAGCAATTTGATGCCCCTGAGTGCTTCATACACAGTAGAATGCTCTCTTTAAGTTCTCCTACACAGTGTATCGTCTCCTGAACTGTCCCCTGAACAGTGTGTTGTCCTCTTACGTTGCCCACACACAGTATAATGCCCCCAGAAGTGCCCCCTCACTGTATGAGGCTGCCTTAAAGGGGTTCTGTCATGTGGGACTTTGATGGCATATCGCTAGGTTATGCCATTAAAGATGATGATCAAAGATCAGCTCCCACTTCTAAGACTTGCACTTCTCTCTAGAATGGCCCCTGAAAGTGAAGGAGAGTGCATGCATGACCAGAGATAGCCGAGCCAGGTGGCTCAGCAGCCCCACAGAAATTGATGAGGGGCGACCATGCATGCGCAGCTGCACTCTGCTTACTTCGGGGGTCCCATCCTGGAGAAGAAACACCAATCTGACATTGGTGGCATATCCTAGCGATATGCCACCAATGTGTCAGATAAAACCCCCTAGTGCCTTTATATTGAATACTCATCTACCTCACATTCCTATGAGAGAGCAGAGAAGGTTCTGACTGTGGCTAGGTGCAGCAGGTGCAATGGTATCACTGCATCACGCCTGCCTGCACTGAAACACTGGCGGCAGGGAAATGGTGACTAGCGCTAGTCAAACAAAGTAGGGTGAGACAGCACCATCAATGATCTCTCAAATCAATAGTCCATTTAGTGGCGGTGCACTGCGATGTCAGGTCCCGGCCTTCGAACCCCCAGCGTGTGTCAATAAATTTAAGAAGATAGCAGCACTCCAATATCTTTCAAAGAATTTCCTTTATTCCACCTCAGAGACGCGACGTTTCAACTCACTTGGAGTCTTTATCAAGCTAGTGCCAGTGCTACACAGCTTCATCACTAACCTGTGCTGCTTTAGAATGATAGCCACCCCAAGGATAAAAAGACTTCCAATTTAATAAAATAAAGAACAAATTAAATAAATCAATTATATTTCATAAAGCACCAGCTGCTGTCCCCCGCAAGGTGCCACCCTAGGCACTGGACCTCTATTGCCTGGTGTAAAATATGACCCTGACCCTTAATATTGTGTCATCTAGTGTTATCTTATTTGCAGTATACTGTATATATTTCAACACCCTGGCATTTTCTTAATAATACTTTGGATTTTTATTTTAAAATAATTACAGTTATTATACAATATAATTACTTCTGCATCCCTATAGGTAACCAACTCCAAAAAAATGAATGGATGATTGATAGCAAGCTTCTGAAACATCACTTCTCCATTTATATTTAATACATTGCATGGCTTTGTAACAAAATACTACATAAAGTGGCTTTTACTTGCTCGAGATGTATATGTATTGTCAGTGATATCCCCCTTACAATGAAGGGGTATTATAAATTAATAAGTAGTACCTATATATAGATGACTTGTTTTGGAATGACTTGTTCTTGGCAATCGTTTGTTGCCTTTATCTTAGGAGCGTTCAATATTCCATAAACCTTTCTGTAAAGTAATATATTTGCTAGGTTTATGCTCCTGGTCTGTTGGTGAAATTCCATGACTCACTAATACAATGTGTTGCTAGGTGAAAGGGTTGCTAGTGAAAGCATTGGATTGAAAGCCATTCATTAGCAAACTACTTTTCATTTCTTTTGCTGGTGTGAAAGATAATGCAAAAAAAAAAAAAAAAAACACACTGCTGGGCATAACTGACAAAAACAGACACGGATCACGGAACAACGGAACCCCATTTTGCGGACCGCAAAAAAATACTGTCGCGTGCATGAGGCCTAATTCAAACCTTTACTAATTGCGCATGTCTCTTAAAATGTTGCATGTTGTTTATATATGCTGGAAAATAGTGCATATGCATACGCTATATATAAATGACTTTTGTCTTTCACTTTATGGACTGTGACTAAAACCCATTTTTATTGTAAATGTGATGTCAATTGGCATAGCTTTGCATAATATGAATAAATGGCTTTCACCATTTTCTAGACAGAATACTGTCCGTCATCTAGTGACATCTCTGAGATGTCATAGAGGGTTTTTCTTAGGATATATTCAGACACGGACGATTTGTTTCTGCAACTAAAAGTCTTACATGAGTTTTTATGCAGCAAGCCTATGCTGTTGATTTCTGCAAACCCCATTCATATTAATCAGACCATTGCGGACATTTCTGCAGCAAATCTCCTGCAGGTGTATATGCCCTATAGACTATGAACGTCCCTGCGCTGATTTTTGTCTTTTATTATTATTGTTCTTTTGCTTTCTAAATGCAAAACTAAAGAACTTTCTAAATATTACTTAATAATTTTATACCATTTTGCAGGGTGAGTGTAAGACTTTCACTTCCAAATCTGACATTGATCCACTACTCCTGTTTCTGAGTGCTCTCTCTGCTCTCCCCCTCCCTTCTCTTATGTTAAAGAGAATCTGTCAGCTCCTAAATAGCCCTCAAACTACAATAAGCATCATATAGTGCAGTGATTTTAGATTCCAATTCTGTCATTTGTATGAGGATACTTACCCCCATTCCCCCAGTGTGCTCCAACAAACAAGCAGCAAATGCATTAAGGGGACTCCCTGAGTTTTCTATATTATGTTTGCGAGCTCCTTAATCCCCTGTCAATGCACTACTGTCTGTTTGTAGGAGCACATTAGGGTAATGGGAGTGCAATGCTTATTGTTGTTTGGTGGCTACCTTTACAGATAACAGCAGGGAAGGAAGGAGCTTGTAACATAGTAACATAGTTTGTAAGGCTGAAAAAAAACATCTGTCCATCCAGTTCAGCCTGTTATCCTGCAAGTTGATCCAGAGGAAGGCAAAAACCCTATTAGATAGAAGCCAATTTTCCTCATTCCTCCCAACTCCAATCAGACAATTAGAATAAGTCCCTGGATCAACGACCCCTCTCTAGTAGCTATAGCCTGTAATATTATTACACTCCAGAAATACATCCAGGCCCCTCTTGAATTCCTTTATTGTACTCACCATCACCACCTCCTCAGGCAGAGAGTTCCATAGTCTCACTGCTCTTAGGATACTTTCACACTAGCGGCAGGATGGATCTAACAGGCTGTTCATCCGACGGAACAGCCTGTCGGATCTGTCCTGCCGCTAGTGAATGTGTGCCCCTGGACTACGGCTCCGGCCCCATTGACTATAATGGGGTCAGGGCAGAGTTCCGGCGGAGGCACGGCAGCGCCCGGGGAGAGGCTGCCTGAATAAAAATACGACATGTCCGACATTTAATCCGGCAGCCTCTCACCGTGCCTCCGCCCCGCCCCCATTATAGTCAATGAGGTCGCAGCGGTAGTCCAGGGGGCACACGTTAACTAGCGGCAGGACAGATCCCACAGGCTGTTCTGTCGGGTCAACAGCCTGTCGGATCCGTCCAGCCGCTAGTGTGAAACTAGCCTTACCCTAAAGAGTCCTCTTCTATTTTTGTGTACAAACCTTCTTTCCTCCAGACGCAGAGGATGTCCCCTCGTCACAGTCGCAGTCCTGGGGATAAATAGATGATGGGACAGATCTCTGTACTGACCCCTGATATATTTATACATAGATATTAGTTCTCCCCTCAGTCGTCTTTTTTCTAAAGTGAATAACCCTAATTTTGATAACCTTTCAGGGTACTGTAGTTGCCCCATTCCAGTTATTACTTTAGTTGCCCTCCTCTGAACCCTCTCCAGCTCTGCTATGTCTGCCTTGTTCACAGGAGCCCAGAACTGTACACAGTACTCCATGTGTGGTCTGACCAGTAATTAGTAAAGTGGTAGGACTATGTTCTCATCACGGGCATCTATGCCCCTTTTGATACAACCCATTATCTTATTGGCCTTGGCAGCAGCTGCTTGACACTAGTTTCTACAGTTAAGTCTGCTGTCCACTAAAAGTCCTTTTCCATGTCAGTGTTACCCAGTGTTTTACCATTTAGTATGTACGGGTGACTTGCATTATTCCTACCCATGTGCATAACCTTACATTTGTCAGTGTTAATCCTCATCTGTCACTTCTCTGCCTCCAAGCCTCCAATCTTTCCAGATCTATCTGTAGCAGTATACTGTCCTCTTCCGTGTTAGCTACTTTACACAGTTTAGTGTCATCTGCTAAAATGTATATTTTACTGTGCAAGCCTTCAAGATAATTAATAAATATATTGAAGGGAATAGAGCCCAATAATAATTGATGGCTCCCTGCTTCGCCATTGCATTCAACTGTCTCTGCATCCTCAGGATGCAGACACAGTTGAAATCGGGACATACCTCTGTCATCCAAATTCTGGGACTGTCCTGCTGGATCCAGGATGGTTGGGAGGATATACCATTTAGTTCAGTTATGTGCTGCATCCAGCACTTCTATTATTTTCATTATTCTGCTCTTGTAATGCAGCAGAACAATGAAAATTGCTAATGCTGGTGTGAAGCCGTCCTAATTTCTATGGCGTACAAACAATATATTGGACTTGTGTTGATTTTACACATATGTGTAAAGCCTTTCTTTAGATATGGTGCAAGCCCTATAAAATAATTTTTGAGACAATAGAGAAATAAAACTTTTTGTTTGACAAACTCCACTTACATGATCTACCGGTATTTGTCAGGGCCCTTGCTTGACTAGCCTACATAACACAAACATACTTCATTCACATCTCAGATTTCAGACTTTAATTAGAGCAGTGCTTAACAGACGACAAAAGTTGTATTATTACTAGGAATTGACAGAAGCAACTTGCCAGGTGCACATATAGTAGCCAAGAAACATGCTATCTGCTGTCTCCTACATATTACATAACAGAGAGCTTGTATATCATGGAGTAGAATATAGGATTACAATAAGCATTCAACTATATAATATCTGCTATACATAGAAAAAACTCTTACTTTGCTGTATGTAAAAGGTTTTCTTTAGCTTTTTCCATAAATGGCTGTAATATGGCCGCTGTAATATGGCAATATAGTGCATCAGCATCTGCACTATAGCCGAAACATCTTGACTCGTAGTACTAGTGAAGCTTCATTTACTAAATGTCAGTAATGCACATTGCTTGGACTTAGTGACATGTCCTGTGTAAAGTTTAAAAGTCAGCTTAGGCCTTCTACCTTGTCCAGGGGCAGACTGAGAACTTAACATGGCCCTCGAAAAAATACTAAAAGGGGCCCTGTTTTGTAGATGGGTCCAAACTGAAGGAAGGCAGGGCCAGCAATACCATGTTGTGGCACATTATACCATCACAAAATACATCCCCAAAGACTTCCACTGGCCTACTATGAGGAGCACCCAGTGGGCCCCGTGGGCATTGGCCCACCGGAATATTTTCCTGTAAGGTCTATGGCCAATCCGCCCCTGACCAAGTCCCTAGTTTTATTTACCTGCTGCATAAATATCCAATATTCTCTAACTAGACCACCTCCAGTGCAAAACCCATGAGCACCAAGTTCATGAACTGCATACAGACTAATCCCTGCACTGGATCATGTGCTATCCTGCTATCTCCTATCATGGGCTGGAGCCAGCCTGTCGTTTTACGATGATATACTATATTGATTTTGCACCAAGTTTGAGCTATAATTCAGTCCACACTGTAATTCTCCTGAATGTGATGTGAATGAATAATAAGATCATATGAGTCAAAACTCCCTTGTCATAATACACATTCTATTCAGGAGTGGCATGCACGCTGTTTACACACTGTCTACCGGGCACAGACCTCCCCAATGGGCAGTCATCCATACCACACAGTTAATCTGATGATTTTTGTGAGATAAGCAAGTATTTCAGTGTTACTGTATACTTCTGTATAATATAATGGGCATTTTTCATTTTTTTATGATTCATTATTGCAGTACCATTCAGGGTCATTTTAGCAGCAACCCATCATAGTGTCTACCATTCTATGAATTTACTGGAATGACTGAGTGCTAATAGTGAAGAATTTCGTTATTTCACAATAACCATGAACTGATTTGCTTTGTTTTTTGGATATTGGACTAAATTGCTGATTAAATTGTGCTACTTTTGGTTATTTTTTGTCTACTTATCTAGACTAAGTTTATTTACCCGTGTTCCTAATGAACTTAGCTGTTGTGTTGACCAAAAGGAAGATTCATTGGGTCTCCAATTACAGTTACTCAAAGCGTGTTTCTGCATAGTTTGATTTATATTATCTGATTATTCATCTCTTTAGGACTTTATTACAAGGTTGTTTGGATTCATATATCTGATTTTATAAAGGTATTCTGTAATTCTTTTGTGTTTGTGAAAATTTGTTAAAAGGTCAGTCCTTTCTCGACATCTATGGCGTAACCACAGGATGTGCCATAAATGTCCAATAGGTGCAGATCCCACCATTTCCTATTTCAAGAACCGGGCCCATTGTACACCCCCCCCCGAGAAAGGAAAAGAGGCGTCTCCTCTCCATTTCTGTCAATATGAGGGACCCTATTCTTAAAGGGCATCTGTTAGCTCATTTGACCCTTTGAAACTGGCTGACTTGTGCATTTTCTGGCCCTGTCAATCAAAGTGGAGAGGGCGTGGAAGCCGCAGACAGAGGAGAGCCTCTAGGTGTAATGTCAGCCCCCTTGTTGCTCCTTGAAACTCATTTGCATATATTAACAGTAATGCGGGCACATATGAAGATGGGACTAACACAGGTGCCTTCAGCTGCCAAGTGCACATGTAACAGGCCAGCCAGCTTCATAGGTACAGAACTGCTGACAGGAGCCCTTTAAGACTTAGCAAGTCCTAGAGGTAGGATTTCTACTTTTTGGACATTTATAGCCTATCCTGTGGACATGCCATAAATGACCACATAGCAAAACCCTTTAAGAGGATGTTCCCATCAAGAAACTATTACACCCATTTATCTTAGGACTCATTCACACTGTGGAGTTTGACAACCACCTACTGTGAATAGTAGCTCCTGTGTTTATATATATATATAGGTGTTACCTGAAATTGTAATCCTGCCTATAATGATAATAATTAAAAGTGATCAGTACAGACCAAGACGTGGTGCCTATTATTAGACTTAGTGAACATATGAAAACTGCAGGATTTTAGGATTTTGTTTAATTATAGTGACATTGAAAACTAAAAATAAACACAATTAAAAATAGATAAAAACTTCATTTAGACTATAGGTAATAAGTTAAGGTTCACTGAGTACCATTTAATGCGTTCTACTCATGGTCAATTTAAGGCTACGTAGACTAAGTTCTTGTGTGGATTGACTATCCCACTGTAGGCAGGATAGTATAAAGACTTGGTTGAATGACTCTATTTTTGTGCCATCACCTTTTATGCATGATTTGAAGTGCCATGCACAGTTTTTTAATAGATATATACTTTGAAAAAGATTATGTTTCATTGGTAGTTTTTGTTTTTTCCTGAGATTCCCTAAATTCTTTGAAATGATAAGATTTTTTGCTTGATCTTCCTAGCGCTATTGCATTTGTACGGCTGGGAACACATTATGAGGATGCAGTAATTCAGTATTAGATTGCGCAGCCAGCACTGTACAAAGAATGGCTCGGGCACACAGAGTACCTGGCTAGTAGACTTTACAATCTCATTTAGGTGACTGCAGGACTGGTAAATAGACTGGCTTGCTTAAGGTCAGAGCAGCTGCTTTATTAGTAATGTTCCCAAACATTCTGCAGAACTGAAGAATGCTGCCAGTGTCAAAGTGGCAAGATTAGAGACCAAACGTCTTAATAAACATTAATTGAGCTTAAGATCAGTGAAGTGTACAGCCAAGTCAACACGGCAAACACAGTAAAATGGACTTCCAAATGAATTGATCAAACAGTTGCCTGCTTCATTACCATTAGGCATCCATTTACCAATTAGTTCTTACATATCAATAAGGTTTTAAAAGGGTTTTCTATGCTGTAGATATTGATTACCTAACCTCAGGATAGGTACTCAATATCAGATTGGTGGACATCTGTCCAGTTTTTAGATCTGGAAGCAGAAGGTTCCATCTACTGTGTAGTGGTCATGCCAACGTACTGCAACTCATCTCCCATTCACTTTAATGGGAGCTGAGCTGCAGTAATAATAATGATAATAATAATCTTTATTTATATAGTGCCAACATATTTCGCAGCGCTTTACAGTTCAGCGGTTTATGTACAAAGTCATAACATAGCAACAGACAAGTCAATAATTACAAGAGGAATGAGGATCCTGCTCGAAAGAGCTTACAATCTATGAGGAGATAGGGGGTGGCACAAAAGGTAGAAGTGCTTGTTTTGTACAATGGTTCAGGAAATGACAAATAGGCTATGTGGAGAGGAGATCAGGAGATGTGATAGGCCACCCTAAAAAGATGTCTTTTGAAGGAGCACCTAAAACTGTGTATGTTGTGATTTAACCTGATTTCTTGGGGAAGGACATCCCAGAGAACGGGTGCAGCTCAGAAGAAACCTTGGAGCAGGGAGTGAGAGGTTTGGATTAGGGTGGAAGTCAGTCGTAAGTCATTGGCTGAATGGAGACCACGGGTAGGGTGGTAGACAGAGATTAGGGAAGAGATGTATGGGGGTGCAGCACTGTGGAGAGCTTTGTGGGTGAGGACAAGCAGTTTAAATTGGATTATATAGTGTATGGGTAGCCAGTGCAATGACTGGCACAGGGCGGAGGCATCAGAGTAGTGGTTGGACAGATAGGTGACCCTGGCTGCTGCATTAAGAATAGATTGGAAAGGGGAAAGTCTGGTGAGGGGGAGGCCAATAAATAGTTAGTTGCAGTAATCTAGGCAGGAATGGAACAGGGCAACAATGAGAGTTTTTGTTGTTTCAATAGTGAGAAAGGGGCAGATTCTAGAGATGTTTTTGAGGTGCAGACGGAATGAGCAGGAGAGAGATTGAATATAGGTTGTGAAAGAAAGATCACTGTCAAATTTCACCCCGAGACAGCAGGCGTGCTGCCTAGGAGTGATGATGGTGTCGCACACTGAGGGAGATATCACGTTTGGGTAGGTTAGTAGATGGAGAGAACACAAGAAGTTCAGTTTTTGAAAGATTTAGTTTCAGATAGAGCGAGGACATCATGTTAGAGACGGCAGAGAGACAGTCACTGGTGTTCCGTAGTACAGCAAGGGTGATGTCAGGGGATGAAGTATATAGTTGTATGTCATCAGCATAGAGATGGTACTGGAAACCAAATCTACTGATGGTCTGTCCAACTGGGGCTGTGTACATAGAGAAGAGGAGAGGGCCTAGGACTGAACCCTGGGGAACTCCAACAGCGAGAGGGAGAGGTGGAGAAGTGGAGCCAGCGAATGATACACTGAAAGAGCGGCCAGAGGGATAGGAAGAAAACCAGGATAGGGCAGTGTCCTTTAGACCGATGGGTTAGAGTATGGTGAGTAGGAGATGGTGGTCTACAGTGTCAAAAGCTGCAGAGAGGTCAAGGAGAATAAGCAGAGAGTGGTCACCAGTGCATTTTGCTGTCAGGAGGTCATTTGTCACTAATATCTGTCGAATGTAGGGTGTAGAAACCAAATTGTAATGGATCAAGGAGAGTTATCAGACAGATAGTGGATGAGACAAGAGTAGACCAGACACTCCAGGAGTTTAGAGAGGAAGGGAAGATTGGAGACATCCAGATTGTCTGCCAAATCATTGCTAACGAGTATTCATAGTAACCACTGCCAATTACCTGATGAATGAGCAAACGCTCATTCATCGGGCTATCCCAAAGTCAAACATACAAACACCACAGAATGGAAACAGGAAAGTACCAGGAAACCAACCACAGGGCTCATAACCAAGCAATGGAATTCCTGGAGTGGTTCCTACTTAAAAGGATCCTGGAAGCCGATCTCATACTGCAGCTTGAACCACACACATCCCATAGTAGAACTATGGTGTTACCGTACTGATGAGAGGCCACAGCTCCAGATGTGCCAACACATGAAGGTTGGTAGCTTGTTGGCCCATGGCTGACACCAACAGCAATCAAAGTTGCTACGTTACCTAAAAGTACATTGTGAAAATATACCATAAACTCTGATTGGGTGCCACGGGTCACTACTGTAGGACGCTTTTTGGTGTGTGGCAGTATACACTGTATGGCCAGACTTAGTAGATGAAGACAGCAGCTGTAGCATGGAAGGTATAATCATTTTAGACTGGATCAATATAGCTCTTGGCTACAGTGTCCATGATGAAGTAGAGTAAATGTTGCAGGTTATGAGTGGTCATTTGTAAGTCTGTAACATAATCTTGCACACAGTACACAACAACAGAGCTCCTCGGGCCCCCGTTTCAGAAAGGAGTGGGCAGGCAGCCACCGTTGAGTGATGTCACCAGCTGTGCCTGTCTGCTCCATACACTAGACTGCGCTGATTACAGTAGTCAGCGGAGAAAAGCTGTAGTCTAAAAATGACTGAAACATCTAAAAGCCACAAGTGAGATCCTAGTAAAGATGTTTGGGCTGAATATATAGTCATCACATTCATCAGACTGACTAATACGTTTTTCGCTTAGTGTGGTCCAAACCAATTGTTGAACAGTGCTGGAGTTTTAGTCCATTAATTTGTTCCTACTGTGGTGCTATATAATTCACACGGGCTTCAAACCGTTGTGTAGGCCATGTCGGACAAGGGTGCCTAGGGCCCACCAGGAAAGTACATTCAGGGATCCCACTGTACAGCTACATGAAATATTACCTAACCCCCATTAGCAAACACTGGGGGAGATTTATCAAAAGTGGTGTAAAGGAAAACTGGTTTAGTTGCTCATTTTTAAAAGGAGTTCTGAAAAATGAAAGGTGGAATTGATTGGTTGCTATGGGCAACTAAGCCACTTTTCCTTTACACCAGTTTTGATAAATCTCCTCTATTTTTCAGTAGTAGTCTTCTGCTTAGATTGTCCCTCAAACTCTTCTGTCCTGTAGCCCCTGCCAGTATGTGTGCAGTTCTTGGTGCCAAAGATGCCTAAGGGGGCATAGTTACTTTATTCTGGGGATTGATGGTGGCTCTAGTAGTCGCATATAGTAGGGTATGACAAATTCTAACAATATACCATAACCTGTATTGGTGTTGAAGCCCCTTTAGCCCCCAAGATCATGCCTCATTTAAAGGCACTCAGTATTTATAACATACCAACCTGTTGCTGAAAAGTTGTGCTCATTGCACTTTATAACTGTTTTACAGATTTCCTTAGAATATTAGAACTTCAGTAATAATTCACGCACGTTCACCTGCCCCAGAAGGCTCACAAAGCACGATTCTTCGGAAGCATTAGGCACTGGAAGGCGTCGTTCCACCTGTTGATGTTAGCTGGTACTGCAGCAGCTGGGATCTCTTGCTGAACAGTCAAACATTATTTTAATTGGAGTAGCAATCAGCAGCTGGTATACACCAAAGTACACCCTAGCTGCGTTACTGATGCAGTGCATATATTATCCATAATAATAAAGGATCATTCCCATTTTGCATTGTGGTGAAACACACCAGAAAGCCTTGTTTAATAGATGCAGTTGTGATACGATTTTGCTGTGATTATGAGCTGCTGTTTTTTTTGGCAAAAAAAGATACAGTTCTAGGAAACGTTCCAATTCAGAATACATGTAGCAGGTGAATATTGAGATTTTTCTATTCTAAAAATGCCCATGATAAAACTGCAGCAAAATGCCAAAAGTATTGCTATGTGAAGAATAGGACATTGCAAGTGATGTATTATTGCAAAATACATGCAATAAAAATATTGTTCAGATTTTTAAATACATTACATTTTTCTCTCTGGTAGCGCCCCCTGCTGTTCATCCTTCTGGTCCACCTTCTCCTGCATTCAGTGGTGGACTCACATGCTGAGTAGCTTCCCTGCTCCCTCTCACCTCTCTCATAGTGAAGCAGGAGAAGTGGTCCAGACATCTTTCTTTCCTTCATGTCGACTTCTAAATTCGTAGAAACATATAGCTCTATCTGTCTCTAGACAGTGGAGAAGGGCATTGTGGGGGCATGACATATAATATGTATCTCTGGGGTCATATGTGAGGGACTATTTTCTATGCAGGGGAGCAAGGGGTTGACAAGAGCTAATTGCAGTGCATCCTGGGAGATGCAGGTACCAGATGAGCTGCTGCCCACCCACAAAGAGGGAAGCAAGTCCTCTAGATATGTAAGTAAAAAATGTTCAACTTTTTGGGATAACCCCTTTCTAAGGCTACTTTCACACCAGCGTTTTTCCTTACCGCTATTGGATCATAGGATCTCAGTAGCGGACGAGAAAACACTTCAGTTTTGTTTCCATACATTGTCAATGGGCACAAAACTGAACTGAAGGGAACGAAGTGCACCAGAATGCAGTCCGTTCCCCTTCATTGCGTTTCCATGATGCACACAAAAGCACGTTTTTGAGTGCGTCCTGGGATGTGGAGCAAGAATGATCCATCATGACACACTCATGACAAAAGAAAATGGATCAGTCCCCCATTGACTTATAATGGTTTTAGAGATGGATCCGTCATGGCTATTTTAGAGATAATACAACCGGATTCGTACATAACGGATGTAGCTGTTTGTATTATCATAACAAAAGCATTTTTTTTGCTGATCGATGACGGAGCCAGCAAAAACGCAGATGTGAAAGTAGCCCAAATAGGACTAGTCAGCTTTTCCGACATGTTTGCTGTAGTAAATTGTTGCATTGTGGTATTGGCGCACCTTTTCTTAGAACATTATTATTCTTTTATTCCTTCTGGATATGTATAAATAAATTGATTACTGGTGTTCCCATTCAAGTAGGTGTATCCATACATAGTCTAAAGCAGGCATCCTCAAACTGCGGTTGTAGTTTTGCAACAGCTGGAGGGCCGCAGTTTGAGGATGCCTGGTCTAAAGCCTCATTCACATTTCTGTGTCCATTTGAGGTCTGGGAAAAAAAAATAAAACATGTTTCATCTTCATGCCCTCCATATGTCATCTGTATTTCCAAAGCATCTCCTATCAGTGGTCTGTGCTTTTTTATTGATCCATAGACTGTAATGGGCGTGATTGGTCCGCATCACGGACCAAAGTAGTGAATGTTGGCTGAAATATTTTCGGACTCCATGGTAACAGACTACAAATAAACCCAGTGTAGCCTGATCCTACATTCATACTCCTATTTAATTTGTCTTATAATTCTTGCTAATGCTAACCAACCAAATGTATTTTAGAAAGATGTAAGGTCCGGGGGCAAGAAATTCAATCAGATCAGCCATTAACAACAGTGGGAGCTGCAGGGAAATACAGTGGTAAAGTACCCATGCCTTGTAGATCAAAGTCATCCAAACACAAGGACCAGATGACTATGTTATGTGTATAGAGATAGGGCATGTTGGATTTCAACATGCTCAATCATTTGTTCTCACAGGAAATAAGTTGCTGTTAGAGGTGTCTTACAGTTCGGTGCGTGCCATATTTGTGCCATAATTTGTGACTCATCACTCCTCTCACTGCTTTTTAATAGTGTGAGAAAAGGGATGGAGCTTAGAGGAAGAGGACATAGCTTTTAATAGATATCATATTTACTGCAGAAACTAGTGTAAACGCATGGACTGCCGGAAGATGCACTGTGCCTCTAAATAAATTTTGCGCTGGCAGACTCTAGGGTGCATTTGAGCCATTTCCGTCTGAGATCAGTTTTTTTAGACGGAAACAAAAGTACTGCATGCAGGACTTTTTTCCCGTCTAAAAAACGGATCTCAGACGGAAATGGCTCAAACGGATGACAACTAATGCAACAGGATCCGTTTTTTTACAGGATCCTGTTTTTTTCCCCTCTCTCTTCTTCTGATGGATCAGAAGAAAGGAAAGCTAAACGGTGATGTGAATGCACCCTAAGGGTAGGTTTACACTAGCGTTAGGGATTCCGTTATGGCTTTCCATTATAACATGGTTATAACGGAAAATAACGGAATCCATAAGGCTGAAGGAATGATCCGTTCTTCTGCCTATAGACTTGTATTATGATGGAATCCAAAACAGAAGCCTTTAAAAGGCATTCCGTTTGCTTTCCGTCCTAATAGAAGTCTATGGGAAACAAAACGGATCCGTCTGGTTCTCGTTATGCAAGACAGAAAACAAAGTCCTGTCGAGAAGATTTTGTTTTCCGTCTTGTATAATGGGACCCAGACGGATCGATATGCTTTCCCATAGACTTCTACTAGGACTTTTAAAGGCTTCCGTTTTGCATTCTGACTGGGCATTCCGTTATTTTCCGTTATAACCATGTTATAACGGAAAGCCATAACTGAATTCCTAACGCTAGTGTGAACCCACCCTCAGACTGTTTTGACTTAGTATCTCTGCTCCACTGAGTCCTCTAGAAGCTCAAGTGTTCGTTAAAGGGGCTCTCTGCTCTGACTTTCAAATTGGGAGACATGCCTACCTCCACGACATTCATAATAATATAATAATGACATAAAAGAAGCAGACAACCCTTTAAAATTCTTCCAGAGGCATAACGGCTGAAAAGGCAAAAAAATAAGCTCCTTTGTAGAGCATTGCACAGTAGATAGCATTACATAAACAATAATCATGTGGTTGTTGGCACTTAAGTCTGTATAGAATGGGTTAAACCTTCCTTCTATGTGTAATATGTCAACTACAAAGGTTACTTTTGTAACCCATCATTGCCGATGTCCTTGCAACAACACATGTCAAAAACAGGCCTGTCAACAGGTCTTCGTAAATTGTCCTGGTGGTATTGCCACAACATAGGAGAGGAACTGACAGCTTTTCCAAGAGGACTGAGAAATGGGACAGGTGGTTGGAGTCAGAGGGTCAAATGAAAAAAAAAATAAGAAGGAACTAAGTACAAGCCCAGAAGTAATAATGAAAGAAACATATAGAGCTTTCACATTTGCTGCCAAACCTGATTATCTACACCAGCATGCAGAAAGTCTTAGGTACTGTGCTTGTCACACCTCTGGCTTCCTACATAGGACTGGGCAGATGGAGCAGGGTAGCAGGTCTGCAGGCCACTGTCACGTTACCTCCTGCTGTGATAAACCGTTTCAGAAGCGGCTTTGTGCTATAAACAAGACAGGTTCAACTAAACCTACTGGCAGTGCAACCCCAACGGCCAGCCACCAGCACAATGGGCTGTCAAAGGCTGCAGACACTTGAGACATACTATCAGTTACTTTCTTATTAGTTTAAGAAGGCAGTTTCTCAGCATAAGCTATTGTCGCTTGCACATTATTCGCGGTAGGTGTCAAAATACACTCATGCGATTGTGTCAAAGATTTTTATTGTGTGCAGTCCAAGCCACATGCCAAAAGAACGAGGGCGATTTCCATTCACATAGACTGAATGGAAAAGCTGCTGTATCATTTAGGGCTATGTGCATTATAACAACGAATAATAAGCATTTTGGATAGAGTGGCCATAAAAATTAGTCTAAAAGCCCCCATACACATTAGTGTATTGTCAGCTAAACCCACCAAGAACGGCAGGTTTGGAAAATAGCCTAATGTGTGGGGGAGCTCCCAACTCCAAAAAAAAAACGCGGAAAAAAGATACAAAACATCCTGCACGGTATGATAGTAAATATGCGGATGTGCATGGCTACATTTATAAAGTCACGGAAAATAATGCGCTAGAATAACAGATGCAAGCATAATATATGGACTAAGCCCTCATTCTAATGGTAAAATCTGAGACTCTTAGCCAATATATTTTGATCAAAACACATCTGTGCCCACCTACCCAGCGCCAAGGTGGTCTCAGATCCTATGCTAAACTTATCTACGCAGTTGTACATCTACATTCAGGAGAGCAGACCAATGAATGCTCCCATTCATTTTTATGGGGCAGACGGAAATAGCCAAGCCAGCGCTCTGCTTTTTTCGGTGGTCCCTCAGAAATGAATGGAGGGCGGCTGGGCATGTGCAGTGCGTCCTCCATTCATTTCCCTGTTCCATTCTCATTGTAGGTGCGGGTCCCAGCAGTGGGACCCACACCTATAAGACAATGGGGAATATCCTAGGGATATGCCCCCATTGTCTGAGATGGTAAAACTCCTTTAACCTTATTTATTGGGGTAGGGCATTCCAGAGAATGGGTGCAGCTGGGGAGAAGTCTTGGAGCCCGGAGTGAGAGGCATTATGCGCCCACAATTGCATGGAGCAGGGTGCTGCGGTGAGCTTGCTCCATAGACGGTGGGTGCTATACAGCAGGCACCTGGCCGCAATGACTGTGTCAGTATTGGGCCTGTGACCGCATCACAGTGTGGCAGACTGCGGTCTCCACACTGCAGCGCCATAGGTCCCAGCTCTGGCCTACCTCGCAGGATGAGAAGGCACCTGCCAGCATACCGCCCTCACTGCCAGGTCTCGTCTTGTGCGCTATAGCGCACGCGCGTGTGCCTCTCCCTTTGTTATAGGAGAGGAGAGCACGCTTCCTGATTACTGTCTCCGCCCGGAGGTTGGCTGACCATGAAGTGCCCAAGCGTGGTTGTTATACCTGATAACCTCTGCTGAAACTTCCTGCTGCTCTGCCCTGCTGTGTACCAGACTTTTGCCAATGAACCCTGACCTTCCCTGCCTGTCTGCCTCCAGTATTGACCCCTGCATTGCTTGACTATGATTCTGCCTGCCGTCTGCTACTTGGATTACCTGGACTATTGACCCCTGCATTGCCTGACTATGAATCTGCGTACTGTCATCTGTGAGTTCGTCTGGACCTCTGACCTTGCACTGCCTGACTATGAGTCAGCCTGACCCAGTATACCGTTTTACTCTAAACTTTGTTTTGCCTTTGTTTCAAGTGACTTTTGTCTACCTTCTGCCAGTAAAGATCATCTGTTCCGTTTCTCTGCCTTTGTTGGACTCTGTACACACTCCTGGAGGTAGCTGCTTTCTAGGTGACTGGTATAAGCACCAGGGTCCTGACTCTGGGAGTCAGCAATATTGGGCTAATTCTTAGTCCACCATCAGCTGACGCAGACAATCCACATCCTCTGGTCGTGACAGACGGGGAACGGCGATCACGCTGCACCCTGTCATTTAACCCCTCAGATTCAACACCAATCGCAGCACCTGTGATGTAAGGCAGAGGGATATGGCTCCTTCTGATCAAAGCTCCTGCAATGAAATTGCGGGACTTTGATTGGTTACTATAGCAGTCTAGATGCTTCTGAAGCTTCCCAGGCCTGCCATGGTAAGCTTCTTGCTAAGCTGTGCACGAGGCACAGCTCAGCAAGGAGTGTGTCAAAATTGCATTCACCCACATAGATTTCTATTAGGGTGAATTGGACAAGGGATCAAAAAAAATTTCCTGTGCAGTGAACCCCGTAATGGAAAAAAAAAAAAAAGAAAAACATGCGATTCACCATTTTTAGTCATCTTGTCCCCACCCAAAAAAATTTAATAACAATGATGATATAGGGCTGCAACGATTACTCAATGTAATCAACACAAAAAAATCCCTGATGCAGTTTTTCTGCATCAAGGATTCATTTTGATCATGTGACCACGGAGCATGAGTGAAGTGAAGCCTATCCCTTACCGCTCCGTGGTCTCCTATCTGCATCGCGCTGGTCTGTCCTGGGTCTGGCGTGCACAGATCATCAGCGTGCGCTGCCTGACGCTGTGTGATGTCAGGTCCCAGTGCATGTTGGGAAGAAGAAGACACTATGGTCCTTCTCCAGCGGACTCCATTTCGGCCAGCCGAAATGGAAAGGTAAATATTACAGTTGTCATTTATCAAGCAGCGGCCTAAGTCTGCTGGGGGGAAGGGGGTTGTTGATTGCGCTTGGGGAGTGAGGGACATGGCAAGTAGGGGCTGATAGCAGTGGGGGACATTGTATGGAGGGGCTGATGGCACTGGGAGTGTGGGGGACATGATGGCATGGAGGGGCTGATGGCACTGGGGGACATGGCATGGAGGGGCTTATGGCACTCGAGGACATGGCATGGAGGGGCTGATGGCATTGGAGGAGTGGGGGACATGGTTTGGAGGCGCTGATGGCAGTGGGGTACATGACATGGAGGAGCTGATGGCATGGGTGACATGTCATGGGGGGGCTGATGGCACTGGGGGAGTGGGGGACATGATGGTAAGGAGGGGCTGATGGCATTAGGGGAGTGGGGGACACGATGGCATGGAGGTGCTCATGGCACTGGGGGAGTGGGGGACATGATGGCATGGAGGGGCTGATGGCACAAAGGACTGATGGCACTGGGGGTAGCTAATGGCAAAGAGGACTGATGGCACTGGGGGAGTTTAATGCATGGAGAGAGCTGATGGCGCTGAGGACTGATGGCACGGGGATGATGATAGCACTGGGGGGCAGGGGGGGGCGGATGAGTTTTTATAAAGGAAAATGTTCTTTTAATTTGATTTTTATTATTAAAGTATTTGATTAATCGTTGGAATAATTGATAGAATACTTGATAACTGCAGCCCTACAATTATCAAAATGGTACTAATAAAAACTACAGTTCGTTCCGCAAAAAACAAGCCCTCATAGAGCTCTCGCTATAAAAAAGTTATGGCTGTCAGAAAATGGCAATTCAAAGAAAATTTAGATTTTATTTTTCAAAGGTTTTTAGCAATTAAACAAAGTAATTGTAATTAACCAAAATAAAATTGAATTTTATCCCACAAATACATTTTATAACTATTGGAAAGTGGGGTGGAAAAATTAAAAATGCAAAAATGAAATTAAGCCTGGTCTTTAAGGGGTTAAAGAGTCTATTAAACCCTACTGGTTGATCATTCCGATTAAAACAGATTAGTGTATATATATCGATGATGTGATATAAATTTCTTCAGTCTTGGAATACCCTAAATTTATATATACTACATGGGCAAAAGTATTGGCACACATCTTAATCACTGAATTCGGGTGTCTCACTCAGTCCCATTTCCACAGGTGTATAAAATCCAGCACCAAGCCATGCAGTTTGCCTTTACAACCATTTGTGAAACAATGGCTGGTTCTAATGAGTTCACAGAATTCGAATATGGTACTGTAATAGGATGCTACCGTTTCAACAAGTCAGTTCATGAGATGACTTCCCTCCTAGATACTCCTCCATCAACTGTGTTGTATTATTGCAAAATGGAAGCATTTAGGAACCACAGCCATTACGCCATGGAGTGGCAGACCACGTAAGGTTACATGGTTTGCCTCTGGCTTTAACATCACTAAAACAGTGTGTCAGAAGCTTCATAAGATGGATATTTATGGGCGAGCAGCTGCATACAAGCCTTACATTGCCAAGCACGATGGCAAACATTGGATGGAGTAGTGGGCTGTGCAAATGCCAGGAGAACGTTACCTGCCTGACTGCATTGTGCCAACTGAAAAGTTTGATGTAGGAGGGATAATGCTATGGAGTTGTTTTTCACAGGTTGGCCTAGGCTCCTTAGTTCTAGTGAAGGAAAATCTTAGGGGGGTAGATGTATCAAATTGGTGTAAAGTAGAACAGGCTTTGTTGCCCATAGCAAACAATGAGATTCCACCTTTTATTTTCCAGAGGAGCTGTGGAAAATGAAAGGTGGAATCTGATTGGTTGCTGTTGGCAACTAAGCCAGTTCTACTTTACACCAGTTCGATAAATCTCCCCCTTAATGCTTTAGCAGACATTTTGGACAATTTTATGCTTTCAACTTTGTGGGAACAGTTTGGAGAAGGCCCTTTTCTATTCCAGCAGGACTGTCCTAGTGAACAAAACAAGGTCCGTAAAGGAATGGGTGGCTGAGTTTGGTGTGGAAGAACTTGACTAGCCAGTGCACACAGAGCCCTGACCTCAAACCCATTGATCACCTTTGGAGATTGTAAGCCAGGTCCGCTTCGTCAATATCAGTGTTTGACCTCATAAATTCTCTTCTGGATAAATGGCCAAAAATTCCTACAGACATACTATAAAATCTTGTAGAAAGCCTTCTCAGAAGAGTAAAAGCTGTTTTACCTGCAATTAATGCCCATGGATTTAGAATGGGATGTCATAAAAGCTGCTTTAGGTGTAATATGTAGGCATCCCAGGGCGTCGCTAAAGGCTCATGGGCCCTGGTGCACTACCCTCAGTGCTTTGTGTGTCTAACTATGCAGCACAAGGGTCTTTGGGCCCCCTTAGGCTCCTGGGCCCGGTAGCGACTGCTACCTCTGCACCCCCTATAGCTACGCCCACGCATCCCAATACTTTTGTCCATTTAGTATATTTTACCGGCAGAGTGTGAATGGTGAACAAAAAGTTTTAGGCGAAAAAAAGACATACAAAATGTAATCATTAAAGTGTAGGATTGAGGACAATGGGGGAGATTTATCAAACTGTGTAAAGTAGTACTGGGTTAGTTCAGATTCCACCTTACATTTTCCAAAGGAGCTCTGAAAAATGAAAGGAGGAATCTGATTGGTTGCTACTGAGCCAGTTCTACTTTACACCAGTTTGATAAATCTCCCCCAATGTTTCCTCTAATTATCCCCTTCGCACGCCCAGGCTTTCCATCTGCACAAATTGTTACAAGAAGCCAGTCTGGTATGTCTGCTGCAGTATACATATAAGCAGCACACAAACCCCTCGGAGGAAAAGATTGTCATTTTGGGACCAAAACTTTCCTTTAGTTCATTCCTTTTACAGCTAGTTGATCATTCTTCCCTGCAGACAGCCGGCCACGTTTCCTGATGACATAAAGGCCTTACGGCAACGTGAAGTTCATGCAATGTGACAGAGGACTGGCACCTCTTCTCTCACTGGGTCACCATAGAAACCTACAGCGTCAGAATGACATCATGGGATTTCTGTTTTCGTGTGGTAAATGGGTGAATCACAAGGAGATGCTAGCTGCAAATTAGATCACTGCTATCAGTCAGTTATACTGTACGTAGCACAGATGCTATCACTGCGTCCTTCATAACATTATGAAAAAGAGAAAAATAAAACATAGTAAACTAAGACAACCAAATGAATGGAATTGCTGACAGATGCTGAAATCTCACATTTCTTTAATCCAACATTTAATCATTCAGTAAATCTGATAATCCCACGTAGTATCGTGTGGATTTTCATGAGTACAGAGAACTAATTAGGAAATTCCTCTGGTAAGATTTTCTTTTTCCATTTTTATTTGGGGTTAGATGGTTCTCTACCCATACCTATGTCCTTCTGATAATCCAGAATTTGCACTGATCAGCCATAACATTAAAACTCCTGAATGGTAAAGTGAATACCTGCTCTTGGCAGGTAATGCTTCCCCCCAGCTGGCATAGGGAGTCTTACAGGTAATGCTCCCAGGGAAAAAAGAATGTATAGGCCGCCCAGAGAGTTTAGCTCGGGGGGCACATAGGGGCACCTACACCCTTAGGTTTTAGGGGTTCTGTGGAGTTTTGTCTTTCTCTCCCCTCCTCCCCCCCGCTTCATATTTGACAGGTAAATCTACCTCAGGAGAATTACACGAGAGAAGAAGACCGGTTTAATCTGGCTCGATGTGGTGCTAGCTGAAGAGTCCAGGTCCCTGCCGATTGGTTGCCGTCGGTTGCTGGGGGAGAAATCCAAGCTGTTGATTTGTTGATGTTGTTAAAGGCGGGAACCTGCCCCCTTTATATTGTGGCATTTTGATGAGCTGAAGTGCCAGCATGAAGACGACCTGATCTGCGCCCGCCCTCCCTTACTCCCTAACATAATATTATTTTCACTGTCACATGCTTTAGTAGTGGGATTGGATTGTGGTTTGTAATGGTTAATTAATTAATATTAAAATGGTTAATTATTGATTCATTTATGTTATTGTAATTTATTGGGTAACTCATAATAAAGCATTGCGGCCATTTCATCCAACGTAAAAGTGTTTTGTTTTTATTTATTACTTAGGTATTTTATTAGTTAGTTTTGTGGGTGTAATGTCGCTCCATGCCGATTAACTCTCTTTGGCTAATATCCTAGTCATGTTTCATGGCTTTTTAAAGAGGTATTCTCACCTCAAACATTTATGGCATATCCACAGTATATGCCATCAATGTCTGATAGATGTTTGTCCCACCTCTGGGACTCCCACCACCACTTCTGTGCCTGTATGCGATAGCCTGAGCTATGGAAACAGCCAGGAGGCCTGTGTTAAAGGGCATCCGTCAGCAGATCTGTACCTATGAAACTGGCTGACCTGTTACATGTGCACTTGGCAGCTGAAGACATCTGTGTTAGTCCCATGTTCATATGTGCAAGCAAGAGGTTTTAATATATGCAAAAGAGCCTCAAGGAGCAACGGGGATATTGTCATTACTCCAGGCGGCTCAGCTCTCTCTGCAACTGCCCTCTGCACTTTCATTTACAGGGCCAAGCAGTGAAAATATCACCATGCCTGGTCCTGTCAATCAAGGTGCAGAGGATATGGCCGTTGCTGAGAGAGCAGAGCCTCTAGGAGTAAAGGAAACGCCCCCGTTGCTCCTAGAGGCTAATTTGCATATAATAAAACATAAAACATTTTTCTCAGCAATGCGGGCACATATAAATATGAGACCAACACAGATGCCTTCAGCTGCCAAGTGCCAAGTTCATAGGTACAGAACTGCTGACAGCTGTTATTTCCACAGCTCCGACCACCTCGGCTCATGACAAAACAGATAACAGATCATATATATTTTAAATTTATATAGCCTGCAGATGAGTGGTATAAAGACCATTCACTAGTGTGGCTGTGCAGATCAGAGTACATCAAAGATAACAGACACCATAGCTACTATATCCAACGCTTGGGTATTGTACGCTTCACTGACCACCGGCCTATTACAAATTCCAGTGCTGTGCGGCTAGCTGCAGCTCTTCCAATGGTTTAAGCTGGGACAGAATGTGATGTCATGCCGAGTATGAACACCAGACCTCCTGTATGCAGTACTGTTCCTGTACCGTGTAATGCATTATATAACTACTCCTGTCTGTATACATGTCATATATAAGAGGTTCTGCAGCAGCTGAGGTGTTATATAGAACCTCTATAATGTATCATGTAATGCATTATATAACTACTCCTGTCGGTATACATGTCATATATAAGAGGTTCTGCAGAAGCTAAGGTGTTATATAGAACCTCTATAATGTACCATGTAATGTATTATATAACTACTCCTGTCTGTATACATGTCATATACATGATGTTCTGCTGCAGCTGAGACGTTATATATAACCTCTATAATGTACCATGTAATGCATTATATAACTACTCCTGTCTGTATACATGTCATATACATGAGGTTCTGCAGCAGCTGAAGTATTATATAGAACCTCTATAATGTATCATGTAATGTATTATATAACTACTCCTGTCTGTATACATGTCATATATATGAGGTTCTGCAGCAGCTGAGGTGTTATATAGAACCTCTATAATGTACCATGTAATGTATTATATATCCACTCCTGTCTGTATACATCTCATATATATGAGGTTCTGCAGCAGCTGAGGTGTTATATAGAACCTCTATAATGTATCATGTAATGTATTATATAACTACTCCTTTCTGTATACATGTCTTATATATGAGGTTCTGCAGCAGCTGAGGTGTTATATATAACCTCTATAATGTACCATGTAATGTATTATATAACTACTCCTGTCTGTATACATGTCATATACATGAGGTTCTGCAGCAGCTGAGGTGTTATATATAACCTCTATAATGTACCATGTAATGTATTATATAACTACTCCTGTCTGTATACATGTCATATATATGATGTTCTGCAGCAGCTGAGGTGTTATATAGAACCTCTATAATGTACCATGTAATGTATTATATATCCACTCCTGTCTGTATACATCTCATATATATGAGGTTCTGCAGCAGCTGAGGTGTTATATAGAACCTCTATAATGTACAGTGTAATGTATTATATAACTACTCCTCTCTGTATACATGTCATATACATGAGGTTCTGCAGCAGCTGAGGTGTTATATAGAACCTCTATAATGTACCATGTAATGTATTATATAACTACTCCTGTCTGTATACATGTCATATATATGATGTTCTGCAGCAGCTGAGGTGTTATATAGAACCTCTATAATGTACCATGTAATGTATTATATATCCACTCCTGTCTGTATACATGTCATATATATGATGTTCTGCAGCAGCTGAGGTCTTATATAGAACCTTTATAATGTACCATGTAATGTATTATATATCCACTCCTGTCTGTATACATGTCATATACATGAGGTTCTGCAGCAGCTGAGGTGTTATATATAACCTCTATAATGTACCATGTAATGTATTATATAACTACTCCTTTCTGTATACATGTCATATACATGATGTTCTGCAGCAGCTGAGGTGTAATATAGAACCTCTATAATGTACCCATGTAATGTATTATATAACTACTCCTTTCTGTATACATGTCTTATATATGAGGTTCTGCAGCAGCTGAGGTGTTATATAGAACCTCTATAATGTACCATGTAATGTATTATATAACTACTCCTGTCTGTATACATGTCATATACATGAGGTTCTGCAGCAGCTGAGGTGTTATATAGAACCTCTATAATGTACCATGTAATGTATTATATAACTACTCCTGTCTGTATACATGTCATATACATGAGGTTCTGCAGCAGCTGAGGTGTTATATAGAACCTCTATAATGTATCATGTAATGTATTATATAACTACTCCTGTCTGTATACATGTCATATATATGATGTTCTGCAGCAGCTGAGGTGTTATATAGAACCTCTATAATGTACCATGTAATGTATTATATAACTACTCCTGTCTGTGTACTTGTCATATATATGAGGTTCTGCAGCAGCTGAGGTATTATATAGAACCTCTATAATGTACCATGTAATGTATTATATATCCACTCCTGTCTGTATACATGTCATATACATGATGTTCTGCAGCAGCTGAGGTGTTATATAGAACCTCTATAATGTACCATGTAATGTATTATATAACTACTCCTGTCTTTATACATGTCATATATATGAGGTTCTGCAGCAGCTGAGGTGTTATATAGAACCTCTATAATGTACAGTGTAATGTATTATATAACTACTCCTCTCTGTATTCATGTCATATATATGAGGTTCTGCAGCAGCTGAGGTGTTATATAGAACCTTTATAATGTACCATGTAATGTATTATATAACTACTCCTGTCTGTATACATGTCATATACATGAGGTTCTGCAGCAGCTGAGGTGTGATATAGAACCTTTATAATGTATCATGTAATGCATTATATAACTACTCCTGTCTGTATACATGTCATATATATGAGGTTCTGCAGCAGCTGAGGTGTTATATAGAACCTTTATAATGTATCATGTAATGCATTATATAACTACTCCTGTCTGTATACATGTCATATATATGAGGTTCTGCAGCAGCTGAGGTGTGATATAGAACCTTTATAATGTACCATGTAATGTATTATATATCCACTCCTGTCTGTATACATGTCATATACATGAGGTTCTGCAGCAGCTGAGGTGTTATATAGAACCTCTATAATGTACCATGTAATGTATTATATAACTACTCCTGTCTGTATACTAGTCATATATATGAGGTTCTGCAGCAGCTGAGGTATTATATAGAACCTTTATAATGTACCATGTAATGTATTATATAACTACTCCTGTCTGTATAAATGTCATATATATGATGTTCTGCAGCAGCTGAGGTGTTATATAGAACCTCTATAATGTACCATGTAATGTATTACATAACTACTCCTGTCTGTATATGTCATATATATGAGGTTCTGCAGCAGCTGAGGTGTTATATAGAACCTCTATAATGTACCATGTAATGTATTATATATCTACTCCTGTCTGTGTACATGTCATATACATGAGGTTCTGCAGCAGCTGAGGTGTTATATAGAACCTCTATAATGTACCATGTAATGTATTATATAACTACTCCTGTCTGTATACTAGTCATATATATGAGGTTCTGCAGCAGCTGAGGTATTATATAGAACCTTTATAATGTACCATGTAATGTATTATATAACTACTCCTGTCTGTATAAATGTCATATATATGATGTTCTGCAGCAGCTGAGGTGTTATATAGAACCTCTATAATGTACCATGTAATGTATTACATAACTACTCCTGTCTGTATATGTCATATATATGAGGTTCTGCAGCAGCTGAGGTGTTATATAGAACCTCTATAATGTACCATGTAATGTATTATATAACTACTCCTGTCTGTATACATGTCATATACATGAGGTTCTGCAGCAGCTGAGGTGTTATATAGAACCTTTATAATGTACCATGTAATGTATTATATAACTACTCCTGTCTGTATACATGTCATATACATGAGGTTCTGCAGCAGCTGAGGTGTTATATAGAACCTTTATAATGTACCATGTAATGTATTATATAACTACTCCTGTCTGTATATGTCATATATATGATGTTCTGCAGCAGCTGAGGTGTTATATAGAACCTCTATAATGTACAGTGTAATGTATTATATAACTACTCCTGTCTGTATACATGTCATATATATGAGGTTCTGCAGCAGGTGAGGTGTTATATAGAACCTCTATAATGTACCATGTAATGTATTACATAACTACTCCTGTCTGTATATGTCATATATATGAGGTTCTGCAGCAGCTGAGGTGTTATATAGAACCTCTATAATGTACCATGTAATGTATTATATATCTACTCCTGTCTGTATACTAGTCATATACATGAGGTTCTGCAGCAGCTGAGGTATTATATAGAACCTCTATAATGTACCATGTAATGTATTATATAACTACTCCTGTCTGTATACATGTCATATACATGAGGTTCTGCAGCAGCTGAGGTGTTATATAGAACCTTTATAATGTATCATGTAATGTATTATATAACTACTCCTGTCTGTATACATGTCATATACATGAGGTTCTGCAGCAGCTGAGGTGTTATATAGAACCTCTATAATGTACCATGTAATGTATTATATAACTACTCCTGTCTGTATACATGTCATATACATGAGGTTCTGCAGCAGCTGAGGTGTTATATAGAACCTTTATAATGTACCATGTAATGTATTATACAACTGCTCCTGTCTGTATACATGTCATATATATGAGGTTCTGCAGCAGCTGAGGTGTTATATAGAACCTCTATAATGTACAATGTAATGTGTTATATAACTTCTCCTGTCTGTATACATCTCATATATATGAGGTTCTGCAGCAGCTGAGGTGTTAGTGACTATATAATGTGTTGTGTAATGTAATATATAACTACTCCTGTCTGTATACATGATGTTCTGCAGCAGCTGAGGTGTTAGTGACTATATAATGTGTTGTGTAATGTAATATATAACTACTCCTGTCTGTATACATGATGTTCTGCAGCAGCTGAGGTGTTAGTGACTATATAATGTGTTGTGTAATGTAATATATAACTACTCCTGTCTATATAGATGATGTTCTGCAGCAGCTGAGGTGTTACTGACTATATAATGCGTTGTGTAATGTATTATATAACTACTCCTGTTTATATAGATGATGTTCTGCAGCAGCTGAGGTGTTAGTGACTATATAATGTGTTGTGTAATGTAATATATAACTACTCCTGTCTGTATACATGATGTTCTGCAGCAGCTGATGTGTTACTGACTATATAATGTGTTGTGTAATGTAATATATAACTACTCCTGTCTATATAGATGATGTTCTGCAGCAGCTGAGGTGTTACTGACTATATAATGCGTTGTGTAATGTATTATATAACTACTCCTGTTTATATAGATGATGTTCTGCAGCAGCTGAGGTGTTACTGACTATATAATGCGTTGTGTAATGTATTAGTCAGTCCTCTGTCATATGTAATGTAATATATAACTACTCCTGTCTGTATAGATGATGTTCTGCAGCAGCTGATGTGTTACTGACTATATAATGCGTTGTGTAATGTATTATATAACTACTCCTGTTTATATAGATGATGTTCTGCAGCAGCTGAGGTGTTACTGACTATATAATGCGTTGTGTAATGTAATATATAACTACTCCTGTCTGTATAGATGATGTTCTGCAGCAGCTGAGGTGTTACTGACTATATAACGCGTTGTGTAATGTATTAGTCCGTCCTCTGTCATATGTAACAAGTTCTGCTGTTATATAACTGCTCGGTGTAGCCCGTCACGTCTAAGAGGTTGTGCAGCGGCTTCGGTGTTCGGGGCTCGTTCTCGTCAGGTAGCGGCAGTCCCGAGTAATGTGGGGCAAAGGTGGCATAGTGGCAGTGCCCACCCCCTGGAGCGGCGCTGTCAGTATGCCCTCTTCTCAGGCGGCGGTGCCCTCCCCTTTGCCGGGTCCCCCTCCCTCTCCTCCTCCTTCTTCACACTCAGCTCTCTCCTCTCAGGCTGGAAGCTGCACTCGCTGAAAATGGCGGACTGCAGCACACTGCTGGATGAGGCGCTGGAGTCATTCGTGTTCAGCTACCTGACTGACAGCCCGGTAAGAGCAGCCCGCACTGGGCACAGATCTGGGGGACTGGCACTTGTTGTTGGTTCTAGTGACAGGTGAGGTCCCCTCATTTTTTGCAGACACCCCATTTTGTGCACCCTGAGCTGCTGCATGGGTATATTTTACAAGTTGGCACTTTTTACTCTTTACAGCAGGTGCAGTGCACCCCACTCTTGGTGCTTGGTATGCACCAGTGCCCCCCACATGCCGGGAATGCACCATGCTCTGCTTGTACCCCCACATGCCAAGTAGTCACCCAAGTGCCCCCCACATGCCGGGAATGCACCATGCTCTGTTTGTACCCACAGATGCCAGGCAGTCCCTCCAGTGCCCCCCACATGCCGGGAATGCACCATGCTCTGCTTGTGCCCCCACATGCCAAGTAGTCACCCCAGTGCCCCTCACATGCCGGAAATGCACCATCCTCTGCTAGTACCCACAGATGCCAAGCAGTCACCCCAGTGTCCCCCACATGCCGGGAATGCACCATGCTCTGCTAGTACCCACACATGCCAGTGCCCACTTCTTTCCCGTCCAGCGCATACCCCTCAGCTCCCCGCATTGCCCGCACAGGCTGTCAGCTCCATTCATTGCCGACACGTGGAGGGCACGGGGCACGGAGCCTTGGCTGTAGAGTGCCCTAATGGCACCGGTTACCCATGCGGTGTGAGCAGAATGTAGCATGCGGCGCCGGAGGGGGCGTGTAGCCGGCCTCTGCCTATAGGAGCCTATCATATGATTCACTTTCGTAATCCTGTGCCCATGTGGCTGTGCGCAGATTGTGTGCTGCCAGGCGGCATCCCGGGCACGGATTACATGAGTATCCAGCATGTGTGTGGCAGGGTGTGCGGCTGCCACTGTTACTATGTGTGTAAGAAGTCGGCTTACTTCCTCTCTGTGGGCAGTGGCACTGTGCCAGTCATTACTGTCCCTGGTGATATAAGACCTAAGTGTGATTGATCTGCACCTATGTTCCCACATGTGCCATAGCTAACCATGCCAGGTCTACCGAATTTTCCAGCTTTCTAGATAGTGGCCTGCCATATTCGCCTCATTCTACAGACCATACCTAGAAGATATTACACAAGCCCTGTCTATGTAATCTGCAGACCCTATCAAGTCTCCAGTCGCTGGGTAGGTGCAGCAGAGCTGGATTTGTCATTTGGTGCAACTCGTCAGCCATCTGTTTACATCAGCTCTGCTACATCTGTCTACCCCATAAGACTTGGAACCCTGCAGAGGCGACCTTGGCACTGTCTGTAGACATATCTGTGCAGGGGCACATATGTTCTGTGTCCTCGGCAGGATTCCCTGCAGCAGGATTTCTGTGCGTTCAGAGTCAGGTTGAGTTTCATAACCGTGCCGCAGAGTAGTGGTTACAAAACAGAGCTGGGCGTGATGGTGATGCTGCCCGCTCCAGGCTGTTATTACGGCCAGTGAAATCCTGCTTTTATTGACATTTCTAATGGATGGAGATGTGATTGCATGAATCATCTCCAGTCTGCCGCCGCAGGAGCCAGGTAGATTCTACCCCATGTAGACTGATCAGGCTGCCGGCACGGTATGTCTAATGCTTCAATAAAGTCATAGGATGCCACGGAAGCAGTGCCAGGCGGGCTCAAACTCTGTAACGTAAGCTCCGACAAATGTACTGTTGATGGGGGGGCATTTTAGTTATGCCCCATCTGTATAGGACTGGTTATACACATGGATCTTCTCAGTAAATATGTAAACCCGTCAGTGCCCTCCTTTACCACAGCTTGTGCCCATAATTCATGCTGCATTTAGCCCTCGCTGTGGAATTGGGCATACTGTTGTAGTTGCATCCAGTTTGATGTTTTAGTACAGGGATGCCCAACCTGCGGGCCTCCAGCTGTGGACAAACTACAACTCCCAGCATGCCCCGATAGCTGTGCTGGCGTGCTGGGAATTGTAGTTTTGCCACAGCTGGAGGGCCGCAGGTATTTAGTAGATTGACGCTCAGAACTTTAGAGAAACCCACCCAAAGGATTACCTAAGTGCTGCGACGGCAGATCTACCATATCATAGTCCTGAATAGGCTGAATCTTCCACTTACGGACAAATTTGCTGAAAGGATTGCCTAGCAAGTATGCCGTCGGATAGGGATGACCCAAGAGCGGACACCTTTGGCCGTGGGTCAGGGCAAAACTAGATCCTCCATTTGTTCCTCATCACGAGAGAGCTGTGTGAATTGTGGATGCTAGCCCCCCCTAAGTAACATGGAGGGTGAGGGGAGGTTCACACTTCCACTTACCACATCCAGCAGAGCTCACTGGATCCAGTCTAGCCATTCACCGCAAGACCCCATTAACTATAATGGGATCCAGCGAGGATCACACCGCCTTTCGGCCGGACATAAAGCGTTCCTCCGTATTTTTTTTATGTGTGGTCAAGAACCTGCATTTCGCTGGAAATCAGACAGTTCCCATTATAGTCAATGGGGCCCGGTGGTGACCGGATCCGGTGAACTCTGGCAGGATCGGTCAGACTGAGGTGGGAACCTACCCTAACTCGAGTCGTTTCTGTCCCATCTGCTTCCTAGCTAGTATACAGTAGTTATATCGATGTTCCTAGGGTCAAAATACTAACTCGTGAGGGGAATTATTGAGGTCAGTTCTGCAGGAGTCTGCATTGCCGAAATGTGCGATAATTGTGGTTCATCTTCATCCTGCTTCTCCAGGACTCTCATAAATGGATGGCCTGTCTTTAGGGTATCAATATGTGATCCGGCGTGGTCTGACTCCTTGAGTAGCTCCGGCCCCAGAACTACACAGGTCCGTCCAGCCGGTTACTTTAATGGGAGCCACCCTGCAGTGACCGGCTCTGTCCGCCGCACAACAGATGAAGCTCCGGTACTGGAGCTACTGCCGAACAGCCGATCGGCAGGGGTGCGGAATGTCAGAACCTCACCGATCAGATATCCGTGGCCTAGTCACCCATATGAAAGTCCAGGGCAACCCATTTAAGGGCAGTTTCACACTAGCTCTAGGAATCCGGCAGACTGTATCCAGCCTACTGTAAGCTTGAAAGTCTCCTTCCAGCCCCTTTAACTATAATGGGAACCGGCAGGGATCCGGCCGCAACCTGGCAAATACGCAGAGCCTTAGCGCTGGTGTGAAACTAGCCCAAGTCTAAAGGTACTTTCACATTAGCAGCAGCCTGCCGGATCCGTGCCGCCGCTAGTACGACATGTCGTAGTTTTATTCCGGCTGACTCTTGGCATGCTTGCCGTGCTGTGGCCGGACCTCCGGCCTGCCCCCGTTATAGTGAATGGGGCCAGAGCGGACTTCCGGCAGCACGTGTGCACTAGCGGTAGCACGTGTGCACTATCGGCTGCTGCCAATGTGGTAATGTGAAAGTAGCCTTTTGTCTTGAGATATTACTCTCCTTTTTGCACCACCTCTTTACTGGAGTAAGAATGCCAGAGTTTCTAAGCAAATAAACTCAAAAACTCATAAAGCCCTATTTTGCAACTTTTTGAAGCGAGGATTCTGTAGTGCAGTACAGAATAAATCACTTTTAATCACCACTGAGATTTGGTGAGGAAACAATTGGCATTTTATTTGCTGAAATCTGTCAGACAAGCAAGAAATGTCACAATGTCCCACAGATTACACAATCTTTTGTGTCTGCTCCTAGTATCAAAGACCTAAGACTCCCTCCCTCCATTCAACGATTATGGTGAGCAAAGGTTGTGGAGTATATTGTGAAGCCATAAACCTCAAAGACCAGTAGTACTATGAACACGTACTGCAAAATGAAAGGGCGCTTAGCAGGCCATTGCCTGTGGTGTTTGTGACAGGTCTGCTTAAAGGGGTTGTCTGGTTTCAAGGGAAAACTGGACAACTCAGGGGATCAATCTGTAAAAAAGAATAGATGACTACTTACCTGACAGATCCTGTGCCGCTGCTTCGGTTTTCCTGGTAGCAGCATTGAGGTCACGCCTACAACACATGACTACTGTAGCCAATCTTAGGACTCTTCACTGAAGAGTCCAGTAATTGGCTGCAGCAGTCACATGTTGTCGATGTGGAGCGGCAGCATGAGATCTGTCATGTAATCATCTATTCCTTATGACGGGTCAATCCGCTGAGTTGTCTGGCTTCCTATTGGAACTGGACAACCCCTTTAAAGGCATCTTAAAGGGCTTTTCTCCCGAAAAGTATTATACAGTTTTCAAAGCAGCACCTCGCTCTGAATACATTTCTAATTGCATGTAATTAAACATTTAGCATAGCCACCGAGCTATTCAATAAAATCTACCCATATAGCACCATCTGCTGTTTTTTTTTTTTCTTATTTCTTTGTCCTGCTCACTGAGAAGGCCGCACATGCTCAGTTTCCTCCTTCAACTGCCTCCTGAGCTGTGATAGGGAGATCATGGACACGCCTCCTGAGCTGTGAGAGGGAGAGCATGAACACACCTCCTGAGCTGTGATAGGGAGATCATAGACACGCCTCCTGAGCTGTGATAGGGAGAGCTGAGACACACCCCCTTAGCTGCAGCAGAAAAGACACACCTGAGCTGTGATAGGTAGAACATGGACACGCCTCCTGAGCTGCAGCAGAAAAGACACTCCCCTGAGCTGCCAGCTTGATGTAAATCCATAGGGAGATCTCTGGATCCATGTGAGGTACAGAGCTGGTTCTAGTTGTGTTAGAAAGAGATTGTCCTGTACTATATGATGTCTGATTTTTATTTTTTACATTAATCATAGGATAACCCCTTTTAAGGTGGGGTGACCATATTTTTGTTTTAAAAAAGGAAGACACTTGGGGAGGGAAGCGTTCATTAGTAATAGTGCCCCCCCACCCATTTGAGAATTTGGTAACCTATAAATCCTGTCCAGAAAATGTTTAGGTCCGAGAAGGAGGACATGTCCTGAAAAAAGAAGATTTATGGTCACCCTGTCCTAAGGAGCTTTTAACACGGGCCAATGATCGGTCATAAGGAACGCTAATTCTGACTAGTCCCCCATTGTGTTTTGGGTCCAGGCAAAACCAGCACCAGTTGACTTATATAGCATCGATTGGTGCTCGTTTTGGGGCTGAAATTGCACCATGTAAAAGGGCCCCCCACTGGATAAGGTGGAATTAAAATGTGGCCATGTGAGCGACAGGTGTTGCGCGGTGTATCCAGCAATTTCCATATGTGCTGCCTATTGTGTGGGCCCGAAGCGTGTCCTTTATTGCTTCTCAGCCCCACCGGCCGCAGCCACATGAAATGAGATTAGAAATCGAGTGGAAATATAACCCGGTATGTTAATCCCTTCACTGGTCTGGCTCAATGGATGTTGCAAAAGTGATTAAATAGTCTAAGCCGCCTGGTAAAATGTTACCCAGCGTACATGTGTGCTACTGCCTAGGTGCGTGCAGTGAAAGTCTATGTAGTCTCTGATGCAACTGCTGGTAAGGCATCCGGGAGCAGTCACATGCTCTGCTGTTGTAAATTATAAATGGAAGGCGTATGCCCTGACGTCCCTCATTACTGCCTCACCGGCCCCCTTTACTCCCGCCCCTCCTTACTACTCTCTGCTGAGTGACTGGAGGCTGTGAGAGCAAAGTCTGCTCCACACATGTAACATGAAGGACATGAGGTGGCTCCGAGCAATGTGTTTCCGCCTGCATGTCTCTTCCTCTCTAACACGTGCTCCCTGCTGGAGAATAGGGGCTCATTTAGGCTACTTTCACACTAGCGTTTTTACTGGATCCGGCAGGGCTCCATAAAAAACTCTTCTGTTACTGATAATACAACCATCTGCATCTGTTCAACGGATCCGGTTTAACATACCCAAGAGAGATCCATCATGAACTCCACTGAAAGTTAATGGGGGACGGATCCGTTTTCTGTTGTGTCAGTGAAAACGGATCTGACCCATTGACTTGCATTGTGGGTCATGACGCATCCCGTGACGGCAAGCAAACCGCACCATGCTGCGGTTTGCTCTCCGGTACGAGAACGGAATGCATTTTGGAGCATTCTGTTCTGTTCAGTTACGTTTTGTCCCCATTGACAATGAATGGAGACAAAACGGAAGCGTTTTTTTCCAGTATTGAGATCCAAAACCGGAAAATATAAACGCTAGTGTGAAAGTAGCCTTACTGCCGCATTTGTAGGCCGCAGCTTACAACTGCTACACAGAATCTGTCCGGTTTATCACCACTCATTTTAACTTGGACAATAAATGTTACTGAATTTGAACAAAGAACTATGCTCCAGAAGAAGTTCTATAAAAGCGTTTTACAACCTCTAGTTTACTACATTTGTGCTAACATTCAGTTTGCTTACGCGACCATTTCTTTCACATATATGGCAGTATCTCGCAGGTTAATAAATGCGTTTACCCGGCAATTCATGGTAGTCGCCCAGAGGCCATTAAAATCCAATTTGGACCCTTGGCATGGAGTAAAACGCTGATGATTTCAGATGGTTCTCGAATGGAAATCTACTTTGCTAACCTTCAGTGCTCGTTGTAATTTACCTTGGTGGCATAGAGTTCATTAAGAACTGATTAACCAGTGCATATTCCAGAGTACGGGCCGCGCATTTATCAGGACAGATACCACCGTGCTAGGCATTTGGGCGGTATGTCAAGCCTTTTTAATTACTTTACGAGTAGGGTAGCGATAATGCAGACCTGCAGGCGCTAGTTAACCTGTTACAGAATTGGCGTAAGCCGTGTAAGTCTGCTGAAGGGATTTACATTGTGTTTTAGAAATCTCTTTGCAGTTTATTAGTGGGAGGCTGGGGCTCCAGGGCTTATTATTCAGCCCATTAATGGATACTCTGCTTCTCAGAAGTGGTTTCTGCAGGTTATATGGTTGACATTGCCAGGACCCGCACTGTGATGGTCTCTCTAGGATGCAGATTTGTGTAAGGTGGGGTTCACATAAACCCGGTGGGGAGACGCCACAATTGTTCTCCTGGTTTTGATGGGATCATTCATGGCATCTGGCACATCAGTTGGATGCCTCCTAAGCCTTGTTCACACTGCCGACACAAGCTTCCGAGAGCTGGACAAAAAATGCTGTGCGGAGCGGTATTTGTCTGGCCGTTTCTTAGCATATTTGCTGGATTGCGGCCGGATCACTGCTAGACCCCATTAACTATAATGGGGTCAACGGGGTTCCAGCCGTGCCGGAGCAGCCTGCCTCCAGACAGGAGATGGATGCTGGGTTGGTGCACTAAAAGGCACTGCACATACGTCATTTGGGACCAGCAAAAAAAAATCCACCTCCTGGACACAATAGATATGTGTGCCCTGCCTAATATCTAAATTTGTATACAAGAACCATATCACAGGGCATTGTGCATGCTTATGGTGGAGCGTGACACTGGGTATAAGCAACAAAACGGGACTGAAGTTCTTTCTAAGGGTGGTTTCACGTCACGTTTTATGTCTCCGTTTGACATATACGTTAGAAAACGCAGCACACCATGTTCTTAGATCTTGAGTCCAAGGTATACGTTTTTTTTAAATAATGAAACTCTATGGTGTTCGGCATCCGTTTAACGTAAATGTTAAAAAGATGGGAACCCAGCCTAAGTGCTTTTTCACATGAGCAATACGGATTGTGTCGGAATCCGTTCAGGAAAAAACTGATGTTTTTCCACGAAAGTTCAATCCATTTTTTTCTGCAATTGCTTTCAGTGCTTGTTTTTTTTTTCCGTTCGGATTTCTTGCATTTTTCACGCGTGTGATGAAGAAAATCTTACATCTCCTAGCCACCATCAGTGAAAACCCATTGCATCCGAACGCCTTCCATTTTTTCATGCGTGAAAAATGCACATGCAGGAGATGATGCGTGAAAAACGGCGCTCATGTACTGTATACAGACCCTTTAAATGAATGGGCCAGGATTGAGTCCCCATGCTGTGCGTATTGCATACGGACGGAGAAATTAGCATAAAGTTGGGAAGCGTCCGGCACGTTGTAGGATGTGCCCGCTGCTGCCACTTTTCTTCCCTGTCGAGTAGAGGCAGAAGAAATAAGTAATTTTCACCGTCTCCATGTCATTGGCAGCACCCCCAGCCTCCTGCTGTTTTCTTCACAGAATGTGACAAAACTGCAGAGATTTATTAGACGTCTGAACTGATAGGAATTGCCACTTTTTCCTGGGCGCTTATGAGTCAAGTTTCGAATACAGTTTATACTTGCCGTGATTTCTTTTTTTTTAGAACTGTAAATTAAAAATTGTATTAGAACCAGTCACTAAACTGTACACAGGGCTGCCCTGCCACGTGACGGGCGTCTGAGACGGTGACAACTTTATCAAGCAGCGACCGAACACTGGATGCCGCGTTTCTCTTTCCCGGAGACGTCGCCAACTCCAAGAAAGGTCTTGATAGGCTGTTGACACTAGATTACTAGCCCCAGCATTTGTCCTGACGTCTGCACATTTTAATCAGTGGCCCTGCAAGGGCTGAGAACTTCTCGGAAGACCTGAGCCTTGGAAACTACAAGCTGATGCCTTCACAACCAACTCCTTGACATTTGAGCAAATGTGTTCTTTCCAACGCTGGAAGGCGGGGAGTGAACGTGGAGAAGACGGAACGATTTTGAACTTTGCAGAGACCTTCCGAATCCCCTGAAACAACCTTTGGTAACATAATTGGAATTGGCTAAGTGCAGGAAAGGATTTGTAACGTTTGCTGCAATGTCTGAACTTTGCCACTAGTGACAATGAAACCCGCTGTCGAGGCATTTTACGAAAGTTATATTTGCTAATATATTAGATGCCATTCGGTTACGGTAATGGAGCAACCTTTGTTACTTTGCCTCTTTTTTGGGCTATTGCAAAGGTCACATGGGTAGTGTACGGTGCCATTCAGAGATTTAGGCCTCTTGGTGGCGCTTAGTAATTATTACTAACATAAGAGTGTACCCATTCACTGGAGACAATAAGGAGGCATCTACTTTGTGCTCAAATCCAATTACCTGTGAGAATGTCGTGTTTTTTGTCCACATCTGATCTGCATTTTTTGCCGCGTGGATGTGGACTCATTCATTTCACTGTGCACCTGAATGTCCGTTCCGCGGCCCCGTGAAAAATAGAATATGTCCTATAACTTATCCATTTTACGGACAAGTATAGGACGTTCTATAAATGGCAGGACATTCACTCCACAAAATGCGGAACACACACGGCCGGTATCCATGTTTTGCAGACTGCAAAAAAATGGCTACTGCTGTGTGCTTGAACTCACATATGCGTTCTGTTCCTTCATAGAAGCAGTAAACCAAAAGCATGATGGGGGGTCAGTAAGATTCCGTCATAGTGTCCATAATTTTACAGGGAAAAATGGCGCTGCAGGGTGCACTTAGCCTTTAGGCTGCTTTCACATGGCCATATTTCCTGATGGGTCATGGCTGGTGAGCTGTAATGCTACGCATTCCAGCCCTGCCACTCTGCTGCCCGATACCCATGAACCATCTGACTGCAGGACCGTAGACCCGCGCTTGGGCTAGAACTGACAGTATCATGGATAACTAGCCTCGGCCGTCACACAGACCCCACACAGCGCCATGTCATAGCAGCCTACCATCTCAACCAGGAATTCGTATAGCAGTCATTTTTATATAGTAAAAGGTTTCAGAAACATTTAGGTGTGTCAGACTTTTACGCTTTGTCTCCTAGTTGCCGCCTCTTTAGCATTGTCTCGGTTTAGGTCTGACAGGACACGGTGTAATTCTAAACTGACTGGAGTAATATAGCAATAAACACAAAAGCGGGTTTCTGGGTGCAGCCTCACGTCCCATCTTTAATGTTTTGGGCGCTGTATGTGTCTCAGGTAAATCTGTAGCAGCTCCTTCCCCTCCACACGCGGTGTATATCAGGAAGTACAGCCATCTCTGTGTATTGTTCCTATAAACACTGCAAAATGGAGACTCTGCAGGGCCGTGCTGCAGCACTGACATGTCTCCCATCCTGCCTGCCAGAGGAGCGTGTGACGCCTTCCTAACATTGCAGAGCTATATTGGGCTAACAAATGCTACATTTCCAGACGTCACGAGCGTAGCAGGGCCCATGGCGATTGTCACCCAGTTTACTACAGACCGTGAAACGAATCAATCCTAGACACTACATCTCCCACTCTGGTTCCCCCTCATCTTATCTATTTGGCAGTGATATGTTAGTTCTGACCGAATCATGAACCAGCGGGCCCTGGATGAACAACGCTAACGTAAATTGAAATGGGAAGATGGATATCCTCCATATGTCATAATGGCTTCATGTGCACAAATGGTGTCCAACCCTTATCCGATGGCTTTCTGTGGTAACTTGGTCCACTACTGTCCACACAAGGCAGATCGGTCCTAATCCACATGATTAGTTCCGCACAATGCCGCACTGGCCTTAATAAATCGTATTATTTGTAGTAGTAATTGTGAATGCCAGCTGGCAGCATGGATGTCCAGGATTTGTCAGATGTACTGCATGTTCCTCTATTCTTCCTAATGTAATAAATGAACTTTTGATAACCCTTTCGTTCCCGGGAACTATTCATGTGGTGAATGAAGTTCAGAAAAGCGAGACATTGATGTTGGTATACGAGGAAGCGGTCAGTTTATTCACTGCTTATCTCATAAAACCCGGGGACGAACCGTTTTGCTGCCATGTAAACCTTATTTCTTCCTTCCACAGAAGAAATCTAATAATCTCACGTGCTGCGTTTGACTTCTTGGCCCCTGAAGGCTCTAGGCACTGGGAACAACCTTGGTTAAGTAAAATATAGGTTATTCATTGAAAGCACAAGGGCAGCCAAGCATTTAACGAGATTGGTTCCCAGTATCCCTCCTGGAGACCCTTGGTGCTTTTTCATTTCCTGCAGATCATTAACGAAGACTTGAAAGGGCGTCACAGGCGAGAGCACAGGTGCTGCTGGAGCAGAGCGGCCTGATTTACCTGTTGGGTGGATGAGCTGCGTATGCAAAGCAGGCGTCCTGACCGTCTGCTAATGGTGGTGGTCATAGGAGGAAGTAGTACTGCACGTACATTATGTGTGTCTTCACACATCCGCAGCAGACAAACCACACTGAGCGCTATGGATTATTATACTGTATCTGCTGTTCTAATTCTATCCCACGCCTCCTCGCTCACACGAGTCCCCATCCTACACGCACATTTTTAGAAGCTGCAGCTCCAAACGTGAGCTGTGCCTACTGTGATATCCTTCTGCGCGAGCTTGATGTCTGGACGGTCAACATAGCCCGCCTTAAAGGGGTTGGCCCATCTCGCACTTTAATGGCGTATTTCTAGGTCCCACCTCTGTGACCCTCGCCCCAAAGCGAAGGAGAGTGCATGGAGCAAAGAGCTCTCAGTTCACTTCTATGGGAGTTCCAAAGCGAGTACACTCTCCTTAGCTTTGGGGGCCCAGATCTAGAGATAGGCCACCAGAGTGTAAGATGGGCCAACCCCTTTAAATTAATGTTGCATATTTTTATGGTGCTTTTTACCATCCTGCTCTTTTGACAAAAATCAAGGGGCATCAGGGTTTTTACAGGACTTTTTATAGGACATTAGAGCAATGTCTAGATCACCATAGGCAGGACTACATAACCACAATCGGAACTGGTCTACCATCCAAACGTACAGGCCTTGTGGTATCAGAATCTAGTCCCCAGGGATGTGGAGTCAGTATCACTCGTCCCCATACAGAATCATTGTTTCTGGGCAGCAGACCACTGTTAACACAGCACGATTTACCGCCCAGAAACAATGATTAATGCGTTCTCATAAACGATTGTTTCACCTAATGCAATTATCTTCTGGTCCGCTATTTTTTTATTTCCTCTCTGCCATGGGCATGACCATGTCCTCTGCTGCTGCCAATGACTTGATTCAGTAGTGATGTGAAGCCAGTTATTGACGACAGCGGAGAAGATTATCATACCTGTGCCGGACCGGAAGTAAGCAGGTAAGAATAAATATTTCCATAGCGGAGGCAGGCTATAGGTGCCCATGAAAAGTAACTTGGTATACAGCACCTTGGAGAACACAGGAGAGGGGAGAACTGATTATCTATCACCACTAGAACATCCTGCTTATCACTGATTATAGTATTAGGACTGGGGAGAACACAGGATTAACAAAAATAATTTAAAATGTATGAAAAAAACAAAAAACGGGAACATCAACCACTCAAAAATGCATTCCACAAAACTAAAATTTTTTTATAGTGGTCTGCCGTATATGAAAGAGCTATTTGCTGTGCTTTCCAGTGCAGTTGAAAGAAAAGGTATGCTGCCACATACCACTTCAATAGACTCACTTTTGGCCTCTGATGGGTGGGGACACATGGCGGCACACTCCCTAGAAGCCAATTCATAGGTGAAGAGTTTTATGTTTTTTGGCAGCTTTTTTTGTTTTTTCTCCCCATTCCCTTCTCTTTCTATGTACAGTATGTAAGGTCCCATTTTACAGGTATGGAGCCCTATGTGGATGGGGTCCTTCTGTGGTCAGCTGTACCGGAGTACGAGGCGAATTCCCTAATCTGTGGTTTGGTGCTGATTTGTTTATTGGGCTAACAGTGGGAAGCAGATCCCTTTTATAAACCCGATCCCGTGGAGCTCCCTGTCAGTTTAGCTGTAAAACCATGTGCCGCCCACCCTCCCTGTTTTCTAATTGTGATGTGTATTGTAGGGGTGTTGTGGCCCAGCTTTTTTTGGGTGGACTTGGTATATGATGTCAGTATGATCTTGTTTTTAATTATTTATTTATTTAAAGGATATATTTATTAATATTTTTATTCTAGTTGTTAACCCTAAATGAACATTGCGGCCAATTTTATCCACACTCAAGTGTCTGGTGTTTTTTTTTTTTTTTTTTAATTAATGCTTTATTGGTGTCTACTATTTATTTAATAGGAGTTGTGCTGCCATGAACCACATGTTTACTATATCCCCCAATTGCTTGCAGCGGCTCACATTTACTAATACTAAGAAGTGTCGTATTTGCCTTTTCCTATTCTGCCGTCACCAGGGGGCCACTTAAGTCCTCCTCTCCACGGCTGGCCGAGTACATAATGAGCCCTCAACAGTAATTAATGCTGTGAGAATCGGGTACTCATGTACCTGGCTAGGGACCACACATACCCTCCTGAATTCAACTGCTGTGGCATGCACCTCACCACCTAAGCCCCCTGCTCCACAGACAACTGGAGGTGGAGGACAGAAGATGGTAGCTATTGATGGCCACCACAGAAGGCTAGCTTTTGGTGCAGTATATTGTGCTACACTGTGTTATTTAAAAAATCGAACTTATAAGATGGCTGCCTTACATCTGGTGGCATTAGAGACAGAACTCGTTAAGAGCTCATTTGCCTCCCTTATGCCCAGAATTCTAGAGAAGCATGTTTGGCCTATAAGTCTCCTCACGCCAATTAAGGCGCTCTTTCCCCAAGGAGAGAGAGAGCCCCCCCCCCCCCAAATCTTCATTTATGGGAGAAATTTGCCGTAAATTTCTATTTAGACGCACAGACTGACAGTGTGTGTGCCCAATTTCTGACAAGGCCTCCGCCATATCATAAATTAGGACCATCATCTGGCAGCGTAGGGGGGATCATAGAATTAGGAGCATCATCTGTCAGCGTAGGGGAGATCATAGAGCGGTGTAAAATGGTAGTCTATGATAAATTCATAAAAACTGGTGCTGGATAATAAATCTGGTGCATCTATAGACCTCTTTCTTATGAAGTTCAGTTCTGCTGCTTTTGTATTTTGGTCCTGTTTTGCAAATACACAGAGAGTCACTCAGAACAAAGCACAGGACTGCATTTCCCCCGTAAAACCCCCAGTGCAGAGATCTTGGGACCTAAGGAGGGTGTGAGTGAATGCTTCCATGTATGTGGTTTGAAAGAGCACTAGGCCAGAATTTCCAGATTTAGATTGCGTTCCATTGCTGGCTAAAGTGCTGTGTGACAAGTCTTGTGACTCTGTATCAGACTGGAATGCATGAGAGGGGTTGTAAGGCGCTGCCTCTTCTCTTTATTACTGTGTTCAGCTGGGAGAGGGTTTTTTGCCATTTCCTTTTAAAGGCAAGATTCCAAACAAAACCCTCCTGATGTTCTTGGGGAGGGCGACCACTCGCATCCTTCTGCTCACTTCTTTTGTAGCAGAATTGCAGCTTAACCTCTGAGTTACTCGAAGTGGACAATTGCAGAGTCCATGCCGCACAATCCGGCTATTGTTCTGTAGGCTTCTCTCTGGCATGTGACAACCTATTCTATCCCACTGCAGAGACATAATATGCAAGCCATGCGGAGCTGCATGGACGTCAGCCGCTGACATTGTGTGCAGCAGCGTTTTGCATAGAAATGAAAGCGGTGCTGCAGAGTGTGCTCCTTATGGACAAAATGTGCAGTCCATTCTATCCTGGGTCTAATATAGTGATTTGCACACATTACTACTCGTTATAGATGGCATGTTATGTCTTACATGGTGTCATTTGCATCAGTGAGGCTTTGATGTTCATGATAGCAGGCTGACATATGCCATGGATCGTAAAGCCCAACTGGTTAGGACCTAGCACAAGGGTCATGTTACAGGCATGTGCTTGTTCTCCTGGCTAGTAACTTTGCCATGTTATTACATCACAGGGTAGAAATATTGGGGCAGATTAGGAATCCTAACTAGATTAGGATGCCACAGTGACTGATGCTGGATGCTACATTTGGTGCACCCTTAGACTGTCAAGTTTAGGTTTATACCACCTATTAGTTGGCTTACTTTGTGCCAGAATTTTGGTCTAAGACACTAAAATCCATGGCCAAAAAGTGTCTTAATTTGCAGACTCACTCCCACAAAAATGTTTATTCTCTGACCAATTGGAAAGGTACAGGATGTAAACTGTAGTGAAGGCAATCTTTTTACCAGTGACTGTATTTGTGAGTTACAACCTCCCTTCTATTTCTCAGCTGTGTCATGTGACCAACACTCTGATCTCCAACTGACACAGGGCAGAAAGTCAGTTACTTCTCTATTCATTCCTATGAGACTGAGAGTGAGGATCCCATAGGAATACATAGAGAAACTGGCTTCCTGTCCACATATAAGATGCTTTGTTATTTGGAAAGTCTGATTGCTGGTCACATGGCACAGCTGAGTATCTGAAGGGAGGTTATAACTCACAAATACAGTGACTGGTAAGAAAATTACCTCCACTATAGATTACATCATGTACCTTTCTAATAGGTCAGAGAATGACACTTCTTATGGGAGTGCTTCTTTAAAGTGGCGCCTTGCATGTGTTTCCAGAATTGTAGCTCACTTGTAACCAGAAATTTTCTTTACTAGATCTCCCACGTTAATTCAGGCTGTATGAGATATAGGCCAGCTCCAGAAGCCATTTTATAGTATTATTTGCTACCCATTTCTACTCCAGCTGACCATATGACTGGTAAGACATCACAACTGCCACGATGTATATAACATATTAGCGTCTGCAGTTAATTGACCCACACAACAAGAAGCGAGATCGATTCCAAACTGAGCATATTCCGACGTCATTTTAGCATCCTCGCTCTAAACATAGTCCATGCCTTGAATGCTGAAACCTAGCGTGATACCACAGCCTCTGCTTCACTGGTCAGTTAAATGAATAGTAAATCCTATTCCCGGAGGACGTGCGTCTCACGGCTTAATTTGCGTTACTTTCTGTGGTTATATGACTGTCGTGCTACTGTCAGGTGCATGTTATGAATGAAGATGGGCACAGGCTACTATCTCTTATCTCTCCCTAATAGCTTTGTTATGTGGTGTGTCCATGGTGCCCAGGTGGATGAAGCTCGAGCTGTCAGCGTGACAGATTTATGTGTAGCTGATGGTGAAGACATCTGGACTAATGAGAGGATAACCTTTAAACCTCTTCTACTTAGGGGTGCATGAGGACTGCTAGTAAAAGTCCCAAATGGTCTCGAGGAGGATTGTGGAGACATCAGATGTTCATTGCTCCACACACCTCTTTCCTGATGCATAATCCAGATCACTATGTAAATGTGACTAATTTCCTGAAATTACGTATCTGCTGAGTCTCTTTCTATGGTCTGTCCAAGAAAATAAAAAATATTTAAATCCGCTCAGCATAAAAAAGGCATATTTACCTCACTGTTCTCTTTCGGCCTGGTCCACCATTTTCTACGTTCCTGTCAAGACATCGTTACTGTAGCAAGTAGAAAGCAGCCAGGGAGATATGGGATGTGGACCATAATGTTATGATGGGGTGTTAGTTATATATAATATTTTTTTTCCCCCTGGTCAACATGTTTTTTTAATGATTATTACTTTGGGAAGGAAGTGAAGCAATAGTTCTCATTGAAGGGACCCATCAGGTGTGTAGAGACTTCTACAGGCAACGCTCCATGGAAAAAAGTAACAAATTCGCCTAACCAGGTACTCTTCCAAAAGACAGCATGACCCATCTGTGGACAGTAGTCTCTTCCATGAGAACCAGTACACCCACACATCTCATCCAGCCAACCAGTACTCTCAACTGTTTTAGGGCCAACAAACCCGAATCAGCTGTCTCTAGAGGAGTTGATGTTTCTTTTGGAGGAATCTCTGGTTTGGCGGCTCCAACCGTTAACATCCAGATGGACCTTTATTGCTAATGTCTAGCAATTCATTCATAACTTGCATAACTAGCAGGAACAATAAAGGAATGGGACATCATAGAGTCATAAGAGTGGATGCCCCAGAAATATTATTACAAGGGGGATGCAATTGTTTCTGAACCAGATATTTCAGGAGAGTTTATCGGCCCTCCTTAACTCTTTTGTTTAACTCACTTGTCCGGACAGTTGAGGGAAGACCCCTCCATCCTGCCCAGTAGCACAGAAACTATAGACGGTGTACTACTAACCATAATGCTATATAGTATAGTCTTGTGCTAATCTCACGGTGTGCACACTAGGTACTGCTTAATATACATCCAGCATTCGCGGTTCTACCCCCTGCCTGCTGCTATAGTTGGCTGGCTACGCTATCTGGAAACAGGATGCACACAGCCCTTAATGGATTCCATTTCTGGATATCTATCACTCCAGGGACCGCTACTGATTCATGCAGGTGAAATAAGTCGTTTTATTCCATTAAACACTGACTAATCATCCGCAGGAATAAAGAATCTCCTGAACCTGTTTTCCACTAGGGTCATCCTACCTTCTGTGTTGTAGTACTTGCTAGTGTCCACTAGGGGCATCATACTGAATTAGAGAGGTGGCTACCATAGAGCTTGAAAAGGACCTGGAAATACATGACCAAGGCGTTACAGAGGGACTTTTCCTCTACTACCCTCTCGTCTACTGCTGCCAGTATAAACTGTAGGGCTAGCATTCAACTCTTAAAACAGTAGGAATAAAAAAATAAATGTGCTTGTATGCGGGGAAAGTGCCTGGTGTATACTGTTCTTGTGTTCATGGCCTTCCATTGATAGACAGATGCCAAAAGAGTGATCTTTTGGCCTCTGTCTTGATAAACATCGGTATGCCACAAAAAAAAGTATAAGCTATGGGTGAAAGATGCCATTGTATATGGCTGCCATCAATTTAGTGGGGACTGCATGAGCTTTTCAATAACTTGCCATGACAGATCTGTTAAATGGATGCCATTATAGCCTATCGGTTTAGGTCCGTGCTCCAGCACAGCCAGGGTCCATTTGAAGAGAAGATCCGGACCAGCCCCTCCCTTAAAGTCGTGATATTACTATCACTAAGTCATATTTATTAAATGTTTATTGCTAACCCAGCCTTTATTTATCCAGTCTATCTTGTGTTGGTGTGTTAATGTCATTCCAGTTAGGCAGGCATCAGAGTCCGACTAGAGGTCATATACTTAGTATGTGGGTGAAGGGGGATCCTGTTCAGGTAGACTGTATCATCTTCTACTATAGGACTGTATAGCCATGTGCCAGAACACGTCTCTTTCATGCTCTTTACGTAGGTACTTGTGAGCAAAATCTTCATTTGGAAAACCTCCTCGTTCATTGTGAATCAGGTGAACAAATTGTCCAAGGTAAGGGGTGGGGGAAGGCAGAAAATTGTGAAGGACCCAATCTTCACCCGCCATTCCAGTGCTTCCTCTCAGGTGGTCTCTGCTGACATCTGCCTTTGTACCAGTATGACTGCCGCAGCCAATCACTTGCCTCAGCGGTCTTGTGGTGCATATGGGGGTGATTTCTTAGATTTTCTTAGGCGAATATTGGTTCTTTTATTACTTTATACCATATCCTCCCTACCCCCAGCTATTTTATTTCCATAGCTAGAATAGTCCTTTATATTCCAGTTTCCCCGAGCGTATGACGGTGCACCGTAGATATTCCTACCGTACTCATGCCAGAGACACCATTGCTGCTGTCAGCCCCTTTGACTTTAAACAGTAGCCGCTCTATTAGAAAACTTTGGCTTATATAACTGGTGGCGGCTGTTTATTTGCAGTCACGGGGGGAGGCATTGATGTGTGGCACAAAGCTATTAAGTGAGTCTGTTATCATACCCCAGATTCTGATGAAAGCAGCACAAGATGTCCTACGCACCCAGTAGCTCTCTTCTCTGTCTTCTACGGCTTGATCCTCACATCTTCATTCTTGTCCACCTGCTACATTTTGATGCTTTAGAGCCAGGTTGTAGCTTTCCATAGCTTGTGTCTTCATAAGACGCTCTGTTATACACAATATTGCTCTGTCTCCTGATTTCTTTGTTGAGATGCGAGTACAAATACCACATTGTAAGTTTATTATTTTAAGATTTGGCATTTAGTTTCGTAGGTATCTTTTCAATGATCTTTGTTTTTTTTATGTTGGAAAGAACTAATGCAAGACTCCAGCTGGTTACCAATAGGGTCCAAATGCAACCAAAAAAATATAATGGGGCCATTACAGTACATTTTTAGACTTAATAGCCAAAGGCACTCAGGTAGTTTTGTTTTTCTTTTTAGCATAAAGCCCTGCTGTATTGCCAAATTTAAGACATATCATTCTGCTACCTCAGCCGTCCTCAGCTTACTATATACTATGTTATTATGGAGTTCAATGTAAAAGAGTATGCAGTAGGCACTTGTGCTCCCTCTAGTGGCAGCTGCAGGTAGCCAGAACTTAGCACATCCTTTTCTCTAAACACTAAGGTCATGCAGTGGACTTTCCATGGATTTCTATGCAGATTCAGCTTCACATTGTTTTTAGCGGGAGTCCATACTGCCATGGATTACTTCCACACTGTGCCAATAAATGACCTTCCCTTTGTTTGACCGTTTCCATATGGGAACCCTTGTGGGATTCCACTCGTGGATTAGCCCTATTGATTGAGGCTAAAGCCGTGGGCGAATCCACTGCATGCAAATTGGAAAAAAGCGACAGATTTTGCCAGTGGAAAAATCCATCAAGTGAACTTGGCCTTGGGTGAGTCAGTCACTGTACAAAAATCTAGTATATTGCTGGGGTTGGGCAGGCCACAGTTTACTTTAAGCTCTTTCTTTATTTAACATTTCAAAAAAATAATTTATGTAATAATGTTGATTTTATTTTGCTGGCCAAAAATATATTTAGGTTCCTATATTTTTTAGACTTGGACCCGTGGAGCTCCGGTTCTTTTTAGTTTTTTGGTTATTTTTGCCTGTGATATCATTTAGGTGGGAGTGTTTTGACCGGCTCTCTACTAGAGCTAATGTTCTCCATAATGTATGGTAAAGTGAACCTGTAGACACGAAGAAATTAAAGGTAGCCTGTCAGCAGTTTTGACCAGGTGGACAGCAGGTCAAACATACCTTTAGGCCTCTTTCAGACGGGCGTTGCGGGTGCACTCCGTCAAACAGTGCGGGTGCGTTGCGGGAATTGCCGCGATTTTTCCCTGCGAGTGCAAAGCGCTGTCATGCGTTTTGCACGCGCGGGAGAAAAATCGGCACTTTTGGTACCCAGACCCGAACCTGCACTTCTTCACAGAAGTGCATGTTTGGGTCAGAAATTGTCCCGCTGGTATTATTTCACATTATAACATAGTTATAATGTAAAATAATACCCTTGGCCATCTCCCTAATGTTGAACCCGGTGCAGAATGGGTTAAAAATAATAAACTAATAATTACTTACCTGTTCCATTTGATCGCGAAGCCCGGCCTCCTCTCCGTTAGCTTGAAAGATGTAAAGGACCTGTAATGATGTCACAGCATCACATGGCCCAATCACCTGCTCCATCACTATGGTGATGGAGCATGTGATTGGTCCATGTGACCACGTGACATCATCCAAGGTCCTAAGCACTAGCCACAGCCTGAGGATAGTGATTAAGGACCTTGGATGATGTCACATGGTCACATGGACCAATCACATGCTCCATCACCATAGTGATGGAGCAGGTGATTGGGCCATGTGATGTGACGTCATCACAGGTCCTTTAGATCATCGATGCTGCAGGGAAAGAGAGGACAGATCGCGACTACGCGATCAAGTGGCTAAGGTAAGTTAACTTTATTATTTTTAACCCCTTCCTCATCATTTAATAATGTATTCTTTATTAAGAATGCTATTATTTCCCTTATAACCATGTTATAAGGGGAAATAATAGAGATTGGGTCCCGTTGCTAAGCAACAATGCGGGAAAATCGCAACGCATCCGCACTTGCTTGCGGATGCTTGCGATTTTCCCGCATCCCCATTCACTTCTATGGGGCCTGCGTTGCGTGAAAAACGCAGAATATAGAACATGCTGCGATTTTCACGCAACGCAGAAGTGATGCGTGAAAATCACCGCTCATGTGCACAGCCCCATAGAAATGAATGTGTCCGGATTCAGTGCGGGTGCAATGCGTCCTCCTCACGCATTGCACCCGCGCGGAAAACTCGCCCGTGTGAAAGGGGCCTTACTGCTTCCAGAAGGTGTTCCCTCATGATGAAGTGGTCTCTGCAGTGTACTGACCCACAGCCCTTCCCCTCTGCTCTGAGCGATGGATGTAGCGTCCGACAGGAGACCAGTTCAGCCATCACTGAGGGGCTTTAAAGCAGCTCAATGCATAGATCACTTTGGCATGAGGGACCACCTTCTGTCTGGGCACTTGTGGAACTGGTGTGCACCCAGTGGTCCGCCTAATGAAAATTTTAAAAAAGCCATATTTTTACCAGCGACAGTTGCAGCGTCAGAACTGCTGACAGATTCCCTCCATAGTAAATCCATGTAAATCACTATTGCGTCGTATGAATATTAATGATGGCCTCCCCTTAGTCCAGGGGTAGGCAACCTTTGGCTCCCAGCTGTTGTGAAACTACAACTCCCAGCATGCATAGTTGCTCTGCTCTTCTAAGAACTTACATAGAAATGAATGGAGCATGCTGGGAATTGTAGTTTCACAACAGCTGGGAGCCGAAGGTTGCTGATGCCTGCCTTAGTCAAATGCACCATCGAAGCAAATTGCTTTTAATGCAAGGACATCAAATGACATCACACAAGCATGTGAAATCGTTTTCACTGGGAATACCATTTCTTTTTTTCCATTCATTTGTTTCAAGCTTGAGCCAAATTGGATGTTTAAATCTCTGTGGGAATATTCAGTCTTGGCAGCGTTAAGACAAAATTACTCTCAAATTGCATATCGCGCTGTACTGGTTATTGGTGCTTAGCTTAACATGTGAGCTAATTGTTTTGAGAGCAAATGTTCTGGTATGTAAGAGGCAGTGACATACGGAGACGCTAGATATCCTGGCCGCTTACAAATGGCACCCAGGATGTTTGCAGGGCAAGTGACATTTAGTTTGTGCAGCCCGATCTTTGCTAATACTCAAGGTGGAGTGGAATTCAAGCTGTTAGTTGGCTATTTCACACTGCCCCCTGGTGGCTGTATTTGCACGTACAGTACTTTATACTGCTGGTCTACTGTAAACTGGTCATTTTGATGTCACAAATCCAATTCCTGAAATCCTATAGTGATGTTTTTTCAAAGTTTGGAACTTGAGCTTTTATTATTGTGGTGTTTTTTTTCCTTTTTTTTTTTTAAACGTAGCATCAATCAATCATGTGCACACATTTTCACTTATTGAAGATTTAGGATCTTATCTGGTAGGACAATTGAGAGAAAGATGTCTTCACTGTGGTCAAATGTGGCTGAATTTCAAGCTTGAAATGTCAATGTTTTTTTTTTTATGAAACCTGTCTTTTGGCGTAAAGGCACAAACAGTCAAAGCCAACACGTTTTAAGCTTCATGGATGGTTTAGGATGAAGTTCTGACTAACCCCTAGTGGAGACGCAGCCTAGCCAAGTTTGACTTATCTTGATTCCAACGAAGAACTGTATCTTGCCAAGTGTTATCGGGATTTTTACAGTTAATCAATTACAGTTCTCTAAAGGTTGTGCTACAGGTTCTGTTTGGAGAATGGGTACCATTGTACAGTGTGGTGTTCCCTCCTTCTTTCGGTTGGTCTCTTGAAACAAGAATGTACAAAGAAAGGCTAGGCAAGATCCAAGAAGGCAGTTAGCATTGCATCACAAGTTCTTAAAGCATGTCGAGACTCATAAAGTTCTCATGGTATCTACATAATGTGAGACTTTACGTATGTTTCATTGACAGCGCATTCCTTATTTACTTTTAGAACATCTTTAAAGCTGGTTAGGCTAGGTTCACATCTCCGTTCTGCATTTCGGCAGTCTGTTCCAATAGAGGAGCAGACTAGCGAAATTACCGTATCTGGCCTGGCTGGGCACCACCAGCTGCAGTACTTAAAGGGGATGTTAAATTATTCACAAGATATACTGTATGATCGATGAGGGCAGCACCACTAGAACCTCCACTAATCACGAGACCTGGTTCCAGTGGTGGTCGAGCATGTGTTCTGATGCTCAGTTCAGATTCTATGTACACAGCTTGAAGCTCCCCATCTAGTGATCGATGAGGGGCCGCCAACAATCAGATATTTAAGACCCATCCTGGGGATAGGTAATGGTTGCGGACAACCCCTTTTAACTAGCACTGTAGCCCCTTCAGTGTAAGAATTGAAGGGGTTCCAGATGTCAGAGCACCACATTCACATCTCCGTCGGAGGTGACCTGGCATAAATGCCGGCTGACGCCTGTACAAAAAACCCTGCATGCAACGGTATTTGTCCAGCCGAAACTTTATGCCGAAAAGCGGCTGGATCACCTCATTACAATAAATGGAGATCCGGCGGTAAACTAGACAATCCGACAATGCCACATTTGGTGAACTGGAGATGTGAAGGTGGCCTCAGTGATGGCATATGCAAAATAAATGTGGAGCCCCAGTTATGGGTCTACAACACAATGAAAGCCAGATATCCCTCAAAGGAAGGAAAACCAAGCAAAGGGGTGTCTCCACCACAGAGATCACCAAATCCACCATATTAAGTGGCCCCTATGTCAAGATCCCGCTTTTTTACAAGCTTTAAGGATGTGACGGGGAAAACCTAAGCCAGTGATGGGCATATCCTTTTGATATTTTTCTTTTTCTGCATCTTTTCCTCTGACTTTTTGTTTTTGGAGATTGAAGGTAAAAGTAGAAGCACTGACATAGAAAAGACTCCACACTGACCCTTACGTCTCACTCTAAGATGAGTATAAACTAGAAGGGTGCGCTCTTTTTTCAAATGAACTTACTTGGCTTTCTTAGAAATGTGTTTGCCTCATCTCTGGACAAAACAGAATTGCACCATCTTCAATAGAAACCAGAACTGAAAGGAGTTATCCCACAAATGTCTAACTTTTTGCTTATTTGGACTTTCGGTGGGTGGGCAGCAGCTCATCAAGCCCCTGCCTCTCCCTGAAGGCCTTACAATTAGCTTTTGTTAACCCCTTCCTCCCCTGCATACAAAGTAGTCCCTGACATATAGCTCCAGAGATACATATGGTATGTAATACCCTTCTACAATATCTAGAAACAGATAGAGCTATATATTTCTATGAGTTTCCAAGTAAGGATGAATAAAAGGTGTCTGGACTGCTTCATTTGCTTCTCTGAGATCCCTACACCAGCACTGAGAGGAGGGAGGGAGCAGGCAAGCTACAGTAGTATGTTAGTCCACCACAGAATGCAGGAGAAGATGGACCAGAAGGATAAACAGCAGGGGACGCTACCAAATAGAGAAAAATGGAACATATATAAAAGGTCGGCACTGGATTGCAGGGTAGTCATAACCCCTGGATATGAGCAGTGTATAAAGTGATAGAAAAATGAATCCAGCCAGCAAAGGAGACAATATGGACAATCAAAATACATTAGTAAGTGCCTTGTATTGACTTTCTCTACATAATAACTGCTATTTGCTGAAGTGAGACAGCCCCTTTAAGGTTTTTACTAACTTGAACTGGTATTTTGCCCAGAACACAAGGCTACGGTAGGCACACACTTGCCACAATTGATCCTGAAAGACTGTAAAATGTATCCTAACTTGAAATATCTGGATTTCTGATACCTCATGACTGAGGGGTTACGACTGCAACTTGAACCAATGATGAGACAGGAGGTGTGTCCAAGACTACCTCAGACTCTCTGTATATCCTGTAGCTGGCTTGTAGTCACAGACCACAGCTTGAACCAATGATGAGACAGGAGGTGTGTCCAAGACTACCTCAGACTCTCTGTATATACTGTAGCTGGCTTGTAGTCACAGACCACAGCGTGTTATTGGAGCTGAGCTAACAAGGGAACACTGGTCGGTAACAATCTGTTTAGCAGTTCTCAGAGTCACCGTTGTATTACCATTATTTCCCATTAAAGAGGAACTGTTCTCTCCTGACATGCTTGTTTTAGGTGGTTTTGAAATAACAATGCTAGAGCACTTTTTCTTAGAACTGTCTTCTACTGTACCTCTGTTATTCCTCCTTGAAATGTGTGAATAAATTGATAAATAGGCGTTGATAGTTGGGGGTTTACATATCCCTACACATGTTGATACTGTCCAATCAGACTGTAGGCTAATAACTTTTTGACTAGAGGGATAGTGATGTCCATGTCGATTTTTTTCAGAAATATATTCTGGAAGAATGGCTCAATACACTGAAAAGATGTTTCAGAATGATTTCATGGGGAATGAAAGTATTTCCTCAAAATGGAAGGCCAGAACTTAGATCTGGGCTAGCATGTCTTCTAGATAACTCACAAGGCCGTCTCAAGAGCAAGGCACAATTGATCTCCTGTAGTGGTAGCAGGAAGGAGAATTGGAAGTTAATGTATGAGGAAGCCTATCTGTTTCCCAGCGCCCAGAGACGATCCCGGGATAATGAGCCATGTAGACTTTCATATGGCTGCCTCCAGGTTTGGTGAGGTCTGATGTATGTGGATTTTGGCACACACAGCATCCTTCATCTCTCATACGTAATAGCATTTTCAAGGATCTGGCCTGTAACTGCGTCTTATTCCCTAGGATGCCTTTCAGTAAGACCTTCTACAGCGTGGAGATGTGGTTGTGAGGAGCTCCTCTCAGATGTAGACTCTATGCTCCGTCTGCCCTCCTTACCCTTGATAATAATGCAAAGCAGCACATCTTAGTGATTGCCTTTTACAGTATAGCTTGGCTGCTGGCGAGCACAAGGGATGTCTGCATTCCTGCTCCTTGCCTTGTTTGGTCCTCCTTGTTATCCCCTCTGCTTTCTCTTCTTGGTCCAGCCTCATCTTCTTGAAAACTGTCTAGTAGAAATCCCCAACGTGTTTCGATCCAACATACTGCAGCGAGTTGTTGCTGTGCCCGCCATATATGATATTGTAGGCTCTGGCTGCAGAGTATGGTGATAAATAGCAGGCCGCTTTGGATCAATATGAAAAATGATGTATATTCCAGTCTCATAAATCAACAGTGGCTTAGTGGGTCACATGGAGAACTGGGATGGAAAATGGCGTAATACAGCCTTGATGAAGTGCGAGGCTTTATATTGTAACCGAGCTCTTTATAGCAGGCATATGGTTTAGTAATGGAGGTATTCTATGGACTTCACCGAGGCGTGATACATGCTACATAGTACAGGGATTCCATGTGCCGTTATACATGGGCCTCACTAGAGTTGAGCGAACTTCTGTTTTAAGTTCGGCGTCCAAAGTTCGGGTTATCCAAGCATCCCGTTATGGATTCCGCTACCACGGACCATAACGTCATTTGGAACACGGGGTGAAGGACCTGGGGTGACGTCACCGTCATGTGATCAGTGCAGGGGGCGTGACTCAGTACTGGATTGGATAAGAGGTCGTAGGCTACCACCTCTTATCTAATCCAGTACTGACCACGCCCCCTGCACTGATCACATGACGGTGACGTCACCCCAGGTCCTCGGTGTTGTCCAAGGTTCGGGTTCATAGAAGAATCCCCTTATGGATTCCAAATGCCGTTATGGTCCATGGTAGCGGAATCCATAACGGGATGCTTGGATAACCCGAATCCGAACTTTGGACGCCGAACTTAAAACAGAAGTTCGCTCAACTCTACTCATGACTAATTACCTGAGTTATTATTAATTTGACCGCCAAAAATCGCCATCCTGGTGACCTACAATTTTCAGATATTTAGTAAAAGATCTGCGATTTTCCATTTTACACCAAAGGAGTAGAGCACAGTTTCTGCTGCATGTTCATCACATGAAGGAGTTATCCAGGTTTATACAGGGAGAGCTTCACCCCTTGTACTGCGCGTGCGCCAGACAGCGGCAACCGCGAGGTCTTTTGGGTCAGGCCTTGTCAGTGAAAGAGGTGGGGGCGTGGCATGTGCAATAGCAACGCCCTCATTGCACCCAGGGGCTCATTTCCATATGATTAAAAAGCTGTTCTCTCCGCAGTAAGCAACATGGGAGTAAAATATTAGATTCGGCCGTCAAGGGCTCATCGAACATGTAAGCGGGTTTTAATAGGACGGATTTGATGACAGATGCCCGTTCTTTATTAGAGCATACCGAGCACATTTACTGCCATGCAGTAATTTCCGTAAGTCCTATGTGTTTTTCACAGTACGTAGTCTCTTAAGATGTATTGTAGACCAAAGAAGATTTTCTTCATCTATTCAGGGTGTAGGAGTTTTACAGAGGCTGGCTGGCCCACCGGATCCCACCGAGTCTGTCTGGATGTGGTGTGCAAACAGCAGTGTGTGCACAGTAAACAGGATTTGTGTGATGTGCTTGTACACGTTGTATACAGTGTAGACATATACCTGTTTGCTGGAAACAAACCCCGATGAATTAGGAATATGTACATAATCAGTAAGGCTCAGCCGGTCCCTGAACAGTTACAACATGAGTAATGTGGGGCGCAAGTCCTGTCTGACAAGTGTGCATACCAAACATTATACACGCACGAACACAAGAACAACTACAGCACAGCAAATACAGACATGTAGATGATAGAACTGCTGAGGGACTATGTGCCCAGTCTTCTGGAATCTACATGCAGCCATACAGCGGTCATGTAAAAGATATATATATTTACGGTACTTCTTGATCAAGTTTTGAATCTTGTTTTTAGACACAGTTTCGAATGTAAAGCCAGGTGTGGAGAGAAGTTCCGTAGAATCTGCCCTTTAGGCTACATTCACACGAACGTTGTTTGTTTCCGTGTCCGTTCCGTTTTTCTTGCGGATAGGATGAAATGAATGGGTCCGCAAAAAATGCGGACAGCACACCGTGTGCTATCTGCATCAGTATGTCCGTTCCATAGCTCCGAAAAAAAAAAAATATGTCCTATTTCTGTCCGTTTTAGGCATTGTTACAATGGATTCGCAAGAAAAAAACGGATGGCATACGGATGGAGCCTTAGGGTATATGCACATAGTAGTGTAGTTCACAGTTTCCACTGCATTTCCACGCCGTGGATTTTGGCCAGCTCCACCTGCTCTATACCATGCTGCCATTTTGGAGCACTTCGGTTTGTTCAGTTACGTTTTGTCCCAATTGCCCATGAATGGGGACAAAACTGAAGCGTTTTTTTCCGGTATTGAGACCCTATGACAGATCTCAATACCGGAAAATAGAAACACTAGTGTGAAAGTAGCCTAAGTTCACATCACCGTTTAGCTTTCCGTTCCTCTGGTCCATCAGAAGAAGAAGAGAGAAAAAAAAACAACAGGATCCTGTTTAAAAAAACGGATCCTGTTGCATCAGTTATGCATAGGATTGCAACGGATCCGTTTTTTTTTTACAGGATCCTTTAAAAAAACGGATCGTGTTGCATCAGTTGTCATTCCTGTGAGCCATTTCTGTCTGAGATCCGTTTTTTTAGTCGGAAACAAAAGTACTGCATACAGGACTTTTTTCCCCGTCTAAAAAACGGATCTCAAACGGAAATGGCTCAAACGGATGACAACTGATGCAACAGGATCCGTTTTTTTTTTTACAGGATCCTGTTTTATTTTCTCTCTCTTTCTTCTTCTGACGGATCAGAAGAACGGAAAGCTAAACGGTGATGTGAATGCACCCTAACCTGTGTAGCCTGGCAGATGGATTGTGGTACATCGCATATAAAAATGGTGTAGGTATAGATAACTGCAGATGTGACATTTTCTATATCTTCTATACATCAGTGTAGTCTCTTCTGCTGAACGCCTACTTAGATGCACAGATATTACTTATAGTGGGGGCACTGTGTAGAGATCTTCGTATTCTTTTATGGTACAGAGTTTCAATAGTGTTCTTTCATTCCAGGCCTTGAGAAGAAGCAGCCTGCGGCAATGCAGGTTTTCTTGAGGGAGGTGACGGAGCTGTCCTCCGCATGCGCTTCATCGGGCAGCGATAATAAATGAGCTGGCTATATTTAGACAGGCTGTGTGTAGTATGGTCACGTGCCTGTCAGCACATTTTACTATACAGTGTATACAGTCTCACCCCTGCCCACCGTTACTGCCTTCTCCATGCATCTTCTGAAAGACATTTATGATTGCGTCAGTAGAACGTAAAGTGAAGGACACAATGTTCTTCCAAGAAGTAGATGAATGCCATTCCGGTTGAGCAGCTCGCCCCATTATGGACTTGTACCTCTTTATTTATAGGGAACCCCAGTGGACGTCATTGATTTTCAGCTCACATTATTGTGCTGGAACTGGCTGATTTTCTCGTGCCTACGTAAAATGTTAACATACGCTTAGTTATTTTTGGAGATGCAAGGTTGTAATTGAGCATCATCGCCTTCCCGGCATCCCTTTTCTTGCAACCTTCGGGTTAACAAGGATGAATTATTCCCTATCAATCATACTGTCATCCTGCCGTATTTGGGTATAGGATGCTGCAGCTGCTCATGAGGATTCCCTAGTGAAGCTTGAAGGCCAGCTCTGTAGAAATAGATATATCCATTAGGATGTGTAGATTGATAATGATGAACACAATCACGTGCACGGTATAATACACAGCCAAGGTGTTCGGAGCTGGAGCTAGTCTTTCTAACCCGTCAGTATGAGAGCGTCATCTGTTCCATCTGTGGAGAACCATTATCATTTATTGAAGACGAGATCACATATCAAAATATCAGCAGTCATCTGAAACCACCGTGCCGCGGTCGGAGAGTCCCGTTTCATGTGAGATCTGGCTCTTCATGACTAACGTGCTGTCTCAACAACGGAAGCAGGGACAATGACAGAACAAGGATAATATGATAGATGGGGTGACGACAACAGGAATGGAGAACGTTGTTTAATTCTGTAGCATCAAGTATTGTGGGAGAGAACAACCAGCAACGAGAAATGTTCCGAGTTGGGGTATGTCTCACATCCGGATTTGTGCTGGAAAATGCATGGCGTATTAGAGTAGCATTACTGTAATACGCCATCACAAATCTCATCCACATGCTGCGGAGAGCATGTTAGCTTATGTTGCAGATTTCCCCAGTGGTATTCAGCTTCTGCAAAGCATAGGGTGAAATCCATGATAAACACCTGACACAATCCGCAAGTATTTGCAGAAGATTTTTTCAGTGGAGTTTACATCCTGCGTGGATGTAGCCTTAGACTTATAGTTGAGTGGATTAAAGGGGTTCTGCATCAGCATCTGAATTTCGGGACCCCTGCCGATCAGCTGTTTGAGAAGGCAGCCGCACTGGCAGTAGCGCCGCAGCCCTCTCGTCTCGCTGTTTACCGCAGGCCCAGTGACGTCACGACTAGTATCACTGGCCTGGGCGGGGCTAAGCTCTGTTCACTCGAATGAAGCTTAGCCGCGCCCAGGCCAGTGATACTAGTCGTGACGTCACTGGGCCTGCGGTAAACAGCGAGAAGGCCGAGGAGCTACTGCCAGTGCCGCTGCCTTCTCAAACAGCTGATCGCCGGGGGTCCCGGGTTTCGGACCCCCGCCAATCAGATGCCGATGAGCTATCCAGAGGATAGATCATCAGTTTAAAATAACTGCAGAACCCCTTTAAATAGTAATAGATACATTGAATTATAATTAGGATGCATAACTTCCCGATGGGAGTCTATACTAATATACTAATTGTCCTCCACGAGCACATTATCTCAGCTTTTCAAAGATGATTGCATATAGAGAGGTATTGGCAATTCACTAATGGAGAGCGTCCACCAATGAAAGAATCAATGGAGCGTCTAGTCTAATCTGTCTGGTAGGTCAACGGGCATCCTTTGAAACTGGCTGTAATGTGGGGATAGGGCCATTAGACTGTGGGACACTGGGGACCGGGACTGATGGGATGGAGAACGGTGTTCTTTGCCCTGAGGCATATATTGGTTATAAGAAAAGCAATGGGGAAAAATAGAAATTTTATTTTTGATCACACACGTTTTCGAGGAATATGTAGACATCAATTGCCTTCAAAATCGATCTCTGTTCCTTTGCTTGTTTTATAATTTATCACCTTGAACCTTTTAACGGTGGTTTAGCAGGTTCTGATATTTCCAAGTGAGGCATATTTTGATCTCATTAATTTTGTACTGCTATAAGCATTCTTCTGGTATATAAGTGATGCTGATAGCCCTATCTGAAGGACAATGCAAGGTCTGCCAATTTCACTGCCGTTTTTCTCTAGGGTTCTCAGTTTACTGCAGATGATAGTATGGGGATGACGTGGTGTATAGCTAGTGTAAATATGTGATACTTAAAGCTACAGTTCTCTTAACTTGTGGTTTTACAGATTTTCTTAGTATCTAATCCTTCCTTGTGATTGAGGCGCTCAGCTTATGCACGATTTGTGGTCTACAGTATGAACAAGTCATCAGTGCCACTGAATTCCCCCTGAGAAGCATGAGAAAGAACCTCCATGTAAAATGATGAGGCAGAGGTCTGTGGACTCGGTCACATAGATCCTAAATACGGACACGTGTATGAGCCCGTGAGCGGAGTGTCCTTCTTCATAATAGTACGGCTCTCTGAAGCAAGTGCTGAATCCCCATTATCTGCTCATTAAAGGTGACAGACAATACGATATTGTTTATGCAGCAGGAACTTAAAACTCCAGGAGGTGAAGCTGCCGGTCACATCTAAGAAGCTTTTAATAAGCAAAGTAATAGTTTAATTATCTGGGGATATTTTTTCAGACAGTCTGTCTGGTACTTTATGAAACCAAAAGAGAACAAAATGGAAGTGGAACTTAGATGGAAACATCAAGGCCTCAGTGATGTTGAGCATAGAGTCTTTGTGGAGTGAGCTCGGCTGACTGTCTCTTCAAGAAAAGGGCAATAAGGAAAATTGGTTTGAAGAGTCTGCAGCAATAGATGTAAGAGATTCACTTCTGACCTATTTTCTTTCTTTTTTCCGTTTCCTTTTTTTAAGCCACTCTGCTCTAAAAGTGCTCACTTTTCCGTGTCCATTAAACTGAGCAGATAGTATGGACATTGTGCAACTTGAAGCCAGCTCTTTGAGGATTGCTCTTTTGATAATTCTTCAATTTTCATTTTGAGCCTTCCCTTTGAATACACATTTTTTCTATCTCTAAGTACAGATATACATTAATACCTCACAAATACGTACATACAAATAATGTAGAGAGATGTTGAGAATAGGCAGTATCTGTGTATGTCGAACCACTACAGATGGTAAGCTCCTGATGGCAGCATTCCATCTTGGCAGTCAAGTATTGAGATGGTAATAGTTCGCACATTAGTATATTGTGGAGATATTTGTATCTGCTACATGATTTAAGAAAAATAAAATGCTCAATAAATTACACAGATGAAGTTCGGTCTTAAAGGAGAAGCTTTGTTGATTGGCAAGGTCTCCTAGGTTCCTGGAGGAGCAACTCTTATAGTAACCATAGAAAGGAGAATGGATCTGTCAGGAGCCAGGAGCAATAGAGATCATCCCTTTGGGGGTAAATAGCCAGCAGTCTCCAACACCCTCCAATGATGTTCCCATTTGATATCAAGAATTCAATTTCTCGGTGTCTATTTCATCAGTATCGGTAAGTGCATTACCTACAAAAATAGCAAATCTATTCAGTACTCTGATCGATTCAAGCCAAATAATCTCTGGACCTAGGTGACCTTTTCAGAGCAATTAGTCATATTTTGCTTGATATGTGGTCAGCATTTCCTCACCACAACACAGAAGTCTGCTTGTTTTCATAGGATCATGATTTTTTGCTTGCTTGGGTCCTGAAGCAGCTTGATGTGAATTCAAAGTGACTTGCTATAATATGCCCAGCCCGCCCGTCTTCTGTGCTGGCCGCTTTTCATTGACACATTTCAATTTAAAGTGGTTTCTCAATTAAATGTTTTTAGCATCCAATTCCATTCATGTGAGGGAATCATTATCTAATAACCTTTTTCTAGGAGTCTAATGTAAAAATGTAATTTCTGGAGATGGTGGAAGCACCTAGTCGCCACATACGACATGTGGGAAATAAAAAGAATGCTGATTGTTCTTCCTGCAAGCTTCCATCAGAAGATATATATATATATATATATATATATATATATATATTTATATATATATAGATACTGAGGAAGATGGACAGCACTCCAAAAAAAATTCCAGGTGTTCTTTGTTCAACCAAGTGGAGAGACGACGTTTCGGCTCGACAATAGAGCCTTTTTCAAGCAATAGGCTTAAAAAAAAGGCTCTATTGTCGAGCTCGAACGCCGTCTCTCCACTGGCTGAATAAAGAACACCTGGAATTTTTTTTGGAGTGCTCTCCATCTTCCTCAGTATACAATTGGGTCGCTCACACCCCAGGACTTAGCACCCATACCGTTTTGGAGTTGCCCGGTGCTGCCAGTTTTTTTTTATTTTCATATAAATATATAGATAGATATTGCTCTCCAGACTGCACCTGCATAGCACATGGTTCTACTAGCATACTTACCAACGTTTAAGTTGGTCAAATCGGGGCATCCAATACCCCGTCCCTAGAAATGCCCACTTATTGTTAGCCCTGCCCATTTTCTGCCCAGAAAAGCCAGAATTTGCCAGGACTATGCACTAGGGCTAGTTAAAAGGCATCTGTCAGCAGATTTGTACCTATGAAACTGGTTGACCTGTTGCATGTGCACTTGGCAGCTATATATATATTGCGCAGTGGTCATATTCACACTTGTAGCTGATAGGGATGAGCGAATCGACTTCGGATGAAACACCCGAAGTCGATTTGCATAAAACTTTGTTCTAATACTGTACGGAGTGAGCGCTCTGCACAGTATTAGAATGTATTGGCTCTGATGAGCCAAAGTTATTGCTTTGCGAAGTTGCGAAGTCTTGTGGTACTGACCAGTGTTCCCTCAATTATAATGCCCCCACTCACAAGTTTTTAAAGGGATTCTGTCACCTCTTTTTACCCTATAGAGATGCGGACATGCATGGCTAGATCGCCGCTAGCATGTCCGCAATATACCTGTCCCATCGCTCTGTATGCTTTTATTGAGTGTAAAAAAAGATTTTATATATATATGTAAATCAGCCTGGTAAGGAATCCAAGGGGCTGCACTAACCGTTCTGGAGCCCAGCCACGCCCCCCTGTGAAGGAGCCCAGCACCGCCTGCATCCAGGAATCTCCTCCTTGCTCACAAAGTCAGATCGCCGTAATCTCGCGATGCACGAGCTCACACATGGGCAGTGCAAGCATAGTGTTCCTTCCCTGTTCTGGCATCAGCCTCAGGGAAGGAAATTGCGCATGTGCGAACTTGCACATTGCGAGATTACGGCGATCCGCGCTGTTTTACACTTTACATGCCGCGGGCAATGGCGCCCGCCACATGTAAAGTGCTGACAGAGGGAGCGAACTCCCTCTGTCTCCCATCAGCACCCTGCAAATGCGATCGCAAGGTACCGATGTGTGTGAAGACTGCCTGGGGTCTGATGTAGGCCCCAGACCAGCCTTCAGTAATTTCCAGCAGGCTGCGCCAATGTCAGAATATCATTGCCATTAAAATGCAATGCATTATAGGGATATATGCATTGCATTTTAAAAGCAATCAAAAAGCTGTCTGTTATAGTCCCCTTGTGGGACTTTTAAGTATGTTTAATATTGCCGCGTCCATAACGACCTGGACTAAATAAATATAACGTAAATTATCCCCTATGGTTAACGCCGTAAAAAAAAAAAAGACAGAATTGCTAATTTATTCTAAGTTGCCACTGAAAAAACGTAATAACAAGCGATCAAAAAGCGACATTTACTCCAAAATGATACCAATGAAAAATACAAGTCGTCCCCCAAAAATCAAGCCCTCACACAAAGAAAAATAAAAAAAGTTATGGGTCTTAGGAAGTGGCAATGCAAAAAAAATTTTTTTTCACTGTAATCGTACTGACCCAGAGAATAAAGATATTGTTATTTATACCGAAAAATGAACGCCGTAAAATTTATAACTTTAAAATGCAGTGGCCGTATTGCTCTTTTACCCATCTCCCTCCCAGAAAAAGTTAATTAAAGTTAATCAGAAAGTTATGAGTACTCCAAAATGGCGCCAGTAAAAACTACAACTGGTCCCGCAAAAAACAAGCCCTCATAAAGCTATATAGACGGAAAAATAAAAAAGTTATAGCTCTTGGAATGCGACGGTGAAAAACGCTTGGTCAGTAAGGCCTAAAACAGGCTGGTCACTAAGGGGTTAATATAGATGGAGCCTGCTAGTGAAATACTTTAGGCAGCTAGTTTTTCCCAGTTTTGGTTGGTTTGTAATCCAGTAAAAGAATGGTGCTTGGTTTAACAAGGGCAAACTAGAAATGACTGGCTAGGCTTCAGAGGTGACCTCAAGGAGATAATGAGGGAGAAGTTACGTTTGGAACAGTACTGTGTAGGGTCACGGTCTAAACTCTGAATTTAGGACTGTAAATGTAGGTGGGGTAAGGGTAAAATCCGTTTTTGGATTATGATATTCCATCCGAGGTGTGTCTGTGACGTAGCTGTAGTGTCATGAAGAAGATCATTGCGCTAGACCCTCCATCATGGCAACATAGAGCTGAATATAGCAAAAATGCCATGTTTTGGCCATCAAGTGGTCTTTCTCAAGCCAGCCCGGAATGGGTTTTATGTTGGGGTATGTTCACATGTAAAAATCCATGTATGTACATGCTGCCCTTTCACATATAGGACATTCAGTCAGAGAAATGTTTTGAATGCGCCATTTTTCTGGTGCATACTCCTGGAAACAGTCGGACACCTGTGTTCTGTATGTGAGCATATTTTCATCTTTCCACAATCTCCTGTAAAGGTGTGTAGGAGTAGACGTGTGATGAAAGCGCAGTTCCAGTTTTGTAACCCTTCCATTTGTTCCTCTGGGGGATAGGGGGAGAGGACAGCTGCACATGCCAGACTCTGCAGCAGCCTGAGAAAATGGAGTGTGTCATACGCCACACACCCACTGCTGGGAAATGGGGGGTTTAAGGAAGTTCTTCTCAAATGACTAGTTTCTAGGCTGTGCAGATTCCGAATATCGTAGCTTTTTTTTCTTTTCTTGTGATGTCTTATATATAGCCCATGCCCCTGCCAAATGTGCAGGCTTGGGAGAATATCGAGGAAATAATTGATGCATTTATTGTGCCAGTTACAGTTAGAAGTTGTAGTAAAATTTTGGACTACTGTATGAAGGCCATGAGCTCTAATGTTTACTAAGTCCCAGAATTGATCTGTAAGCGCTTCTTGGTATGCTGAGGGTTAAATGTTACAGATGTTCTTCAGCTCCAGTTGTTTTACAGAACTCCTTTCAGGATTTATTTTTAAGAGGATATCGATGTTATCTCATCTCAAGGGCAGACGTGATATTGACTGGTTTCACTGTAGCAGGAAGGAAACCCATGATCAAATGCCGGTGATTTGTTGCCATGAATTGCCAGTTATAAGGCTGCTTTATAGACTAACTAGCTGATGACCCGGCATTACTCTGGTATTTATTTATTGCAATTTTATATTAAATAACAGTGACTTTCACAATGGCCACCCCTTTAACGTTGACTTCCACAGTTGCCGCCCCTTTAACAGTGTCCACCCCTTTAACAATGACCGCCCCTTTAACAGGGACTTTCACAGTGGCCGCCCCTTTAACAGTGACTTTCACAGTGGCCGTTTAACAGTGACTTTGGCTGCCCGTTTAACAGTGACCGCCCTTTTAACAGTGACTTTCACTGTGGCCACCCCTTTAACAGTGACTTTCACAGTTGCCGCCCCTTTAACAGTGACCGCCCTTTAATGGTGACTTTCACAGTGGCCTCTGCCCCTCATGCATGTAGCAGTGCGAACTGGTCAAAGCTGTGATCCATAGTTATAGAAACCTGGTGTAGGACCTGCGAGCTTCTATTGGCTGATAAGGGACATGTGACCGTAGGTATGGCAGTTAGGGTTTAAGTGAAAGCCTGGCAGGCTTGTATTGGCTATAATGCAGGTAGTTTTTTGTGAATATCTTGGGAATGGTTGCGTTTTTGAGTTTTTGCAGAACATACATACACACATACATACATACATACATACGTCCTTTTTTATATAGATAGATTCAGATTGATAATCTGCATGATGGCACCATGGAGAGATCAACCAACTTGTGCTCAATGCTGCAGAGCCGGCCTAGCAAAGGAAAATTGTCATTACCATATACCATTCACAAGCCTCCCCTGCTCCCTAATACTAAACTGTCCACCATGACTACCTCGGATGCCTATTTCAGCACAATATACTTCACCTCCTCAATCTATTAGAGGTTGGTTCCAGACATGGGCCATGTACTGATCAGTATGCTGGTCCATCTGGCATCTCCACAGATTCTAAACCACTAGAGAGCTTATCCCTGGATATTCTAGGCTATGATAATCTCTTACCAGCACTGAAAATGTTCAGTTTCTTTACTGGGAGCTGAAAGCTGCTCTGTTATGGGAATTTCTAGAGAGTCCCAGATTGCTGACCATTTTCAGTTCGGGGTCTGTGGAATTCCCCTAAATGTAAAGGTTTATAAGGGTTGCCTGGCCTTGGAGCTGACAACCCCTAGGGTCCTAACCCGTGCCTCTAAACTTAAAAAAAATCCACTTATCTGTCTGTGTTCCTCCCGCAGAACATAAAAAAAAAACCCTGTCCATGGTCTTACTGCTGCTCCGTTCTTAGCCGCTTCTAGGTTAGGAACGGGAAGGAGCTCGGTCACATGACTTCTGTGGCCATTCACAGTCCTCAGCAGTCACAGCAACTTGAATGGTACATCACTATGACTGCTGAGGACTTTGGTTACAGTGGTCACTGGACCAAACCGCTTCCTGATCTACCAGAAATGGAGCAGTAGTTAGACCATGGACAGGGGAGTTCGTTTTTTTTTTTATCTTCAGGAGCACAGGTTAAAACCTTAGGGTCTCTCATTCCAAGGCTGGACAACCTCGTTAAACTAGTTGGGGTGAGCAACTAGTTGTGAAACTACAACAGTGTTCATGTTGGAGGTTGTAGTTTCACAACAATTGGAGTGCCAGAGGTTGCTGACCCTGTAAATTTCTTTTTATGGGAAATATAATGGAGAGCACTGATGAAATAAAATTTATCCTAGGGACTTACGTTTCCCACTAGGGATTGTATCAGCTGTAACGTTGTATAGAGGTTAGACTGATGCTCGGTTTACTTTTCACCTGCATTTCAAATAGTAGACAACTTTACTAAGAAGCAAATTGACTGCAAACCAGGTGATGTGTAAATCAGAGATAAGTGTTCCGACTTTGAAGGCCCCCAGAAATATCTCGTCTTAAGCTCTCGTTAATGGAAATGTTTGTGCCGTGGACCTTTTTGCACCTGTTTTCCTGAACTCTGTGGGAGAAGGGCTTACTGCTTCCTTCTAAGCATTAAATATTTATACATGGGAGAGCTCTTCCCCCCGGAGAGCGACATCGTCTCTGCTTATAATTATAATTCAATGGCTGGTGGCATTCAGACAAAGAAGCCAGCAATTCCTATTCACTCTGACATTTTATCCAATACCATAGCAGGAGGTCCCACTGCATTTAGTCAGTATTTGCATGTATGTGACATTAAAAAGCCGACAAATGCCAGTCTTCATCTCCACAGTGGCGTATTTTTATCAAGCTGGTGGGTGTAGTAAGTGTTAGCCAGACAGGTAAAGCTGCGAAGAACTAAGTATTTGCCCTAGTTTCAGGTACGTCTGGTTTGAGGGGTAGGCTTCTGAGAGATTTTCAGTCTTGTAAGTTGCCTTTAACTGTATCAGTATGGCAGAGTTGCACCTTTTTTTGGGCCCTGCCCTTCTTGAAGAACATGATTCCAGAGGGGTCAAACATGATATTACTTGTCGCGGGCCTTTCGAAGCCAGTGCCTATGTGTGAAGGAACTGTTCATGAACAGGATTGTGTCCCTCTTTAGGAAAGATGAAAAGTAGGACATCGGCAAACTTCTTCTGTACACTACAAAGCTCATGCTTGACGCGGAGGCCCTTCCTTGTGTCAATGGGGGAGGGCAGTAGGAAAATAAAAAATTGTGATCTGGACTCCATATCTGCAGTACTATGTATGTATTACTGTAGGTAATGGTCCAAGATCGGAGTGACAGATTCCCTTTAAGGAGATGGCTACAAGGTGATTTTGGGCACAACATGTGGCGCTTGCTCCAGTGTAGCAGGGCAGCAATCGATACGAATGGGGCTGCAGTGTGACTCGAACGTTTGCCAAAACCCCAGAATCCCAAAAAGTCCATCAGTGTTGGATATTTTGCAATTCTGGGATTGCGGCAAATCTGCGAGTCACACTGCGGCCCCATTCTTTTCTATGGCTGCCCTTCTAGACTGGGATTCTTAGTCTTGCGATAGGTGTCTCTCCCAAAATTGTTGTGTAGGTGAACCCCTGGTTTCTTGCTCCCAATCAGCTCTGAACCATAATTGTCGAAGTGGGGTTTATGGCATTGGTCAGGTCCCCTGATGTAACTGAACTAGTGTAGGTTCTGCTACTGTTAATGTTTTGCTGACTCGAGTGCATAGTTACTGTCACCCATTGCCTCTCCCTAGTGCAGAGTCCAACATGGATGCATTTCTCAAGAAAACGTGACCGCCAGGATTACCATTAGAACAAATACCACTTTATCAATGGTTATAACGCAATAATAAGTCAGTGTTTTCAGGCAGTAAATTCTTGATTACGATTCAGGCATCATGTAGTATCTTAACTAAGGTGACAACTATCTTTACTAGAAACTAATTCTGAGAGTGTGTGTGGCTATTACGTCCTTTATGGAGAATTGTTCGGAGTCCAGGGTACAGAGTTGTACTATTTTTACGCTTTATTGCAGCCAGTGTTGCTCCGATGATCAGTGAAGCCAACGAGCCATTTACACGTTGGTGTTCTTGTTAAGGATTTACTCGCTACCCGAGCATTTGGCTATCAAACTTTGAATGCGCTGACACAGTACAGTCCAAATGTCCACATTGTTTTTTCCATATACTGTATACAGTATGTGTACAGCTTGCAGGTTGTATTTTTTTTCTTTAAATTCAACCCCTGAAATGTCCCAGCAATGTCCATGCTGGATTCAGCCAATGTTTCTAAGAGGGTTGATGGCAGTCAGTGCTGCATTTACTCCGGTGGACCAAATGGTTACATTACAAATCACCATAATGTCTTTCCCATCCTTCATCCGTCTAATGAGAGTCCTTGCTGGGTAATGTGGGCATTTTGTAAGCTTTAAAACCAAGCAGATGGTTTGTAGGCTGCATTAACGATGCTTTCAGAAAAAGCCGTCCTGGACACTTTGCTCAGCTATACATCATAGTGATGTCTATGATCTGACTTCCTTTCTTCCCGTTATACAGGGGATATTGTTTTCAGGGTAATCAGTACTGTAGTATTAATTACATTGCCTTGCTAAGCTGATTTGGATCAGGCACTTTTGGCCTACATTGCATGGACTATATGGGTGCTGGTCATTTGTTTCATGCTTGATTCATGGAATCCGGACGTGTAAGTAACATTATTCCAAAACCTTCATCACTTAGGATCGTCAGGGTATATTTACATGCAGTAACTTTGTTGCAGAAATATCAGCAATAATAAAAAAAAAATCTGTTTCATGCATGAATCTCTGCTGGCGGCAATCAGATGAATTGGAAGGTTGCAGAAATATCTGCAGCAAACTGCTGCATGTTAATATACTTTTAAGGGGGTTGTCCAGTTTCGCAATATTTATGGCCTACCCTCAAGATTAAGACATCAGTATCAGAGCCGTGGGGCTCCATTTTTCCCTGTCCCCATTGATCAGCTGTTTGAAGGGGCCACAGTTCACTGGCGAGAGCTGTGGCATCTTCATTATTTACATTGGGCATCTAGCTGCATGCTGTCTACTTAGTAACAGCAGTGCAGGATACCTTGGCTTCATCTCATTCAAGCAAGCTGGATGAAGCGGCACCCCGCTACTAAATAGACAGCTGATTGGCTGGGGTGCTGGGAGTAGGAACCCCACCAATCTGATATTGTAGACCATAAATATTCTAATCCCAGACAGCCCCTTTAATGGAACCTGATATTGTGATGTATTTTCTTATTTTCCATTAGGGCCTTATGATTGGATTAATTAGTCCCTTTAATGGCTAAATAAACTGCAAGTTAGGGCACCGACCATCCTTAAATGGTCACTAATTATATAGTATAAGTGACTATAGTATAAGAAACTCAGTAATATGTCTTATCAGAGAGAAATGTCTAGTTCTCATGTCATCATCTATTTACCTCTTCCCCCTGCTAATTGCTTTATTGTTTGAAATATTCTTTGAATCTGTCCAGGACAGATCAGCTCCACTGAAGGATCATATTACATATATAAATAAAAGTCTATGGAGAGGGAAGGGGGAGGAGTGTTCAGGAGCGGAGTGAGAAAGTACTTCATGAGAGAAAACAACAAAGAGACTTCTAAATCTTCAGGTGGGAATAACCCTTTAAAGGCCTTTAGTGCACACAGCTTTGCCCCATGTGACCACTAAAATGTTTATATAAAACACACATAAAAATATAGCTATTCCTCAACTTTCACATCAACCAGTGTTTCTTTCCACTTTGAAACTTCTGTCTCAGAGGTAATATTATCAGATGATTGTGTTCCTTGTATCCTGCACAGGCTTAAAATAACTTGTGGCTCTGGGGACAATTCCATATTGCTGGTTATAGAAAATGTAGTTAGACAAGCCTTTACGTATCAAAGGTGAACACTCATTTCTATGTTCCTGGCCGAACATGCGGCCACGTCTGTGCTGGAGAGTTTGTCAAGTGCAATAATGCTTCACAAAGTTTGCACCACGCAATGGATTTACAGAAGAGCTACTAATATATTCTGGTAGTTCTAAAGGGGTTGTCCAACCCTTTACAAGTGATGGCCTATCATCAGGATAGGCCATCACTATATGATCGGTGGTGGTCCAACACCCTAAACCTCCACCAATTGACTGTTTTGCATGAGCTCCAGGGCCAGGACTAAACAGCTCTGTCTGTTGTGTAGTGAATGAAGAGACTATACAGTGGACGGAGCCTTTTGTCCCCTGTATAGTTAATGGTGCCAGTGACTACCTGAAACAGTTGGTCGGTGCGTAGTGTCAGACCCCAGTCAAAAGACTAGATTAAACATGGTGGACCTCCACCGACATTACAGCTATCACATCTGCCTGAAGAAATCCAAAACTTGTTTTACTGCCAATAATTTTTGTTAGAAGTACAGAAACTATGTGTAAATGTAAAAGATTTCACCGTTGCTTCTTTTACAGAAAACAGAGCATAAAATTCTTTGCCAGAAGGACTTGGCCAAGATGAGAGACAAATGAGTTCACCTGGCACAGGCGCGCCATGCCCTCAACAGCGAGGACATGGATCTTGTTTGATATAGTCTTCTTGTAGCTTCTCTGTAGTTAATAGGGCAAGTATTGCTAAGTTAGTAATCCAGCCAATCAGATTTCATCTCTCATTACTATATTAGAGAGCATAAAAGCTGTGATCTCATTGGATGCAGGGGACAACTTTTTCCTATTTTATTTTGTATAACTATTATGATATTCTGAATGGACAAGATTATTTTATCATGTGTTATGTGTTAACGGTTGCTAGATTTTCTTCCTACTGTGTAGAACCCTGACAGACAGATCTACAAGTTCTAGCATCACATATTTTTCTAGTTTATATTATACCTTTTACAATGGTTAATTTTCAATGTTTTTTATATATATTCTATACCTGGATGCAAAGAGTCCCGAATTTGCATGACAAACTGACGAAAAATTCAGGCTGTCTCGGGCCAAAAAATTGCTGAGGCTTAAAGAGGACCTTTCATCACCCTAACAAATGTAAATTAAGTACACATACATGGAGAGCGGCGCCCAGGGATCTCCCTGCACTTACTATTATCCCTGGGCGCCGCTCCGTTCTGCCGGTATAGGCTCCGGTAACTTCAGCTCTGCGTCTCAACTGGGAGGAGCCTGCCCTTGTTCTCCTGGGCGTCTCCTTCTCCCAGGCTGTAGCGCTGACCAACCGCAGCACTCAGCTCATAGCCTGGGAGAAGAAACTCCCAGGCTATGAGCCTGAGCTGCGGTTGGTCAGCGCTACAGCCTGGGAGAAGGAGACGCCCAGGAGAACAAGGGCAGGCTCCTCCCAGTTGAGACGCAGAGCTGAAGTCACCAGAGGACATACCGGCAGAACGGAGCGGCGCCCAGGGATAATAGTAAGTGCAGGGAGATCCCTGGGCGCCGCTCTTCATGTATGTGTACTTAGTTTACATTTGTTAGGGTGATGAAAGGTCCTCTTTAAGGTAGCCATGCCCATCGGTTGGTGTTCTAGGGGGTGGTGCTTACACGGCTGAACTTACCAACTACAACGTTGGTAAGTACGCCGATCTACGATAACCCCACACGCTTCCAGAACCTGGTAAATTAGGAGCAGTCTTCAGCGGTCCATGGCTGTCGTAGGTTTCAGTCTTCTTCTATGCCAGAAAACTAGCATTAAAGAAGATAAATGTGATGGGACCTCTAGCCTTGCCCTCTTTTCAGGAAATTCGCAAAGGAAAATTTTTGTGCAATGGGTTTTAAAAACGAATACCCCATTTCCCTGATGAAGCCGCACATGCCGCGAAACATGTCGGGAGGGTTAGTGCCTGCTGGCTTTTAGACAGGGACCGAATCGGAAGCATACAATTGTATTAATGAATGTGTGGTTGGTAAGCGCTAAACAGCGTGTATTTGCGTGGCTGAGAAAGTTGGTGTGATATGGCTCATAGTAAAGAGGCGTGAGCAGTGGGCGCCCCCTTTACAATAAAATAGGGAAACCTGTCCCTGGAAATTTTGTAGGAATCTATTTCCTCTCTCATGAGCCATAGTGTGACAAAGCATGTGTGCACAAACATAGGAATTAGTCAAGTGGTACCAGCGCCATAATATAAGTGCAGTAGGAGCAAATAGAAATCTGCTCTATTATACAATCACATTGTTGCAACACTGACTTACAATCAGAATCTGACTGCCAAGAAGCTTCAAAGAGTGAGCAATTGGCGACACATTCCAGTGTTGCAACAAAGTTGTAGGTTGCCACCAAGCACAATGTTGAGCAACGAACACGCTGGTTTCCTGATAGGAATGTAGAAAAACATATGCATTAACCTATGGCAGATGCACACATTATAACACAGCAAAGTGAACTGCAGCCATAAGCAGTACCTCCAAGTAAAAGAGGATTACACACATTCAGTATTGAGTGGAATATCTGATTCCTTCCCAGATAATTTTAATGGCACTGGGTGTATAAATAAATGTATCAGCTTTTCTAAAAATATAATGAAGGTTACGTTTTAATATCTATGTTGTAACCCCTAAAAGGTTTAGTAGGTCTATGTGACCTTTTTATAAATAAATGTGTAGTATCCTGAGGGTACAACGTGGGCATTGGTGTGGTTTGTTAGGGTTTAAAAAAAGCTGCAGACACGCAGTTTGCAACTTTTTCTCGACAGAAAAATGGCATATATTAATGATAAATAGGCACTTTGTATTTATACTTGTAGTAAGTTGTCAAATGCCAGACACCATTTTGGAAAATGCTGGTTGCATCCGACATTTTATGAATGTAGCTCTGGATGCGCGTGACTGAAGGAAATGAAGGTTAGTGACACTATTAATCACTGGCCGTTTCTTGACTATTTCAGGCAACTTTATCACTGCCGCTCTGGCAGAGCTTTCTTGTCATCAGTATAGTATTGCACTGCTAGGCCCTTCAGCTGTTGTCTGAGGAAACTGGGTCAAAGTTCACCTGGGCTATAAGGAAGAACACTAAGCCTCCAGCTAATGTTCTTACTACTCTAACCGTATATCTTCACATAACCCTTTAGGACTCTTCAATGGAGAAAAGTAAAGATGTCTTGCTGCTTGTTCAGGAGCTTGGAATAACCCCTGAAAACGCAGTGTTGATTGCTTTGTGTTTTGTTTCACCTTCATTTCTAGGTTTGGTGTTTCTCCGTTTTTTTTTTTTTCATTCTCTATGCAATGTGCATTTTCCCTGGGCACATTTTCTACCGGATCTTCAACCACGAAGTACTTGAGAATGCCAAACACACTTCTAGGCAGGTACTTCTAATCAATTGATTAAAGCCGTACAATTTTAGCTTTCACATTACATGAAAAACGTAATTTAATTTGGTCAAATCAACCAGGCCACTTACTGGATAAACTGTATCAGAGCGAAGTGATTGCCTCTAGTCCTCTCATTTGTCCAACCTACTAGAGCTAGGATCGTTAGTCATCCCATCATAGGTTTTTCACATACCCTCCGAAATAATAGTAATTAAAAAAGAAACACAGTAATGAGTCCTGAAAGGGCATGCAATAAGCATAGCATTATATGGAATACTTATAACAATACACACTAATAAATAACCCTGAAGAAGTGGAGGTAAAATGGCCATGGGATACTTTCTTAGCTAAAATTGTTACCAGTTAACAAATATAACCAATAATAATCAGTCCATCCAAAATAGGATGACTTTACCCAACCCACACTACACTGTGAACGGTAGCAACATCAACAAATGGGAGGGCGGGCGGGTGCAGCTCCAGCAACTCTATGGGCTGTTGACCAAAATAGGCACATCCAACTTGAGGAACCACTTTAGATAACCCTAAAGCTCACATGCTGACCCAACCTCCATTGACCCCACTGTTACTAAGGCCAAACTAAACTTCCCTAAACCTAAGAACCCCATAAGCCATCTGGATATCCAATCACTAACCCAGAAAACCTGCCTAGTGATGCAGGACCTAAAAAGAGCAGGAGATTTTCCCACCAAATACCTCTAATAAAGATGTCCCTCCTAAATGTCCAGGATCCCGCATTCCAGTCAATGCTCCCCTGATATTCAGTTGTGGTTATCGTAGAGTGGGGATGTGGAGTGTGCTAGTAGTTCAGGTGATAGTAGCATTTGTATCGGGCAAGTGTCCTGTATACTCTTTCCGAGAGCTGTGCAGTCTGCTAGTGCGTGAGCATGTTTCAAATATTTCCATTCAAATCGTCCCATAGCAGTAGGACATGAAAGGATAATTCCATCTTAAATTACCAATGGATTGATAACATAAATATGGTAGTTAGGCCGTCCCCAGGGGCTAGGTCGATCAAGTGCCTAAATGATTTTCTTTCCTTTTTTGAGTTTTTTTTTCTCCCATTTGTATTCTAGGGAATCTGTCAGCTCCTACACAGCTCATAAGACACTCAGCCCCCGTTCCTCCACTCTGCTCCTGCAAACCGGCAGTAAAATACATTGAGAGGACTGCCAAGCTTGTGCGATATTGGAGAGGACTTGAGGAGGAGTCCTCTGAAAGCTTTTTATTGCTAGTTTGTGGGAGCCTAGCAGGGGAATGGTGACCTAATTTAGCACAATTAAATACAGGCCAATGACCTGTAACTTGGACCAAAGCCAAACAAAGCACCAAAGTGATATTTTTAGGTAGGTGCTGTCTAAAATGAGTTGACGATTTGGGACCACCCTGTCATAGACTGCTCCACCCTGTGCTGTAAGCTACAGGTGGGTTTGTAGGTTTTGGTGCTGGGAACTGACCATTGAACTGCAGTATTTGGTATGAAGTCCACGTCCACCACATGCCCCATTTTTTGTTTTCTTTCTTTTTTTGCACATCTTTCGTTTGCGTGACTAGGCGGTCTACCAGGATTTTATCTGTTGTCAATATGAATGTATATCCTGTAATCATATACACCGTATCCCTGTGTGTCATTTGCATTTTAAGTGTGTGTGAGCTGTTAGTCACAGTTTTAACACAACTTGATAGATTATATATAGAACTTTATTTCTAGGTCCTAATTGAGCTGAGTGGGAGAATTTAGTGAAGACTGTCACAGCGAGCTTTTGCAGTGATTTTCAATGAATATATTTGTATAGTACGTAGTTGCAGAAAATAAGGCCTCTTATTACGCATGGGGATGCATTTTGTGTAGACGTGAATTTGTTGCTAGGCACATGAAGTGGTCTTGATTTTTCTTAGGAATCTGTAACCATATGGGGAAGTTGTGCTTGGTAAAAAAGGTAATCAGAAACCAAAAGGACACCCACTATTAAACTCCAAGCAGAGTATTATAGCATTTCTTTTATTTTGATGCAATTGCTTTTTACAGACATCTTGATGAAGCGAAACATATACAGATTACTAAAAGTAAAGTTTAGCGGTTCGAAGGGCTACTACTTCCAGGGTAAGATGGTAAAACAATGGTGGGCTGTGTGCAGATAATGTATTCACCCATACACTTGTACGACAGGATGGCGAGATTCAAACTTGTTCTTGATAGTAAAAAAAAAGTGGTTAGTAAAAAATCAAATCCCTCTTTAAAATGCAAGTAAAAATTATGCAAAGTCTTTAAAAAAAAGTCATTTCTGTAGAAAGCCTTGGATTTTATCATCTTAGCGGAGCTGTCCTATAACAAGTTCATTCTCCCGCCACGGCAATCAATATGGAAGATGTTCCTGTGAATGACTTTCTGATACCAGCTGCAATCACAGACCACACATTGTAGAGTCGAGACTTTACGGTAAATTGGAAATAGTATATCAAATAATGAATGTAACAAAGGTTATACAGATATTCCCAGTTTACTGCAGTTTCTGAACTGAAGAACAGTCTAGTGTTCAGATTTAACACAGTCAGAAGTGTAATAAACCTGCCAACTAAAAAGTATGTCTTGTAGCTGGATCCATCTAAGGTACAGCCACCATTTCTAGTGCTTTGTATCACAGAGTGACAAATTCTCATTAGGATCACTTTGAGTTGGGTCAAAATGACATGTTGCATCTCAAAATGACATGGCATCTCAAACATAACCTAAAAAAAGGGATTATGCCATGGTTGATGTAAAAAATTAAAATCAGACATCATATAGTACACGACAACGTCTTTCTAACAAAGCTAGAACCAGCCCTGTACCTCACATGGATCCAGAGATCTCCCCATTCACTGCCCAGATTGGTCTGCTAGATTATCTTCAGGCTCAGGGGGTATGTCCTTTCTCTGGGCATGTGTCCTTTCTGCCGCAGTCTCTCCCTGTAACTCCAACAGCCTCTAACAGAACATATGGCTGGTGGCAGTTGAAGATTTAAAATGGGCGTGTGCGACCACCTCAGTGAGTCGGACAAAAATTAAGGAAAAGAAGAAACAGCAGGTGGCGCTATACAGATACATTTTATTGAATAACTCAGTGGCTGTGCCAGATTTGTAATTAGATGCAGTTATAGAAGTATTCACATCCAGATGCTGGTTTGAAAACTGTAGAATATTTTTGTAGGACAACCCCTTTAGGATTGTGTGCTCTGCAGATCCTTATGCTGTTTTATACCCATTATAGGTGATTTTGCTTTTTGCTCTCTGCGTTCCTTGCACACCTATGACCTTGCCGTAGTGGTTCAGTGGTTGTCCTTCCTTGGATCACTTTTGGTAGATACTAACCACTGAATACTGGGAACATCTCACAAGACTGTCCATTTTGGAGACATCCTGACCCCGTTGTCTAGTCATCACAACTTGGCCCTTGTCAAAGTGGCTTAGATCCTTACACTTGCCCATTTTTCATGCTCTCAACACATCAACTTCAAGAACTGACTGCTCACCTGATATATCTCACCCCTTGGTATGAGAAGGTATTCACTTCTCCGTTCTTTGGTTTTAATGTTCAGTCTTTCGTGCTTGGGGATTCAGCTTAAGGGTAAACACCTACATGACTTAAGGCCAATTTTGCAGGTGATTGTCGAAAAGGAAACGTTTCTTCCCACTGAGCGCCTGCTCATCATTGAAGGAGACCATGCCATTTACATAAAGCGATCTCCTCCACAGTATGGGGTGGACCAATCACTAATGCCATTACTCGTCCCCATACAGAATCATTTAGGTCTGTGAAGGTGCCTACACAAACCATCTAATTACCTGACGAATGAGCATTTTGCTTGTTCATTGGGTAATTGGCGGCACCTTTACACTGCCCCATCATCGCTAACTTATGAATGCTTATTCACGATTATCTGGCAGATTCTCGGCCCCTGTAAAGGGTCGTTAATTTGACTCTTTAATCAATGGATACCTATACCTTCCCTCTAAGTTTAATAATGGGATATGTAATAAATACTCCGATTCCTGCTTTCTATCAGTCATTTTTCTTTGTTTTAGTGGGGATGCTGCTTTTGTGGGTAAGTGACTTCTGAAAACTTGTATCATTTACCTCCCGCTTTACGTAATGCAAACAGACAGCGAGAGTGTAGAGGAAACAGCCACTGTAGGTACCAGCTGCTTTCTGTAATTAGAGAGATATATTTAGCTTGTGTTCCCAGAGCATGGAGCTAAGTCCTACGCACATCACACGGAGGGAGGGAAGCGAGATGTGATACACAGGACCGAGCTCGGGCCTCCTCTTTGTGCTGGGTGAATGGCGGAGCCTGCATTAACACCTCAGCTGCCAGTGCCCGCGCCTGTCACAGTCATGTGGAAATGATCAGGTTAAAAAGATCAGAGAGGTGATGCTACTAGCGAACCATCCCTGGAAATTTACAAGAACATTATCCGAGATGTGATTTCTTCTTAGATAAAGAAAAGGCCTCTTTTCCCTTTTATTAGATTATCCATAATGAAGTGGCCCTTTCTGGTAAACATCAAGTGCATCTTAATGAGCGAGAAGCATGGCCGTGAATGACAAACCCAACTTGTAAACGGCTTCATTACATCCCCAGTTAGTAATATAACATATATCCCTAGCAGGTTTCTACATGTTTTTTATTTTTTTATCACAAATTGGTAGTCGATCTGGTTGTCCTGTCAGCTCAGGCTCCGATTTCTAGTATTGTTTGCTACATTCATTTATTTAGTAATGTGCTATCATAGCTACGGCAGATATGGGGCCAAACTAGGATAAAGCATGGTGGATGCCTACGTATACCAATGCCTTCTTCTCAGAGATGATGCTCTCTCAGGTGTGTTTGACAGCAGTTGGTGTTCCCCTAATTTAATGGGTTGTCTGGGTACAAGATATTGATGGCCTAGGCCACAAATCAGATCAGTGGAAGCCGACTCTCGGTATCCCCTTCATTTACCTCTTTGAAAGGGCATGAAAAGACCACAGTGCTTGCACAAGTGCCACCGCATCTTTAAATTGTTGATCCACCGATATCAGTAATCAGACACCATATAGTACATGACAATCTCGAACAAAGCTAGAACCAGCCCTGTACCTCACATGGATCCAGAGATCTCCCCATTCATTGCTTTGCTAGATTTATATAAAGCTGACAGCTCAGGGGGAGTGTATTTTCTGCTGCAGCTCAGGGGGCGTGTCCATGCTCTACCTATCACAGCTCAGGAGGTATGTCTTTTCTGCTGCAGCTAAGAGGGCGTGTCTCAGCTCTACCTATCACAGCTCAGGAGGCAGCTGAAGGATGAAACTGAGCATGTGCGGCCTTCTCAGTGAGCCGGACAAAGAAATAAGGGAAAAAAACAGCAGGTGGCGCTATACAGATACATTTTATTGAATAACTCGGTGGCTACGCTAAGGTTTTAATTACATGCAATTACAAAAGTATTCACATCCAGGTGCTGGATTGAAAACTGTAGACTATTTTTCATAGGACAACCCCTTTAACTTGGAGAATCCATGTAACCCCTAAAGGACAATTGACCTCTTTTTTCCCAGTGGACATTGATGGTGTTTAGGTATTTATGGTTTTGGGTAGACTGGTTTCTTTACATCATGAGGGTAAATCTCTATCCATAGTGTCTTTGTGGCAGAAACTAAATGAACTTGCCATACAACATAACCGCATTTCATTAGGTCAGAGTGAAATCCACTAGAGGTTAAGAGAAGATTAGCCTTTGCAAGAGAGAAGACTTTGTTGGTAATTGAAAGTGTCCGCCTTGCTCCTATTCGGGAGCTTTGGGAGTAGTTTCTATGTTAATTGATTAATCAGCTTTTTGGTTCATGACTTGTTCATCCCAGTCTTGTGAAAAACAATTCTAGTGTATATTAGACATGGCCGGCCAGATTGTGGTCTTTCAGGTCACCCTTAGGCACTGCTTAATAAAAAAAAAAAAAAGAAAAGAAAATACTAGAAGCTTGCCTAATGCCTCTTGGGCCATGATCGCCAATATTCGGAGTCTTTTAGCTAATTTCCCAGACTAGTATGTTTGGCATTGTTCCTAGGGGTACCTCCTCCTCCGTACCTTGCGCAGGTAGGTATGAAAGGTCCTATTCATTACTAACAACAGCACTCCTTGCCCAGCCAAACAGAGCTTTAATCAAGGTAATGACAGAGCTCTTAAACCGTACGTTGGGATTGTTCTTCTGAATATTGAAGTGAATCGATTTTTAATACTGGGTGTTCTGAGCCCTAGATTTTCTGATCTAATGTGAAGGCACAAATGTAATTTCAATTGATCTTCAATGTCATTTTTTCCTTGGGCTTGCTGAAATCAAATTTGTTTTCTTATCTTGGCACAAATTCATTTAAAATGTACATTTTTAGCAAGAGATGAGAAAATGAATGAAACCAAGATCATATTGCTGGGTGTAAAATGTTGTACATTAACCTGCTGAAAAGATAAGATTCGCAGCAAGCACTGACCATTTTTCTATTGTGCATTATCTTGGGGAGAGTCTGTAAATAAGCCTAAAATAGAGGTAGATGAGGAAGATGATTGTCTTGTTTTATCTTTTGACATGTCATGTGTCAGAAGAAACCATCTGTGGATCCTTAAATGTTCTCACAAAGAAGCTACAGCTAAAACATAATGCCGTTTTGTCCTGCTTGTGTGTGAAGGGTTGTGCCAGGCAATATTATCCGGGTCTGTGGCTAGCATTAAAGGGGTTATCCCATGACTAATGTAAAAAATGATAATCAGACATCTTATAGTACATGACAAGCTAGAACCAGCCATGTACCTCACATGGATCCAGGTGGAGTGTCTTTTCTGCTGCAGCTAAGAGGCGTGTTCATACTCTCCCTATCATAGCTCAGGAGGAAGGGGATGGATGAAACTGAGCATGTGCGACCACCTCAGTGAGCCGGACAAAGAAAAAAGAAAAAGAACAAACAGCAGGTGGCGCTATACAGATACATTAGCAACATTTTTAATTACTGTGTACATTCAATTACAAAAGTACTAAGATCCATGTGCTGGTTTGAAAACTGTAGAAAAATTTTCATGGAACAACCCCTTTGAGCTAGCCAGACACACCGATTGTATGACGGTCTTCCAACTCTACCCAATGGCAGTTGACGAGGAAGATAAAGATCTGACTGTTTGATTTCAACTGTCCAGTCCTTTTATTCTCTGGGAAACTATGGTATCTGGCAGAGTCTTTCTTCCCTCTTGTATTCACATTGTATTCATTCTTGACCGAACTGATCATGCATGTGCATGGGAGGATCGGGCATGATAGTTGTCGCTTTACGAGCGCAACAGATATTTCCAGTATAGCCAGCCTTAGATTTTGGCTACACAAGGTGCAGTTTGATATACAGACAAATGTCTTATGGGGTTCTGGCTAATTTTCTATTTTAATACTGGGAATAGTTCACACAGAGTTTTCCCAGTCTGACAAGCTGCAATAATAAATGCCTGTGAATGCAGGGGTTGCCTTTGGAGAGTATAACCCTGCATAGCATGCCTTGCATACCCAGTGTGCTTCTCATGTCTCCAGAGGCTTTACTGCAACATTTGTTCGGAGTAGGGACTGAGGACCACCGTTTTGCTGCTGCATCCCGACGTTGACTGCATATAGGTCTATACAAATGAACTCATGCATACCCTTTTCTCATAGAGCTTTGTTCTCTTCAGTCAGAACCGGTACCCCTCAGTTGCTTCTTTTTTGATAGAGGATGGCCAGAATAATGTTCTGTGCATATGATCGTATGGAATAATATGTGTCCAGTAGTCTATCAGGCTATTTAGGCTTTCAAGGTGCAAGCTTGACATTTAGAACATGTATTATTTGTTTCTGTGGTAGATGTCAGAGGCCTACAAACCATTCATTTGTGCTGCCAATAATGGGATTTTCCCGATGCCCTGTAGTGCAAGTCATTGTGCTTTGCATCATGTGTTCTTTGCCTCTCTTTCAGGAGCCTGGTGAGGAGTCTCTGTCACTGGACTTTCCCGAGATCGATCTGTCCCAGTTGGACGCCGGTGATTTTGACACGAACAGCTGCTTTAATGAGTTACAGTGGTGTAACGATCAGTCGGAGAATGAGTCCAGCCAGTTCAGCACCGATGACTCTGAGCTGTTTCAGGTGACTACAGCCTTTTCATCTACCCATTTCTACTAGATAACTCACTGAGTGGCTCATGAGCTTGAGGAGCTTTATGGTCCATTCTACTAATACATGTCAACACTCTTTGTTCAAAATGGACATGGACTCGTTGGTTGTGGGCAACACTAAGAAACGTCAGTGCTGATCAGTCCTTCCCCCTTAACGATCTTTCTCTACCTAGTGGGATATACTAAGTATATCTTAATTTATTTTTATTTTATGTTCCCAATTAGTTTTTTCCCTTGTCCAGTTTGTATTACACCTAGGACTTATGAATATAATTTTCCATCTAGATTTAAGGTTATCGTTTGTCAGCATGGATTTAGATTCTCTTGGGGCATTGTAAATACAGGATGTTTGGGAGTTTGTGTTTAACCACCTCAGATGTCTCAGAGACTGCAGCAAAGTCTGCGCGAGGACTAAGGGGATTTGGGAGCTAGGTTACCAGCAGGTTATAGCAAACTCAAGTGCCATAGTCTGGAATTGGCTTGAATCTTGCAATGAAAGTTCAGAAGTAGCAGAAAGCTTTTCCTCTTTGTGGAATAATCAATCAATTCCATCTCGATTTCTCGCTAAACCCAGAGTGAACTTCAGATAGCTCAGTCAGTTGGGTATGGAGAGACATAAACATGTAGCGGCTTGAGAGTCGACATAAAACAAGTGTTCTGCTCGTTTCCGGAGAGTTTTCTGTTATCATCTTTCTTGATCTAATACTCTGTATGACAGAATGTCTAATACTTACAACTGATATATATGTTGCTGTGGGTCAGATGTCCCACAGTAGTGTATTTTAGACATTGATTTTCTCTTTGTAGCCAGGTCTAGCCATGAATGAAATTCATGTATACTCTTCTCTTTACGCTTTTTTTAAAATTTAATATAAAAATGAAGTAGAAGAATATAACCACCACGCGTTAGTAGACGTACATATGTTAAGATCACATAGCTGTCAGTCCTTTTTTTTTTTTCTTTTGGTGGGAAAACCCCCTCAGAGTTTTACCATATGTCACCATTTTTCTTTTCAGATTGATGGGGAAAATGAGGCCTTACTGGCAGCCCTCACACAGACACTGGATGATATTCAGGAAGATGATATCAACTTTTCAGCCTTCATATCCTCTGGAGATGGGGACATCTACCCCGCACCTGCCCTCTCGCCAAAACCCAGCCGCCCAGCTGAATTCCCTAAGAGTCTAGAAACTGAAGATGAGCTGTCTATAGTAAGAACCACTTCCTACTGTTTAAAGTGGAAATGGATGAGGCCCTGAATAGCCGCCTGCATGGGTATGATAGGCACCAAAGGTCTGAATTTTTTCATTTAAGGCTTTAAAAATATACAAAACTCATCCATATGTTGTTTGTGTAACATGTGCTTACTAGTATCCAGGACACGTGTTTTCTTTTAAAGGGCAAATCACAGAATGTCCAGAGTTAGTTCCAAGATAAGAGGCACTGGACATTCTTATTACAGGTTACATTTTATTACAGGTTACAACTAAGCTGTACTCAGTGTCAAGCACCAGCTGCAAAAGCAAATTAGATTTTAGCGTGTATAAAAAGAACGATTTCAAAAGCTGTGCCCCCAGTGTAATATTACCTCTCCATAAATCCCTTGTAAGGCCACACCTTCAATATCAAATTCTTTTTTTGGGCTCTACATTCTAAAACGTATATAGGAGAGCTAAAAAGTGGGACCAAATTGATCATTTAATGTGATGGAAGCATCTCTTATAGTTGGAGGCTCGAAAAGTTGTGCTTGTTCAGAGTGGGGAAAAAAGACACCTTAGGGTACTTTCACACTTGCGTCGTTCGATTCCGGCAGGCAGGTCCGTTGCCTGAACTGCCTGCCTGATCTGGAAAACTGTATGCAAACACATTTCATTTGCAGACTGATCAGGATCCTGATCAGTCTGACAAATGCATTGAAATACCTGATCCATCTTTCAGGTGTCATCCTGAAAAACGGATTAGGCATGCGCAGACTGGAAAACCGGGTCCGTTTTTCCGGATAACTTGGTGCCGGATTTTTGAACAGAGAAAATACCGCAGCATGCTGCAGTATTTTCTCCGTCCAAAAACCGTACAGTGACTGAACTGAAGACATCCTGATGCATCCTGAACGAATTACTCTCCATTCAGATTGCATTAGGATTAAACTGATCAGTTTTTTTCCGGTATTGAGCCCCTAGGACGGAACTCAATACCGTTAAACTTTAACGCTAGTGTGAAAGTACCCTTAGAGTTCATCTCAACGTACAAATACATGTGTGATCAATACAAAGAAATGGCACATGATTTATTCATTCCAAGTACAAGGGAGCATTCTTTACGTGTGAAAGGAGTATTATACATCAATGTAGGAAAGGATTATTTACTGTTAGGGCTGTATTACATTGCCTGATGTCCAGGCAGTGCAAGCGCGGATGGATGAGAACACATCCATAGGCACTTATTTTCAGGCCGATGCAAACAGAATGTGGGAGGAATGATTACTGCCACAGTTGTTCCTCCCTCACTAGGTACCATTGATTAGAGATGCCCATCAGTCGGCAAACATTTGCTCACTCATTGGTTTGCTCATTCATCGGCTGCTTGATTATACAGGCCAATTATTGGGAATGAGCTTTCCTATAAACAATTGTTTCTGATCTTGCCGCCTTATAAGGCCCTTAGGGCTGATTCACATGATCGTGTTCAGTCTGGGAAACGCAGCCCGTGTGTCGGCCGCATCTCCTGGACCCACCGTGGCTCCCCTGACCCGAACTGACTGCATCATATGGTTTTATGATGTAGTCAGCTCCTATCTGATCCTGGGTCTAATGTACGGTACTCAAATCATCATCAGGGAAGCCGCGGGCGGTCTGAGAGATGCGGCCAACACACGGACCATGTTTTTGTGTGAATCAGCCCTTAGAGTAGTCAGACTAGGAAAGCCCAACCCCAAGAGGTAGTAATGACAGATACTATGTCGGCAATTAAAAAGAGGTAGATCCCTATCTAATAGCAAATGGAACTGATGGTTACCATTAAGGCTGAAGGACCTGTGTCTTTTTAACCTGTGTAACCCTGGAGGCCATGCAGTACTGACTGCTGGAAATTTAAACTATGATATTTCGAATACTGTTCTTTGGAGATAAACTCTGAAGTCTAGTTCTATTGTCACTTTTTAATTGTATTTATAAGAAGCAGAGACGTTTCCATTGTCCACTTACATGTAAGATTTACCATAAGCCCGTTATCATGTCATAAGCTGTATGAGAGCCATACTGGTTACAGATTTCTTCTGTTTTATTTTTTACCTTGTCATTCTCCTCCAACATCTGGTCATGTTTCTATAGGTATTATAGAAAAGGCTGCAACTAATGAATATAACCTATGGTTATATTCACTTTTTCCCTTACCATTCAAATCCTTGCTCTATTTTTCATTTGTGTATGGAATGAATTTAACAATATCACCATTATATCTGCCTTTTCCTCATGCTGTGACTTACAGGATCCATTGTAAACCCAGTTTTAGAGTCATGGAAGGGATTTGGATGTACATTTCTTGGATCAAATTTGCATAGTGCTTTTAGTTTTATTGTTTCTATTATATTTTGTTACAGTGTTTATATTTTTATATTATGTTATATTAGTTTTATTATGTTTATATTTGTTTTATATATGTATACTGCAGTGCAGGAATATTCTTTTTATTGAAAGGGGTTAAACTTTAGGGCTCAATTAGAGTTTTATCTTTTTATTTCTATTTTTTTTACAAGAAAAGAAAAAAATGGTGACGGTGGTGGTGCATGCAAGTGATATAGTACTTATTACACAGACGAGCAGGCTGGTGAAAAGGATCATTTATTAGGGGATTGCAAATGACATTCATGCTTAATGGATGCCGCTCTGCCCATACGTGCAGCATCTATTTCAGATCTAAGATTCTTTGAACTTTTGCAGGGACAGTTAGAATTATCATGTATGCATTAATTCAAAGGGTTCTCAAGCTATGTTAAAGAGATTATCAAGACTGGCCTCTCCTAAAGACAGGCCATCAATATTAGATCACTGGCGATCTGACTCTGAGCTGATCAGTTGTTTGAATGGATCCTGGAGCTCTGGCAACAAAGCTGCAATATCCAGAACAGTCTCTACGAAAATAACTCCATTCTGAGTATGACCGGCTTCCAGAGCCACGTAGACAATCAGGAGGCTGTAGCACTCTTCCAAACACCTCAGCCCCTTCAAATAGCTAATCGGGAGGGAGGTGGCAAGAGTTGGATCCATATTGATCTTATATTTATTGCCTATCCTAGAGACAAGCCATCAGTTTAAAAAAAGTAGATAACCCCTGTTTGAAGAGGAGGTGGTGCCCCATGCAAGCGTTGCTTCCTGTTCATTACACCACATGTCGCCTTGGAAGTGCAGTGTAATTACAAGTACTTGCTATATTAACTTGAATGGAGCCAGTACTTATAATTACACTAGGCCACCACTACAGAGAAGACAACTCGTAGTGTGAAGACCACAAAGCAGCGCTCGCATGAAGAGCCGCCTCCTCGTTTTACAGCTGATCGGCAGGGTGCCAGGTGTCAGACCCCCACCAATCAGATATCGATGACCTATCCTGATGATAGGTCATCAGTATTAACCGCTGGACAACCCTTTGGTTTCAGCAAGATATGTTGTGGTCCCTGCAATCTTCTGTTGCCGCTCATATATACTACTAGAGAGTGGATGATGTCTACTAGAGCACACTTATGCATCGAAAGCCATGCTAGTATTTTAATGGTGTGTTAATTGTATATACTTAAGCTTGTTTCATTGTCAATGTATGGTCTCTGATGTGTCTTCACCTCATCTCTTACAGCTTAAGAAGTTGCTACTTTCTCCAGCACAGACACCCTCAGGCTTTGATACACACAATGAGAGCAGCTCTCGACATCAAGGAACCTCAAAGGTCCGTCTTCAGCGGCAGTGTTTGAAGGTAAAGTCAGCTTGTGCATGTTGTCGTTAACATTGGCAATGTGATGGGTGTGAATGTAGTTCATTTTCTTTGTATGCACTGTCGGGAGAATGTATAGTTCTAGGAAGATCAGCAGTGTATGCCAGACCTTTCAGCATTCATCAGTTTGGCCATAGGCATACAGTATATCCACATTACTTGCCATTCTGACAGTTTGTGTAGTATTTGAACTTTTGGAGAGTGGAACCAGTTGTGCCCAAGGATACTTGGTCATTACTGATTATGAGTTGTTTTGCAGGTGGAGAGTTCAACAGAAAGACCTGCTGGCATTGCTCAAGCACTGGACAGAAGCTGTAGTGAACTGCACAGGCATTTGGTATCAAGCACATGTGTCCCTCAACCTGCAGCTAAGGATGAAAGCAATAAAGAAGAACACCAAACAAATGAAGAGGAGCACAGTGAAGATGAATGTGCGAGCTCCTCAGCAGTGTTTGCTTTACAAGGTCAAGAGCCACAGTTCACCTGTGAGAAGGAAAAGCAAGTGGTGGTAGACCTCATTCGGTATATGCACACCTACTGCCTTCCACTCAGAAAGCATCATAGTGGTGAAAAACACCAGCAATCTAACAGTCTCTTGAAGAGAAGTAAAAGCGATTCCGCACAGCCCTTGCATACTTGTGAAAATAAAGTGAACTTGGCAAATGCCAAAGGGAGCTGTCTTGCATTGGGCATGGTTAAAAGGACAAGGCGAACCCGGTCTGGGTCCTCCATTCTGAAAGAACTCCTAGCAAGAGACATTTGTGAGGACGTGAGCAAGCCATACCGGCTGGCACAGCCAGTATATGCAGCATTCTCTCATTTATCTTGTAGCCATTTGCTCCAAGATAAAATAGAAGGAGAGTTAGGGAAGGGGATCAGACCCGGGCTTGAAAAAACTGTAAAGCCATATCTGGCTCTCAGGAAAGAGGGCCAGTGTATAGGAGCAGGTTGTGGAAGCCCAGCACATAATGCTCCAGAGCCGGTGACCAATAAATCTGCCTCTAAACAGGAATGCTCTGTTTATGTGAGACGTTCGAGCAGACTAAACCCAGAGTTCTGGTTTAATGAAGACGCATCCCCACAGACATGTACAGCACGGACAGATGCTAACAGCCGGCCCCCAGACGCACAGAACCTCTGTTTGACATTGGAACCTTTTGTTGATGAAGAGCAGGTTGCTGAAATAGAAGTTGAAGAGTCAAATCAAACAAATGGCCAGATAGAACTGGACAGAGCACTACTGGAGTTGGATATCCTCGAGAGTGATGCCCTTGAAGCACACAGTGACATTGTCAACCAACAGTATCGTCCCCTAGGTAAGACAGACCTGAAAACCAAGAGGCGCTGCTTTTGACTAGAATAGCAGTTTGAGATTATTTGTATCCATGTTGAAGGCTTCACGCTCTAGAATGGCAGGTATATAGCTTTGGTAAACCTGCATCAATACATGCTTATTCTTTTTGGAATTGCATCTTTTAGTGAGAACGCCAACTCCCCTCTTTTTTCATGTCAGCACATCAGCAGACACGGATAATATAAAAGAGCCAATGCCTTTTCCTCGATAGGCAGATTACAGATGGTCATAAACTACAACCCGCATCTGATTTACTTCTGCACTTTAGGCTTTAAGTTAAGAGCATCCATTAAAGATTCCATTGTTTATGACTGAAAGAATAGCGCTGTGCCCGTGGGGTCCGTTGGTCACCGCCGATGTGCCTTAAAGGGGTTGTTGCTTTGTGGACTTTTTCTACAGACCCCACAGTGTGGCTAGACCCAGGATGTCCAGTAATCCTACTTATCTGACCCCTGCCATTGGGTTCCAGATCCATCGCTGCCCCACTAGGTCAAACATCAGGTTTGACGCCATGTCACTAGGTCACTGCTTTGGCCAGTCATTAGCTGCAGAGCTCACGTGACCCAGCTTCAAACCAGATGTTGACGTAAAGACCCACAGAGCCAGAGGAGCAGCAATGCAGTCAGAACCCAATGGCTGAAATCAGATAAGCATGACTACCATCGCAGGTCTGACGGGTTCTGTAGAAAACCTCCACAAAGGTGTACCACCCCTTTAAGTATATATTTTTTATTTTAGAAAATGCATAGACAGCAGTCTGGTGGGGCAAAAGGTTTAACCCCTGTGGATGTTGGGAGTTTAAATTTGACGCTGGCTCAGCAGTCACCACCATAGCCGACGGGTGACTACTGTGATATACAGTTCACCCCAATGCCTGTGATCAAACATAACAGTAATCACTGATACATAACCCCTTAGATGCTGCAATCAGTAGTGACTGATCCCTCATCACCCCCCTGCAGCAAAATCGCGGGGTGCCAATCTGTTGTCATGGTAGCCTTGGGTCTTGTGAAGGCTCCCAGGCAAGCCATTGTAGTCTATTTATGAGTAGACAGAAGACGTCACAAAGTATTTTTTGTATAAGTGATCAAACAATCGCATGTTCAAGTCCCCTAAGGGGACAAAATCTAAGTATAGTATAGGTGTAAAATATCAAAGTGCCATTTTTTTGGTCACCTTGCTACCTGAATAATAAAAAGAAATTATCAAAGAGTCGTATGAACTCTAAAATTGTAGCAATAAACCTACAGCTTGCACCACAAAAACATGCCTTACAGAGCTCTGTAGATGGAAATATAAAAAAAAGTTATGAATATGGTAATGCAAAATGATTTCTTCAATGTTTATTTTTCTTTTTTTCAAGTTGTATTGTGTAAGAAAACTATATATGGTATTGTTATTATCGTACCGACCTGCACGATAAAGGTAATACGTCATTTTTACCGCACAGTGAACATGGTAAAAATAAAACCCAATGAAAACAGGGCCTAAATACATAATATGATAGATTAAAAGACAACCTGCCCCTGTCATATAGCTATGTGAATGGAAAAGCGAAAAGGTTATGGCTCTTGGAAGGCAGGAAGAAATAAACTAAAAGTATTTACGGTGCGAAGACGTTAAAGATTTAATATTTCACATAGTTTGAATTTTAATCAGCCAGTGGCCTTAAATATTACATTCTGTCTACTTTATGAGTGATATATCAGTCATACGCACATGGGGTGTATATGGAGTAGGTTCGGGTACCCACTATGTAATACAGGTGCCACCTGCCGGGATTGGAAATAGCTCCAATTCTCATCATTTAACCTCTGAGATGCTGCGACCACAGCATCTGAGCTGTTATGCCTCATGCATATGACTGTGTCTGTTTTACAGTCCATAAACAATGTATTCCGTCCATGTTGCATCCGCATTTTTGCCGACCCATTGACTTTAATGGGTCCATGGTCTGCATTTTGCGGACAAGTTTAGGACGTGTTCTATGTTTTTGCAGAAAGCACACAAATTATGCATCAGTTCCATCAAACCAGAAGACTACGTAAGTCTTGTTATCTCAGTCCTCCACTGACAGAGGGTTGTATGTACCCCTTATATCTTGTTGGCACTGTACTGAGATTTGTTACCGAAGATCTGCCACAACCATCTGAGCAAAGTCCCTTCTAATCAGTGTGCGTAGAATGTTGTCAGATGTTCAGGAACAGGAATCTCCAAGCAGTACCAGTGGGCAGTGACTTCACCATTGTCATATTCTCAGAATCAGATATAAAATATATAGAATCAGAATAGGATTTTGAATGACCGTACCTTTCTAGGTTTGAGTATTTTCACCAAATGATATGCCTTCCTTGACAGTCTAGGCAGTCAGCCCTAAAGGATACGTGCATACATCTGCGTCCACATACCCCGTGTGAAATATGCACTGTGATTTGATTAGTAAATGTGTAGAAACAAGATGTGAAGTATTGGTAATACTGTGTATATAGACAGAGTAGCATGTATTGGCAGAGCTTCTACAAATTTTACAGTGAAAGTGCCTATTGAAGCAAAGAGCAGTGTGTTTTTAGCATACACATTTCATAATCATCTCTCATATGGTACAAATAATTGGTATTTCAGCATTCTGGTCAGAGCAAGTGTTTTACTCATGCAGCTTTTAGTTTTCTGTAGGCTGTAGCACCACCCAGTGGGGAGACTTAGTACTGCACATATGACATGAATGTATTTTGTTATATTCCAATACGTCTATAATTTACTTTTATATTTTCAGATAATACCAGATGCTCTCCATTGTCTTTGACTGAAACGTAAGCATAAATTATATAGATACAAATCTATACATATAAATATATATCTAAAAATTTTGTTTTGATGGGGAATGCATAGTTTAATGGCATGCCACTGGTTAGGAGGCCCATAGGAAATGAACATGTAGAAGACCTTTCCAAGCCCATTCACAAATTAGTAGGCAATGCAATTGTAGCAATACCATAAGATTTTTTTGTATTGTACATGCACAATGCTTCCTTGTGGAGCGTCAAGTACGGTATATCTCTTACCTGTTTATATGACGGGATTGTGCTATTGTCAAACAATTTGTAGTCTTATAAAACATATGATCAAGAACAAACGAGCAAGTTTTTACTTATTGTGCACTCGCTAGACCACGGGTGCAATCGCTTGGGTGACTGTTGCCTCATGTAAAAGGCTCTTGACTTCTTGATTTGGTCGTCTTAATGTAATATTCTGGCCTTCTAATTCAGACATTGCATATACGTGCTCAGGATAGCAAAGTAAATCTCCTATATGCTTAATGACATCATTTTCTTCAAGATTTGCACAGAAACCACAGCACAGCAATCGCTTAGTTCATTTCATATTTCCAAGTAAGCACCACATACGACCATGAGGTTCGTCAAAGTGGCGTCTTTTCTTTATTCAGTTATCAGACTTAAATCCGTAGTTTCAATACAGCATATTGAGAACTCTGACTTTCCTGCGCAAAGTCAGCCTTCTCAATATACTGTATTAAAACTACAGATTTAAGTCTGATAACTGAATAAAGAAAGGACGCCACTTTGACGAACCTCATGGTCGTATGTGGTGCTTACTTGGAAATATGAAATGAACTATGTGATTGCTGTGCTGTGTATAGTGTGATTTGGAACGTGGTGAGGCTCCGCAGCAAACACCTTAACATTGTCGTGTGTGTGGATATTGGTTCATTGGAGTGGGTCATAGTCTTCAGGCACATCTGTGTTCAAAAACCCTAAAAGCATAGCCTGAGGAATGATGGGAAAGCTAGGAATTTTTAACGCTGAAAATCGCTTACCTGTGTTATTTTACAGCAGCTCTGCATTTGAGAAGAGAACCTTTGAGCAAGGACTTACTGTTGAGCTCTGTGGGACTGCAGGTATGAATCAGTTGGTTACTATGCACTTCCCCTCTATTGAGTTGTGTTACAGTACTTTAGCCAATTGTTATACGCATAGAATTGCCACTGCAGGACATGCGGTGGTCTTAAAGGGGTTGTGCACTGCAATAATAGTGATGACCAATGTGTATATGGTTTTGGAGGCTGGGATATTTCAAGGAAGCAATATGCCCACTTTTTGAAAAATATAGGGAAAAGTGAAAATGGTTTTTGAAATTCCCTCTCATATGGAGAAAATTTACACAGTGTGGGGAGGGGATAAAGAACACTATCAGGTATAGAAGCATGGGAATATATACTATATAATATAGTATAAACATATAACAAAATATTCCAGCTCACCCGCTCCACTCCTCTCTGCAAGGAACCCCGGACAAGGGAAACACTTGTAGAAAAAAGATCCAGCACGCAAACTATGGATAAAAGGATAGGTCATCACTATCAGATTGGTGGTGCAGTGTAATTACAACTGCTCATTCCATTAAAGTGAATGGGACAAGAACTTGTAATTATACCTCACTGCTGCTACTGTACAAGTTAGACAGGTTGCAGTTAAAAACTGAACATGAAACCGTACTCTCACGAGCTTGACGGCTGCTGGGATTTAGACCCCTGCCGATCTGGTATTGATAACCTATTCTGAGGATACATCATCTGTATCATTACAGCGCACAACCGCTTTAAACTGAAAACATACAATAAGTCTTAAAAGTCTGATCTTAAAGGGTTTCTGTCACCAGATTTAACCCTGCCGGCCCTGTGTGCTGGGACTACGCATGCGCGAGATTTAGCCAGCATACAGGGCCAGTCGGGGAAGACGACCGATGGCCCTGTGAATCAAGGACGGCAGGGCGTGACTTGAGGTGGGCGAACATAGCCTCTAGGAGCAGGAGCAACGCCCCCCCTGCTCCTAGAGGCTAATTAGCATATTATAAAAGTTTAAATCGTGCAGTAATGGGGGCATCCAGAAGCATAGGATTAGGAGAGTTAGGGTCTGCTGACATTAGCACATCGCTAATGTCAGACAGTTTAATTGGGTTCATTCTGGTGACAGAAACCCTTTAAACCACAATGATTTATTCAGACTGTTGTATAGAGAATAAGGCAGAGCTCAGCATTGGGCGATACACCAAAAGCCCACAATTAGCACGATTACATGCTTACCTGGTGGTGTTAAGCAAGCCACAGCAGCTGTAGAGGGGTACAGTAAGGGCTTCAGAAATGGAAGAGTGGGTCAGCAGCAGGGTCCTCGTGATCCTTGTCACTGGATGAGACCAGCCAGGCTTCCAGATGTATAAACAGTGAAGCCAACTGAAAAGATCACTGGGACCCGCTCTTGATCGAATAAAAGCGGTCTTCATTCAAGTGATGATTAAAAGACATAAAACACATTTTGAGGTCCTGCCCCTTTCTTCTGTTACAAAGCATGTACTGATTGTCCTTTGTAACTGATGAAGGGAGAGGACCCTGAAACGCGTTTTATATCTGGACTTTTAATCATCACTTCAATAAAAACGCTTTTATTTGATCAAGCGCAGGTTCCAGTGATCTTTTTAGTTGCCTTTACTATTTATTCAGAATGTTGTCAGGTCTTCAGTAGCCGAAATCCACAAAGAGCGATGCTTAGAGCCCTTTTGTTCAGGAAATGTTTGCGATCAAGCTACACCGGTCTAATCTTCTTACTAGTGACGAGCGAATTTCTGGAAATTTTCAGTCGAAAATTCTTCAATCTCCCTGAAAAGCTGTCAATGACATTCTGGTGTCTTTGAAAAGATTTGGCTTTAATTTTGCTTCCACAGAATCAATTCTCTCACCTCTGCTTCTTACATATATCTTGAATTTGTAAGAAGATCCTGTTATCTGGAAGACCCAACTAAGCTTTACAGTTCCGTATTTTTTTCAGCGAGGTGTGCCCCGACATAGTCTGCCATTGTCAGCACAGATTTGGGAAACTTTAAAAATTGTATGATCAACCTCCAACTGGTAACACCCTGAAGTCAGTTTATTCATAGGAATAACAGAGGAACAACACAGCACAGAGTGCTAAATACATATTTCATGCAGAACGAGGCAGATGGGGATAATTTTTATGATTAGGCATGCTCAGTATGTATTGCATATACCATATACATTGTTAACAATGCTAACATTTATCTTTTTCCCCCCCCAAAGGACTCACCCCACCCACTACTCCCCCATACAAGCCTGCAGAAGAAGACCTGTACAAACCAGAGATCAGTCCGGAATCTGTAAATAAAGGTCCGATCATGACCTTGTCTCTCAAAGAACCCGCTGAAGAACCTCTGTCTGTAAATAGGAAGCTTTCAAAGAAGCAGCCAGAGAGGACTGAACTATTTGCACATCTGAGTCGAACGGAGTCCCTTCCAGCAAACTCTGTGTCCCTGGGAATTAAAAGGCCATTTTCCCGGTCTTTTGGAGACCATGATTATTGCCAAGTTACGAAATCCGAAACTGTGGTCCAGAGAAAAGTACCGAAGTCTCTAGATATCCCAAGCTATAGTGAAAAGAAAAAGAAGCAGCTGGTACCTCAAGTACCACAGAGAAAAGTCCCTAAAGGGTCTTTAACCCAAGACAGTAAAGTGTTAAAAGACCATGAGATTCGAGCAAGTCTCACCAAGCATTTTGGCTTTCCAGATAATACTCTTAAAGAAGAAGAGGATGATGTTACATGTATTAACCCTGAGTATGACTCTGTTTTTGAGGACAGTGACAGTGACTGCAGCTCTGCTGATGAGGTCTGCCTGTCACCTATTAGAACCAAGTCGTGTTCTAGAAGGAGTCCCCAACCCAAGCTACAGAGCTATCGTCCGAGTCAGACCTCTGCTAGAATCATAAGCTCGTCGGACAGCAAGAGGACAAACAGGTACACTTATACTAACCGACTTATCTAATGAGGTGGAACCAGCCCAACTTTCCCCACACTGTGCACTTGATCCTTTGTTCCTTTTTTATACTTTAAGTGTTACTTAGGGGGTCTCTGTACTTTCAACAAACTTTGAATAAAACAGTACTGCAGGTGACTATAAGAAACTTTGTAATATATTTTATAACTGTTCCTCCCACCTTGCCCACTCCTTAATGAACATTCTTTGCTAAGTCAATCCTAAGAGACAGGTCTGACTGTTAGCTCACCGAAGGACCGTCCAGGCTTGAAAGGTAGGATACTGTTATATACTGATGGTGTTCCTTTGTTTTTGGACAATGCTAGTAAAGGCGTTAGAAAAGTGAGGCATATTTTTAAAGAATATGGTACATTCTCTGGAATGAGATAAACTACCCTATTCACACTTGGATATAGATAAAAAGAAGGTGTAAAGGGGGATAAAATACTAGACTGGGTGAAATAACTTGGTCCCTGAGATATAAGGGATTATATGGATCTGAACATGGCCCAGACTCATGCCATTGTGGCTACATGTTCTAATAGCCCAGTATCATCAGATACCTTATAAGATTTATAATTCTTTAATCTTGGAAGCCATCTGGAAGGGGAAGCATGCACGATTCAGTTTTAAGAAGCTAAACGCACCCATGCACATTAGTTTGATCAAAATGGACCATTTCAACCAAAATGATCATTCATCGGGTGAAATTTTACAATGCATGATCATTTCAGCCGACCCATGACAGACAGTCATTGTCTGAAGAAGCATCGAAAATGTTTGAAATTGTTATCCCATAGTCGGCTGAAAGATTTTTCGTTCAGCGAAAGATCATCCATGGACAAAGGATTGTTCTTTTGAAAGAACATCCCCAAAAAAGATCTTTCATCTGTCGCCCAGTTTCACGGAGTGTCTATGGGCAGTAACACGTGTATGGCCGTGTCTGAGAAAAAATCGTCCACCAGATGATTGTTCAACTGCTGTTCAACCATCAACTAACTTCTATCTAATGTGTATGGCCACCTTAAGGGTGAGTAAAGATGAAGGGACCATGGATGTACTGCAGTTTATTACTTTTCTTCCTCTTAGGGTCCATTCACACGTCCGTGAATGTGCCCGGATCTGTTCTGCAACGTTGCGGAACAAATCCGGACCCGTTCATTCTCTATAGCGCAGGAATGGATGCGGACAGCACACAGTGTGCTGTCCACATCCGCATTTCCGGAGTGCGCCCCCTAACTTCCGGTCCGCGGCTCCGGAAAAAAATAGAGTAGCAATTGCGGACAAGAATAGGCAGTTCTATGGCGGTGCCGGCCGAGTGTATTGCGGATCCGCAATACACTACGGACGTGTGAGTGGACCCTTGGGTCACTTAAGTAATGAATATAGGTAATCGAAGAGACACATACAGAAAAGGGTAAAATCAGCGAATCTGTAATAGCATGGTCTAATGTGTATATGGTTTTGGAGGCTGGGATATTTCAAGGAAGCCATGTGCCCACGTTTTGAAAAATATGGGGAAAAGTGAAAATGGTATTGGGGATAAGGATTTTTGAAATTCCCTCTTATATGGAGAAAATTTACACAGTTGGGGGAGGGGATAAAGAACACTATCAGGTATAAAAGCATGGGAATATATACTATATAATATAGTATACACATATAACAAAATGTTCTAGCTCACCCGCTCCACTCCTCTCTGCAAGGAACCCCGGACAAGAGAAACACTTGTAGAAAAAAGATCCAGCACGCAAACTATGGATAAAAACAAGTTTCTTTATTGTAGTCTTTTTAAAATTTCATAGGCTGACTCTGTATGTTTCAGTCTACGCGTTTCGACAATCTGTGTTACTCATGACTATGGACTTTTAAAAGGACACAATAAAGAAACTGGATTTTATACATAGTTCGTGTGCTGGATCTTTTTTTATATAATATAGTATATTACATGTCAAAGTGTCTGTTTAAATAGGTTGTCTCATCTTGCCATTACTAAGGCGAGATGAGGCTAAACCCTGATGATCATCTGTCTGGAAACAGCCTAGCTTGGAGTCCTAACTGCAAGAAGAAGAAGAATGATACATTTGAAAGAAGCTAACCCTCCTAGAGTTAGGCCCTGGGCCTTAGCAATGGATGTACTATAGTGTGTTGAGAAGGGCAACATGGCAATAAAAGGGAAAAGGTCAAAACATTTACAAGTGTAAAAGAATTCTAAATGAGAAAAAGAATCCGCTTACATGCTGCCCATAGAAGACTATGGAGGGGTGAAGAGGAAGGATGAAGTGCAGAAATACACAAAATACACAGACATGTTGGCAATAGAATTCTTTAGCGAGAGTAGGGATGAGCTGCTAGAGGGAGAAAGGAGCATATTCCTAATATATATTACAAAGTTTATTCCTGTATATTCGCCTATACTGTTGATTATTGCAAAGTTTGTTGAAAGCATATTGACTATTTTTTTCTTGGGTATATTGAGATATTTTGTGAAAGTAGCAGATGAACTAAATGCTAGGTGGCATCAGCTTTCTTTCTCTAACAATGCTTAGCTTGCAATAACCTTTCGTCGGCCATATTTGATGTTCTCCAGTGCCGATACTTGGGCTGCAGGCCTAGTATCTGGTCACAGTAGATGAGATGGCCCAGGGGTTTTCTGCAATAGCAGAAGTTACTACTTTGAATTATTCATTTCTGTGACATTTATTTTTTGTATAATCCACTTTATGGCTTCTCTGTGGGTGACAATAGGAAATTAATGTATGAATATATATACATATAAATATTGCCAATTTTGATTCATGTTTCTTGTATCTGTTCTTAAGCAGATATGAAAGCAATGAGCAGAGACAGACTGGAAACTTGAGCCAGAGGCAAATCCAAGGGCGGAGGCAGAAGGCAATTGTGAGTAGTGAAGCATTCTATATATTCTGATTTAACTCAGCCTTCACCTTAATGCACAAAGCAAGGCAAAAAAACCTCGCTTTTTACTCATCGTATGGGATCCTAAAATAGTCCATTTCTACCAGCCTAAAAGCTCAGCCTCTGAAGTACACCTGCATTAAATGCATGGCCTCTGACTACATATAGTTGCTTGTCTACTGTGGAAGGCATACGATTCCCCTGTGTTACACCAATGCTGGTAACTTGTATGCTGCAAATGCTTTTACATTGCAAAGGTGTTGTATACAGGGTCAGGCTGTAACAAAGGCCTTGGGGATATGATCTACTAGGTAAGCAAGGGAAATGCTCTGGAGGTCAGTGAACCTTCCTGACACAGCAGCTTTCCATAAAAGTTCTCTATACATCAGTTGACCCAGCAGCAACGAGGCCGGCTGTAAAATTGCTTGTGTGTGTGTATATATATACCGTATATATACATATTACATATATATATATATATATATATATATATTTATTTATTACTCCTAGGTAGAAGTCTATGTAAATACCCAGTGCATCTACAGAACGCAGAAGTTGCTACCATAAAAAGAGGTCCTCAAGTCTACTTAGAAGCCACTCACTCCTGGTCCTTGTTACATCTAAGTCGGGCAGATTTTTCATAGCTGGACACGTTATTCTGCATGTGGGCTGGTCACATCGAGAGCTGATTTTTTCATACATGCCTCAGTTTTCATTTTATATACAATGAGAGAATAAAGAACAATTGCCACCAAAGATGTACATGGCCTTTAGGCCGCTAAAACTCAAATTCCGAAAGCCCAGCAAACCTATCTTGTCAGGAAAATATATGTCAGCTCTGCATCCCATCCATGTCTTGTTTCCCCTGTCATATACCCCTCCAAGGCCAAGTGCACAAATTCCTTTATATATCAGCCTTTTCTCCATTAAGTGCTCAGTGAACTGAAGGCTGTTCACAAAATTGGTGCCGGCCAAAGGCAAGTGTCATCGAAGATGAGGGGAAAATTGAACATGCCTTATATTCTCCCATCTCCGTTCTGATAGTTTCTTATTGATAGTGCATGTGTCAGCACTGTTATGTCTTCGTTTAAGTTCAGCCTCTGTTAATTTTTTCCATATATGTCACTAGTTCCTGGTCATCTACATATGTAACAAATATTCACTCAACTGAAGACACTGCTACTGACTTTATATTAAGAAAAATATACATAACCAGGAGTTTGTACTACTTATTTACTATGAAGTGCTACTAGACCACCATTCTCCCTTAAACCACCCTCTGAAAAATAAAGTTTCATCTGTCCACTTAGACAACCTGCTGTATGTACAGATTGCCTCTCTGCCTCAGAAAGAGAACACCCAAAGTTTAACTTAAAGGGGTTATCCTGTGATTAATGTAAAAAATGAGAATCGGAGATCATTTAGTACATGACAATCTCTTTCTAACAAAGCTAGAACCAGCCCCGTACCTCACACGGATCCAGAGATCTTCCCATTCATTGCTCTGCTAGATTTATATGAAGCTGACAGCTCAGAGGGTGTGTCTTTTCTGCTGCAGCTAAGGGGGCGTGTCTCAGCTCTCCCTATCACAGCTCAGGAGGCGTGTCTATGATCTCCCTATCACAGCTCAGGAGCCGTGTCTCAGCTCTCCCCATCACAGCTCAGGAGGTGTGTCTCAGCTCTCCCTATCACAGCTCAGGAGGCGTGTCTCAGCTCTCCCCATCACAGCTCAGGAGGCGTGTCTCAGCTCTCCCTATCACAGCTCAGGAGGCGTGTCTCAGCTCTCCCTATCACAGCTCAGGGGGCGTTTCTCAGCTCGCCCTATCACAGCACACGAGGCGTGTCTATGATCTCCCTATCACAGCTCAGGGGGCGTTTCTCAGCTCTCCCTATCACAGCTCAGGGGGCGTGTCTCAGCTCTCCCTATCACAGCTCAGGGGGCGTTTCTCAGCTCTCCCTATCACAGCTCAGGAGGCGTGTCTCAGCTCGCCCTATCACAGTTCAGGAGGCGTGTCTCAGCTCTCCCTATCACAGCTTAGGAAGTACTGTAGTTGTAGGATGAAACTGAGCATGTGCGGCCATCTCAGTGAGCAGGACAAAGAAATAAGCAAAAAATCAAACAGCAGGTGGCGCTATACAGATACATTTTATTGAATAGCTCAGTGGCTATACAACATTTTTAATTACATGCAATTACAAAAGAATTCACATCCTGGTGCTGGTTTTAAAACTGGAATATTTTTCGTGGGACAACCCCTTGCGTGAGGCTAAAAAGTGGATCTATACTTATTAGTCAAGAAACCAAAAAATAAATTGTTTCTATAGAACTGCACACTTCTAATACAATATTGAGGCAATTGCTCTCATCGTTACTGATGTAGATTTACGGTACGTCCTCCCCTTCCCAACCGTAGTCAGATATCTGTAGGTTGCAGAATTTGAGATTACACCTTTGTGGAATACAATGCAGAATTCTTACCTAAGAGCCAACAGGCTCCACTGGTGTCTGGGTTTAAATGGACCACAATGTCCCTCAAAATTACACCGCTACCAGCCAAATGTATTGGAAATTCAATAAAGGAAGAGTGGTGCAAGCGCTTCACATTTTTAATGCGTGTTACATAATTCAGCAGGTTTAAATAGGATTTGTCATTTTGATTTTGGAAAGCGCCGACCAGCTGATCATATTAAATACATAATATATGTTGTACTTGGGAACGAGCTGCTTCTACATATCTGATGATTGGATATAGCAGTGCAGGAAACATTTGCACATTTAGCTACTAGTAACCGGTATAAAGAGTGGCTCCCTTGAATGTATGGTCTCACATGCAGATTACATTGATATACTTTGTAATGCTTGGCTATATCGTTTAGACTTGTGGTGCCCAAATAGCACATTGAACCTTATGCTATGTGACTGAGGCCTGCCGACCCCTTTCCTCAAAGACATTGTAGCATAGGGTGGCAGGGTAAAATGATGTTATAATCTATGCTGTAAAAATGACTTCGGGGGATGTACTAACCAGGAGAGGCCAGATTTACCAATCCTGTCTAAGGGTTCATTCACACAAACGTATGTGTCCTGTTTCCGTATAAACGGACACCGTTCCATTTGCATTCCGCATCACGGATAAAGAGGTCCTTGCGGTCCTCAAATTGCGTATCTAATTGTGGCATCCGTTTTTTTGTTTTTGCAGATCCATTGTAATAACGCCTATCCTTGTCCGCAAAAGGACAAGAATAGGACATGCTCTTTTTTTTTTTGCGGCGCTACGGAACGGACATACAGATGCGGATAGTACACAGTGTGCCGTCAGCATTTTTTTGCGGACCCATTGAAATGAATGGGTCTGCATCCTATCCGCAAAAAAACGGAACGGACACGGAAACAAAATACGTTCGTGTGCATGTAGCCTGAAGGTTATATTAGGTTGCATCATCAGCACAATGCACAGTTGTCCTCACTTGCTTCATGGACGAGGGGGATTCAGATGATCTAGCAGCAGACCCCTTCACTCACCATTACCAGAACATGGGTTACCTAATAATTGGAGCCTGTATTCCACTAAGGCCACCGGGCTGGCATTCGCAGGGACTTTCGCTCCGCTCTGCACTGCTGCTCTCTAGCATAATGTTTAGTGGCTCCCTTGTGACTTGGATTGTCCTCTGTGTTACAGGATGAAGGGCGCCTCATCTGCATCAGAAACCTCTCCAACAGCATTTGTGCTAATGAGCTGAAGAGGAGGTTTGAAGTCTTTGGAGAGATCACTGAATGTCTCATCCTTAGCAGAAACAGGTACAAGCCAAGTATAGTAACTGTGTGCAGAGGAACAGTCCTCACCCCACCATACATATCATTTTAGTAAAGTCTTGAAGTTTTTCCTTCCTGTTTTGTATTCCAGGGGAGATAAATACGGTTTAATCACGTATCGTTGTCATGAGGACGCTGTGTTGTCTTTAAAGAAGGGCACTTCCCTGAGAAAAAGGAATGAGCCTGCATTTCATATGAGCTGCGGAGGTCTCAGGCACTTTTTTTGGACCAAATACACTGATCTAGGTAAATTTATTGGCAATGTCTGTGAGAAACCTATGTCTTGTCCTGGATTTTCTTCCTTCCTCAAATTGTGGACCTAGCCCACATATTGACAACCGTAAAATCAACTTAATTTGGTAGAAAACAACAGTTTAGGCCTTTTAATACAGCTATATTTTAGCTTTCATTAAGTAACAGTCATACTTCTCATGGTACTATTGAACTATATATATGATCTTCCTTAGGGCAGAGTACTCTTTAGTTAATGAGTTTCCGCTTATGTAAATGTTAACACCTTAAACAACATGTTACTTGCTTATTAAACGGAATGCGTCATCAGGAAATAACCTTCTATATGAAAGAGGCCCTGTCCCCTCTTCTGACAGGTCTGTTATGGTAACTACTTGCTTTCCCCATGTAATGATAATTCTGGAGAATCTTTTATTAGAACACTATGTTGTGCCATTCCCGTATAATTCCTACTGGTAGTTTATTAATGAATTGCCTGTGGCTGTCATCCCTCTGGGTGTTACCAGTTGGGGCGTGCCCTACCTAGCTTGCCACTGTCCAAACAGTGCTGCCAGTGGTAGGCTGTGCAAGGACACTCCCCCAACTGGTAACACCCAGTTGGACATTTATTGTAGACTGCTGGCAATTGATTTATAAGGAGAAGCAATAATAGAAGAATGGCACAACATATAGTTATGTGAAAAGATGTTCCAGAACTGCAATTTGGGATGCAAGTAGTTACTAAAACAGACATCAGGAGAGGTGGCAGATCCTTGCAGTTTTGACTCCACTTAGCCTAAAGGGGTTTTCCGGGTTTAGAGCTGAACCCAGACATAACACCATTTTCACCCAGACAAGACCCCTGATATTACCATCAGAGCATTTCATGTTCCAATGCTCTCCCTCGCCCTAGAAGGAGGTTTCCATCCACCGTTTTATAGGCTAAGGCAGCGCTAAAGCCTGCCCATTAGTGCCAGTGACGTCACTGGGCCCACTGCTGGGCGGAAGCCTCTGCCTAGCAGTCCCTATGGAGAGCCCTGTACGTCACTGGATCTACAAAAAATGCCTTTGCCCTGCGCGGTTCAGCACAGGGCAAAGGAGAGCATTGGTACCCGGACAACCCCTTTAATAGACAAGCACTTACTGTTCTGTAGAGATCACTTTTCAGCAGTCATCTCATTGTCATCAGTGGTTGGATTACAATCACAGATAAAACCTCTGCATAGATAACACACAATCTACCATTTACAACAGGTGATGACACAGCTTATCCACCTCCTTCCTGCACAGTGACCACTGCACCAAGTCATAGATCATGCCTACAAAAACTCTCCCGTAGAAGTCAATGTCATCTCCTGTCTACAGATCCCAGTGGTCCATGTGGCTGCTATTTAGGCTACGTGCACACGACATGTTTTTTTTTGCTGTCCGCAAATCGGGATCCGCAAAAAAAACTAATGGTCCATCAGTTTTTTGGGGAGCATTCCATTTTTTTCATCAGATCCCTTGTAATAAATGCCTATCCTCATCCGCAAATGATAAAAAAGTAGGACATGCACTACTTTATTTGCTGAAGGGAAACACGGACAACGGACGGGGAACACAAACAGATGAACTGTCAGCATTTTTTTGCTGACCCATTGAAATGAATGGGTTCCTATCCGCAAAAAAAAACTGAAACGGAAGCCGAGAAAAACAACGGTCCTTTGCATGTAGCCTAAACATGTTAAGTGCTGTTAAAAACAGCTCAGGCAAGATGGCCGCCCCCATAATCATGTTCAGCAACAGATTTTAAAAATCTATGATCAGAAAATAAAAATATAAAAAATCCTATTTATTAGTATCTGGTTTTATTTACAAAAATAAATATTAGTATCTGATATTTGTTTTACCAACATTGAAACAAAGTATTGGGACAGGAGATTGTTCCGCCAGAGCGTCCAGATTGTCTGGAGTCACGTCTAGATTCAGATTTAAACAAGAATGTGTCCATTCGCTGGTAGCAAGCAGAAAAATAGAAAAAAAATAATCATTTAGTAAGCTTCAGAACAGCGTAAATAAAGAAAGAATTGATTTTACACATTTGACTGACTGCTGTAACTTTTTTCTTCCTTGTCTGATCATCAGATTCAAATGCAGTGGAGCCATCGTCGGCTGGAATGAAGAGCAAGTACGAATGCATGGATTTTGACAGCTTGCTGCAAGAGGCACAGAGAAGTCTGCATCGATGACAGCCTTATTTTGGAGGAGTACCTCAATACCTCAGTCAAGGCACTTCCAACATGTTTACGTTTTCGAAACAAAGTGGAATACAGATACAAAAAGACTTTATCCTTTTGAATTGATGTTTACATTGAACAAAGCTGCTTCTGTATGTGATCTTCCCATGGTGTTGCTGTCTCACTGCCGCATTTGAGTATCCTTGCATTTTTCGGGTGCATCTGTAGACATAACATCCTTTTCCCTCCCCTCGTGATTGCAGCTGTGTTCTCCAAAACATTTTTGTCTGTAGTGTGTAAAATGAACCACCACAAAGTCTTTTGTGAATAGTCTGTATTACAAAACTACTTTTAATAGAAAGAAATATATATTCTTTAAAAAAAAAAAAAAAATTAATGTATTTATGGTTCACATGTACTGTATTTCATATTGTCGTTTGCTTCATTTTGAACTATGCACTCTAGTGAGGTGTTTGCAAAAGATGCGATTTAATCCTTGTACATTAAGAATCCTAACGGGGCACGAACTGTACATGTGCACGATCGGGGGGGGCTGGAAAACGTAGATGATCTTGAAGGTAAAATCAAGTCCATGTGTCGTGTTCTAGTCAGAATATTGGATCTCACCGTCTGGAGACCCTGCTGTACTTATTGGTTGTTCCTCCTGCCTTTCCCACTGTTTGCTTTCTAGAATTTTACCTTTAGTTCAAATCCAGTCGGAAACTTGCACAGAAAATGAACTAAATACTTGTCTATCTGACGTTCACATTCCTTCTCAGAGTGGATGTTGAAGATGAGAACATTTGTGCAGCAGGTATCAGTCCACCAGGCCCGTAAAGAAAATAAAGTTTCTAGATCTGATCGCCTTGGCATATGGTCCGGCAAATCGCAACGACTGGCTTGCAGGCAGAATTTAATTTTGCATTTCAGGTGTCCCATAAATCCAGTATTCACCATCTAGGGTTGTATGTAAGTGCCCTGTATCCTGAAGTACTTGCTTGCTTTCCCAAAGATTACCAAGGAGATTATCCTCCTTCACACATTATGGTATGCATTGATTTCACGAGATCATGATGTGACTGACAGCAATATACAGCTGGAATAATGCCCGCCATATCCTGACCCAGACAGCAATGTTTCTTGCTTAACATTTTAGCTTAGTATATAAAAGCCATTCTTTTTAGTGACTTGGAAGCGTTGTAAATAGCATCATCTACACTTGGGAACTGGGACTGCTGAAGCCGCTTTATATATGTTTACCAGGGTAGCTTAGAATGTAGGATTAAGCCATTATGTGTAGTTTAGGAAACATAGCCTTACATAGTTACCGGTAGATACCGCCGGTCTTATTTTTTTATGTTTTGCCAAAGTTTCCAGCAGCTCCCGCAAACCCCAGGATTGAACATACCTCTTTGGCAAACACCTTATTGTAGATCTGCCTTTCTCTGTCATAGTATTCCCATACAACAATGATGTTTACATGTGATTGCTATATAGTTTACTGTAGGATACAATATAAATATCTATATATAAAGAAATATATATGAATATGATGTTGCCCTTAGGGTGAATCGTTACGTTTTGTGCTGTGCTGATAGATTTGAGAACAGTGTATGGAATATTCTCTGAATAGACGTCTACAGTTTACACAAAGCACATGTTGCATTGGGGATTCAGTTGGGCGAGGATTAAAAATGGCAGTGGCAGGTGGGCGACTCCTTGGAGCTTATACGTGGCCAGTGAATCTCCTGCTTCTAATGTCCTAGTAGTGCTTCCTTTTGCTGACCGGCTTTGTCTGGCTCTCATTCTGACAGTGGACATGATGGCAGAAGCTTTCATGACTATTGAGTCATAACTTGGTGTTTTGAGGGATTTAACTATTAAGAATTTATTTCCATGAGGCCTTTAGATATTGTTTAGCAAGCTTCTTGTCCAGCACTTATGCAAAGCATACACGCACAGGTAGTCTTACAGCTGGTCCACCACTAGTATCTACGTTAGACAGACCATGTTCAATCTTCGTTGTTTATTACATGGTGTGCACTTAACACCTATGAATGTATTTCATGGTAGCTTGTGGCCTGTGATAACGGTGACAAGGATTTTGTCTGTGACTGTTGTATTACAAAAATTCTTTCATTTATGGGATGTGCTTATAGTCCGTTCAGTTAGGTTATACAGTTTATATCCAGATGGCTTGTCCTTTTTTGAATTGGGTTGGGCTTGTACTTTGTATGTTCAAACAAAGGTTGATGCTAAAGCGTTATTTCCATCTGGACATTTTTGACATATGCACAAGATATCCCGTGAATGTCCGATAGGTGTAGGTCCCATCTCAAGAACGCTAGATGGGACCTCATTCTTGAGATATGTGTGGGTCCCACCTATGAGACCTGCACCTGTTGGACATTTATTGCAAATGTCAAGATGGGAATAAGTATGCTAACTATGTTCTCTTGAAAAATTCTAGAACTGAAGTCTAAATGCCAAAATTAGTGAGTAGAAACTGTCTCTGAAAGCATCAGATTTGGGAGTGAGGTGGCATTGCTGGGCCTTCTATCTGTTTATGGAAGAAGCAGTAGCCGTTGGGACTGCTTAATTGCCCAACCACTCCATCAACCACCATAGTGTTCAGATAATATCCTTTGGAAATTAAAGGGGTTTTCCAGGATTTTACTACTGATGACCTATCCTCAGGATCCATAGGTCATCAGTATCTGGTCGATGGGGGTCCAATCAGATGTTTGAGAAGGCACCAGAGCTCCAGGCCTTCTCGCAGCTTACCAAGCACAGTGCTCTACATTGTACAGCTGCTGTGCTTGGTATCGTGCTCAGCCCCATTCACTTCAAGGATAATTGGTACCCAACAGTATTTCCATTAAGTATGTTATTAACCTTCTCAATGTAAGTTCTAGAAATTTGATATTCCTTCAAGATAATTGAAGACCATAAATTATATATTTAGCAAAGTATTAAATATATATCCAGAATGACATAATGGGTAACATTTTGTTTGAACTACAAATGAAATACTGACAGGCTACGTAAAAAAAATATCTCATACATTGACAACATGGTTTGTTTAAATAAGGAAAAGAAAGTACGTTCAAGTATCTGATGGAAGTAAAACCAAACAAACTTTATTGATACAACTCCATAAAATCCATCATAAACGCCATTGGTCACCACACACACTTTTCAATAACTTTGAAACGCATAAGCAGTCACCAGTGGTGTCTATGAAGGATTTGATGGCGTTGCACTCATAAAGCCTGAATTGTTTTTTCTTTCATTGAATAGTGAAGTGTACTTTTATTCGAACTGCTGCTTATAGCCTTACATGTCTGTGCATCCGCCATCACCGAGATGAGTTGTATATGTTAAGTACTTACACTACTACATACATATGTATGTAAAGACTTGCCTAATGTATTAAAGGTGTTTTCTGACTATGATGCTATTCTCAGAACCCATAATGGACTGTTATTTTAGGCCAATGTTGTCAACATCTCGCCCTGTATCGTGGCATCTGGGGAAGCCATAACCGTGTGAGCACATCAGAGGTAGTTAGATTTGTTGCATCTTCACAGACATGATGTTTTAGCTTATTCAAAGCATAAAAGCACCTTGAAGCTGTATATGGCAAATGGTGGAGTATTATTTTACAGTTCTTCTTCAGGATATATCTTTTTTGCTAATCTCATTCATTAAGTAACTGAATTCATTGTAATATCAGTAATATCTTAGCCACCATAATTAATATATGTGTAAATGAATATTTTTGTGAATGTTAAAATTCTTCATAAAGAAATCCTTTCTGTCCAATTCAAGAAAAAGCAATACGTCAGCTCCATTAATATGTGGGCTATGATGGTGGTAGTTCATCTAACTGATCTAACATTAATTTGTAATCCTGGCTGGTCAGAGATACTATTTCCTTAACGCTCATGCATACGACCGTAATTTATTTCTATAGATTTGCAAAAAAAATATAAAGCCGTGTGCTGTCTGCATCCGTATGTCAGTTTCGCAAATTATAGAACATGTCCTAGCCTTCTCCTTATTGTGGACAAGAACAGTCATTTCTACTGTATAGGAGTGAGAAAAATGCTCAGTACACACGTAAGGTATCCGTATTTTGCAGATCCATGGACAACAATACTGACACGGTCATGCGCATGAGGCCTTAAGCAGACAAAGTTTTCTATGTTCATATTATGGGGTTGCTAAGAACATAAAAAATAAGAAATCTAAACACTTAGTAATAATGTGTTTTTAAAATACACTATAACATCTGTTCACACCCATTGGGGACAGTTTTCTTATTCCTTTTTTTTTTTTTTTTTTTGTCCATTGTTTTGATGTGGTGTTGGTTTTTTTATTGTATTATAGAATGTAATTGTTTTTTACAGATTGGTTTATTTTCACCATGTACATACATTCCTGTTTCTTGTTTTGTTTGCCCTGTTTTTAAGGAGTGTCTAGTGGGACTTTGCCTTCTTATTCATCACCAATCATAAGCAATAGTATAGAAGAACTGGTTGCCCCCCTCCCTTATTGATGTTGGTATGACCTTGCATTTGCATTTCGGAGTTACCTTGTTTAGCTTTCCAACCACAACTGTCTATTGGACCATGTTAGGAAGATTGTTGGTTTGGTGCTTTATGCTGGGTAGATGTGCTCCCAAGCTTTTACTCTAGAATGTAATAATCTAGATCATGGTGCATGGGGCATTACTATGAATAACATAAGGATGATGGATATTTTGTATATAATTTAATACATTTTAATAGGAAGGTGTATGGTTTTTGCCGCACCACATCAGCTGTGTTATTTATAATTACAGGATAAATCTATTTTTTTTAAAGAACACTGCTAATTATTGAATTAATGGTTAATATGTATGAATGATTTGTTTGTTGTTTTATTCATGGTAGAGGGTTATTTTTTCTTTTTATATTTCACATTTTAATTTTAGTTGTATCTTTTTATTTATATACCATACATTTATCTTCAGATGGTATGTATTTCCATGCCATTTCCTTTTTTTTATTTTGAGTGTGATTTAACTGTCTACCTTATAAAGAAGAGAATGTTTTATTGTATTTTTACATTGTCAGATCCTATAGTTTCGTAGATGATAATTTAACCAAAATCACTCAGTGTATTATCCAGTGAATATAAAATATATTTTAAATTGTGTAAATACTTTCTGGACTGGCTTATTTTACTCGAGTTCTATTCCTCTGGATAAGGAGTTTCTTGTTTACATTACAAAATAAACTGTAGAATCTCTACATTCATGTACTGTAAATAGCAATTGTGTTCAGCCTATGAATAAAACTAAACCGTGGATGGTAAAAGTTTATCCACTACATTTGTGTCTTAAGTGTGCTTTGTTCTATGCGTTTTGCATTTGAAAATTTTTATAAAAATGAGTCATATTCAGTAGTCGTAAATTGAATTTGGCGTTCTGCCTCATTAACGAAGATGAGTTAAGCTTAAGACTTTGACACTGCAATTTATGCGAATATATGAAGTGTCATGCATAGACGTGAGGTGAAGCAAGTATTGTGATATTTGCCACAAGTTCGCTAAGACCTCAGCAGAGCCCATACATTATACGGTAGGACGGAGGATGTATTGTTAACAAAGTTTTCAAACGAATCAGGTTCGGCTACAGCAATCTGAACCTGATTCGCTCAACACTAATCACAATTCCACTATTTCTCAACTTCCCAAATCTAGGCCTGTCAAAAATAGAAAGCTTACTATATTTGTAGTGATCTACTTAGGCTTCTTTCACACTTGCATTGTTCCTTTCCACCTAGAGTTCCGTCCTCGGGGCTCTAAGACGGAAAGATACTGATCAGGATTATCCCAATGCATTCTGAATGGAAAGAAATCCATTCAGGATGTCTTCAGTTCAGTATTCAAACTTTTTTTGCCGTTGAAAAATCCTCCGGCCTAAAAAACTGAAGGCATGCCGCAAGGATGGATCCGGAATTAATGCCCATTAAAAACCATTAATCCGGATCCGACTTTAAGCTAAACGTCGTTTCGGTGCATCGCGGGATCCTACGTTTAGCTTTCTGAATAGTAACGTAGGGGCGCTGTGACGTCATTGTGGAGCACGCCGGGAGCCGCACGGACGGTAAGTAGCTTCTCCACTGCTCCCCACTACTTTTCCATGGCAGCCGGGACTTAAGTAGCGTCCTGGCTGCCATGGTAACACTGAAAGCATTTTGAAAAATGATCAGTCTTTAAATGCTTTCAGGTGTTTTGCATCGTGACGGATCCGGCGGGCATTTCCGGGAACTGAAGTGCACGCCGGATCCTCACAACGCTAGTGTGAAAGAGGCCTTAAACCTCTCAAGACGTGTTTACACTGCACCAACTAGCATTTATCAATTGCCCGATCACCAGTGGAAGTAAAGAACTGCATTTAGATGCAGCAATCCCTTCCACTGTATGGTGATGGTTGATGGCTACTGCAATCCTCATACAAATAATTGCTTCTGGGCAGCAGAGTCCTGTTTACATAGCACGATCTGCTGCCCAGAAACAATAATTTAGGTGTCCTTAAAACAAAGATAATTTCACCCGATGAACAAGTGCTTGTTCATCAGGTGATTTATGGCACCTTTAGGCCCCTTTCAGATGAGCGGGTGTCATGCTGCGGACTCGCAGCGAGGCTCCCGGCCTAAACTCCCAGCACTGCCGGGGTCACATAGCATTATATTAATTTATGTTGCTATATAACCCTTAGAGGTCTGGAATGTACTGGACAACACTGCCATAATGCTGTCAGTATTATCCAATACATTCCAGAACTGCAAGGGTTACATAGCATCATAAATCAATATAATGCTATGCGACCCCAGCAGTGCTGGAAGTTCAGGCCAGGAGCTGCTCTGCGAGTCCGCAGCGTGACACCCGCTCGTCTGAAAGGGGTCTTACATGGACAGATTATTGGGAATGAGCGTTTGTAGGAATGTTTGTTCCTGATCATTTGCCTGACAATTGTGCAGTTTAAATACCCCTTTAGGATATGCATCACAGATTTATTCAAGTATCTACTGTAGACATAAAAATGTATTCAAGCCTTTTAACGTTCAAAATGGAGTTTACAGGTAGCTTCATTCAGTTAAAGGCTGTACATTCCACTTTCATATGAAGCAAAGTTGAGGAGACTTGAATTACAGTAGAGCTTTATTTCTCTCTGGTGGGAGAGAGCTAAAAAACTTTGCATATCATACCCAAACAGGGAATTACAAGTTGTGTGGCAAAAGACTAACTAGCTAGTGAATAAAATCCTGTGATTACAGAAGCATTGGCACTGATTCAAACAAGCAGCCTTTGCAGTGTTAGGCCTATTGCACACGAATGTGTGCGCCCCGTGCCCGTATTGCGGACCGCATTTGCGGATCCGCAATACACGGGCACCATTCCGTGGCCATTCCGCATCACGAATGCGGACCCATTCATTTCAATGGGTCCGCAAATCCGGAGATGCGGAATGGAATGACGGAACGGAACACTACGGAGTGCTTCCGCGGGGTTCCGTTCCGTACTTCCGTCCCGCAAAAAGATAGAACATGTCCTATCTTTTTGCGGAACGGGCAGATTGCGCTGCGGCTGCCCAACGGCTGGTGCCCGAGCATTGCGGGCCGCAATTTGCGGCCCGCAGCACGGGCACGGGGTGCACACATTCGTGTGCAATAGGCCTTAGAGGGGAGGTTTGTAGACTGAGTGATTTGGACCAGGCTGCATTCCACTGTATTTGTAACATCAGACAATAAAAACTTCCTTTTAATGAATTAGGCCTCATGCAAACGACCATAGTTTCGAATGTGGACCCATTCATTTCAATGGGGCCACAAAAGATGTGGACAGGAAACCATGTGCTTTCCACATCCATATGTCCGCTCCGCGGCCTCTCAAAAAAATAAAGTAAAACATGTCCTATTCTTGTACGTTTTGTAGACAATAGGCATTTGTAACATACTGTGGGACCTGCGGAAGGGAAAATGCAGGATGCACATAACTGCTAGCTGAGTTTTGTGGATCCGCAGTTTGCATCCTGCAAAAATGAATACGGCCGTGTACATGAGGCCTTAAGCCCTTAAGGACACGGCCATATTTCACCTTAAGGGCCAGGCAATTTTTTGCAAATCTGACCAGTGTCACTTTATGTGGTGATAACTGCGAAAGACCTTTATCACCAACTTCAGCACAGCCAGGGGTAAACGTCAGCAGGCGGTTTTAAAACTCATGTGTTTGGGGGACAAACCCCACACCACACAGGAGCTGTGAAGGGGCATAGAAGAACAGGCCGATGAGTGGTTGCTGCCAGTGAGCCTCAAGCCCAGCCTGGTGGTGTGCGATAATGGGCGGAATCTCGTAGCAGCTCTGG